>OX376056.1:19464774-20128786 GCA_947361185.1 Charanyca ferruginea | reverse complement strand
CATATTCCTTTAAACAGAGTCAGTCGTGTAGCTTCACTAGGCCCCTTCAGGGCAAAACCACAGTTTCGTGGTACTCGGTGGATACCTTACGGTGCCAACGAAGCCGAGTGGGTGTTGCCCCCAATCACACCCGCCAAACCCCTTCAGGGCGAGGCAGTCAATTGGAGTCGGGAGCTAGTGTTTCGGCCTTGGGGGGTCTCCTAGTCGAACCTAGTCTCTGGTTTCCTTCCACAGCTACACACCTAGTGTCGGTTGGGCGTGTCTACACCCTTCGCACTAGACTGGCTAGGGCCCCGTTCGCACAATAAGACTGGCGACGGGTTTACAAGCTTAGGGCTCACCTATAGGTACTCACCTCCCTGTCTACACCCGACAGGGAGGGTTACACATCCCCGGGCCACTCCACCCGGGGAGTTAGAGTTAGGTGTTAGGTTTAATTTAGGCTTCCCTTAGAGTTAAATCTCCCAAAATTCCCTCCCCAACTTAGCTTTCCCTCCGACCATGTCGGACGCTGAAATATTAGCGTACGTCAAGGCCCGCTTATGGCCAAGCGCCAAGTTCCATGCCGATCTAGACATATGGCTAGAGAACTCGTCCACGTCCCGTAAGGCAGCCGAAGCTAGCGTCGCTGACTTCAGTGACATATTTGATAGCCCCTTTTCCCCCGATAACGCCAACGAAGGCACACCTGTGGCGGCATCCTCTATGCCACCGCAAATCCCGTCCCTATTGTCAATTAAGACAACAAGCCCGTACGCGGAAACACCTATTGTTTCCGAACCCATTTTTCCCGCGACAATTGTTCCCGCGACAATTGTTCCCGCGGCTATTGTTCCCACGCAGCTGCGCTCTGCGTCGCCATGATATTCAGAAACTATGGATACTTCTGTCCCCGTCTCTGAGCCATCTCACTCCGACTCTGAGGAAGCCCACTCTGCCTCCGCGTCCTCGGACGACGACTACCAAGTTGTCGGTCCGGGAGGCAAGAGAAAGAAGGGTAAGAGTCCCTTTCAGGCCACCAAGGCCAAGAAAGCCGTAGCCGCGCCCCCCCCCCTCCCCCACCCCCCTCGGTTTCGGCCCCCTCCGTCTCAGCCACCTCTCGTCCAGAGGGCAGCCGTCCCGCTAGTCCCTTGTCCACTGCTGCTCCCAATCCTTCAGTTTCAAAAAAGAAACTACCCGCCCCGCCTCCCTTGTTCATCCAGGACAAGGCGAAGTGGACCGACGTGTCCAAATTGTGTAACGATCGTAAGATCAAATACACAAACGCGCGCTCGTCCTAACAGGGTATCAAAGTTCAAGTTCCCACGGTGAACGACCACAGGGAACTTACATCCTTGTTAAAAGTGAGGAACATTTCGTTCCACACTTATTCCCTGCCCGATGATAAACCCACCCGTGTGGTAATCCGACGCGTCCCCAAAGAAATCTCAACGGAAGAGATTCTCGCCGACCTTCAGTCGCAAAATGTCCCAGTATCCGCTGTGCATCGTCTGCACAAAGCTAGGGGTGCGATTGCATACGACTCGGTTCTTGTCGTGTGCGATCACACCGACGGCCACCATCCGATCTTTAAAGTAAAGTCGGTATGTCACTTGTCGGGCATCTCGATCGAGAGGCCTTATAAATCCGATACGGTTGGACAGTGTCACCGCTGCCAACTTTACGGTCACGCCCAACGCAATTGCTACGCGACCCCTAGATGCGTCAAGTGTCTGGGTGAGCACGCAACTGCTGACTGCCCCCGTCCGAAAGACCGCAATCTGTGCACAGAACCTCCCAGCTGTGTGCTATGCGGCCAATCAGGTCACCCCGCCAATTACCGCGGCTGCCCCAAAGCCCCAAAATCCTCTTCTCCCAAGTTGACCAAGCGTGCGAACGCTCGTTGTAGACCAGGTTACTTCGCAGTGTGCGGGTGGAATTTTATTCTTGAATGCAAAATTAAAGGCAGAATAACGAAATTAAAGATTTACTACTTTTTAACAGAGTACATTGTAAAGTTGTAAAGTTGTAAAGGTGTAAAGTTGTATAAATCTTTGTAAAAAATATAATTAAAAAGTGGTATGCGCATACGACTTTAAAGATGGTGTCGTATAGAGAGTTGTTCGGCGCGTCGCCGCCAGAGGGCGCTCCCGTTCCACGTCGGTCATTGCGATGCATGGAAAGCGTATGTCCCAAGCATGGCATACGCAAGTGCGTCAACACTCGTCAACAAAGGGAAAGCCCCTCTGTTAAGATTCCCTCCTCAGAGATGCCCGAGCGTCTCAGCCCTCAGAGGCCCTCCCCATGGAACTCGCTGAATCATCAGAGAGCGTTCCCTGCATTGAGGCCCTCCCAATCTCTGCCCATGCCAGCGCTGATGGATTCGCCAGTCCCCGCGCCGAACCTAGCCTCCGCGACCACGCCCCCCCTACCTAAGGTCGCCCCCGCCGCTCCTAAAGCTGCCGCCGCCGCTCCTAAGGCCACCCTCGCCCCATCTAAGGCCGCCCCCGCCGTTTCAACCGCACCCTCAGCCTCCCGCGTACCTGCATCTCTCCCTACTGAGAGGATAGGCGAAGTCATCAACCTCGCCTATCAAATTTACCGCAACCCCGCTGCTGAAGCTATGGCTAGGGATATACTCGCGTGCAAAGCAAATATTAGCGACATCCTTAAGGTGTTCAAAGCGTATCCGGAGATTACGCAAGCCCTAGATAAACTTTACCCTTACTAATCCAATGGATAAGGAAAGGCCGTGTACTAATAAACCCCGATCCCTTAAGTTAGGATTCTTTAACGCCAATGGCATTACTAACCAACGTGATGAGATCGCCAATTTCCTCCGCGACCATCAACTTGATATCCTCCTCATACAGGAGACCTTTCTTAAGCCCCATCATCGTGACCCGAATATTGCCAACTACCGTATAGTTCGCAATGATAGGTCTCGTTGTCACAAGGGCGGTACCCTAATATACTATAGAAAGGCTCTGTACTGCATTCCTATGGACCCTCCTCCCCTCGCTCGCCTCGAGGTCTCTGTCTGTCGGCTCGGCATGACCGGTCATCAGCCGTTAACTATTATATCAGCATACGTCCCTCCATCACCATCGGAGGATGATCCTATCCTCCTCAAGGATGACCTTTCTGCTCTTCTTGGCCTGGGTGACTCCGTCTTACTGGCGGGCGATCTCAATGCCAAACATCCCTCCTGGAATAGTAACAGGACCTCTTCCAGAGGTAGGATCGTGTTTAACCACTGTTCTCAACTGAACTTCGACGTCATCGCCCCGATGACTCCCACTCATTTCCCCCACGATCCCAACCATCTTCCCGACATCCTCGATATAGCGCTGCTCAAGAATGTGAACCTCCGTTTGCAATCTATAGAGACGCTACACGAGCTTAATTCCGACCATCGTCCAGTGATATTAGAACTAGCTCCCCGTTCAGGTCCCTCTGACCCTAGCCAGCCCCCTCCGACCCAAATTATTACCGACTGGAGGAAAGTAAGCGAAAGCCTACAATCCACCACGTCGCCTCACTTGGACGCTATCCCCGACCACTTGGTAACAGTCGCAGACACGACGGGCGCGATCGACTCGTTCACAAATCATGTACAATCCGTCTTGAACGATTGTTCAAGGGAGGTTCCGGCGATGAGCGATCATCACTGGAAACTGCCTGACGATGTGCGTGATCTGTTGACCGAGAAGAACGCGGCCGTCCGTGCGTACAGTGCCTTCCCCTGCGATGCGAACAAGGCTCACATGCGCTCTTTACAGCGTGCTGTAAAGAAACGCATCGAGGAGTTGCGCTCCAGCCGCTGGGACAAGACACTTAGCGAACTCGAGCCCACCCACCTAGCCTTCTGGGAACTCCAGAGGAAGCTCCGTTCTTCTAACGAGGCCTCCATGCCCCCTCTCATTCGTTCCGACAGTAGCGTCGCCTTCGACAACGATGAAAAGGCTGAATGTCTAGCCGACAGCCTAGAGTCTCAATGCACCCCCAGCTCTCAACCAGTAGACGAAGCTCACCTTTCTGAGGTCGACGCCGAAGTCGAACGTAGAGCCTCTCTCCCACCCGTTGAAGACCCTGATTATCCTCTGCCTCCTGTTACTCCCGACGAAGTGTACGATATTATCAAGAGGCTCAAACCCCGGAAAGCCCCCGGCTCTGACGGTATCACCAATAAGGTGTTCAAACTCCTCCCCGCCCATCTCATAATGCTAATGACCGCCATCTTCAATGGCGCTCTAAGCAACAACATTTTTCCTCAGGCATGGAAAGAGGCCACCGTTATCGGCATTCCGAAACCAGGCAAACCCAAGTCTGATCCCACCAGTTACCGTCCCATTAGTCTACTCAATGTTCTAGGCAAAATCTACGAGAGGCTTATTTATAAGCGACTCAAAGACTTTGCCGAAGCAAAGAGTCTCATTCCCGACGAGCAGTTTGGCTTTCGAACCGAACACAGCTGCGTCCAACAAGTCCACCGCATCGTCGAACACATAAGCGCTGGTTTTCAGCGTGGCTTGATGACGGGTGCGCTCTTCTTTGACATAGCGAAAGCATTCGACAGGTTGACCTGCGAGATGCCAATCCGAAAAAAAAAAAAAAAAAAGTGGTTCGATATTCCGAATCCAGCAGTATTATAATAAAGAAGAAGTAACACTCCGAAGAAGCTTTCATTTCGCCTGAACGGTTACCGGCCCTTCCCAGATTCATCCCGCCAGCAAGCAATTCATATTCAAGCGCAACATTTTGGTCCTTCAACGTCGGATCGGGTTCAAGAAAACTGGGAAAATGCCTTCTACAAGATCAGCGCGTTCGAAGACTACGGAGGAAAGTACTACGTCGGCAGATTGGAGCCCGGGTGCAACTAGTGAAACTGCGAGCGAGTCTACTGCGGGCGCGTCAGTCGCGAGCCGGTCGACGCTAACAAGGAGAACGCCGCCACCTAGCCTGCGGGCACACCAATCCAGTCGAGCTGCCGCAAAGGAATCATCACGGGGGGAAGCAGCCTGCGCCGCGCCCTCGACCCGCGCAACTGAAGAGCAAGCAGGGGTGCCGACCCGCACCGCGCCCCCGACCCGCGCCGTCGAAGAGCGACCAGGGGCGCCGACCCGCATCGACGAAGAGCAAGCAGGGGCGCCGACCCGCGCCGCGCCGTCGACCCGCACCAACGAAGAGCAAGCAGGGGCGCCGATCCGCGCCGCGCCGTCGACCCGCACCAACGAAGAGCGACCAGGGGCGTCAACCCGCACCGCGGCCCCGGCCCGCGCCATCGAAGAGCAAGTGGAATCATCGTGTCCGGCACACCGGGTGGAAAGCTACCTCACACAGCATAACCCGGATAGAAGCGTCGCCGTGAAAGTACGTCGTTATGAAGGAAGCGTGCCAACAACAAGAGATGAGAGTCTGCATCAACCTCGCCAAAGGAAGCCGACCCGCGACTTAGATACCCAGTCAGTCCGTTCATCGCACAGAAGAAGAACAGAAGCGCAAGCAAGAATGACAGTTGCCTTGAGGGAGCTGGAGCTAGCGGAGGCACGATCAAGAGTAGCTCAAGCCGAGTTGGAACTTGTGACTGCAGAGTCAGAAGAAGAAGATGGAGCGGGAGAAGAATTATTCGAGCGATCTCAAGAAGTGGAGAAGTGGTTCATCCAGAGCGGGGTCAAGCCTAGCAGGGATCAGAGGCCGTTCGAACCAGAAGAAAAGAAGAGCGATATACAGGAGTTAGCCCAAGTCATACTCAAGCTATCAGACAGATCACGCGACGTCACAACACCGAAGTACCTCGAGCTCCCCCACTTCAGCGGGACCTGCGAAGAGTGGTTGGCGTTCAAGAGATCATATGAAGACACGGCCGCCTCCTTCAGCAACGTACAAAACTTAGCGCACCTAAGAAGAGCAATCCAGGGGAAAGCCAAAGAAGCCGTCCAGAGTTTACTGTTCACCGCCGAAGACCCGCAAGAAGTCATCAAGGGGTTGCAAGCAAGATTTGGAAGGCCCGGAGCATTGGCACTGGCTGAGCTAGATAAGATGAAGAACCTGTCAAAAGTGGGCGAGAACCCAGGCGATATATGCGTGTTTGCAAGCAGGGTGAAGAATGCCATTGAAACAATCAAGGCATTAAGGAAGCCGCATTACCTAAGCTCACCTGAAACCATGAAGGCCATAGTGGACAAGATGCCGCCCTCCATGAAGTTCCGGTGGTTCGCCTACCATTTTTTTTTTTTTTTTTTTTTATTTGCTTTTTGCGGCTGTGATATCACTGCGACCAGAGTTGGTCTATTGTGATCGCCGCTTGTGTTGGTTAGAGATCGCCGCCAAACCCTGCAGCTGTTATGAACTGCAGGATCTGCTTTGGGGCGATCTCCATTAGTTCATCCGGGCTTAACAGGTATTTGCCCAGATGATTGTTGCGCTTGTGCATTAGTGCTCCGCATTCCCCCAGAAGGTGAAGTGGCGTTTCATCAGCCTCATTACAGCGTCTGCAGGTTTGCGTAGCACTTAACCCCAGGTGGAACATGTGTTTGTTTAAGCAGCAATGTCCTGTAGTGGCTCTAGCTACAATGCGCAAGTTGTTCCTACTGAGTGCTAGGACTTGGTTACTAAGCCTTCTGTCATAGGCTTTGATAAGTGTTTTCGAGTGTAACATGCCCGGCGACTCCTTCCATAACTTTCTGGAAGCTTCGAGGCATGCTTTGGTCAGGGTGCTCTGAGCTAGGCTTTTCGGTATGCCACAGAAGGGCTCCGGACCCTGTTGCGTGATATGCGCCCCCGCCCTTGCAAGCTCATCGGCACGTTCATTGCCAATGATGCCTGCATGCCCAGGCACCCATCTCAATACTACTCTATTCTTATTGTCTAGAGAGTTGAGTTTAGCCATGCATTCCTCTACCAGTTTCGATGAGACTAAATTCGAGTCCAGCGCTAGTAGAGCAGCTTGGCTATCAGAATTAATGTGTATGGTTAGGTTGACGTATTGCCTTTGCAGATTTATTTCCGCACATTCTAGGATGGCGTACACCTCTGCTTGGAAAATGGAGGCGTACTGTCCCAGGTTTACACTTTTGCTGAACCTCGGTCGCACTCCATTTATCCCACAACCTACTTTGGATCCTATTTTGGAACCATCCGTGTACCAGATCATGCAGCCTGCCACCTGAGGAGGCTGGCTTTTGGTCCAGTAGTCCCTTGAAGGGATTTCCACGGAATATCGCTTCTCAAATACATGCCGCACTAGCATGACATCAGTTGTCATGCCGAGAACTGGCATTTCCAATATTGAGTCCTGTAAGGTCCTCATTTTCTGCGAGAGCCAGCAACCACTGCCCCGGACCTTGGCCCTGTACATGCTTGCTTTCGCCTCTTTGTGTATATATAAATGTAGAGGCGGTAGTCCAAGCTGGGCGTTCAGTGCCATTCCCGGACTTGTTGACATAGCTCCTGCAGCCATTTTACTGACAGTTCTCTGAAGACTGTCTAGTTTCTTTATAGTGGTGGTCTGATGTGCTTTATCGTGCCACACTACTGATGCGTACGTTATGATCGGCCGCACAATAGCTGTGTACGTCCACAGAGTGTTTTTGGGGTTAATACCCCAGTTGCTACCCATCATTCGTCCACTAATACCAATTGCCATCTTGGCTTTTTTTAGCACATTGTCTATGTGAGGGTTCCACGTCAGCTTTTGGTCGATAGTTACGCCCAAATATTTAACCTCCGTGGAGAAAGCTATCTCCTTCCCATTCAGCTTTGGCATTGCCAGTTTATCCAAACGCCGTTTTTTCGTGAAGGGTACAATAGATGTTTTGTCAGGATTAACAGAGATAGTAGATTGGCAAAAGCCTCTCACAATGATTACCAAGTCATCCGCATAGCCTTGCGCATCAATGCGAGATTCTGCCAATTTGTGCAAAAGTTCGTCCACTGCAAGGGTCCACAGAAGTGGCGACAGGACACCGCCCTGTGGACAACCCTTTGCTGTGGGTACCTGGATTGAAGTCTGATGAAGGGACATATTTACTCCTCTGCTGGTGAGCATGGATTCTACCCACCTTACCGTAGTCGGGTCGACACTCTTGCCTATCAGCCCATTGACTAGCAAAGGAGTCGGTGAGTTATCAAAAGCCCCTTCAATGTCTAGGAATGCACAAAGCGCTATTTCCTTGTCTTCTGTAGCTTTTTCCACTTTGTCTATCAGGCTCGTGAGGGCAGTCTCCGTAGATTTGCCCTTACGGTACGCATGTTGACTGTCGTGGATTGGTTTACTTACCAGAGCTACATCTCTAATATACCTATCAAGCACCTTTTCCATCGTCTTGAGGAGGAATGAAGAGACGCTAATAAGCCTCTCTTCATTCAAGTCCTTCAGACCAATAGGTCTGAAGGACTTTGGCTGGCTGTAATCCTTCTTGCCAGCTTTAGGTATAAAAAGGACTTTGGCTATAGTCCATCGTTCTGGTACATGTCCCCAGGCAAAACTTGCTCTGAAGATTTTGACCAGATGGGGAAGAAGGATATTTACCCCTTGTTGTAACAAGGCTGGTGTTATCCTATCCTCCCCGCAGTCTTTGTTAGGTTTGAAAGAGTCAACGGCCCACTTAACCTGATTGGGTCTTATGATTTTGGCAGCCCTACGCCAGTCCTCGTTCCGAGGTCTATTGAACGCTGGCTGTTGTTGGGGCAAGTCTATGCTCAGAGACCCGGGAAAGTGGCTGTTTGAGGAAGGCTTATTACCTCCCCGCATAGCTTCCTCCACGATGCTCTTTTCGCCCTCCTAATCAGTTTACTATATTCAGTTAATTCTTTTAAGTAGACCTCCCATTCGCGAGTCTTTTTAGCCTTATTGAATAATTTCCTGGTTTTTACCCTACACTTTTCAAGTCCAGGGCTCCACCAGGGTACTTCTCTAGTTGAGGTCTTTGTTTTCTCCGGGCAATTCTCCTCAAAGGCTTGATTCAGTCCTATGGTTAGAATTTCCACAGCTATTTCTAGGCTCTCAACTGTTCTGATTGTTTTTGGAAAGGTGTCAAGATTTTGTCTAAGTTGGTTCCTAAAACCTCCCCAGTCAGTGCATCTTGTGTCCCTATAAGTTATGGTTTGGGCGTCCAGAGCGGCCCTAACCTCAAAAGCAATATGTCTGTGGTCCGACATTGAATTCTCACTGCTGACATGCCAGTCATTTATGTGTCTGGCCAGGTTAGTAGTGGCGATCGTAATATCTAATACCTCCTGCCTTGCTCGAGTCACAAAAGTTGGCTCACAGCCTACATTTAGCGTAATTAGGTTATTAGTTAATAAAAAGTCAAAGAGTAACTCACCCCTTCTGTTGGTGTCGGTACTCCCCCATGAGGAGTGATGGGCGTTGGCGTCACATCCTATTAGAAGCTCAGCGTTGTGTCGGGCGGCGTATTCCACCACCCTCACCAAGTCTTCCGTCGGGTTGTCCCTCTCTCCAGGAAGATATGCGGAGCACACGATCACCCTGGCCCCGCACCACCCTTTGAGGTTGACAAAGGCCGCTACCAAGTCGTCATTGCAAACTTCTGTAATTGGCAAGAAATCAACACAGTTGTTAAATAAAATACATGCTCTGGGTCTTATACCAGTACCGGTACTAAGGATCTTACCGGCACCGTTCAGTCCCAGAACCTGGTTGTTGGCTACCCAAGGCTCTTGGATCAGGGCGAGGTTGGCTATGCCCTTCGCCATGCAGCGCTCCATTACCGCAGCCGCTGCCGCAGTATGATGGAGGTTTGCCTGCAGGAACCTCACCATTCCCACCTGGGTAGCCCCCCCTAGTTTCCCGAGCGTGCAGGCTTGGGACGTGCTCGCCCCTGACCTGCACGCCAGGCGTACCTCGTCTGCCCCGCGGACCCCGCTCCTCCTGCCACCTGCTCGCGAGGCACCGCGCTCTGAGCCCTTCCGCCCGCAGCGAAGTGCGGCCAGGCTCTCAAAGAGCCACGCCCCCGCAATGCAGGGAGCCCTCTGGAGGTGGACGGCTGAGGTTCCGCGTGTCCAGGGTCACTCCGAGACACTGGCACGGGAGTCACCTCGGCCGCGACTGGTCGCGGAACAGGTTCCTCCCCACACCGCCTCTCCGAGCCCCCCGGCGTGGATTTTTGCGGTTCCCTCTCTGGTCCCGCAGCTGTCGCTGAAGGGCCAACCTTTACGTTACAGGGATGGAGAAGTGACATGAATAATACGCTTGGAAGTTTCAAGGACGATATAAAGAGTACATTAAACGGCTGGCGCGACATACAAGTTTAAATAAGCTGAACAGCGAATTAAGAACTGCCCTAGGTGAAATTAGAGATGAGATCAGCAACATTCGTACTGAGCACAATATTTTGAAACAGAATGTATCTGACTTATCCCTTGAGGTGACACAATTACAAACTTCTGTGGAATTCCATTCGGGGGAACAGGATGAACTCAAGAAACGTATGGACGAAATGAGTCAACAAAGTTCCGAGCAATCTAACCTGTCTATTAATCTTCTCGAGACCAAACTTGACAATCTCGAACAGCAGGCAAGACAATGCAATGTGGAAATCTCAAATATGCCTGAAACGCGAAGTGAAAATCTAATTTATATAATGGAGTCGATTGGTACTGCTATTAACTTTCCCGTTACCCAAAGAGATATCACCTCGATCCACAGAGTTCCACATGCTCACCAGCAAACAAACAGGCCGAAAAACGTAATTGTAAAATTATCATCGCGTATCATGCGTGACAACTTACTCGCTGCTTTCCGCAAGGTCAAAAATATAAAGTCTGACCAACTGGGTCTCACATGTGCACCGGCGACTATTTACATGAACGAGCATCTGACACTCAAGAAGAAACAATTATTTCGGAAGGTTAAAGACGTCGCCACATTGCAACAATTTAAGTACGTCTGGGTTCGAAACGCCACTATCCTCGTGCGCGAGCGGGACGGCGGCACTGCTTTTGCGATACATACAGCAGACGATATTCGTAAGATTAAAAGCAGTCCGCCCATCACCAATAACGACAGTGGTTCCAACCCCAATAAACTTTAACTACAATGTGTGCTTATACCTGAATATTTCCCCTTTGTTTCATATATTTTCTTTTTTTTTAGCCTGTAATGTATTAATCTGTGTAACATTTGTTTTGGTAAACTGCTATGTTGTGTGTAAATGCGGTGTTTCGAATTGCTTGTGTTTGCTCGGACTGTACGTACGACTGACTGTTATTGTGATTGTCCGTTTGTCTAATGGTGATGATTGTTGTAAATATTTGTGGCAATGGTTGCAAAAAGTAAAAACCCTAAATAATATTATGTTAACATACAATAAAGTAATTCAGATTTTTCCTGGACTATCAATACCGGGTCATGCATTGTACTCAAAAATGCATAGACATAATAGCACTATAAGCAGTTCAATTGTACCTTTATTGGGACGTACTTCTGGCAGGCTGTCCGGTTTTATATATTTGGCTCATTATAGGATAAATGATGTGTTTAATGAATTTAATTTTATGTGTAATTTGTATTTATTAACGCGTACCCTTAATATGTTATATCTTAAATGCGTGTATTGCTGTATCGTCAGAGCTCAGTGTTGTTGTATGCCTTGTGACATTTTATTTTTTTCTTTGATTGATAAACATGTTTTGTATTACTTCCATGTTATATTCAGTAGTGAGCTGTATAAGTACAAATACCTGTTGCAAAAATTTATATCGCTGGTAATTTTTATGTTAGTGCACCTATTGTCTCGTGATGAGTAACAAGCGTCTATCTATATATTACCAAAACTGTAGAGGCATCCGTACAAAATTGCACACACTTTACATGAATATTTTGAATGGTAACCACGACATCATCGTACTCACAGAAACTTGGTTGATTCCGGAAATTAGCAATAATGAGTTTATTGATCAGCGCTATGTTGTGTACAGGTGTGATCGGGACCGTGTTGCCACAAAAAAACAGGACGGTGGCGGGGTATTGGTAGCATTTCTGCGGACACTTAAATCGTCTGAACTTGATGTTTCTGCAATTCTTACTAATTCACAATGTTGCAATCTTATTGAACACATCCTCATAGAAGTGCCAAGTACATTACCTTCCAAGCGTCATGTCTTCAGTGCCGCTTATATACCACCTAGAATGGCTACCTCTGTATATGAGCAACATTTCGAAGTCCTGCAACAGGTTCTGAGTGATCCTAATGTTGATTGTTTCTACATATTAGGGGACTATAATCTCCCAGAAATAACTTGGAACACACTGGGCCCAGCTGGACCTCTTGTAGGCAGCGCGATGGGCACAAGTGCTTCCATAACTTGTAGCCACTTAAACAATTTAATGTCATTACTTGATGCTTTACAATATAACGCAGTGGCAAATATCAATGGTAAAATCCTTGACCTACTCATATCTAACCACTCATGTAAGGTAACGACTGCGTTGTTTCCTCTGCTTCCAATCGACACGTATCACCCACCTTTTATCTGTGTCGTTAGTCTGAATGTAGATGTCCAACCTATGAAAAAGCGACCACTACAGAAATACAACTTTTACAAGTCTGATTATGAGCACATTAACCGCAAAATTCAAGATACTGACTGGACGGACCTTCTTTCCCCTTTGGGTTCCGAAGAGGCACTAAGCACTTTCTACAATAAGATTGATGATATCATTAAACAACACACTCCATTATCCGCATCCAGGACCGTTGGTTATCCGGTCTGGTTTTCTAAGGCATTAATTAGGACACTCAATAAAAAGCAAAAGGCATGGGTTAAATGGAAGAAGTACGGCAACATTGCAGACTACGAAAAATTTTCGCATCAGAGAGGCTTTTTTTTTTTTTTTTTTTTTTTTTTTTTTTTTTTTTTTTTTTTTTTTTTGGTACGGGGTGGAAAATCCTCATGGATGTCCTCCGCCCTGGGGCGGGCGGAGGGGTCTGTCAGACTCTTACTGACTAAAAACCACCCCGGTGTTCCATCTCACACCTACGTCGGGGGTCGCGGGAACTGGAGATACTTCCGCAACCCCCGGCTGGTGCCGGCCCGCTGCAGCGGGCCACTTCTCGGGTCAGGGGGGGGAGTGAGGTGTTAGACTCCCCCCCGGACATCTTAGAGTGGCGCGCGTGGAACACTACGCGCCGCCACCTCGGGTCCTGGTGTATGTGGGGGGCGACAGACGTCCCCGAGTCTGCCGCCCCTGGACCCATTTAGGGGGGCCGGAAGAGGGCGTTATCCGCCCTTCGCCGACGCCCGGTGCGCCTGCTGCGGGCAGGGTGGGAGGTTGAGATCTCCCTCTCCCTTTCCGCAGCCTCCTTCTGCGACATGACACTTTCGCAGAAGAAAACCACCGCGTCCCAGGACTCTGCGCTGTCGACCATCGACTCTACCACGGCCGACAGCGACAGGTCACTGCCTACTTCTGAGACGAGGGCACGGCGCGGCCCCTCCCAAGCGGCACATTCCGCCAGCGTATGCCGCGCCGTGTCCTCCCGGCAGTCGACGCAGTGGTGACACCGGGCGTCCGGCTCCCTGTTTATGCGACACAGGTACTTCCCGAAGCAACCATGCCCCGAGAGCACCTGCGTCACCCGAAACGACAGGGAGCCGTGCCTTCTCCCGAGCCAGCGCTCGAGCACTGGCCGGACCGCCTCGATGATGGCGAGGCCGGCGGTAGGGCGCGAAAGCCTGTCCCGCCATTCCGCCACCAGGACCTCGCGAAGCTGAGACCGACGCAACTCCATGTGTCGCTGCATCGGTCGCTCGCCCCGCGCCCGCGCTTCCTCGCGCCACCGGTACAGTGACGCGAGTACCTTCGCCTCCAGGTCCCAGGGCGGGGATCCGGCCAGTGCACAAGCCGCCTCGTAGGAGATCGTGCGATACCCCCTGATGACTCTGACGGCCATCGCTCGTTGCGGCTTTCGCAGCACGGCGATGCTTCCGGCCGTCAGGTCTGCCGCCCAGATCGGGGCCCCATAAAGGGCCATCGATCGCACGATCCCCACGTAGAGCCGCCTGCAGACGGCGCTCGGGCCCCCCAGATTGGGAAGCAGCGTTGACAACGCCCCAGCCGCGCCCAACAACTTGGGCGCCAGCCGCTGGAAATGAGGGCCAAAATCCCATCGGCTGTCGAGCACCAATCCAAGGTACTTCATGGTAGACTCGACAGCTATTCTGGCCCCCCCGACCACGATGTGTGATCCCGGCGGCGGCGCCCGCCGAGGACCGTGAAAGATCACGGCCTCCGACTTGTTGAGGGCCACCTCCAGGCCGAGGTGCCGGATGCGGCTCACCACCTGTGAGACCGCAGCCGTCGCCAGCAACGCTGCCTCCCTGTACGAACTCCCCCGGGCCGTGACCAGCGTGTCGTCAGCGTAACACGTCAGGTCCACGCCCGGCTGGAGCTCGCCCCTCAGCACCCAGTCGTACCCGATGTTCCACAGGGGCGGTCCTAAGACGGAACCCTGCGGAACACCGCACGACATGCGGCGCTGGTGCTCGCCATCACGTCCCACGTAGGTGACACACCTCTCGGACAAATAAGCCCCAACTATGCGGCGGAGGTAGGAAGGCACACGATGATAGCGCAGTGCCTCCCGTACACAACTCCAGGGCAGGGTGTTGAACGCGTTGGAAATGTCCAAGGACACCGCCAACATCACCCCGCCCCGGGACACCGCTTCCTCCGCCAGGACTCTTACCCTCGATACAGCGTGTATGGTGGAGCGCCCATGCCGAAAGCCATACTGGCTCTCGTCCAGGTCCGGCCCCTCTTCGCACAGGTGGCCGACGAGGCGGGCTGCGATTATCCGCTCAAACAGCTTTCCCACCTCGTCCAGCAGCACTATGGGCCGGTACGCGGACGGAGAGTCCGCAGGGCGCCCCGCCTTCTTGAGCAGGACCAGACGACCAGATTTCCACAATTTGGGAAACTGGCCCCGCTCAAGGCACGCTGTAAATAGTCCTCTCAGTTGGGGCTCTAGCTCCTTCAGAGCGAGGGCCAACGCTAAGCCGTGAATGCCGTCGGGCCCCGGAGCCACGTTCTTGGCCCGGAGCCGCAGCACGGCCGCCCCCATCTCTGCCTGTGTCACCTCTGGGACGCTGACGGCGTTCTCCTCTGTGGACTCTGCGTCTGTGGGCAAAGCCATCGGCGGCGGAGTATGCTCCGCTCGTGCCGGGAAGAGGGCTGAGACAACCTCCTCCAGCAGCTCTGGTTGGAGACTCCCCGTGAGCGGGGGCGCCGCAGACCGAAGTTTCCCTCGAACCGCTTGATATGGGCGCCCCCACGGATCCCGGTTTAGGGTCTCCAACATCTCCTCCCTGGCTTGCGTCTTCGCATCGCCGATGGCCAGACACAGAGTCCTCTTAGCCGCGCGGTACACCTCATACAGCGCGGCTTCCTCGTCCGGGACCCGACGACGTCTCCTCCGGTATCGGGTGTACCGGCGTCTGACCGCTACGCACTCAATGCGCATACGAGCGATCTCGGCCGACCACCAGTACACCTGGCGCCCTGCTGACTGTGCGTGGATCCGGGGCATGGACGCGTCGCAAATTTGCGTCATCGCCCCGCGGAACCACAGCGCCTCCAGTTCGACGTCGACGGGTCCGTTCGTCTCCGACTCCCGGAACCAGGCCTGGACAATGGCGGCCTCCTCGAGAAGTTCCCTGTTCATGCGCTTACGAGCCCAGCGCGGACCGTTCGTTCGTGGGGCCGATGGACTGCGGCCGCCCGCGGTCTGGGCGGAGACGTCGAAACGGATGTAACGATGATCCGACAACGTCTCCACCTCCACGGCGACACGCCAGTCACGGACACGGCTCGCGACAGCAGGGCTAGCGAACGAGACGTCCACTATTGACCCGCCCCGCTGCCGCACGCACGTGTGAACCTCACCCCGATTCAGAACGGCCAAGCCAGTCGCGACCGCCCACTCCTCCAGCACCTCACCCCGAGCATCGGTCACCGGAGATCCCCACGCCGCAGACTTGGCGTTGAGATCCCCCAGCAACAGCACCGGGCGAGGGTGAAGACGGCCTACGACGGCACCCAACTCAACAAGGAACCTCTCGAAGTCGGCGAGGCTCTTGTTGGGCGAAAAATACGCACCAACTATGCCAATGCCGTCCGCGAGTGCGGCTACCCAGCCGTGTCCTCGGGACGGGTTGACAAGAGCCCCGCCAATGATGGCCACCAAGCCGTCCAAGTCTCCCACCCAGTTATCCCTGGGGGGGACGAAGTACGGCTCGGCGACCACAGCCACGTCAATCGACCACTCTGCCATGCTCTGGAGGAAGAGGTCCTGAGCTCTGGCACAGTGGTTGATGTTGCCCTGGAGGAAATGGTACAGCGCCATTTATGCGCAGTCCATTCCCTCCGGGTTCGCACCATTCCTAGGCCGGGAGTCGGCCGATGAGGCGCCAGCCTGCGAGGGGGGTAAAGGGCCCCCAGCAGCCTTGGCGCCCCGTCTCTTCCTGGGGGGCGCACAGGCCTTTCCACCCGCTGTGTGCCCAGCGGGCCTCCCTGCAGCTGTACAGAGGCTGCAGTTTGGCGCCGCGGAGCACTGGGCCGCCTTGTGGCCGGGCTGACCGCAGCGATAACACTGATCGCTGCGATCGACTTGGCCGGTGCACCGAGCCTTGACATGCCCAATGTCAAGGCAGCGGAAGCACCGCATAACCCTGGGTTGCAGCAGCTTCACCCTCGCCGCAACCCACCCCACCAACAAACGCCCGCTATTGGCGACCTTATTGGCCGCCGCCACCGGACACCGCACCCAGATTGCGCCGAGCCCAGAAGAGTCGACGCGTATCTCGCCCGTCTTCACATCAGCGGGCGGACACCCGCCGCCACGGGCGATGGCCGCCACGACCTCAGCCGGAGTAACCGAGTCGTCCAGACCGTCGACGCGCACCTCAGCGGTCTTCATCGGCCTGTAGACCCGGACGTCCTCCGGGTTGAGGACTTCCCTCAACTTGGCGGCCAGAATGTCCGCCTTTTCGCTGCTAGAGGCACCCGACACCTCCAGCAGTCGCGCCCCCGTGATCGCCGGCCTCATTTTGAAGCCGGACGGTGTGCCAAGGTCGGGGAACGCGACTTTAGCCTTTGCCTCCATCAGGACCGCCTTGTAGGAGAGGCCCCTTTCTACGGCTCCGGGCTGCAGCGTAATCACTACAGCCGCGGAGCGAGGGGCTCTAACCTTACGCGGTCGTTGGGCCTTCTTAGGTGCCGGTGCTGGCGGTGCTGGCGGTGCCGGTGCCGGTGGTGTAGCCTTCTTTTTCTTTCGGCGACGGCGGCCGTTCTTACCGGCCTCCGTCCAGCCGTCTGTCTCCTCAGTGGGCGCGGGCGCGGTCGTAGGGGCCGCAGTCGACCGGGAAGTGGGCGCGGACGTACCCACTGCGGGCTTGCCGGTTCCTTCAGCGGGCTTTTTGGCCGCTTTCCCGGGTTTTTTCGGCCCAGCCGCCACCGCTGCCGCAGTCGTGGGCACAGGGCCCGGCTTAGCGGGCACCGAGCTCGGCTTAGCGGGCGTCTCCTTCCTCCGTTTGTCCGCATTGAGTGGTGGACGTAGGGTTTCGGGAGGGAGCAGCCTGTCCTCCAAAGCCTCCAGCCGGGCCCCCACCATCTTCCCACACTGCATCATACAGATGCGGGCAATCTTTTCTACCTCCGCATCCGCTAATGCACGGGTCGACGATGGGGCTGGTGACGACGCTGAGGCCGCGACGGTAGAAGCGCCAGCGGGCACGGCAGCGGGAACTGCTCTCTGGGCGGCAAATTGCCGCTTGAGGTCCTCTAGCTCGGAGCGGAGACGGCTGTTCTCCTCCCACAGCTTCGCCGTCTCATCCGTGCTCGTGCGTTTTACGAGGACCTCAACCGCCTCCCGAATATCATCAGCCGCCTCCTTCAGGGCGCGCGTGAATGTGCCCTTCAGGTTGCCTGATTTCGTAGCAACCTTCAGGACGACACCCACGCCGTCCAGAACTTGGCGACTGAGCGCCACCGCCGAAACACCCTCGCCGGCTGCCAGCCGAACTTCGCGCCGCTCTCGAGCCTGTCGGGACAACTCGGCGACTTCGCCTTCCGCGACAGCTTTTCGCTGGGCCCGTTTTGCGGCATTCGCCTCCGCCCTGTTTGACCCCAACCCCAAGGACCCGTCACTTAGGTCCGCGATGGAGGGCCCAGAGTCGCTCGCCATGCTCTCCACGTTGTCTGACGGAGCCGGCGTATCGGGCCGAGACACCGGTACGAACCGGCCCCGCCCATCGCGCTCCGATAAACGAGCGGGGGCTCCACTCGCCACCGCGCGACCTCTCCCTCTACGTGCCGCTGGCACCTTCGGGGCCGACAGGTTCTCCTCGCTGGAGGAGAGACCCATTGGTCCCGATCCCAAACTCCGCGGGCGCTTCCTGAAAGCGCTCGCCGCCGCCGCTCTCTTGGCAGTGGCCACCTCCTCATTGCGCAGGCGCTCCAGGCTAACCTGAAGCTCCTTTTCTCGCTTACTTCCCTCATTCACCGCGCTTCGCACGCTCGTCACCGATGCGTCATCAGATTTTGATGCCACATCCACCTCTTCCTCTTTTGTTTTGTTGTTTGTTTGTATTTCCATTTTTGTTCCCACGAGTAGTGGGGGATATAAAAAGTCCACCTAGTTAACCCCCTGTCCCTAGGTAAGTGGTGTAATTTGTTTCCCAACCCCGAGGTCCCACTGGCCCCTGGCTGGGGGTGCGCTAACGACTGATGCGCCACCTACAACTACAAAGTTGCAAGTGACACTACTCCTCAGCCATTCATACCCTCGCCACGCACCAAAACTTGGTATTAGAGGAATTTATTATAGAGGTTCTCTTCCTCGCGGCCCAGGCGGTTAAGCCAAGACCCTCGTCCCGTTCCGAGTCACAAAATGTGAGCTCTTCACGGATTACGATTTCGACGGGTGCAGTCGGGAGAAAGGTTCTCCCGCTGCCAGCCCGTAGGCAGGGTAAGTGCACTACGAGCGCCGCCCATGCTTCACCACTGTGTCCTCTGCTTAAATCAGAGGGACACGTGAAAAAACGCCCCTTTTCGGCCCAGATTGGGCCCCACCTCCACGAGCCTGAAGCTCCCCCCCCCCACGCAGAAATTCGCCACAGCCAATATTCTCGAGAATATTGACTGTACCCAGGGTGCACCGGCCCGATCACTGCTCTTTCCCCCGAACGTATTCGAAGCATCAGAGAGCCTACTTTAAGGATAATTGTAGTAAATGCTTCTCTAAATACATTCAGTCGATTGAGGACAACATACATAAAAACATTAAGGATTTCTGGATCTACGTTTCCAACCGCAAAGACAAACCGGGTATACCGGCAAAAGTCCAATACAAAAACGATGTCTCCAACGATCCTCAATCCATTTGCAACATGTTCTCTGACTACTTTTCTTCCGTGTATGAACCTGCCTCGTCTGCACTTTCTCAATGGGAGCTACCTTCTGAAACAGTATCTAATGATACTGTTATTTCTGACCTATACTTTAAAGAAGAATCGGTTTTGAGTGAATTGAAATCTCTCGATCCTTCCAAAGGACCTGGCCCTGATGGGCTATCTCCGTTTTTCCTCAAAAACACTGCTACCTTCATCTGTAGACCCTTAGCTATAATCTATAATAAATGTGTATCTCAGAAGGTGTCATGCCAACGGTATGGAAGCAGGCTAATATCACACCTGTACACAAGAGTGGATCTAAGCGTAATGTTGAGCAGTACCGACCTATTTCTATTCTATCTGCCTTGTCGAAGCTTTTTGAAAGACTGGTACATAACGAAGTGTACCCTATTCTACATAACACTATTATACAGCAACAGCACGGTTTTGTGAAAAAGCGATCTACGACAACTAATTTATTGCTATTTTCTAGTGATCTATTTGACAACATCGACAATCGTATACAGGTTGATGCAGTGTACACGGACTTTCAAAAGGCTTTTGACAGGGTAGATCATGAACTGTTGCTGAACCGAATAGCCTTCAATGGTATTCGGGGTAACTTGTTGCGATGGTTTATTTCGTATATTAGTAACCGTTGTCAACGGGTTGTTATTAACGGATACCACTCTCATGCTACTCGGGTTACATCTGGAGTCCCGCAAGGCTCTATTCTCGGCCCTCTTTTATTCATTATCTTTATAAATAATATTGGCGAATGTTTTCATCATTCTAAATTTTTGCTGTATGCTGATGATCTTAAGGTAAATAGACCGATACGTAACATTCAGGATTGTCATCGACTCCAAGAGGATTTGGATCGGCTGACGGACTATTGTTGTGCCAGTAAACTCCAGTTGAGCATTCCCAAGTGTAATTACCTAAATTTTACTAAAAATAAAAACATCATAAGCTTTTCATATTCATTATGTAATATCTTATTGAATAAAGTAAATTCGATTCGTGATCTTGGCATATTGCTTGATTCAAAACTCTGCTTGGATTTGCATATCGAACAGATTGTGAACAAGGCGTATAAGATGTACGGATTTATAATGAGATCCACTCATGACTTTAAGTGGACCTCTTCGTACCTATGCCTGTACAAAACTCTAGTCCGTTCCCAGCTCGAATATGCCGTATCCATATGGAACCCGTACTATGGCAAATACATTGACATGATAGAAAATGTTCAACGTAGATTTCTTCGTGCAATGCACTACAGATGTCACAAAACTTATCTACCGTACAACCAGTTGCTAAGTAAATACAAGCTTTTGACGCTTAGCTCTAGACGAAAGCAATTAGAAGCAATGACATTGTTTAATATTGTTAATGGTATTTTTGATTGCATACAGTTAAATAATGTAATGTGCTATGCAGTCCCCAGAACTGTCCATAGACGGCAGGTACGTGCAGGCAAACTCTTTGCAGTAGGTACCTGTCGATCTAACACTGGTCTACGTTCACCAATTCGGCGAATGGCAGCAACCTATAATGAAGCATTCGAACACATTGACATATTTACATGTTCTTTGCTTAAGTTTCGTAGCCTTTTGTATGAGACACTTGAGCTATTAGACTAATTGTTCTTTCTTTTTTGTTATTTCTTTTTTCATGTGTATCTAAGTTTTCTACTTTTCCTTTCTATTTTCTTTAATTGTTTTTATAATATGTATGTCATGCATGAACAGTTCACCTCCTAGTGACTTTATAGATTTTTTATTAATGGTAATCTGTGAACAGCGCTGTGGGCTACATTATTACCTAAGTGACTTGTGTTTTTCATTTTGTAATGTTGCATAATGTAGCTGTTTGTTGTTCCTATTTAATAAAAAAAAAATAAAAAAAAAATAAGAAAAGTGGTTACATGTTGTTTAACGTTAATTTTACATCGTAATTAACTCAAAGTAATCAGTTGGTAATTAATTAACTAATTAAATCATTAAACTCAACTATTCTGATCCTTATAACAGATGCACTTTTGTAGTTGCGCCGATATATATATATACTATATATATTTTATACAAAAGCGCTCGGTGTTTTCTGTTTTGAGTCTATTTCCTAATGAGCTAGACCCAGTAACAGGGCTGGCAACCTCGAGAAGGCTAGATCCGCCGAACTTGCCTTGGGGATCTTTGCGACCAACTTGTCACTCTCCCCCAAGACCAACGCCCCCCCATCACCTCTGAAGGAGGTGATAGGGTAGGCCTGCACCTATGCTAACATGTTAAGCATGCCGTACGGAAACCGTTAAAGCATAGACCCAGACCCGCCCCCTATATTTCGCCTACCATAGAAGTAGAAGAGATGAAGAAATTCAAGAGTTATTACTCATTGAATCCTTCTGGGAAATAGAAGCCGACATGTGCGGGGACTTCGCTCCACCTGAAGCGCTTACGGAACAAAGGAGGGGAACGAGAAAACCCGTCAACACGGTGCAAGAGGCGCCAAAAGAGAAATTTAAGAAGAGTTGTCCGATCTGTGAAGAGGAACATTTTGCATTAGAATGCGGAAAGTTCAAAGAAGCCAGCCTAGATGAAAAATGGGACTTGATCAAGAAAGCGAAGATTTGTTTCAAATGCTTACGTTTCAAGCATTCAAGAATCAACTGCAAAGCTCCCGTCTGCAAGCTGTGCAAGAGATGGCATCACACTATCTTGCACTCAGAGAAACCGCCAACGTCCGCGGGGAAGAAGCCTAGTGAAGATGATAAAGGGGGCGCACCAGAAGAAAGGGTCGCCTCAATCCACAGCTCCAAGAGAGAAGAGAAGATTTATTTGAAGATCATACCCGTGAACCTCTACGGGCCCAAGGGTGAAGCGAGCGTGTTAGCGCTACTGAACGAGGGGTCAACAGTCACACTCCTAGGTGCATCAATAGCCGAGAAGATTGGGGCCAAAGGGGAGAGAGAGACTCTTGCAATCGAGACAGTCGGTGGGAAGGTATAGAGGAAGAACAACTCTCAGAAGATCAAGTTGAAAATTAGAGGGGTTCACAATAGAGACAAGAGGGCCATCGAGGCGAGAACCATTGACGACCTGAAGCTGTCAGAACAAAGCATAAGCAAGGAAGTTTTGAAGAACTGCCAGCATCTGAAGGCAATTGAAGACCAACTCTTCTATAACTCCGAAAGATCCAAGCTGCTGATAGGCCAGGACAATTGGGGTCTCATAGTAACCAGAAGACTGAAGAAGGGCAAGCCGGCGGAGCCAGTAGCCTCCCTTACTAACTTGGGGTGGGTGCTGCATGGGTGTGAAGCAGGTTCGAACGCCATAGTGAACTTCATCCACAATGGCAAAAGAACAGTCGCCGAAGAACACATAGAAGAGGTTGTTCGAGAGCACTTCCAACTGGAGTCGCTCGGGATCCAGAATATGCTGCCGTCAAATGACAGCGACAGAAGAGCATTAGAAACCCTTGAGAAGACTACGAAGAGACTGGCAAGCGGGCAATTCGAGACGGGGCTCCTATGGAAGAGGGAAAACGAGTCCCTGCCTAACAATTACAGGCAGGCACTTCGACGCCTAGTCAATATTGAGAAGAAGCTGGATCGAGATAAAGAAGTCAAAGAGTCCTATGAGAAGCAAATTCAGAGCCTAATAGAGAAGGGGTACGCGGAATCTGCTCCGAAAACGGCTGCTAAAGGAAGGGTGTTCTATTTGCCCCACTTTGCCGTTATACATCCAGTCAAGAAGAAGCCGAGAATAGTCTTCGACGCAGCGGCTAAATGCGAGGGGAAGAGCCTCAACGATGCCCTGCTTCCAGGGCCAGACCTATTGCAATCACTATTTGGAGTGTTGCTCCGCTTCAGGGAAGGGCCGGTGGCCGTGATGGCCGACATCCAGGAGATGTTCCTTCGGGTCAAAGTAAGGGAAGAAGACCGAGATAGTCCCCCGTAGTCGGTAGTCGTGGTAGTTCCTGTGGCGCGGGAAAGAAAGGAAGGGCAAGCCTGAAGAATTCAGGATGTCGTCGCTCATTTTTGGGGCAGCATCATCGCCAGCTACGGCGATTTACGTAATGAATAAGAATGCAGAAGATTTCGAAAAGACTCATCCCGAAGCAGTGAAGGCAATTAATAGAAATCATTACATGGATGACTACCTTCAGAGTTTCACGTCTGCAACCGAAGCTAAGAAGATATCAAAAGAAGTGAAGGAAATTCACGCAGAAGCAGGCTTCCACCTAAGGGGTTGGGCCAGTAACAACTCAGAAGTACTGGCGGAAGTGGAAGAAATTAGTTAAGAAGACTCGCTGCAACTAACAAAAGAAGAGAAAACTCTGGGGCTAAGATGGCTGGTGAAAGAAGACGCGCTAGCTTTCAACGTTGGGCTACGCAACACATCAAAGGACCTGCTAGACGGCAGGCGGACGCCTACAAAGAGGGAAGTGACCAGTGCCGTAATGTCTACGTTCGACCCTTTGGGTTTCGCAGCGCCGGTTCTGATTCAAGGGAAGAAGTTGATTCAAGACATCTGGCGGACAAAAACGAGTTGGGACGAGGAAATCAATGACAAACAGAAGGAAACCTGGTCAAGATATTTAGAAGAAGTATCGGCGTTAACTAAGTTGAAAATTCCAAGGTGCGTTTCTCCCCGCGGCAGAAAAGGACAGCTGCACGCGTTCACCGATGCGAGCGAAGAGGCTTACGCGGCAGTGGTCTACTGGAGGGCGGTCGAAGCTGGAGGAAGAGTCCATATCTCCATGATCGCCGGCAAAGCAAAAGTTACGCCAACGAAATCAGTATCGATTCCGAGGCTAGAGTTGCAAGCAGCCTTGCTTGGCAGCAGGCTGGCCGCCACGATCGAGGAAGAAACAGAGCTTGAAGTATCTAAGAAGGTCTACTGGACAGACTCCAGCACGGTCCTGCAGTAGATCAGGGCAGAGCCACGGAAGTTCAAAACCTTTGTGGCCAACCGACTGGCGGAGATTGAAGAAAGAACTAAGCCCGAAGATTGGAGATGGGTACCTACGAAGCAGAACTCAGTGGATGACGCCACAAGGGGAACCCCAGCCGAGTTCGATCATGACGCCAGATGGTTCCAAGGGCCGGCGTTTCTCCGTCAGCCAGAAGAAGCGTGGCCAACCCACGATTTCAAGCCAGAGGGTGGCATGCTGGAGGAGAAGAGCAAACAAAGGGTGACAGCGATAAGGGCGAAGGAAGAGGTTTTACTAGATCCAGAGAGGTTTTCAAACTGGGAGCGACTACTGCGCGCTACGGCCAGAGTGGTTGCTTTCGCATGCCTCTTATTGAAGAAGACCCGTACAGCAACCAACGCCGCCGTTCGCCAGGAGGACGGGCCATGGAAACCTCAAAGAAGGACCCGGAAGGAGAAGGCCCGGATCACCACGCGGCCGGCCAGCAAAGAGGGGGAAAAACGTCGGTACCTGCCCTTAGAGGAAGAGCACATAAGGAAAGCAGAATAGTTACTAATGAAGATGAGTCAAGAAGACAGCTTCGCGACGGACATCAAAAAATTTGAAGGCAGAAAAACCATTAGAAAGCACTAGTCGACTCAAGAAGATAGACGTCTACGTAGGAAGTGACGGTTTGATCAAGTTAAGAAGCAGAACGATGAAGTTTCGTGACGAAGAAAGAAGAAAAATGAATCCTATCGTCCTGGATGGGAAACAAAGAATCCCGCGCCTCATCATACAGCGTTACCACAGAAAGTTCCTTCACGGGAGCACAACTACGGTTATGAACGAGATTCGCCAGAAGTACTGGATTCTGGGCCAAAGAGCGACCTTAAAGGCGGTCGCACACAGCTGTCAGTGGTGCAAGACAAAGAAGAGGCTACCGGAAGTGCCTCCAATGGGCGACCTACCAAGCGAGAGGTTGCAACATCACCAGTTCCCGTTTTCTTGCACGGCCGTAGACTATTTCGGGCCGATGCAAGTCACCGTAGGGCGGAGAGTCGAGAAGCGCTGGGGGCCGTTATTCACTTGCCTCACCACCAGGGCAATTCACCTCGAGCTGGCACCCTCACTCAGCGCCAGCTCCATGATAATGGCATTGAGGCGGATGGCGGCCAGAAGAGGGACCCCGAAAGTTATGTTCAGCGACAATGGAACTAACTTCGTTGGGGCAAGCAAGGAACTAGAAGAAGCCGCGCAAGAAAGGGGCATCAAGTGGAAGTTTATTCCCCCGGGAAGCCCAAACATGGAGGGCGCCTGGGAGAGACTCGTGCGAACAGTCAAGACCGCTCTGGCAGCGGTACTCAATGAAAGAAGCCCTCCTGAAGAAGTCCTCCATACATTGATGACCGAGGTCGAACACACAGTAAACTCCAGACCTCTCACTCCTCTCAGTATGGACCCCGAAGACGACGAGAGCCTGACGCCTAACCATTTCCTTCTGGGGAGATCATGCGGAGCGATGGCGCCGGGAGAATTCAACGACACAGAGTTAATCGGGAAGGCTAGCTGGCGGACTACCCAAAGGCTAGCAGACCTCTTCTGGGGAAGATGGGTCAAAGAGTACCTGCCCCTCCTGATGCCAAGAGCCACCAAGGGGCGGGAAAGCAGTGACCCACGAGAGGGAGACATCGTACTGATCGTGGACGCCACACTACCACGAAACTCATGGCCCCGCGGAGAAGTCGTCAAGGTGTACCCCGGTCCAGACAGCAGAACCAGAGTACTGGACGTGCGGACGACGAGAGGAGTGCTGCGCCGGCCCACGCGTCGTGTCATCGTGCTGGTTCCTGCGTCATCGTCGCTGCAAGGGGATGATGTGCTGCGCACCGCGGGGGAGAATGTTAGCGACGAACTATGAACTTTAAGTGAAATTGCTAAAGTGTTTCGATAACGAGAAAATAGTGTTAGTTATGAGCAGTGAAAGTTCTAAGTGAATATGTTTCGCAATGCATGTAAGTAGTGTACATTAATAATCGTGCGATAACTAAGTGAAATACGTTTTGTTTGAATATTAAAGTAGGGCGCTAGCAATTAGATGTAATTTTGTTAAGCTATATGTGCTGAAACAATGAAGTAAATAAGGTATAGTTGCATTTTTATAACTTTAAAGTGAATATGTATTAAAATAAGTTTTCAGAGGCTGATCTGTAAGAAGTTAAGTGAATAAACTTGTTAGTAGTTAAGGCAAATATCGAATAAAGTGCTAGTTTTGTTTTGTAATTTATTTACCTAGAAGTTTAAGGGTTTAATAAAATAAAATAGAATGGTAGTTAGGAAAATCTAGGATTTACTAAGTTTTTATATGTACCTACAAATAAAGTGAGAATTTCCTGTGATTTTATTTCCACACACTTGGCGCCACATGTACCATTTTTTTTTTTTTTTTTTCCGGATTGGCATCTCGCAGGTCAACCTAGGAGGTTGTCGGCTGCTTAACCGGACTTTCCTGTGGTGCCTTAAAAATTATTATTTTTAGAGCCTCCAGCCAGGGCAAAATAGCTTACAAACTAAGCGACTACACGCTAAGGGCACCCCCTGTGGGGTACGCGCCTCGGCTTAGGGCGTCGCTGGGAGAGGACAGCAAAGGGACAGGCTGGATCGGATTTCCATTATTTAGGGACGAATTTAAAACTACAGGCTCAGCGGCGCGGGCTGGCACGAGCAAGGGTCGGGGAGGGGGCGTACGGGGTCGTCGCGGCGGGCCTCGGCGGCGAGGACGGAATGACGGCGGTCTGTGTCTGTGTTCCTTAACTGTACTGGTGGCTTTATTGCTCTCCTGGAGGAGAGTAATAGCATCGTCAGGGTCGGTCAGAGTATGTCTCGGTCGTCGAGTCTTACTAATACGGGAGGGAGTGTACCGGGCGGCCGATACGATTAACGGGTTAGAGTGCTTCTCAGCAGTGTCGAAGAAGCGCTTGGCGGAGCGTTTCATGAACTGCTGGATGGTGGGTATTTTTAGATCGAGATGGAGGTTCTCGTTGCGAAGGTAAAAAGGGGCTCCTGTGATTCTTCGCAAGAAACGGTTTTGGAGGGTCTGCATCCTATGGAGACGGTATGGTTTCGCGTGTGCGAATACAGCACAGGCGTACGTCATGATGGGACGAATGCACGCCGTGTAAATGCGCAATTTGCACTTGAGTGACAACACATGTACCATGTTGGCACATAAGTTTAAGTACTGAGAAACCTTACCGTAACGAGGACCGCCAAGGGTTTTTTGCTATTTTTAAGGGTTAAAATCTAGATATTGTAGTAGGGTTTTTGGTAATTAGCTAGAGTAAGTTAATACCTATGCGCTGAAAATGTTTGTAACATTATAAGGTATATTTTACCACCAGAAATTGGCTAAAATAGTTTCCCCATACAAACGGCGACAATGGTGCCGTGTGCAAAATATTAGTGTCGAGCGCAAATTTGCAGGGCTGTGATTGGTCAGAACAGCCTATATAAGGAGGTCAATTTCGGTGGTTCGATATTTGTCACTCAAGTGCAAATTGCGCATTTACACGGCGTGCATTCGTCCCATCATGACGTACGCCTGTGCTGTATTCGCACACGCGAAACCATACCGTCTCCATAGGATGCAGACCCTCCAAAACCGTTTCTTGCGAAGAATCACAGGAGCCCCTTTTTACCTTCGCAACGAGAACCTCCATCTCGATCTAAAAATACCTACCATCCAGCAGTTCATGAAACGCTCCGCCAAGCGCTTCTTCGACACTGCTGAGAAGCACTCTAACCCGTTAATCGTATCGGCCGCCCGGTACACTCCCTCCCGTATTAGTAAGACTCGACGACCGAGACATACTCTGACCGACCCTGACGATGCTATTACTCTCCTCCAGGAGAGCAATAAAGCCACCAGTACAGTTAAGAAACACAGACACAGACCGCCGTCATTCCGTCCTCGCCGCCGAGGCCCGCCGCGACGACCCCGTACGTCCCCTCCCCGACCCTTGCTCGTGCCAGCCCGCACCGCTGAGCCTGTAGTTTTAAATTCGTCCCTAAATAATGGAAATCCGATCCAGCCTGTCCCTTTGCTGTCCTCTCCCAGCGACGCCCTAAGCCGAGGCTCGTACCCCACAGGGGGTGCCCTTAGCGTGTAGTCGCTTAGTTTGTAAGCTTTTTGCCCTGGCTGGAGGCCCTAAAAATAATAATTTTTAAGGCACCACAGGAAAGTCCGGTTAAGCAGCCGACAACCTCCTAGGTTGACCTGCGAGATGCCAATCCGAAAAAAAAAAAAAAAAAAAAAAAAAAGTGGTTCGATATTCCGAATCCAGCAGTATTATAATAAAGAAGAAGTAACACTCCGAAGAAGCTTTCATTTCGCCTGAACGGTTACCGGCCCTTCCCAGATTCATCCCGCCAGCAAGCAATTCATATTCAAGCGCAACAGTGTGGTAAACCTCCATTCGGAAATTTGGACGAGTTAACATCGAAACCAATGTATTAGAAATAAAAATGACTTATTTTCCTAATCGATAATCGTTTTTATTTCCAATAAATAAAATCATAATTCTCCAATCCGCCTTTTGGAACGAAGTTCCTTATCGCGCGTTGTGAAAGGGGGCTAGACGGAAAAAATTCTTACGAAAAGTTGTCACGACACTTTTGTATATTTGATTTAAGAGCCATCTATTAACGTTATTGGCGCAACTGTGCTCTTCGAGATCGAATTACGAACGGCCAATAGATGGCGCAGAAATAATTTATTGGTCTTTCTATCTAAATAACTACGCATTGTACTAACATGTTAGAAAATGTTAATCTTTAAAATTACTTACTTACAATGTAAGCAGCCATAATAACTTTTCATTCCTCGCTTTTTTTTTTGCCCTGGCTTAAAGCCACTTAAATTCACTTTAACGCATCGAAAGGAACTTCGTTCCATCCGGGTGTCCCTTGACACCTCTCAAGTTTTTTTTTTCTGTATGAGAAGAGACCTGTGCACCGTGCAGTGGGACAATAATAGACTGGTATTATGTATTTATTTATTTGTTATTTTCCTATGCGTGCTAGGGAAAAAAGTAATTATAGATTTTTTTTTTAATTGTCAAACTAGTTATGATAAACCAATGACGTCATAATATATCACGAAATATTCGATTATCATTGTACCAGGAGACCAGAGGACAGGAAGGCGTCGTCATAACAGATGGAAACTAATCGTCAGTTGGTCTACAATCATTAATACGCATTGGGATACGTCCGAGTGAGCAGTAACATTGGGTTCACCCTTCGACGGAACTTCCTCTTCGCAAAATCCAAACTGCATTCGAATATGATTCTTTTTTTATATTCGTTAAGGTTTATAATTCCTCAAATTGCTTAAGGGTTAGTTGTACAAAAATACATTGGGCAACTGTACGAACTATTGTTGATGTTGGACCATCATTAGCTGTATTGATATATCGACTGTGACGTCAGAGAATAAGTTAATTATTGCGACAAATCTTATTATTAGTTTTTCTTGATAATAAAAATGTCGGGGGAGGTAAAATTACTATAGAATACACGAATCTCACGAATACATCTAGACGAATGATAATATTTTTTTTTTGTTTTAAAAAAACTTTGGCCCTCACTAGGAATTTCTCATGCAGCATTGGTGCGTTTCCAAACATATAAACTCACATACAAAAACAACTAGGCCCGGATCAACTAGATAGTTGATCTGGGTCTGGCCGGGTCAAATATTTTATCCGTGCGGGAATCGAACCCGCGACACGCTTCGCAGCAGCAGCCGTATCGTCATATTGAAAATGAACGCAACTTCTAAAATAAACATCACATTAGTTTTATTCAAATGTAAATGTCAATTTCTGAGTGATCCAAAAATTCAATCAATTGAGATCATTCAAAAAGAAAATCTTACGATATACAATGTACAATAGCACGTACCCACAATACCAAAGGTACAAGTCAAGTGCGAATTTACGACTATTTTAGGAAAAAAACGCCTTTACCAACATTACAATTGAAATAAAATCTAAATACCCAAAAACTGCTCAAATTCACGAACGCATCATTACATTCGCATACAAAAGTGTTTTGTGCAAAAAAGAAACAACCGTGACGTAAGTGGTCTCGATTTTATAGCGTAAAATAATAAGGGCACCTATGTGTTCCATTCTATATAATAATGGGGGTACTATTTCTGTGGGCAGTATAATAATGGTTGGTCGTTCGCTGGGTGGTCGGATTATAAGGCAAAGCCGTGGATTAAGCCACATCGACACGTGTGCTTTTCTATGCCTTCGAGTGGCTTTAGGCGACTGTGCGTGATTGTACCGCTTGATAAGGTGGTACATCGCATCTGTGATTAATGGTCCAAAAACAATTCATGTGCTTATTACATTGTTCAAAATTAAAGGATCCTTAGAAAAAAAAGGCAATATTTACAATATCTCATTGTTTGCACAGCTGAACCAACCATACGGAAGTACTAAAACTTTTGACCACACATTGAACTATGTTGCGATCTTTTGTGACCTCTGTAAATATTGACATTTTTTTACGGAAACCTCGATAATTTTAATCTCAAAAAATTCAAAGGCAGCTTAACCGCCCACAAATAATTTCGGCTACCGTGAAGCTCTAACATGATTATTTTTTTAAACTTTACCATCATCTCACTACAGAGACTTGATTTGACACCTTCCATAACGCTCACGTTATAAGGTTCATAATTCAATGGTGTCAATTTTGTGAGGCACGGTTTGTAACGTTGCATTTCATTGCAAAGTCCTTTTCAAAATGTGAAACGATCCGCGAAGAATTTGGTTGAAGCTAGCACCCGTGTTTGCCTTGCGGACATCGATTAAAAATTCCTCCGTATCTTGGCCAAATAATGGTATTAAATGTCTACCAGAATAATAGTGTTAAATTTCTTAAGATCCATCTCGAAATATGATGGATCTGTCGGCGAACTTTTGTTATTGGAACGAAGTTCCTTATCGCGCGTTGTGAAAGGGGACTAGACGGAAAAAATTCTTACTAAAAGTTGTCACGACACTTTTTGCTATAGTAAGCTATTGTAAGCTGTGCGGCGTCGCATGTAGAGTTCATTATTAGTTGAATGGCGGCTTTTCTATGAAAATATTGGAGCGAATTAAAACCTTATTTTTACACATTAACCGTGAAATTCGGTTGCACATAGCTCCTATTGTCCGGTCGGGCACCAGCTTATACGTTTCTCAGAATAATTTCATCATACCTAGTTTGGTAAAATTTCAATTTTTAACCGTTTACGTTTACAAAATAAAGTCCGAATTCGCTTTTCGTAGAATATGTTTATGTATTTAAAGGCGGCGCGGCGAACTCTTTGAACTAGGTACCTACGGCGATATGTTTAGTACCTAAGTTTATTCGCTCAAATAGTGGCGGTACCTACCTCAATGACATCGGAATTATCATTGCGTGATAATTCCGATGATAACAACCTACGAGATAAGTCCACCTTTCACTGTGAGACTGTGTGGATTGTGAAAACGAGTGTAAATTTTAAGTCGATAATTAAGCCATAGAATACGTAGGTTAGGTAGGTAGGTAGTTACTGTACCTACTTCTATGTTTTGTTTAGTAGGTACCTATTGAAAGTTTGGGTTTGGTAATCATGAGCTTTCTATCGGTCGCGGTCGTCAGTAGGTAACCACTGCACCTTATCGCTCTAGGTCACAGAGTACTTTTCTCTAGGTTTTACTAGCGACAATAATATTTTTTTTGATTTGATTAAAATGTTTTGGTTTAAATTAAGCCAGTGGGAGCTTAGGTGGGTACCTAGGTAGGTAGTGGTACTTACTTTTATCATTGGCGAATTATTTGTAGTTGTAAGTAGGTAAGTGAGTAGGTACTCTTTTGCTAGAAAAAGAAAGGCAGGCAGGCGTAGGTACCTATAGGTGCTATAGGTAACCTATTTAAATAAATTAGAGCTATTCACAAACACAGTTTTAATCAACTTTGGCTTAATTAAAAAACTTACCTATTAGGTATAAAATTTACACTTCCCTGTATCGAAGCAACTGCTCAATATGGAGTCCATTTCGCTCGATACATAAACGGGCACGTTTAATTAAATTGTCTTTTAATTTTATTAATGTGTCTCTGTCACTTTTCACAATATTAAAAGCGTTCACTATCGCACTTCTTAAGTCATCTCGAGTAGTATACTCCTGGGTATAAACGAGCCTTTTAATCTCGGACCACAAATAAAAATCCAGCGGTGTCAAGTCAGGGCTCCTTGCGGGCCAAGGCACTGGGCCACCACGACCTATCCACCGCTCACCAAACTCACAATTTAAATGCGCACGCACTGAAGTAGCATAATGAGCGGGACATCCATCATGCTGATAGAACATGCCGCGTAAGTTTGCCAGAGGCACATCCTCTAACAACTCCGGTATGGTATTTTGCAGCATCTCCAGATAAGAACCGCCTGTCAGATGACCTTCAATAAAAATAGGCCCTATTATTTGGTCATTGATAATGCCTGCCCAAACATTCACGCTGAATCTGATTTGATGGTTACCTTCGCGAATGAGGTGTTAAAGAAGTTGGAAATATATCACTTTTTTTTTGACATTCGAGTTAAATGTTATTAGGGCTCCCTCTATTTCATTCATAAACGCAAGATCGTACGCGATTTGCCACTGATGACGTAGCGCAGCACAGCTGTGCGTCAATAACGCGCCTGCGGTGGGTCAACGGACGTCGGAGGAAGCCTGGCGCCTGGCGGTGCCTTCACAAACGCAGACAATTCGAACAGAAAAATTGAATCGTTGGAACTGTCAAATAGAGTTCATTATTAGTTGAATGGCGGCTTTTCTATGAAAATATTGGAGCGAATTAAAACCTTATTTTTACACATTAACCGTGAAATTCGGTTGCGAAAAATCAAAACCATTGCTACAGTTTCTAGAGGAAGAATTTGATTTAAGAATTAACAATAATCCAGCAGAATCAACAACAAAATATAATACTACCATTGATGCAGTTTTTTCAAGACATTTAAATAAAATAGAATCCCAAACATATGTTTCCTACTTCAGTTACCACAAGCCAATTATTACGAAAATTGAGCCTACTGATTAAGTTTATATAACATTATATTTGTTAATAATAAAAAAAATATTATTATAACTTAAAAAAAATAAAATTTTATTACAATTCCTTCACTAATTAATCGAAAGGAACTTCGTTCCATCCGGGTGTCCCTTGACACCTCTCAATTTTTTTTTTTTAGATATTCGTACGTGAACCGCCAAAGAGATTAGTTTGCGTACTTATTGTGAACTGTACTTCATGTCAGCTTCTGTAAGTGATAAATATCGAAAAAATGTGGTGATGCCAACAATTTTGGAACGTGCACGGTAGCCGCTGCCTTTGACAGATAAATGGTCAGTTTTTTCAAGATTCGAAAAGTATCCGATATCCCCAGAACTGCGTTTTAAACAAGATTGTTTTATAATGACGAAGAGCCAAAGGACCATGCAGCCAACTTTGGTCTTTCTATCCAATTTGGCGTCCAACTAGTCAACACCTTTGTTCTACACCATTCCAACCCATTTTGCCCACAAAATTCTAACCGCCAAAGTTTACCAGGAGGGTCAACCACAATTCCTTGGTAATCATGGTCTGTGGTCATGAACGTGGTCTGGTGTTGTGTTATGACACATTATCGCGCATGCGTTGACAGGACCGCGCAATTTACAATTAGCTATGGAAATAACACGCGCTCTATGATACGGACAACGTAGGGAGGCGACATGCCGACAGATCATGGTGCTATTTAGTTCATTTAAAATTTTGATCAAGTTACAATTTTATAAATAAATCGTTCTTCTCATAAAAACTCACGTGATAAGCAGTTTGGTTGACTAAAAATATAACCTGATTGAAAGTATAAATGTTTGACTCTCTCTAGTGTTATAAAAATCCGAATAAATAACAATTATAGTCTAATAATGGGTCTTATTTTAATGTAAATTACTTAATATATTAATTCTAAACAAGTAATGATATTAAGTTGTGCTTGGCAGATGGTTTATCTGCTTTAAACCTAAAGATTATTTTCTATATACTACGAAATCTTCGATATGAACTGGACGCATCCCTAAACACTTTAGAGGTGAGGTGTCTCGTGTTCACGAAATAGGTAATAATTATGTAATTCACAGGGCTTTGGTATCACGGACCGTTCTAAGAACCTAGGGTCATAGGAAGTGAAGGAACTAGGTCCATACGTGGATTGTGGGATAATCGACCGCATTTTGGTCCTAAGATACGAATTTGGTTTATGAATTCATCTGCAAATGAGTTAAATGATTAGGTAGGTCATTAATGTGTCTATACTATTAATTAATTAAGGATTACCAACGATATGTACATTAAACAATAAATTATCTTTTACAAAAAATACCTGGTTACATTATTCTACAATTAATGCACACTCAAATAAAGGTAATCACAGCTTACCTATTATTGAGGATACTATGATCAATCTGTAATTAATTTAATCAATACACGACTGACTGACTGACTGACAAAGAGACAGCGAAAGACCCATATTGAAAATTATTGGTTATGCATACATCCGCCCCCTCAAAGGTACATTCTAGAGTGACTCAAATTTTCTATGCAAATAAAATGAATAACACAACTGCAAACCAACTGTAAGGTTGTACAAAATAAAGTCGTCGGCTTTCGTCGACCGGTATTTTATCGTTCGACAAATTAATTACCGGTCTAGCAGCAGTGGTATCGGTATCATTAGCACCATATTGGTGTCGTTCTCTTCATTTCAGGTGGCCTTTATCTTATCTAAAGAGGACGTGCGGGCGGTATATAGGCTCCTTCATTGTTACTAACCGTTCATCGACCTGTCAAACAAGTTTAAACTCTAATTTGGAAAGACAAAGTCGAAATTGAAATGTGTTGTACATTTTTTTTCTGTACATTTTCTCATAGAGTTCTCTGTTGAATTCTGAAGTTTAACTGAAGAGCATAAGGTTGAGTTTTAAATGTATTAGCCCAGTTTTTCCGGTAGTTTTACAACTTGAGCGGTGTCAAACGACAATGGGCAACTTGTTCCCCGATAGGTATGTAAATAAGTATGTAGATGGATGGCTGGTCACCCAACAGTTTGTATGGAGCGAAGATAAAAGAAATTGGTAGCGTTTCACTGAAAGGTTACTGTCGGTCATGACGGTGATAACGAAAAAATAACCTGTTCCCGCCGTTAATTAAGGTTAGTTTTGGCATGGATAAAAAAACATTTAAATTAAATTAAAATGTCTTCTATCGACGGCAAAATAGATGTAATAGATGAAGTGCTACAATTGCACTTCACTCAATAACTTATTTTCTTAAATAGATTTGTTGCTACTGCCTCTTCATGATAGTACATCTTATGTTTTTGGTAGATGGCATGATCGCAAGCGGTCTACCTGATAGCTATTTGCCCTTTGCAGCTAATGACTTGATTTGCTTGCCATCTAAACATCAAAAATATCCAAGGCATATTTAGTCGATAAATTAAACATTTTATACCCGCCAGTCTATTTCAGTAGAACAATCTTCACATATTATTGTCATAAGCATCACTAAATAACGGTTGAGCATTCTGCATGACTAATATTAATATAGGGCCAAATATCCAATATCCGAAGAGCATCACAAAAACCACAAAGATTCGTATCGTTATGACCACGTATATCTAATTACATTGCCAGTATTATGCAGTTTTAGCCCCAAAAGTAATACAAATAAAAGTCTACTGTAACACGACTACATTAAGTCAACTTCCCAATATTCTTTTATAACCAAAACTGTATTCTCCGATTGGATATCGAAGTATTACGTCACGAGAAGCGATACGTTCGAAATATTTTCAAACCATTGCACTTTTTCATTGAATTTTATGACGCTATCGGAGTGAGATCGTGTAATGGTTATGAAAGAGGATCTGAAGCACGTGAGTTGGGGTCCCAGTCGGTACCATTCGCGACTGACCGTCGTGTGCCCCACGCGACCTTTCACCTTAGGGGACAGAACAGAGAAATATATACAGTAGCTAATAAAGTATAAATCATTTTAGCAACTAACGATTGCAATGTCATTATGAAACTGTGATTCATGTCGATCTTGAATTTTCAGTTGTTTGCTTCTAGTCTTATGTGATATAAAAGTGTAGCCAGTATAAATGTCTTATCATTGCGGAAAAGTTGTCAGAATAATCTAAAGGAAATGGCAATGTTGACTGAGTAAATTGATAGTTCGGATTCGTCTTTTTTGGAAGTGCTATAAGAAATAGCACTTCTAATAATAGGTTAACATTTTTGGTGAAGGTGTACATCATAGTAACAGCACCTTTACTCTGTCTGAGAAGTATTTATATTTTTTTTTGTATTTGCTCCTAAAACGCTTGCCTATATATTACCTTCTTAATTCTTTTAGACAGTTATTCAACAAACATTTGCACAATTTGCATATTACTAAAAACGGAGAGGAAACTTACAATAAACAACGAAAGCGACTCCACACCTCCATACCACCGCTCCCACCTGCTCATAAATCGAGCTCAGTATGAATAACTATCACAGATTATTCTATTGATAAATGAATGTACGGCACCAGTCAATTGCAGGGCATGGCGAAAAAACCATGAATAATAATTTATATAGTTTTATGGCACAAATCACGGTTTGTTGCTAATGGCTGACCAGAGGGTCTATTTTATTAGATTTTTTCTCCAAACGATTAACGAAACGAGCCTACGGCTTCCGTTGGACAATGTGCCACATAAATTATGTTGGACAAACAAGATCGTTCCGCATTTGATATGCATGGAAATATTATTCAATGGGCAGTACTGATGGGTATTGATTTTTGCTATCTATATTTGCTTTTGTGGTTTCTGGTTGGAACTTCTATCTCTTTATGGTGGACTCATGATACACGACATCCACTTATGTGGGTTTCCGTGAAGATTAGAACCAACATATGGCTTGAAATGATTTCTTAGAGCTAGACTTCGTGTGTAAGTATAACTTTAATATAAGTATATTACTAACAAAAGAGATGCATCAAGAAGTACCGCTTAAGGCTAAATGAAGCGGTCACGCGGTGGATATAAATCGCAATGTACAATACAAACCTCCTGCTTAAGTAGCTTATCCGTTATGTATTGTATTAATCAAAGGCCTACAGCATGTTTTCACCTTTATTATGAATCTAAAGGTTGCCTCATCAATCTGTGGTCGACTGTTCTTTTCCTGGAGTTTCAAGGAAGCATTACAACCAGCAAGACTAATTACAGCCAGTACCTTTTATATTTATAAAGCTGTACATTTCCGCTACATCACTAGAAGATGGAAATAATATTACTTGTTATGTCAATATCGTGTATTATAAATGAATGATTGTCCCCCACCTCAGTTTAGTCGCATTAAAACCACATTCAAGCAAACACGTATTTTCTATTTGTAATTCCTGCTAAGCAAACACCAACCTTAATACCATTACATAGTGGTCAAAATCGAGCCGGATAAAGTGAAGTAAAAAATAACAAGTTATCGAAGATTCTGAGCGGCCGGCGCGAACAATAGGCAGCCGCATTCCAAAGGTGATTAGTGAATATTAGCAAAAAAAACGGTACGATGAGTACAACGGCGGAGTTAATTAATGTTTTAGAAGACACAGCTGCATTATTACAAAAAACACAGGTAAATTTAAAGAAATGCCCTAAAACTAGATTGACAAAAGGTTACATTGAGGCTAGAATAAGATGTATAGAACAGTATTGGACAACTTTCAAAGAAACTCATCAACAATTAGTCAAGATAACGCCAAAGGAACAAAAACAAACATTGCACTATTTCGTAAATGAAGATTTCTTTATATATGAAGACTTGTATCTTGTGTTATTAGCTGATTTAAATGACCTTTTGTTGACGATGAATGCAGCGCCCGCGCCTTCCACGTCATCGAAAAACAACTCGTTTACAAATATGACGAACAATGACCAACTCGTTAGACTGCCGAGGATACAACTACCGAGTTTTAGTGGAAATTATGAAGATTGGCCTACGTTCCAGGACTTATTTATGTCATTAGTACATGAAAACACGGCGATCAGTGACGTACAAAAATTGCACTATCTGAAGAGTAGCGTCACCGGGGAAGCTGAGACATTATTGAAGCCTATTCAAATAACTCAAAATAATTATGAAAAGGCATGGAGTGTTCTTAAAACCAGGTATGGAAACAAAAAAATGATTGTCAATTCGGTGTTAAAGAAGTTTTGTAACCAAAAGAAAATAAGTAACCAGTCTGCAAATCAAATAAAGAGTTTACTAGACGTTACGACAGATTGTTTAAATAATTTACAGAATTTGAATATATCTGTGAGCTCATGGGATCCTATAATTATATTTCTTGTAATACAGAAATTGGACCCTGAGTCTCATAAGGAGTGGGAACAAGCTGCTTACACTAAAGAAGAAGATAAATTACCAACCTGGAATGAACTGAAGGAATTTCTGCAATCAAGATACCGTACCTTAGAACTTATTATGTCAACATCGGGCACCCGTGACAAACCTATAAGAGAACGTTCACACCTTGTTACTGCTACAACTACTACGTCACCATCGTCGACAGATAGAACATGCGTGCTATGTAAAGAAAAACATACATAATGCCATTGTAAGAATTTCACCAGACTGCAACCTTCTGAGAGGTCTGAATATGTACAGACAAACAAACTGTGCTTTAATTGTTTAGCACCAGGTCATTCCGCGTATCAATGCAAATTGAAAATGTCCTGTCGTTTATGCCGTCGACGTCATCATACTCTCCTACATCGCAATCAGGACTCTGCTTCTTCGGGACAAACTGAGGATCTTACACCACCGAAAGCAGCTCAAAACAATGTAGAAGAGAAGGAGGAAATAGTTAACACTACGATAACGTCACATTATAACACCAAACAAAGCACAAACACAGCGCTCTTGGCAACGGCAACAGTTTTATCAAGAAACAAGCATAACCACACTGTTGTTCTGCGCGCGCTAGTAGACCCAGGTTCGCAGGCTTCATTTATCAGCGAGAAGGCGACACAACTGCTTAAACTAACCAGGCAGACAGCAAAGGGAAGTATCATTGGAGTGGGATCTACAAGAACTAACGTCGATCACGTGGTACAACTAAAGATTGGTTCTCGTTGGAACTCTAACTTTGAGATCAACATACAAGCATACGTTATGAGTAAACAGTTGACCACAAAGATACCCTCCAAAGCTGTGACTGTCACACATTGGCCACACCTAGAAGGACTCAACCTGGCAGATCCGGACTACCACAAACCAGGTCCTATTGACTTACTTCTAGGTGTAAAGGAGTATGCACAAATTGTGCAACAACAATTGATCAAGGGTCCACCCGGTTCTCCATGTGCCCAAGAAACAAACCTGGGTTGGATCTTGTTTGGAGAAGTCAAGACCAAGTTACAAGAAGAATCTTTTCTGGTCCTTCATCAGCTAATAGATGTGGATAACATGTTAAAAACTTTTTGGGAAATTGACTCTGAAAAGGAAAGAAAATTAACAAAGGAAGAAAAGCTATGTGAAACAATATTTGAAAACACTCATACAAGAACAAACGAAGGAAGGTACATAGTAAAGTTGCCGTTTAAAAGCAAAAATCCAATATCACCTGAGGGAAATACAAAAGATATAGCAAGAAATAGATTACTACAGCTAGAAAGAAGATTTAGAAAAGCACCTACACTAAAAGAAGATTATCAAAAGGCTATGCAAGAATATCTAAAATCAAATCATATGGAAGAAATACCCGAAAATGAAACAAATAAAAAGGCAGTGTACTTACCTCACCACGCCGTTGTCCGCGACGACAAAGAATCCTCGAAGACACGTATCGTGTTTGATGCTTCAGCTAAGGGCTCGAACCACGTCTCTCTTAACGACGAACTGCTTGTGGGTCCGCAACTACAAGACGATCTCCGAGATATTGTTATGAGATCGAGATTGTATCGAGTCTGCTATGCATGTGATATACAGAAAATGTACCTGCAAGTCTTACTCTACAAAGAAGACGCCGATAGCTATCAACGCCTGCTGTGGAGAGAGAAAGAGTCAGAACCGATAAAAGAATATCGAATGCTTCGTGTCACGTTTGGTACAGCATCAGCGCCTTACCTCGCAGTAAGAATTCTTCACCAAGTGGCTGAAGATGAAAGTAAACATCACCCAAAGGCTGCACGCATTGTTAAAGCTGACTTCTACATGGATGATTTGATATCTGGTGATGACACTGCAGGGAAAGCCATACAGACAGCTCAAGAAGTTGATAATATATTGCAAAAGGGTGGGTTCATATTATCAAAATGGTCTTCCAATTCTACTGAATTTATGCAATCTATAGAAGCAAATAAGAGAACAAAGCGAGTACATTTCGATTTAAAATTAGATGGCACTGTGCAAGCCTTAGGATTGATCTGGAACTTGGGAACAGATCAGTTTCAATATAAAATAAACTTACCGCAGATGATAGATAAGGTCACAAAAAGATCAATCTTATCGGACATTCAGAAACTGTTCGATCCGCTGGGATGGATCGCTCCGAGTTTAATCTTGGCTAAAATGCTCATTCAAAGACTATGGCTAGAAAAGGTTGGCTGGGACGACAAAATAAGCCAACACCTGGTGGATGAATGGATGACACTTCGTAAAGACATTGGTGAAGCAAAAGAAGTACACATTGATCGATGGCTCGGCACATTAAGTCTTGATACAAACACCGTAGAAGTACATGGTTTTAGCGACGCCTCGACGCGAGCATACGCAGCAGTGGCTTATATCCGGGTACCGATGCAGGATGGCTCGGTATCAACAAAATTAGTAGCTGCTAAGACTAAAGTGGCACCGCTACGAACTGTTTCCTTACCACGTTTAGAGCTGTGTGGAGCGTTGTTGTTGTCGAAATTGCTTAAGCAAATAGAAAACGCCATGCGAATACCTACCTCAAACATCTATGCTTGGACAGACTCAACGATTGTCCTTGCATGGCTATCTGGTGATCCCCACAAATGGAAAACCTTTGTAGCAAACCGAGTTGTAGAGATCGTTGAGAATGTAAACAACAACCGGTGGTTTCATGTCTCATCTGAAGATAATCCTGCAGACATTGGGTCCCGAGGCATGTTACTAGTAGATCTAAAAAACTCTGATTTGTGGTGGAGGGGTCCAGCTTGGCTCTCTGCAACAGAAATACGATTAAACAAAGCAAATACATGTACAGATTTAGAAATGAAAAAGGATACGGTGCATGTGAATCTAAAAATAGAACCAGAAGAAAGTATAACATTACAATTTAAAGAATTTAATAATCTCAAGGAATTAATAAAAGCAATAACCTATTGTCGAAGATTTTTAAATTTCAAAAGACGTTTAGAAAATACGGAAAGAAGTTTTACCACACACGAATTAGAAAAGTCGTTGAAGAAATGTATAGCATTAGTACAACAAGAAGAGTTTAAAGATGATATAGAAAGACTTAAGATAAATAAAGCTGTGAAAGGAGAAAGTAAAATCAAAACATTGAATCCATACCTTGACGAAGACGGTATTCTCAGGGTGGGCGGTCGACTTCGTAACGCGAACTTGGAGGAGCAGGTCAAGCATCCTATTATCGTTGGAAACAAGAACGATTTGGTACCTTTGATTGTCGCTGATGCGCATACCCGCACATTACATGGCGGTGTTCAACTTATGTTAAGTTACATAAGCTCAAAGTATTGGATTGTTCGAGGCAAGGCGTTAGTAAAATCTTGCATACACAAATGTCTAGTGTGTGCCAGACTCAGAGCGAGATCAAGGATACAGGTCATGGGAGACCTGCCTAAAGCGAGAGTAACTCCTGCTCGAGCTTTCTTACATACCGGAGTTGATTTTGCTGGCCCATTTCTAAATACAAATGTCCAAAGGAAGAGGCAACCGAACCCAAAAGGCATACATCTGTGTGTTCATATGTATGTCAACAAAGGCTATGCATCTGGAGTTAGTTGGGGATCTATCTTCAGAAGCCTTTATCGCTGCATTCAAGCGGTTTGTCTCTAGAAGGGGAAAATGTAGCGATATATGGAGTGATCAGGGTCGAAACTTTGTTGGTGCTAACAAGGAGCTCATGCATGCATTCAAGGAAGCAAATCTGGTTTTTGAAGGTGACATAACCAACACATTGGCACTAGAAGGAACACAATGGCATTACATACCTGCATACTCACCGAATTTTGGAGGCTTATGGGAGGCAGGTGTAAAATCTGTCAAAACCCACTTGAAACGTGTGCTTACTACCAATCTTACCTACGAAGAAATGACCACGGTGCTTTGTCAGATTGAGGCTTGTCTCAATTCCAGGCCATTGTGTCCTATCGATGACAAGGATCCAGACTGCATAGAAGTATTAACACCTGGACACTTTTTAATCGGCGAAGCTCCTATTGTTGTACCTTCACCTGATTTCCGAGATACAAAATTTCATTGCTTATCCCGGTGGCAATACACACAAAAACTACTCGGCGATTTCTGGCGACGCTGGCAACAAGAGTACTTAACACGGTTACAACAACGTCTCATTTGGTTAAAGAAATCTGAAGAGTTCAAGAACGGCGATATTGTTTTAATAAAATCTGATGGAATACCGCCTGGTAAATTTGTACTGGGTCGAGTTGTAAATAAACATCCCGGTAAAGATGGCATTACCCGAGTCTACAGCATAAGAAGTGGCAACAATGTAGTAAAAAGATGTGTTTCAAAGTTATGCCCTTTACCTATTGCAACTGATTAAAATGTTAAGTGTTACTTAGGAATTTTCTGTCATTATTGTATACTTACCTGAAACATTTAAGATTTGCATGAATATTTGAACTTAGGCTTTAAGTAGTAATTAAGTAATGTTAGATCAAGCGATTTTTTAAACATTTGTTGTTTATTATGTTCAAAGTAGAAAAGAACTATGTCCTTTTGGTGGGCGGCATGTTATGTCAATATCGTGTATTATAAATGAATGATTGTCCCCCACCTCAGTTTAGTCGCATTAAAACCACATTCAAGCAAACACGTATTTTCTATTTGTAATTCCTGCTAAGCAAACACCAACCTTAATACCATTACATTACTGATAGCAGTGACATGAGCAGTAGCTGCACATTTCGCAATAATAGCATCAAGAATAATTTTCCCCGATTGCGTAATTATATTACAAACTTGACATTAGTAGGGTATGCAATAAACGTTTGTTTACGAGTCTCTTAATGTTATTATAAGGATTCACGTTAAAGGACATCGTGAGGTTATAAAAGGCACAAACATTGTGTAATTACACGGACGCATACAATACAGGAGATACAAATCGTAAATACTAGTGAAGACAATTAAGAATTAAATCATCATAAAGCTATGCTTTACTGGCCTCTATAAATTACTGCGTTATCAAGAGGAGACAAACACAAGAATGACTAAATTAAATAAAACAGTGTGTTATCTGAGAACGTGTAATCAAAACGGACACAGGTCCTAACGTGGGCAGATGAAAATACGCATCATGATTTTTTTTCGTCATGAGTAAATGATGGAGTTAGAAGTAACGAAGATTATAAAAGTTGTAGTTGAAATAATTACTCAGGTTGATATTTATGAAACTGATAACGACATAGATGACTTAATTTATGATTTAATCAGAAAAACAAGTCACGGACTTAATAAGGTAGGTATAGAGCGCTTTAAAGCGCATTCGATTATGATCTTAAGCATGAACTTTATAGGACATTTGAATAGTGTTCATTATCGATGAAACGTTTATAAAGTTATAATCAATACATATAATAGACCGTGCACGTTAACATTATAAATTTTTCGGTAAATCAAATTTCACAGGTCACAAAGCAGAAATATAATTAATTCTGTTCAGAAGAACACAGAAAAAATCACTTGTCGTTTACTTAGATCGCCATCTATTAGAAAGCCGTTGGATTCAAAATTTGCTGATGGTATTAAAATATAGTAAGCTTCAATTTTAAATTCACCATTTGAATAATCATCAAAAACAAAATCTGCGTAAATAAAAATAATCATTACCAAATTGTCATCAAAAATCAATCTCCCCTATACAACTACAAATCACGTTAATATTCTTACTTACATCATTCTGCGACACAATGTGAGGCGACTAATTCTTAAGTAAACCTCGCACAGAATATTTACATACCTGTTGGTTGATAACGTTGATGTGAACAGTCGTCGCCTGTTCCCTACTAAGATAAAGGGATGATAAAGGCTCTAAATGTGGTCAAAGGAAACGCCGTTGTTTGTTTTTCCAAGTTTGATTTTACTTTCCTGTCATTAGATTTTATGGCCCATTTATTTTCTGCTATCTACTGTGAATGTTGCCCTAATCAAATGTGTGTCAGTCAATCTATGCATCTGTGTGCATATGACTTTGCATACGTTATTGTGATGGTAATGATAAGCCTTCTCTAGATCTTGTAGTGTGAGTCGTAAATGTTTTTGAAATTCTAGGTTCTGCAACATCGGGAAATTCCAAATGCTCTATAGCCAGATGGGTTGGCATTTTTCGATTTCTGCTGTACATTTTGAAACAATGAATGGGCAGAAATATAAAACTTCTTGGTTTTTTCCTTATCATTGCGAGAAAATAACAGGAAAGCTTATCTAAATGCGGAAGCATTGGACATACAGTAAGCAGTTCTGAGTCAGGGAGCACCGGAGCAATGGTCGCTCAGATAATTTGAGGGGCAGCAAAGCGTTAAGATCGTTAACTTACCCCGCACATGACGTTTGTCATTTGGACGCAACTAATGTGCAGGCAGACGACTCAACCGAAACTGCAGAGCGATCTCTGGTCTCATGTGAGTACGGCAAGGTTGCCAAGCAAAACGAAGTAAAAACGGTTTGGTTTTTCATTTTAGTTGATGAGTCTATGATGTAGGTAAATACGAGTAGAAAGAAATTAGATATGTCTGCAGATATTGATGTCCTGAAGAATTACGACAGTTGACTATTACAAGCTTAGTTCTATGATGCCAATTGAAAAACCAATCATCTTTTAAATGGAGATGATGTCCTTGAGTGTTTATGGTTATTGTTCTGCTGAAATGCATCATTTAATACTGAATCAGGTACTTATTTGTAATTGATCGAGATTTGAGATACTAATCTGGTCATTCACTGTCATTCAACTCTGCAATGATACTGGAAGTCTATTAAATTTCTATTTCATTGTCTCTAAATGCTGCTATTTTTACAAACATTTGGCTCATTTTCGTCATAGTCACCGTAATGACATGTAGTCATGGCCAAGCAACGGACTAAGAGACAATAGGCGAACTGTACCGTGTTACGTTTAGGGCTGTGGCTTTAGAGAAGACTGTACTATGGAAAGCTTTATTAATATATAGCGAGACAATCGTTTATTGTGGATGGTATATGATTCTACTTCCCCACGATTTTTGACGGTTACTAAATACATAACATTTTACATTGTATGAAACGGAAGTTTTTTTTTGATAACCGTTGATAAATGTCCTCGCAGGGTGGTTTAGAATCATTAGCTGGTATTCATTCATGGTAAAAGTCAGCATTACGATGATCCTTCCACGGTGTAGGTCTGTTCTCTCACTAGTTCATTTTTCTGGTTTACGTACACCTTCCTCACTGTACCTGTTTTCTTTTGAAACAATCAATGTCAATCAATAAATGCTCATTTTTTTGCTTTAAAATAGCAATTTAAATGATAACGATGAAATTCATACCTTGTCCGAAATATTACTTTCTGCTAGCTACTGCCAGTACATTTGATAGTACCTACATATTCTGAAGTAACTTCTTTAGGACCTGTTTCTTATATGAAACACTATTATATTTAAAAGTATTTGACATTTTAATTGGTTCTTTCAAACTACAGCTGTTTTAATAGCACCATTATTTCTACCTCTTGTAACAAACTCTTGGCTAATACATGACATTTTATTAATCACAGCCAGCCACAGTCTAAGTGTCAGCCCTATCTTCACATATGGGAGGACAAACGTACGAACATGACCGGTGACCACGCGCTCGATCACCACTCGCCGTGACGATGTTTAAGAAGCAGCGACTCCGCAAGTATTTGGACAATGGCGTGGGCGGCTAAAATGTACTTAAAGGAAAATTTTCTTTTAGTAGTTTTTGTATGCAGTTTTTGGTCATTGTAAAAATTACCTAGTATAGTCATTTACAGTCGAGCAAATTTAAGTCAGATCTAATTAAATAAGGCTTTCCCAGGAATTTTTGACAAGTAACACCAAAAAAATAGCTTGATCGCTGACGTGTGTATTGTGTAATGATCGTTTAATATCATGAGGATTAATAGTTTACTTCTGTAAAACGGTTCACCTAAAGCTATGAGCAGGAAATCTTTCACATTGAATGTTTGGGCTCATTCGATGTGAAATGCAAAGGATTCAGCTTCGATACATGGGTGCCTAAACGAATCTTCATAAACGATTTTTCAAAACGCACCATTTTAACTCTCCGTCGCTCTACGGAACGCGACACTAAATTGGAAGATCGTAAAAGCATACGGTATCAAAGATTACTTTGCCCAGCGATGTGCAGAGGGCGCAACCGTCCACTCAAGTTCAGCATTCACCTGTCTTATATTTGCGTGACAAGATCTAGTTTTCTTAGTTTAGATTTTTTTAAGTTCGTGCTTCGTTGGTTGGGAATATATGGCAATTTTTAGAAAATGAGAGGCAAATTAATTTTTTTTCGCAATTTGCGAAAATGGACCTCTTTTAAAATGTACTACTTACGTAAACATGTCAGATTTTTGGTAGATACAGAATCTTTCATCTACACAAATGTAAATTGACTGTGCATGTGATGTGTGTCAACTTGTACAAGTTGGCTTGTATTGACTATTTTATTTGGTAACTTTTTTACCTAATCTTACGAATGCTATTATTTTCTTTACTATCTTACGAATATTAATATTTTATTTACTATTTATATCCATGCTTCACTATCACTATCATCCCTACATTTCATAAATTTAAGTTGAGCTTGTGTTCGTCCGGGCTAACCTACGGAGCTAATGGGCAGATTCTGTAAATTATTTCGCTAATTAAAAACTACCCTACCCCTGAGTGCTATATTTTATTATCTTAAACTGAGGGACTCGTAAAAAAAACACGCAGATGAAGTCGTGGTCGTCGCCGTGTGATCGTGGTATAGTATAAAATACCAGCATGTTTTTCGCATCATTATCATCATCCTGCCAATAAGCCCATTAATTTATGAACATAATAATATCTTCTACTTCCATACATCTCTTAGTTACTTATGTCACATGTTTCATTAAAGAAAAGCTCTCAATAGAAAAATGCTACAGTCGCCAAACCTACGTTTTTAGCACGCCTGAAATTTTAAGGATATATTGTTAAGAAGGTATACGTACTTGCTAGCTTATATAATACTAGACCCTATTTCAGGTTTGTAAGGTTCCTCACTCACTAAAATTCAAGAGTAACATTTGCTTTTTATATGGTTATGTTTTCCAGGATTTTGTTCAATACCATTTTTCGTTATTGCCAGACACTTTTCTTGAGCCATAATGTTAGCCACACGATTCAAAATCCAACTTTTCAATCGTGTAAATTCCATAAGAGAATGCAACGAACGTACTGCGATCACTAATCCTTTTGCTGTGCCTTGTTTTATTCACCATGATATATAACAATTATACTATCCTATTAGCCTTTGTCCTACTCTAGAGCAAAGGCCTCTTCTCATACAGAGAAGGTACGAGCACTGATCACCACGCTTGCTTAAGGTGGATCGGCGATTTCAGACTCATATTTATTATAAGTCCAGGATTCCTCACGATGTTATCCTTCACCGCTGTCATTGATGTCTAAGATACCAATCACCAATGCCAACTATGATAGCCATCTTTTAATATATCTTCAACAGTAGACGACTGAACAATTACAGTCTGATGTAGTGAATGGAGCAATTCCCTTCGTAAAAAGTCTTTACGTTTTTGTGATTTCTCTGGCCTCAGTCAGGTGGGCATTATTAATAAAAATAATAAAAAATACCCATAATGTGGGTGGCACGTGGTACAGTTTTTATTGGTAAAGGCTTAAGCAGGATGTTGGGTAAAAAAATCTGTCAATAGGTGAGCCTTATAAATGAGGTACCGTATGTTATGTTTTGTTTTCTATATCCTTTATACGAGTATGAAATTTGTATTTCGTATGGATATATATATACATACTAAGTTTTGACCCACTTGCGCCAACCAGGGTTATCTTCTAACTCAGAGTTAGTTGCTAAAATGGCACATTATTTATGTCATTTGAATGCGTATTTGTAAAAAACTAAAAAAAAATCGCCATGTATGTTCTAGATGAAAAAAAAAGATCCTAGCAATTTGTACAATAAGTGGTTTAAATATCGGCCACTAATTACTAGTCCAGTCACGCTGTATATATATTTTTATCTCCTAAAATTTTCCCTTTGGCACAGTTCTTAGCTACAGCTACGCCATTCACTGACGCAGTAATTAGGTCCTCGCGTGTAGATATAGGTGGACAATGGTCTGTGGAGAGCCACATAGGCACTGATGATTGAAATTATCTTAGAACCCCTACTTGTGAAGATTCTTTTTAGTGCATTAACATTATTTAGCAAACGGTAAGCTCTTGGCCAATGCGCTTTAATGTTTTTCAAACCAAATTCATCGTCGTAGGTACTATCTATATGAGAGTTATTAGAATCTTGTGTTTCTATATACTAGATTCAACACAAGATTTTTTGTAGATAATGATACGCACACCGTGTATATAATATTTTTGTTATAATAGCAGCAGTCATAGGTGCTACAATATCTTCCAACTACTACAAAAACTGCAGCCTCGCATTATTAATCAGGTAAAAAAACCCTGTAAATTACCATATAACGAGTACATTCTATCTCGGTATCAAAGTCACGAAGAAAAAACTTGATAGGGTGACAATTTTGCATATTTTTGCGACACCTAATTCATCAAGTAATGTTTTTTTTTCTAAACTTTTTTTTGCTTACTTTTATTAGGATTTACTTACCGTGTAATTTACAACTTAGTTTTTGACAAAAAAAAAGGAAACAAGTTTCTTGAATGAAAACTTTTTAGATGAAGTTTTTGAATGTGCTTTGTTTGTAAAAAGTTCGTTATGGATTTTTTGAGCTCAACTTTTTTTTTCACTGCTTTACTGCGTATTGTCGTTTTGGGAGCACGGGAGAACATGATGCAAGATTCAAAAGTCGTTATAACTAATTATGCATATAGGTGCATAGGAATATCTTCGTCTTCCTTACTAAGGTCAGTGGAAAATGTGTTTTTATTTTTCTTACTCCTCCGCTGTTCCTTTTCGATTAATTGCATTGCTGTATCCAAGACAGTTGTAATGTTTCTATGGGACTCGTCGAACTTTATTGCTTCGACGTTTTTCAAGTGGTCGCCACTGTTGATTCTAGCTTTCAGAAGTTTCGACAATGTGTTGATCTTTCTATAGAAAAAGAAAAACTAACTGAGTCATTTAGAAAGCTAAAAAGAAGGCGACTCCTATTGGTGTAGATAGTAATTGACATTGAACACAAAATCCTATTCACAAGTTTATTTTATGTTTTTTTTTGCTATTTTCTACCACCTTGATATTTACAACAGTGCTTGAAACAACTACATGCTTATTCATCAAGTCAAAGTACCTAAGTACCCACTTCTTCAATAATCCGCTTCGTGTTAATATTAGCCTTGTACCTTTGCTAATGCTTCTGATATGAAGTAGCCCTGACTCACGCTCGTGTCGTGATGGGCGGGCGAGTAGGGCGGGTAGGGCGGGAATAGCCACAGGCCACGCTCGCCGGCGCTGTCGCCGCCCCGCCTCACGTGGACACCCCCCTTGAACCCCCCTGTTATACGTAGGATGACGTGTATTCAGATAGTTTGTATTGGAACCAGATCAAAGTTTTCAGGAGATGGTTTTTGGCGACTTCCAGATTGATTGATTTATTTTATTTTACAGAGAGCTGACAGACTAATAACACAATTAAAATCTTTCACAGATAAGAAAAATTGCTAATTACAAGCTGCGTTGCGTTACATTGCGTTGAAGTTACATTGCGTTGCCTAAATGTACGTTACCAGCGATTTGCAACAGGTGTACTAGATAGAGATAGTTTGATAATCAGGACACAGAAAAGTGTATCGAATATCGAATGTTTTTAAGTGGTACTAATAAGTACGATTTGCCTTTAATGGTTTTCCAAATTGGGTTGCAAACGCATAAAGGGAAAATCACAAGTCAATAACTACTATACTCCATTTATAATAGCATTAGAAAAAAGAGGCTCAGAAGCAGGAATGCAAAACATTTTATTTCAAAGATAAGTTAAAACAATTTAAATTAAACTTATTTTAATATAATTTTGATAAATAGATCTAAGATAGTACTAAATATGGATGTATAATAATATAAACGGAATAAAAGTAAAGATGCGGTAAAATTTTAAATTTGGTAAAATTACAGTGAAACTAATAACGTTCCGGGTATTGTTCATCCCTGCTTCTGTTAGGTTTTTACCATTGACACTGTACTTTTAAATTGGAATTAAATATACAACTAAATGAAAACCACATAATCTGAGAAGATTATAAATTATTAAAATGGTTACAAATACGCGCGACAGCTACTGTAAAAATAGATTATAATAAATTCGGTGTCTATCGTAACTTTAACATTGTTTATTGTACTTTTGTTACAAAGTGTGCATTAAAAAGAACCTTTTTTAACATCTGTTTAATGCTATTGTAAATAGAGTATAGATTACTTTATTTTTGTTTTGTTGTATATTGTAACTAAACTTAATGTTAAATTCAAATTCAAATTCATTTATTGTTTGTCACAGGTGGAGAAGGAGCTCTTATCATAATAATATACATATAGATCGCTGTAACATACCCATAGGGTGTACAAGATTTAAAAATAATTTAGAATCTGTCCATTACTATTTATTATTTTCATGTAGAAATACGGATGCGGATATGATTTTATGTGGTTATATTCAGTACACTAAGTTCCATCTAAGTAGGAAAATAAGTTATACATATACACGCTTGTTTAGTACATTGTTTGGCATCTAATAGAAGTTAGGACACCTTTTAGTACTACAGCTAAAAGAAATTCTAGTCTTGTCAATACTAGAGAGCCAAATGTATAAACAGAAAACCATAGACGATTTAGCTGAATTTAAAAATAAACACTTATGTAATTTGGTCGACCTTGTTTAGGCTATTCATAGTGTTGCTAAGGTTAGCTCTCATGATCAAATTTCTCTCACCCCCAACAAAAATACAGTATCGATCAGTGGGGCTACTGGGCTAGGCAAGTAGCCCCTGGGTGGGGCGGCGATGTCCGTACCAAGACGCGTGACCTCTGGCCTCTGCCCACAGTCGAGGATATTCAACGAAATAAGGTGCGCCGGTTATAAAAGTTTTTATGCGCAAGATCGGAGATAGGGTCAAAGATGGATGCAAATGTGAGATGCATGTTTAAATATTACATACCTACGAATATTATATATTTTTACAAGTGGCGAGATGAATAAAGAAACTAAAACAATTTTTAATCTAAAAGCTCTCTTTTTCTCTTTCTCTTAGGATGCATTAATTACATATGTCAATTATAATCCGTGGTTGGAATCACATGTAACAGCTCACTTTTCGAACCCATTAAGTAATTGTCCTAATTGTAATCCGTGGTGCTTGGCAACTGGGCTTCTCCCAGTTGTAAACGTTTCTTTGTGCCTATTGACCTAGTTCTGTTCTGTCTCCTGCTTGATAATGAGGGAAGTAAATTTCATTTTTTTTTTTCAGTCGTCTGCTATTCTTTTTTGACGGCGTTTTTCTGGTGGTCTGTTGATTCTGGCTTACAGGAGTTGTAGTGGTTTGGAAGTGCTGATTGAATAAATTGGGTAATAAACTTACGAGCAAGTTAACATAATGAGTTATGTGTAAAAGTGATTCAGAAAGGGCTAACGATTCAGTAGTTGGATGAAAGAATTACAACAAGAGTAGAAATAATGCAGAAATAGAGAACAACATACATTCAAATTAACCAAAATATAATATCTGTCGGCGTCAGCGATGGCTGAGCGGTAGCGCTGACATCGTTTAGGTTCGGTGGTATCGAGTTCATTGTAGAATAACAATATTCAATGCAGTACAAATTAACCTTACTTTATTAAATGTGATAGTACAATACAATTCAAACAGGTAAAGCGACAGTTTCGTACTAGATGAGTGTCCTGGTTGGTGTCTCGAGCAAAAGTGAGCTTGCCATGGTCCCCACTCTCCAACACGACTTTGTCTACGTGCCGCCATTGTATCTGATAACTGACGTCACGACGTTTACCATTTCTTCTGTAGGTACAACAATAATCAAATTGAATCCTCTTTAGCGTTAAATTATTGCTTGCTGCAACATATCTTTATGGACCTTGCACCACGAATAGGATCAGATCTTAGTTAGTGGACTTATAATGACAGCTCTTGATGATGACGACTATGCGATGCTAGTATCTTTTTTTTTTATATTCTTTATTGATTTACAAGGGATTTTTGCTAGTATCTAATGTGGCCAGTAAATACAAATGATTTCCAAGTAATATTAGCATTGAAATAAGAGAGATCTCAATCACTGCAAGTCTTGAACCATGAAATGTTACTGCAAGTAACGGATAACTTAAGTACCTATGACAACTGAATGTCTGTGTACGTATAGTACTCAAATAATACGTATTATTATACGTACGTAATTTATGAAAGAAATTTTGCGTTTACTACATAAGATATTGTGTTGCAGAAATCTAGCTGCATAATGATGTGTTTGGAGTAAGGATGTGCTCATGTAATAATTTAGTTGTAAATTGCAACGAAACTTACCTATATTGTATTCCAAAATATTGCAAAACCTTCATTTCTTCTAAGCAGTAACTGTAACTGATCTGCCAAAATCATCATAATCATCATGTCAACCTTTAGACGTCCACTGCTGGGCATAGGTCCCCCAAGGGGGGTTCAGCCGTAATCGCCATGCTTCGCTGATGCATGTTGGTGATCGCAGTAGGTGTTATGGTACTCAGAAGGACGCTGCTGCCCATCCTCTGGTCAATATCCCTCTGTCGCCTTCTACGACACCCACCATTTCTGCCAAAATGAATGAATTAAACTCTCAACAACAATAATATCAGCCTATAACTGTCCCACTACAGGGCAAATGTCTCTTCTCATACAGAGAAGGCACGAGCATTGATCACCACGTTTCTCAAGGCGGATTGGCGATTTCAGACTTATATTAATTATAAGTCCAGGTTTCCTCACGATGTTTTCCTTCACCGATGTCAGTGATATCCAAGATAAAGTTAGAAAGCACATATGAAACTGAAAAAGTCAAATTGGTACTGGATCGTGTCCGGTTGCGTACCCATAACCTCGTGCGTGATAGGCGGACGCCTTAACCATCACGACACCTCCACGACAACAATTAAATTAATTACGTCTAACTAATTCAATTAGCTAAATATGTTACATTACTATCCAGCAATGACAGTTCAGTGATGTCCAAAGTAATGCTTAGAATGAATTTTAACATCATCGGTACTTTGAAAAATTAGAGAAATTCGAAATGTGTTTGTTAGTTTTGGAAAAACTAACCTCAATAGTAATAAATTAGAAGGCAAACTAACGAAAAGTATCCAGCGTGCCGCATGCGGCAGGTCGCATTTATTTCTTTATATTAAACTGCATGATATCAACACACTGACTTGCGGTCAGCCGTCAACTCATGCGGTTGCCTTGGAGCTGTGGCTGGCCGCACATCTATTATTATAAATTTGTAATTGCTGTCGCTGTAGTCATTAATACATATAAAGGGTTAGAAATGCTTGTAATGGTCGATGACATGCGGCGGACTGCAATAGAACCGAGACGATACGGTTAGCCGAAATACGGCGTGCCGTTGCGGCAGACCGCAGCATATGCGACATATCGGCATACCGGTACAATTAAGAAATAACAATATAGAAAAAAAGCTATCCTTGAAATATTTCAGCCTGATTCACCGTATGTACTGTAGCAAGGTTTGCGGCGTGTCGCACGGCACGTTCCGATAAATACAAAAGCAAATGGCTCAGTGAGTCACGAAGGTCGAAGGGGATGACATGCAACCACTACCGAAAATTCACCATCACCATGATTTGAAAAAAGGTGAAGTTGCATAAGGTTTCGGCTATTGTCAAGGAAGTACGAGTAATTGGTGGCAAGTTTAGTGGACAATTACCTCACTGACTCTAGCTTGTGTGACAAGGCCAATCAGACCGCCACTGGCAGGGCGCTCATCATCCTTGATCTGCATGTATATTTCTTTTCTTTTTATATATACTTGTCATACAGCTGAACCATTACTACATTATAAATTAAAGACCCTGTGTTTGTTCGGACAAATTTCAGAAACTAGTGATTCGATTTTCATGTGGTTTTGACCTATAAAAAGAGATTTTTTCTTTATAGGTTTAGGTTATTATTTATTATTAAAAAAAAATTGGTATCTGCAAGAAAATTCACACTGTTCACACTGTTTACTTATAATCATAAATATTGATATTTGTTATTACTATGATTGCTCAAAAGTGTTTTAACATCCGGACAAACCTTTTGCGGTTTTTGTGATGTTTCTGTTATTAACTTGTTTTTTATTTCATAATTAATAAACAATAAAAAAAAAAAAAAAAATAAATAAATAAATATATCCAGAAACGTTTCTAGTTTGTCACTTCCTTTTTTGAAATTGCTTACTGGGTTCAGATTAATGGTACTTACAACAGCTGTTGTCTCGGTCATGTCAGTGTTTTTAAAGCTATTTCAAAAGTATACCAAAAGCGTATGAATACAGACACAGAGAAAGAAGATTACAGAAGCTTGACGTGTAGTTACAAACTTTTGCAGTCACGATGATTTCAGCACTTTTTCATGTTGTTCTTAACTTGCAACGGATCTTCTTATCTGCTTGCACCTGTCTGGGTTATCTTAAAAACACTAAGTTAGTTGCTAACACGGGCCTTTGACATATTAGTAATTTAACCTTGTGTTATAACTCTGAGTTTTGGCGCATGTGGGCCTCCGAGTAAACTTCTCTTAGTAAACGAGTCCACTTTTATTAGGAAACGCATTATTAAAGTTACTAACATAGGCTTAAATTACTCTAACACATAATTATGTACTGTAATATAGTTATGCATGCCAGTCTTGAGGTAAATGTGTTATGGGTCTTTATTGCCTGAAATAAATGATATATTTTTCAATTATTATGGTCATAAAGTGATTATCATGAGTTAAGCTACATTTTGTATTTACTATATTCTAGCAAATGTAAAAGAGAACATTATCATTTTGACAAGCTACCTCAACATAACAAAAACGTTATTGGCAAACAAATTAATACTCTACGTAATGGGAAGATTTTATCTTTCATCAAAACATAAATTCCGGAGGATGACCGTATAAGATTGGAAAGATAAAAAAGGACAAAAGATGCACATGGATAAATAATTTGTTGCTACTAACCGAACGATCATAATTTATAGGTGGACGTTTTTGGTCCTAATGGGCGAAACGCAAACATTTAAATTATTAGTTCAAATATGGTGGAAATATTTTGACTATGACTATGATTATGTTGTATAATTATGAAAGAAAAACATACATGCCTTGATAAAATCTTCCTCACTTTGTTAATTAGAATTTTGATTTAACCACTGTTGAAACGTTAGACTAGCAGTAGATAGTACGAAATAGTAGTAGTACTTACAATCAGCATCATCGTTTTCTGTTATCCACCTGCTAGGGCCAAGCGTTGTTTTTTAAATGGTCCTTTGTCCACTTTGAAACTCAATTTGGGTGAGCAATTTTCATCCAAGGGATCTCTTCTTTTTCTAGTGCCTCTCCGAACTACGAAGGTTGGCAGTCAGCTCTGCATATATACTTTTTCCTTTCTTTCGCAAAGTGAAATAGTTCCGCGGCGCTCGAGATATCAGTCCACTCTCGTAGGTTCCTTAACCAAGAACTCCTGCAACTGACACCTCGCTTTCTAGGTACTTTGCCCATCATGATAAGTTGTAAAAGGGCGTATCTTTCGTGTCGAGAGACACTAATATTTAAATATAACAAAAAATATTTTATCAGCCTAGGGTAATTAATAAGAACGGTCCCATGTGATGTCTAGCAGATATATTTTTCGCACTTTCATACAACTAGTACTTGGACTTGGATACGACTTTAATAATATTGTAATAGAATAATCTTTAACTCTGCAAGAAACTTAGTGAAGCGGCACCTATCACATTCTCAAAAAACTGCTGACCACCTGTTATTAAACGATGAATCTGCTACATCAAAATATAGTAGATATGCTTGCTCTATTAATTATAAAGAAATTTATAATGTAGAGACAAATCGTCATGGTGTTTCTGCGTAGACGAGTAGGGTAAGCAAAATCAATTCATCAAAATTGTAGTAACTAAAATAATATTCTTTTTAAATAAAAATTATTCGCCTCACACTAGTGATTTCTCCTGTATCGTGAATGAGTTTACAAATATAAACTAACATACACTAACATCGATTAAAAGATTATGTTAGTACCTACGTACCTAACTAAAACATTTAATGAGAATTTTCGAATGTATCACGTAAAGATTAAAAATTGAAAATAGTCTATGAAATATTAAAAATTATTCATACCAGTTTTGAAGCATCTGTTGTCTGTGATATATTAGTGTGACGTGACTTTTAATTCAGGTAATATTATACAAGATTTATTATGCTTGAATTGCGTATTCAATCATTCGAAAAAAACGTTTGAAATTTTTAATATACTTTCATTCGAAGGTCGTACGCATATCACAGAAACCTCAGGTCTCATCTAGTCATTAAAATTTCTGAGTTTTTGTAATCACTTTACTTGTTATAGAAAAATCCATTCACTATACTCGATTTTCAATAACATTAATTGCAGGTATTAACACCCCCAAACTCTTTTTAACCAACTTTTGAGAAAAATTCTATTGCAATCCCTACTTACACAAAGTCTGGGCACGGACCGTTTTTTGTCGCTAAACGCCAGGCCATCTGGCAAGGGGTTTTTTTGACAAAAAACAGTTGCCTGACCCTTTCTTACCTTCACTGGCCCACGTTTTTTATTTGTGGACCCCTCACAATATGTTGAATTAGCGTATTAGTAGATTTCTAAAGACTCGATGAAATTTTTGATTGAACCAAACGGATTGTATGAAATAACGGTTTCGTGTGGTGTTGCCCCTTTTTTGTTTAGAATTATTAGGAATTTAATAACGTTCCTTACACAATTACGTTTTTTGGTTATGTAATAAAGAAAGAAGAGTCACCTGTTACAAAGTTGTTTACTTGTAGAAATATTGCATGTCTTGAAGAATTATTTATTTTGTCGGTCAGTCAATCGAATAATTTGGGAATATTTACTTTTGCGTGGTGTTCAAAGTACCCCATCTCATGATCGGGATTGACCATCTCGCTTGGACCAGCTCACTTCACGTTCACTTCACCTAGATTCACTGAAGATGTTTAAAGAATCTCATCGCTGAACACAGGTTTCCTAACAACAAGACTGTCTTCTACACTTTACTTGAAGTTCATTAAAACATTCAGTCAGTGCTAAATAAGATCGCCAAAGCTGTTTAAGTGGGTAAACAATCGTACCATAAGACCGTTAAAAGTTTGTAATTTTAACACAAAATGCACGAGTCAGACATCCACAACACGAATCAAAATTATTAATATATTTTGAAAGGCATCGCTCCCAATTTGAGGGTGTACGCAATCTGTCTTCAATCAAAGCGACAGCCTGCAGAAATCGTAATTCTCAAGTTCAAAAGCTCGCCGCCTGAGCCAATCGAAGTGCTTGAAAATTGAAAAAAATCCCCTCTAGCGATCAAACGATTGAGGGAATGTATGAATGAATGTAATATCGGTATGCGGATCTCTTTATTTATTGTATTAAATAATTTTTACAATAGTACATGTGGTCCTTTGTCCCATATGCGGGGGTTGCAAGGAATGCGCCGATTTTGCATCAGACTGTCGCGAGGGAACGCGGTGTGTCGATCACCGTTTTAATTTGTTGATAAAATATTGATGACAGGAAATAAATGGAAGTTTAACAGCTTAATATCATCATCCACTTGTTGAAATAGATGTTAACGTAAATTGCTATGTTTGATAATAGAAAAGGGAGAGAAAGAAGGGGGTGGGTATGGGTAACGAGGTAATTACCGGTATCTGAGACCGAAAACGGCAACGCATTTGCGTGCTGCTGTAACTATTTAAACCTTTGATGCTTAAAATTTTAAATAAAAGTTATTTAACATTTTTTTTTGTTTTAATTATACTATCGTTGCAATGTGTGTCAATGTTAGCACTTTAGTTTGTCCATTATATTTTATTGTTGTGTAGCGCTATCGTTTGTCGTTTAAAAGTTGTGTCGTACTAACGTTTGTCATTCTAAAGTTGTGTCGCACTAACATACATCGAACTGATGTGCTGTCGCACTAACGTACGTCGAACTGATGTGCTGTCGCACCACTTGATTGATGATCGACTTAACGTACTATCACCCTATCATTTGTCGCAACTTTGAGGTAGAGTCAGTGGGCTGACGGATTGTATTGCAACCATAATTGTATCCAAAGAAAGTTTTAATTCAATTATTATTATTATTGTGGACTTATCAGTCCACATAATATATATAAGATTGGTAATTCCCGTATTCAAAAACGATCCAAATGTAACTCATCTCTCAATCAACGGCAAAAACTTGTCAAATATGTTGGTAAAATATAAACATTTTTGAGAGATTGAGACAGATAAGATATCTTAAAGATACCACATTTTCCCCACAAGAGTTTCATTAATGCTGAATGCATCTCAAACCATTTCAGCACTCATTTCAAAAAACGGAATTAAATTGATCGACAGATATTGGGATAATTTACTGGCTGAAGGCCTTAAATTCATTTTTAAGGCACCACAGGAAAGCCCGGTTGCGTATTGCCAGACCGTATACTGACCCAGACACCCGTATTCTGTACTGAATTACATCGTGCTCATTAAAATCACAAATAAATTGGAGCAAAGTGCATACGAGCTCAGAGCAAAATGAGAAGGTATGCATTTTGCTCGCAACAAATTGGAGCAAAGTACATACGAGCTCAGAGCAATCTGAGAATGTATGCATTTTGCTCGCTTGTATGTAAAGCAAACTGTGACACGCGAATATCTGTATTCTGACTTCGTAAGCCGAAGCTGCGGTGGTGGCCGTGAATATCATCTGCGAGGATAAACTCGCGTGGGACCGCCGCCGGAGCCCCGCAACGCCGAAGCCGTGACAGAAACTATGCCTGCTGCATGTTGCAGGCTCTCTGGCATGATACATAATGATGAGATGCATGATCAATGTGTTGTTTTGTTGGTTTCTACTTCTACTACACCAGACACTGGAAAGTATGGGCTTCTGGACTGGTATGTATTTTGCTCTAGTATTTTAAAGCAAAATGTATATTGATTCAGACACTCTCTGAATAGGTATACAGTTTGCTCTTCAACTACAAAGGCAAACTGCGATCGAACTCAGAGCAACCCCGGTCTGGGTCAGTATACAGTTTGGCAATACGCAGCCCGGTTAGGGTCCGTTAGAGGCCGGCGCTCTTCTATTCACACAGACCGGCGCGTGTTATACGCTTGGAACTGGCCGGAGCCGACAGCCGTTTCACATAGACTGGCTGGAAGAGCACTGTTTTTGAACGGATGGAGATAAATATGGGTTAAAAATATTTGGCAGCCGGTCGGCCGCGCGAGCGCAAGGAGCACGCAATCGGACCTGGTCAGCTCCTCTTATTATTTCACACTAAGCGCGTTATGTTTGCTCTCAAGCATTGTCAATAATAAAAGAAGTGGCATGTAAAAATAAACCTTATTACAATAATACAAAACTCTGTTTTAAACGTGATAAAAAATGTGCCCTCCTCTCCGAGCCGATCTGTGTGAACAGACCTAGCAGCCGACAATTTCCTAGGTTGACTTGCTAGACGGCATTAAAAAATTGTGATAATTTAAAACTTTCGCTTGATTCTGACATAACAACATCAAAGCTCAACCAAACACAACCTACTCACATGACATAGGTACCCAAAACTAGGGTCACCTCTCTTTTTATAAATGCGTTACGTAAACCATATTTCACAACTAACTACCAACAATAGCGTTACTAATATTAGTAACGCTATTGTTGGTAGTTAGTTGTGAAATATGGTTGGTATGGTTGGTTGGTTGGTTGGTTGGTTGTTGGTTGGTTGGTGGTCGTGCTTAGCTGTACTGGTATATACCAGTACAGCTAAGCACGATATTTGAATTAAACAAATTATAAATCATAGTAGAACAGCCTTGTGAATACCCTTCTTGGTACTGTTAATCCTTTGTATGTGTTATGAGTTCTGTTCTCTAATCAAATGGGACATTAAAAAGAATTATGACTATATATAGTTGTGACAGTATGAATGGTAGATCTGGAGATGTATGAGGCTTAAGAGTGGTGTTGTAAAGGTTGTCAGTTGGTTAAAAAGTGACAGTACATATTGACCTGGTTATGTGTCGAAGTGAAGAGTTGCAGTACTATGTTAGGTGAAGTGAGCATGAGGTTATCCACCACACCACCCATTTCATCCCGAGGGTGTCGTAGAAGGCGACTAAGGGAAAATCCGGAAGTCGGGCAGCAGCGGCTTTAACAACCTCACTGCGATTTACAAGCCGCCTGCCAAGCGTGGGGATTATAGCTCTACTAACTCCCCCCCCCCCTCCTCTTGGGAGTCTCCAAAAATGTACATCTTCGGCTGATGATGATGAGCATGAGGTGTAGATGCTCCTCCTTAGTTTTGGCATGAAATTACCGCTAACCTCAAATTCGCTTTTACAGAATAGACAGGTTTCCGAAGTGGTGCCGATTAATTTTTCAGATGAATAGAACTGTGAACTTTTGTAAAGGTGCTGTTACATACCGAACGATCGTTGTTGACATACGTAATTATGAATTTTAGGCATTTCTTTTCTTCCGAATCGCGAAACTTTTAAGTTATTCAAAAACGTACCATTAAATGCATTTTATGACCGTAAGTGCTGTAATGCATATGGCATGCTTTTCGAAAGGATTAACTATACGCTCTGGATTCGTTCTAGAACATTTTCGTCTTTTTATATCAAGGTATTGTTTGACGTATGGCCGTCAGTGGCCGATGTGCGCTATCAATAATTTAAAGTGATAAATAGTTTTTCCGAGTCAAATTCCAAGAGGACACTAACGCAGTAAATTCGTAAGTATATACATCTATCCGGTACCTACCATAAGGGCTCAGTAGGTTTAAAATTTTACAGTATCTACACATGAAGATACCAAAAAAATACATGCAAATAATAAAGATCTCCCCCAAACATGGGTGTAGGCGTCGCAAGATCTCTTCGTCACGTTTTGCGCTACCGAAAACAATAATTTCTTGAATGTGTACATTTTTCCTCACTTTCATCTCGCCAGATAAGGTTACGGGTTGAACGCATGCGCGATAAACGCTTGATGGAAACCGGAAACTGTTCTCACGCATCACTTGAGAAGGTATAGACATGACAGGAAAGAAAGTAAGTAATGAAAACAACTAAAAAATAAACGGCATTGTTAGGATAACGGAATAGAAAAAACAAGTGGAAGTGCCACGCAGCTATCCTGCGCGTGTCAAAATTATGCGGAAAATAAGTGTAAAAATAGCAACGCTTGTCATTTGTAATAAGTCAAAAGTTCGTATAAAAAAGAAATAAGACATACGTCAAACTTAAGTTTCTTGTTCATACAAAATTAAGACATAGTACAACTTACGAAGGTTGTTATTATTTTACATATTCTTCCGCATAATTATCACACATGCGGGATAGCTGCGTGGGCACTTCCACTGGTTTTTTTCTATTCCGTGGTAAGGCCCCTTTCAATTTATGCGATTGGTACCGGACTGCTACGACGCCGGAGCAGTCCGGGTGTCGTACTGCACACGGACAGATGTCTTTTTCCATACAGTTGACACGTGACGTTTGTCGTCCTGCCGTCGTGCGTGCGCGGTATCGGAGTCGCACGGCGCTTTCGAAGTGTCAACTGTTTGAAAACAGACAACCGTCCGTGTGCAGTCCGACATCCGCAATGCTTCGGCGTAGCAGCAGTCCGGCACCAAACGCATAATTTAAAAGAGCCCTAAGGATACTGGTTTAAAAGCAAGAAAAAGTTGGTTGAGAATTTGACAGCAATCCAGTTTCTGGCCCTGCAGGGCTATTGCGTATCGCCATGGACAGTTCACAGTGAAGATCACTTGACAAAGATAAAATTCAAATGATTTTTTTATTTTAACTATAATATTTACTAGATTAATAAAAAAGAAAATTTATTACTATTAAACTAAAAAACTAATACAAAAAATCAACAAAATAACCTTCTACATCGCTGTCAGTGTGCCCAAGAGACTGACGGCATTACCACGTTGGATGGCAATGCTTATCCTCTGACCAAGGTAAAAACCAGTTCTAGGCAAAGTGTTCGACGATTAACTTTCAAACTATTTAGAATATTCTCAGCTGTAATCAAAATTCGGTGTAGGTACAACTGAAGCCAGTTAGTCACTGATAATGAAAATGATAGCCAATGGCCCTGCTGCAGTACCTAAAGGGCCAGAAACTTGATAGTGATCCATGTTACGTACAAAATAGCTCGGTTAGATTAACTAGTTGTTAGAACCAGCTGAAGCAGTTCTAGTAAAACGACTGACAGGCAAGCAACAGAAGAAGAAAAATCATATAAATATTATGCTTATAAAATCAGGACCAGCCCGCCACACTATTTCTAAACCACTGCCACTCCTATACCAAAAGTGATGACCACCAAAAAAACCATCGAAACAATGAAGCTCCTCCTATTAAGCGGACCTTGTAGAAACTAGAACTAATTTCCGAGTGTTCAAGCGATTTTACCATACCTATTATTGGAATCAAATGTCTCACTCTTAGCTTAAAATCGCTTGAACACTCGGAAATTAGTTCTAGTTTCTACAAGGTCCGCTTAATAAACAGATCTGCATGTAATCTGTACACTATCTAACATAATCCACCTTTTAGATTTGGTAAGTAAGTAACTTTTATTGTAATTCGAATATGAATTCTAATTTCTGGTTTTAATTGTAATTGTTTTTTTTTATTTATTATTGATTATTTTTTATTTTTTTTATTTTGATGTCTTTTTTATATAATTTTACTTTAATTTTTAACGTAGGTAATTCTGATTTTAATGCTTTAATTTCAACTAAAATTATTATTGTTATCTAAACTCAGTTTAAACATTTTATTCTAATTTGTACATACATTGTAATTTTCAATTAGTAAGCATGTGTTGATATCTTGTTACTATGGGCTCCGGTCTGAGAATAAAATTTTATTATTATTATAATACTGCGTTCTTTCTGCCAAAGAATACACTCCCATGAGAAATTAAGTAACACGATGTGTATGCAGGAGAGAAAGATTAAAAGTATAGCTACGATTCGGTTACTATCTTCGATTCAACCGAACCTCATCATCTACCTAGCCTTTTCCCAACTATGTTGGAGTCGGCTTCCAGTCTATTCTAGTAGTTTATGAAATAAAAAGCTATGTAGAATTGTACGATAGAATTTAATAGCTCTCACAAGAAAGATTTTAATGTGATGAGTATCAAAAACATACAATTAAAATAAGCACTAACCTAGATGCACTACGATTAGGCAGAGATTTCCAGGCTAAAAGGTTCCACAGCCTGGCCGGCAAACAGGATCGGCCGAAGATAAGACTGCCGCGATCGGCTCCTAGCTTTGGGATGGCGCGGATCTTAACAGTAAGACCCGCCCTGGGAGCAGCAGCACGCGACAGCACGACGGCACGACTCAGGACCGTTACCGACTTTTGATTGTGGACCGGTAGACTTGTAGTTAGTAGCGTATAAGTAAATTAGCGTGTTACTTAAGCGACAGCGAGATCTAGACTGACCCATTTGACAGGTTTCTTTCCTGTCCGCTCTTCCGAAATTCATAATACTTTCCAAGTATGAATACTATTTCTAGAACGCCCGTATGGTCTTATATAGCGGGGTATTATAGTACCGGCCAGACTCAATTATTGTAGACTGCCAGTTATTTTTATTTGATTAGTGCTTTTAAGATTTTAAAGAATACCAGATACATTAGGGTGTGTCCAGCTGTTTAGTATAAAATACAGCCATACACACATATATTCGACATTAGTTTGGAGGTTTTACGTTATTTAAGCCGTAAACTAATTAAAAATATTACTGACAATTGTCAAGATTGATAACTGTCATTGACAAACATGTCATAACAAAAACATTATTTATTTTCCAGATTTATAAAAAGGGAATTAAATTAGCTTTAAGGAATATAATGTAAGTAAAACTAAAGGGAACTACGATCTGAGACACACATTGTAAAGAAAAATACATTTAAAGTATAAAAACAAGTATTATTATAATATTTAGACAGCAATTGTGATAAATGATTGCATGCTTATAAAAAGTAAATATAGTATGTGTTAAACATAATACTATACCAGATGCAGATAAATACCAGTGTTTCACATGGAGCGACTGCCTATCGGACCTCCACAACCCAGCTGGGTGACACGATACCCCTTGGTAAGACTGGTCGTCTTGGTTGGTTATCCAAACCTAACGGGAGATAAAGCTTGTATGCAAACTGACAGACAATTACCCAATAAAATAACCCATAATGCCCACTCTAAATATACCTTGTACCCAAGACGGATACTAACTGATAATGCACCGCTCTCTGATGGAGATTGATCGCATCAACGCCGCGATGTGTAAACACACGTACGGTACGTTACGTACGTGCGGGGGTGAGGCGATAACCGGACTCAGTTACGTGACACAATATTTTGTATAAAACGTGTCAGGTAGTGTGAGAATGACAATAATATTGAATGTTGAAAAGATGATGAAAAGTATATAGCGAATTTTCTAAATAATATTAAGTCTTCAGGAGTTTTACACCAAAAGTTGACACAGATAAGATAAAGCAGTTACTTGTGTAACGGTTTCCCATAAATAGTTTTTGAGTTAAAGAAGATGCTCTAAAATTTATGGAAAAAGAGAAAGCATGAAAATACATAATTTCTAAACTATCATCGTGGTTCTATCTATCTATGTAAGGAAGGTTCGGTTTCCGCACTTGGTCCTTAAATATGGACCATTGTACTACGTGAAATATCATCGTGGTTAAGGAAAGTTACCCTTTTTGTAATTTTCTTGTATTCTTGAATAGCCTACTCTTATGGTCAATGAATCTATATCACATTTGGTGCCAACTTTGTAAGCCCTACTAAGTATATGAATTCTGTGTATAAAAATAACTATATTAAAAAAAAAAACATTATATTTCGGTTAAATAAGAGATCCATAAATTGTTAGTAACAGGTTTGCACTTAATCACTATTGTTAGTAACTTAACTAAAGACGAATTAATATGAGAGCACCACTGAATTTTTTTTGAGCGTCATTCTTTGGCCATCTAAACCCACCTGAACGAAATATTAGTATAACAGACTTTAGTAAGTCATACATGATGTATATATATACCTACTGTAATATGCACTTTCCAGAATAAGTAAGAGAAGGTGCGACATCTCAGAATTCGGTTAGCGGTGGCTGTATAGTAAATATGTCGCGACGTGACCGGCGCATGAGCACGTGATCTCCATGTATGATTGAAATTATTGTTTATTGTTTGTAATGCACATTTTGAAATTTGCGGATATTTACTGGCGGGTTGTTGGTGTCTACGTAAATATACAGAGACCAGCACATCAAGCTACAACAATCTGTCAAAATTCTTTGATAGATTTTCAACTTTATTACAAAATTATAAGGTTCATATTCAAAGGGGAAAATTTGACAGTTTGGTATGGCTTGATGTGCTGGCGTCTGTACCAATCATGCGCATTGGATGGATAGGAAGAGGAAGGCCGAAGAAAAGATAAATGATAGATTGTGTGATTCTTCAAACAATCTATCATTCAAAATCATGAAAGTGAAGGAAGTCAGTGATGTCACCATGATGGTTGACAGAACGGAATGGGAGAAGAAAACGTGTTGCGTCGACCCTAAGTAAAATGGGTTAAGACCAGGAAGTTGATGATGATAATGTTTATTCATGTTCGAAATCATAAGTAGCTATGTACATGTAAATAAATAGTATAGTTGCTCTAGAAAATTGTGAACATGAATTATATTATTTTATACTAGCGGGCCCGGCAGACGTTCTCCTGCCCTTAAAATAAAAAAGTCCTACAAGTCGACGTACTGCAGCGCCACCTACCAAGCCTAATTGTGAAACTAAACTATTCTCACTGGAACACACACAATTTTTTTATCAAAATCGGTCCAGCCGTTTCGGTTCATTTTATTTTATATTAGCAGTTACATTTTGTTTTTAATCTGTATTGCGCCAATGATGGGCTAAGGTCTTCTCCATGGTCTTCCACTCCTTCTTATGTATTGCCCTCTCTCCCATGAATACCTCTAAGTCGTCACGCCGGCATTTCCTAGGCCATCCTCGGTGATAACACCCGTCTTCTGGCACTCACACTACTGAAGGTATAGCTCGCTCTATAAGCAGTTCCATTAATTTTGGTTCAATGAAACCAAGTGGAACATTTTTAAAGTAGTTCTATATTAAATACACCTCATGTCATCCTATAGACACCTACTGAAAGGTATTGGTCTCCCCCAAGCGGGGAGGGAGGTTCAGCCGTAATCGCAGTGGTTGGCCGATGCATGTGGCCATCTCAGTACCTAGGTGTTATGGTACTCAGAAGGACGCTGCTGCCCATCCGCTGGTCAATATCCCTCCGTCACCTTCTACGACACCCAGGGGTAGAAATAGGGTGGTGCTATTCGTGGTTTACACTGCTTAAAATACACCTAGCATTTGATACAGAAAAACTGTCACAAAGTTCTATTTGTCCAAATTATCACATCTCAATAACAAATCAAATGTTGACCGTCCCCATGCAACATCACACATTTATAATTAAATAATGAAACAATCTAACTTAACGACCCGCTAATACAAAACCTAAACTTAATTAATAAACTAAAAGCGGCCAAACATCCGTTTAAAACCAAACTTAGGAACCGTCCACCAAAAAAACTTACCGAAATCTTTCCCACATGTGGTTAGTTCGACCACATTAAACTTGCAACCCGAAAAATACTATTTCAGCGTTATGAAAACAGTCATAAAGGTAAAAATCGTTTGTGTTTAATTGAAATGGTGGAAAAACTAATTTGGTTTGCGACTAGGTTTTTTCGATGGCCGGATAAATAGGTCGCAGGTTATTTGCCGTTGCAAGGTGCAAGCATTGCTAACGGAACATTCGGTGCTAAAATAAACGAAACGACAATATTTGACATAGTGGTGCTATGGAGATAAAGGAAGCTTTTGTTTTTGTGGCTAAAGCTGTGTTTGGTAGTGAGAAACTCGATAGACTCCGTTAGATTGAGGATGTGGAGTCTCAGGTTATGCCTGTAACATGTTTGTAAAAAGGTAGTATTAAGTGGACCGAAAAGCAGTTGGATAACGGTTTGAAGATGGATTGAATTGGTGGTTTTTAATAAAGATAGACCAGGTACGAAACCATTGGGTTAACCTTTTCTAAACATAGGTACCATTTGCTGTCATGAAAACATACATGCAATCAAAACTACGGGAATTTCTTTCATACATTACATTTCGGGACTTCATGGAGTGTTAGTCTACCTCTGTACTTTTTAGATGTCAGCTGATGATTTTACGGGTTATCATGATGCTTGCCATGGGCATTAAATTATGAAACTTTTAATCAAGGTTTAATTAAAACAGTATACACAATATTGTAAAGGAGTTTGGAGTATGGAATATGGATATTCAATATATTTTCTATTGAAGTGCCTTGAAATTGGTCTAAATTGGAATAAATAAGGAATCTAAGAAGATAATTTTTAACTCCCGACGAAAAAGAGGGGTGTGTCTGTGTGTCTGTGTGTCTGTGTGTCTGTCTGTGGCACTGTAGCTCTTTAACGGGTGAACCGATTTGAATGCGGTTTTTTTTTTATTTGAAAGTAGATTCTCTAGCGATGGTTCTTAGACATGTTTCATCAAAATCGGTTCAGCAGTTTTAAAGTTATCAGCTCTTTTGTTTGCTGCGGTAGGGATCTTAGACGCATACCGGATGTTTACTTTGCTTTCAAACATATTATTATAGGTGACCACACGACCACACAAAACCAAACTAAATTACATTTAAAAAAATTAAAATAAAAATTAAATTAAAAGTTTAAAAAAACCCCCAACGCAAAACATAAAAGCGATTATGTAAAAAGTAAAAAATAATACTTTTGTTGAGCCATCAAATGTTTGTTCGTTGAAATGGCGCTATAATGTCGCGGCGGGATACCGCTAAGTTTAAAGCAATAACTAAATATCTAAAATAGCGAACTGATGGTAACTAGATTTGCAACAAGATTAACAACTAGATTAGCAACAAAAATTTGATAATATCGAAGCAAATTGGTCGGAAATGCTGGTAAATTAATAGACAGTGAATGAAATTGAGGGACTGACTTACTTAAGCGGTACCCCGCCGCGACATTATAGCGCCATTTCAACGAACAAACATTTGATGGCTCAACAAAAGTATTATTTTTTACTTTTTACATAATCGCTTTTATGTTTTGCGTTGGGGGTTTTTTTAAATTTTTAATTTAATTTTTTGACTTAAATAATTACAAACTGAACAGAAAAACCTCACATGATCTAACTACATATTATATTATCATTACAATTGATTTTAAAATATAAGATTTACCTAAATAACCAAGAAGAGGCATACTAATTATTTCTCCAACTTATTATAACTCTGACCCATCACATCGCAGTTGTATCTTGACGCCGTAGACCAAACAGTGTTTAAAAATAGTATCGTATGTGGACAAAAAACACGAGTCGCTCATATGGACCGACTTTACGCAATATGGTATTTGACCCTTATAACCGACGGATATTTATTTTATCATCGGTTTATCCTGTGGGATTTGGTGTTAAATAGATGTATTTGTATGAAAAACGACTATATTATAGCAGTGTCGTGCCGGTCGCTAATAGCACCACCCCATTTCTACCCGTGGGTATCGTACAAGGCGACAGAGGGATATTGACCAGAGGATGGGCAGCAGCGTCCTTCTTAGTACCATAACACCTACTGCGATCGCCAACGTGCATCGGTCAAACATGGTGATTATAGCTGAACCCCTCTTGAGGGAAACCTATGCCTAGTAGTGGGCGTCTAAAGATTGCCATGATGATGACTAGAATAATACAAAAACTATAATTCAATTACCTCTTACCACGTAAATGTTAGAAGTATTTGAAATTTACTTTTCAATAATCTATTAAATTACGTTATTATCGTCTACGGAATCATTAACAACGCCTTAAAAATGTTAAACAAAGATTATAAGCGAGTGCACTGTGCGCACGTCAAAAAACTTTTCCCGCAAGCATTGCTCCGGTTCCGTGTCATTTATCCTGTCTGGCCGACATGCGAACGTAATTACAACTATTGCAATATAATTTCATCGTAAAACAAAGGCGATGCACTCCTACGCTACTTTTTTTTTGCCCCCGCTGGGTCAGAGCGGCACACTGTGTAACGGTGAGGCGCAAACGCAACGACTTCCAGATGCGTCGGTTAGCGGTATTTCACCGTGATTTTTTGTCCAGCTTCCAAGGCGTTTGTGCCAGTGTGCGGTCGGTGAGAAACGTAAATATTGGGGTTGATAGTCACATGATTTAATTAGTTTTAAATACAAGCTTTTCTTAATCCAGAATGAGTGATACTTGCCAAGCCTTTGTGAAGTTTCAAATAACATCAATTTCAACAAAACTGTAATTAAACATTAAATACGTTATCTTATGTAAAAATAATAGTGTTAGTAGCCGTTTGAAGTGCCAAATGTGGCATCATACTGTATTACACTGGTACGTCTATATGGACCATAAATTAGTTCGCAGTTAGTGACCCATCTGGTCAGAGCTAATAAAAAATGAAGTACTGGTCTTAAGTACAGACATAAACAAAACTGTAACAGTAGGCAATATTTGAAACTACGAGTTGTGTACTTTTATTTTTTTAAACCATGAACTAATAAAATTAACATCTTGTTCTAAAATGGGAAGTAGCAAATATTTGATTTGATTTGATAAAAATATTGAAAAACAAATGAAGTGTGATGACGTAATTTTCTTATCGTGCAAAAACTTATCATGTTCGTCCATTTGTATTCGAAGAAAAGTTAACCTAACTACCTATTCAAATAAAATAATATTATGAAATGAAAACGTACAATGACATAACAGGGGACTTAATAAAATTTCACAACATACATACCTATTTACTACTTAGGTACCTACATTGTTTTACGTCAGACAAACTACAAGTCTAAGCCGCGATTTGCAACATTTGGGTAATGGTATCAAATAAGTTGTGTGGTAAAATTATCTAAAAATTAGTCCATCACAAAGTCTAAATTCAGCAACATCATTCTATATAACAATAAACTTCTGCCTGTGACGTCGGCGTAAAGTCAAATCCATATCCATACTTTAATACTTAAATATTATAAATGCGAAAGTAACTCTGTTACGCTTACACGATGAAACAGTTGAACCAATTATGATGAATGTTGAAAAGAAAAATAGCTTGAACCCTGGGGAAGGACACTACTTTATAATTTGGGACTTCGTCTGCATTCGCAATAACCGACATTCACGCGGACGAAGTCGCAGGCAAAAACTAGTTTACCATAAAACATCTATCTACTATCAGTGAAATATTTTTTTTAATCGGTCCATTATTTCCATACAAAAAGCAAACAAAGTTTATCTCTTTGCAATAGTATTATCTATCAATTATTCCCTTAATACGTTAACTGCCGGGTCAAAAACGTTAAAGGTAAAACCTCCACTAGCGTCGGACACACGGTGTCCCCCATGGCGCTTAAAGTGTTAAACATGTAACAGCGACTGTCCCAGCGGCCACCTACACCACGGTACGTAAATTCTCATACATGAAATACGATGTGGACATCAGTCTCACATGTGGCCCTCACGTGTGCCTCAGCGTCCCTCCTGTCAGACGCGTAGCTACGGTATAGAAAGCAAAAGAAATGTGACTAGTGGTGACAGAGTCATCTCCCGAATTTGATGCCCAGTAATGAGCTCAGACAATGTTTTGAGAGTATTACGTAGTTAGTTGGTAACGAAGTATTTTGGGAGCTAAATATTTGTCACTATAACAAACTAGGTACTACTTAGGCGACAAAGGAATTAAGAATTGTGAAATTAATAATTGTAATAACTTTATTGAGCAAAAACATTTTGAGTACAAAAGAACTTATATAATACACAGGATATAGGAAAGTATTGTGATGTTAGAGTGGAGAACAGAGCAAGACCCAGTCCTTTGCTAGAAATTAACCTATATTACAAGAACTAGGCAAATGCTCCGTCCTAGCACCAAAACAAGCTCAATGGACTATCATTAGACTAGCATACAAGAACTTGACTCACTGAATTCCCTAATTAGGCAAGCCTGTTGATAGGGAATCAGTAATTGAAGAAAGACTTACAAAACCTGAATATATTGACCTCACATCACAGTCATAATGCATATAAAGGCACGTCGAATACATACACGATAGAAAAATAAACCAAAAAATCCATTTGAAAATCGTAAAAAACATAAAAATGCTATGTCCATCATATGACAAAAGCTCGGGGCGTGATGCCACGTTCAAAAGGCTACAGCTGAAACGTTTTGTGACAGGTTTTATATCATAAATCAGTGAGAGAGTCGGCCTACGTGAGAATCGAAATACGAGAGATGACCCAAGTTTTCGCGAAGTCAAAACATGAGGTTTCCGAAAACGTGTAAAAAATACTGTTGTATATCTAAAATTATGGATTGATTAGGATTTTGATAACGAAGACCAAGTAATAATTAATGGTAATTAATTTCATTCGTTTCGTATAGCATTTACTACATTGCCAAAGATGTTTAAATTGAGGGCTTTAAGAATTAAGTGTTTTTAAATATGTATTTTTACTATTATTTACACTACTCATCGTGTTATCGTTTTGTGCAGTTCCTTTTAATATTTGTTTGCCTTTTTGTTTGTCTGCCTCCATTTTTAAAACCAAGTCACGGGTCTTAAATAATAAACTTTTCGCCACCAAACCTTGCACTATCGGCGTCCAAAATCAAAACAACCCCTCAACACACATCAGCAGAGCGTTTCACCCGAATTAGTTTTTTGTCCCCAAAATTCTGGTGACACCAAAAAAAGTTTACCGTTATGGACACCACGAGTTTTGCATAAATCATCTCAAGTGGAAGTTCGTGGTTTAAAATTATTGTGCCCTTTTCGTCGAGATGCGAAGTGAGATGTTGTAAAAGAGTCAAAAGTTAAGCAAAATCGATTGCAGAGTCAGTAACGCTTAGTGAGGTTTTTTTAAGTCCTAAGTTGTCTTCGAAGTTTTTGTTGTTGTTGTGTCTTTTTGTACTTATAGACAATTGTCTGTTAGTCTTGAATTGCATCATTACAATTTATTTATTCCATACAGTTTTTCTCAATTTGGGACTTGCAAAAACTCTTTTGTGTAATAAGTACATGTACTATTTTTTTTTACATTAATTAAGTCCGCGTGAATGTCGGTTATCGCGGATGCAGACAAAGGCTAATAGGCTTAATAAGACTTAAACATAGCTTTATACCACATTTCATCAAAATTGGTTCAGCCGTTTCATCGTGAAAGCGTAACAGACAGTTACTTTCACATTTATAATATTAGTATGGATTATTTAACAACTCTTCCTGCAAGAGTATTCGAAATACCACGCAGCACCTTTTTTACGAACCACTCAAAGCAAAACATGGTTAGTAGGTAAAAGTTTTTTACTGAATGTCCTTAAAATCATTAGTGTGCACAACATGTGTTGCAGATCTTATCAGGAACGAGCAGGGGTGATTAAAAATAATGTTTATAGACACCGATCGCCTTGTCGAAAGAGCAAAAAAGTTTGGGACAAATTTAGAAATGACCGCATCTTCAATTTCGGTGATAGTTATGTAAATGACCGGTGCTCTTAGAAAGAAGAAAGAAAAACCATTTATTAACGAGAAAGTGACGCACATTACACAACAAGACTTAAACTAAAACAAAGTGGATAGGTACATGTTGTGGAAAACAAATACAAATAAATGATGATGTGCTTGATGTTGTGGTTTGATTTGTAATAGGACAAAGATATTTTTTTTCAGAATTGTAAAAAAAACAGTAGGTTTAGGTTAGGTTAGGTAGCTTTTATGCGTTTCGAGGGCCGGTCTAGGAAAAGATGTAATTTTTACGCTTTCTCTTCCCCGGTTTCGTTGTTAATATTACTAGCCCGTAAACGTTTGTAAGTAGTTTTGTGCATTGGTTCCTCAATAGCTGCTAAGATAAAGAATTATTACGCTTATCTGACAAGTTTCTTCTTTTTCTGTGTCGGTATCGGTACCCACATGGTTCCCATTTGGGAACTCACGTGAACTCCTAACAGTTTTGCTATACAACATTGATTTGCATTCAACACTTTAAGTGGAGTAACGTTCTTCCGCTTTACACTTTCGATCGTATGTAGGGGTATACAAAGATGCAATAGCATATAATATTATGTAGTGACAGATATTGGGCCATCGTCAAGGCCTGCGTTGAGTAGGATGACACTTTTGCTATCAACTTTAGCTTTAGCTATATGTAGTTCAACAAAAAGCAGTTGATGTTTTTCTTTCAAATGGCTGCATAGTAACAGACTCGAGGTACCAGTAAATATGTGTCTATATCTAGATATATACCTATGGCGATCACAAACATTCCTGGGTTTAAAGATTAGAGTAGCCTTTGGTCCTGTCTAGGTCCATTCCAGTAGTTACTAGGCCATTTCGTATTTATCTAACACAGATGTTATAAAAACTTTATTGTTTATGTGACAAGGTTTCACTAGAAACTACTGTAAAAGTTTATAGCTTTTTAATGTTCTGGGCCCGAGGTTACATCAAGCAGAATATACAAACAAAATTAAATGTTTATTTTATTTCCATCAATCCTGCTATCCATCAACTCTTTCGTAACCATTCGTAACTATGACGTTTCGTAAAAAACATGGCCGGACAATGAAATCCCGGGTCCATAACACTAAGGAGGTCTATCAAAGGGAGATTAGATCGATAACGACCAACAATGCCTGTGGGAGTTCAAAAATAGAACGTCTATGAAAAAAGAAACTAAGAAACATGAAACGAGGAATTATTCGCATCGTTTCCCTTGAGATCTTATAAAACCGTTTTTTCGTTGCAAAAAAGCATAAATGAGGGTGGATTTTGAAAAAAGTGGACAAAGGCCGAAGCACAAAGAGGTTTTATATACGGATTTTTTCGTTCCCGTATAGTTTTTCTATTCACATGTAAGCCTACCTGTGATGTGATGGCATTTTATGCTTATTATGAAAAGTTCACCATCTATCACATTCATGTGTCTTTGAAAGCATTGATAATTTGTGAATATACGACTGTACTTTAGTCAGAAGTTTAATACTGATTACAAAAATTATACTAAAAATTGGATGAAATCAGCACTTTGTCCTGTAGAATGAAGTAAAACTTCACCGTAAAAACCAACACAGCGAATAAAAGTTGGTAGGCTCACTCACGCACATTATTGTACATTATTTCCATAATTGCAGAAAGTGATAAATACAATTTCGGTGTCATGAAACCATTGTTATTTTTTTTATATTGTATAGGAAAGTTGTTAATCAAAGGATGCATCCAAGTAGGTTACGTAAGACTACACATAAAGCACACAAAAACGAAAGTTGCTCATGCAACTGCAAGCTAATAAAAAGTACAGTCACACACACAATTGTCACCTATTTTCTTAAACCTCGTGTCGCAAGCGACCGAGTGTTGAACACAATAATTTGAGTTTGGAACAGGGTGGAGCGCCGACAGATTGCGCACGTCCGCTAATGACAGGCCGCCGATGCGCGTGTGTCCAGCCCGCGCTCATTCAATGCAAATCCACTCGAAACGCGCGCTCGAATCGTTAGACACGACAAATACACGAACGAAACGTGTCGTACATTGTGTAACCAAACATAGGCAAATAGGCTCGCACTCGAACAGTGTTTGAATTGATTCAGTCAATTTAATATAATATTTATGGCTTCGATGTGACCTGTCATGTTTTGTTTCGATTCTATCTTGATATCATACCATAGTTGAATGGAAACTGCTATTCTTTTTTCCGGTAAGGTGACTAGTTAATTTTTTTTTATTTCACAACTATGTTTTTAATATTATACCTCGATGAGTTTTATATTTTAAATGGAATTGTGTGTAATTTATAGCTTCCGTAAACATAAAAGTATACAATTTTATTTGTTTGCAACAAGCAGATAACACGTTTCGTAATATTTTACACCGTTTTGCATCTGTGAAGATAAACCTCCTTTAAAGGACAATAAACACGCAACGCATTGCACGTTAAAGGGTGTGTTTGTAATGATGCGGCTTGTCCCGACTATCTGGGCACAAAAATCTGGAAACGTAAAATTTAAACTTTAAATCCTCCTACAGGGAAACACGTCTGTTCTATAAAATGCTGTGGTCTTCATTCCCGTACACAATGACCTCTCGCGATGACAGGCCGCCTGCCCACGCGCACGCTTATTCTAATCACACCTATCTTAACGCTTACACAGCTCGTCCATTCATACATATTTGGACTGTTTTTTTTTTCTTTTAATTTTTAAACGGTCACAAGTGGGCAGACGGTTTGTTTTGTTTTACAATTTGATGATAACTGATTAATGAATTATTAAAGTAATCTGTCAGTAAATCGATAGTGTTTTATCTGTTTATATTATTGATGATAGATTTAAGTTTAGACCATGACGTATCGTTTAAAATGATAAGTAATTAATTAAAGATTAAATGTAGTATCTATGTAGTAAGGCAATATTGCTGATAAAAATGGTTTGTCTACAAAGCTACAATGTCAAGCGATATAGTATGGATTAGAGGATATAACAAGACTCTGAAACATTTTAATTAACTTTCAGAACAGCCTTAAACATCACAATATTCTTAAGTAACTGGACCACAGCTTTCAATGAGAGAAGGGCTGTTCAAATTTAAATCTCTCAGTACTGACCAGTATGCTAATGCTGACACAGTTAGTTTAGTTAGTTTGTCGGGGCCTTTTCCGCACTTAGCCACTCGATTGGGCCATTGTACGTGAAATCTGTCTCTTCTTTTATTCCAGCCATCCTAGTTCCTCCCAGAAGCCGAGCAGCCTTTTCAGGTTGCTGCAGACTTCCGATAGTGATACTGGAGACTGGAGAATCTGTGCCCGTTGATCCGCCACGCTCCTGCACTCCATGAGCACGTGCTGTGGCGTTTCTTCCGCCTCCATGCAGCCTCTGCACAGAGGGCTATCTGTCACACCTATGGTGCACAGGTGTTTGTTTAGGGGACAGTGTCCGGTTATCGTACCTAGTACTTTACGGATTTGGTCCCTGTTTAGTCTTGTGAGGTTGCGGGCAAGCTTCTTCGAAGCTACCGGAACAGCATTCTTTGTTTGCCTGCATCCTGCGCTGTTTCTCCATTCTGTTTGGTGGTTAGCTTCTGTTGTAAGGCGCAGCCATGCTCTGATTTGTGCCAGGGGTATAGGCAGTAGTGGTTCCGGGCCGTATACCGCCGTCCTTGAACCCCTTTTGGCCAGTTCATCGGCTGCATCATTACCCAGTGAGTTACTGTGTCCTTTAATCCATTGCAGAGTCACCCTGTTTGTGTTTGCAATGGACTGCAGTGTATTATGACACTCCAGTATTAGGACAGAGGTTATAGTGTTGCTTTGTAGAGCTTGCAGTACGGATGCACTGTCTGAGACAATTTTAATATTATGTCCTCTGACATCTCTGGCTGCAACCGCTTGTGCTGCTTTGGTTATACCTATACATTCTGCTTGAAAGATAGTGTTAAGTTTATCTAGGGTGGTTGAGATTTTAATATTTAGGTCGTTCGAGAAGACACCTGCCCCAGTACCCTGTGTGGTTTTGGAGCCATCTGTGTATATCCTAACTTCATCGATACCAGAGTTATCTTCCATTTCTGCTGTAAGTTGGATATTGTACCTTCGATCGAAAACATGATGACACAATGTTCTGTCCGTGGGCGCCTCAAGGAGTGGTATTTCCTTCAGGATTCCATTCAGTACAGTTGAGTGTGGTGTTTCTATGTTTAGCTTCCACAGTCCGTTGGCTCTCAGTCTTAGTGCGGCTGCCTGTGCCTCTTCTTTAATGACGAGATGCAGAGGTCTTAGGTTCATCAGGTACTCAAGAGCGACTGATGGAGTAGTTTTCATGCATCCAGTTGCCGCAACACTAGCCAGGCGTTGCAGGCTTTGGAGTTTCGTTTTCACCGTAGCCAGTTGTGTTCTGGGCCACCACACAACGGATCCGTATGTTATAGACGGCCTGATAACTGAAGTGTATAGCCATAGTGTTATTTTAGGGTTGAGACCCCATTTTTTACCAACTAGTCTCTTGCACTAATAAAAAGCTATACAGGCCTTCTTTGTTTTATTTTCGATATGACTCGCCCAATTTAATTTGTGACCAAGTGTGACGCCCAGGTATTTCACTTGAGTTGATAGGGAGAGTTTGGTATTGAATAGGTTTGGTAGCTTGAGTTCTGGTAACTTCCTTTTGTTGGTGAAAAGAATGAGTTCTGTTTTTCTTGGATTTACTGACAACTGATGGTTGCCACACCATTGTTCCACAATACGTAAAGCAGATCGCATTACTTCGCATAAAATGCTTTCAGCGTTTCCGCTTATCAGTATTGCTAGGTCATCTGCATATCCAATAGTAGTGTAGCCTTGTTCGTTTAGTCTTTTTAGAAGGCTGTCCACTACTATGTTCCATAGAAGTGGTGATAGGACGCCTCCTTGTGGGCATCCCTTGATCACTTTTGCTCTTGTTGTATTGTTTACTTCTATTTGAACTGCCCTTTTGCTGACCAACTCAGTAATCCATTTTGTTATTACTGGTTCGACTTTGTAGCCTTGCAGGGCATGGATAATGCTGTTGTGCGTGGTTTTATCAAAAACACCTTCTATATCTATGAAGGCAGCTAGTGTTGATGGTTTATTTGTAATGGCTGACTCTATCTTGTGTACTAACAAGTGCAGAGCCGCTTCAGTTGATCTGCCTTTCGTGTAAGCGTGTTGTTGGGGATGTAATGGCTTTGTTTTCAGTGCTCCATCCCGTAGGTGTCGGTCAACCAGTCTTTTTAACGTTTTCAGTAGGAAAGACGTTAGGCTGATGGGTCTGAAGGATTTTGCGTGAGTATAGTCCTCTTTACCTGGTTTTGGTAAGAATACTACTTTCGCTTCCCTCCATGCTGTAGGTATGTATTTGAAGGCAATGCATGCCCTGTATATTGGTACCAGGTACTTTGTTATCAGATTTATTGGCCATTGTAGTAATCCTGGGAATATTCCATCCAGCCCGGCAGATTTGAACGGCTTAAAGCTTTTTAGGGCCCATGCCACCTTGTCTGCGGTTACTATCTCGTTTGCAATTTCCCATTCCTGGGATGTTGGTGTGCTATAGTGCTTGTCCCGCCACTCTGACTCTGCTGTTATTTGACAGCCGGGAAAGTGCGTTTCAAGCAATAGTGCACTGGTTTCGTCTTCTGTACTCGTCGAGTCTGTCATTTGTATGTCACTTAGTGCATTGGTAAGTAAATTTAAATATTTTGCTATATCGGTTTTACGGGGGTTGCGGTATCGGACAGGGTATGTCGGTTTGTACTTTATTTGGAAACATATGCGGCGGTGATCCGCAAAGGATGGTTCGTTTGACACGTGCCATCCCTTTATAAGGTCCGCCGCCGCGTCTGTTGCTAAAGTAATGTCAATAATTGTTTGGTACCTTGAACTCACAAAAGTAGGTTCCGTGCCCCTATTCATGATGTTTAGGTTTGTTTGAAATATGTATTCGGTTAGTAACTCACCCCTTTTGTTTATGTCCTTACTTCCCCACAGCGAGTGGTGAGCGTTGCAGTCTGCGGAGATGATTAGATCCCAGGCGTGTGTGTCACAGTGTTGCACCAGCTCGGCCAGTTCCTTTGGAGGCACTTCGCCTTCGCTCGGCATGTACACTGATGCCAACACCAGGGTTGTTTGTTTATCTGTGAGGACTTTAACTGCCGTGAGATCTCTAGAACAGAATTGGTTAAGCAAAGTTGTTGTCATGGTTTTAGGCATGAAGATACAAGTCCTTGGTTTGTCAATAGAGATGTCTAACAGCAACTTACCTCCGATGTTGTTCAGACCGCATATTCTGTTATTCCTGATCCAAGGTTCTTGGATCAGGGCGACGGTCTTGTTGTCTACCTCCAGCACTCTGCGTAAGGTGGCCGCCGCTATTTGTTTGTGCTGGAGGTTGGTTTGGATGATGGTGAGGGAATTAGGGACTGCGGAGGACGTCATCTTCGTCGCTTGTCCCTCCCTCCCCCGTTTCCGACTGTGAGCTCGACCCCGCCCCGCTCGGACCTTGTTGGGGAGCTGAGGTGGTTGGCTTAGGAGTTGACGTCTCCTTCGCCGTGGTCTCACCCGTCGCCGTCTGGTTCTCCCCACTCGTTGTCTCCTCCTCCATGTTGAAGAAGCGGATGTATCCGCTTCCGGACATGTGGGCTACACGGCGGCCTCTTTCAAGGATGATCTCCTTTTGGTCTTCGGGAATGCCCAGGATCAAGTGGACCACCTTCTCCTGAGAGCTTCCCTCTTTGGTCTTCTCGTCCACCGACATGTCGTAACACTGCCAGGAGTCGACTTTGTACCACGGGTTTTGGGCACAAAGGACTTTCTGCAGCGTCTCGGCGTCGGTGATGCGAGTGTGTAAAAGAAGCCCTGCCTTCAGCCTCTTCTTCAGCTCTGACTGCTTGATGACAGCCAGGGTGGTGCCGGGTATGGGTGATGCGATGGTTTTGACCGCTTCTTCCAGCCAGCCTAGAGCGTTCGCGTCCTCACACCACATCGCTAGTATCCCATCCATCATGAAGGGACGCCCGCGGAAAGATGGAGCTCGCGCACTCGGAGACGGTGGCGACAGTGCTGCTTGTAGGATGCTATCATCAACAGCTACCTTAAGCTGCTCTGCCTGACTCTGCGAGAGGTCCCTCGGCGGGACAGTAATGACCGCTACCTTCAGATGCGATTGCATCGCATCTGCATAGCTCACTGCACGCTTCGGTTTCGCGTCGGTTTTCGCGCGTTTGGCCTCCCCTCTGGGTGATCGGGTGTCGTCCAGGCGAGCACGCTTCGTAGAAGCGCGCTCTCCCGGACCACCCCCGGTCCCAGGTTGTTCCTTTTCAGGAGCAATGGGCGCCGCCGCAGCAGTCCGCCGACCGCGCAGACCCCTCGGAGTACGTCTCTTCTTCGGCTTGTTGGGTGGAACCGGTGTTGGTAGTGCCGTGTCTTTCTGCGCCGTCGCTGCCTCTTTCGAGGTGGACGGTACAGGGTCGCGCTGCGTTTCCGCTGCTGCGTGTGCTGTCACGGTCGGTGTCGAGGTGGACGGTACAGGGTCGCGCTGCGTTGCCGCTGCTGCGCCTGCCGTCCCCTTCGGTGCCTTTGGTAGTCGAAGGGCCGCCCGTCTCGCGCGCCTGTTGGGGCGACTGCGTTCAGGTTGGCCTTTCAACCCTGGGTTGTCGGGAGCTTTCGCTGCTTTGTCAGCTGCCCTTTTGCAAGGGCGCTTATGAGCAGTCTGGCTCCATTTGTCGCGGTTTAGTTGTCGGTATGGCCTCTGCGAGGCCTGATAGGTCGAGGCTTGATCCTCGCTCTTCGCACACTTTGATCCCCCCAGAATACGAGGAACTGACCGAGCTGGGGTCGGTGAGGGATTCTCCACGGTGCGTGGTACCCTCCTGGGGTAATTTCTTTTTGTTGTGTGCGTCCATCTTTATTTTTTGTTTGGGCAGAAGAAAGAAGAAGAAAGAAAGAAAGAATGAAAACCACACTACTCTGGCCCGCGATAGTGTGGTTGTATAAAATATAAGAAAATACTATAAAATACACCTTACACAAATACATACTATATATATTTTATACTATAGCGCTCGGTGGTTTCTGTTTGAGTCTATTTCCTAGTGAGCTAGACCCATTAACAGGGCTGGCAACCTCGAGAAGGCTAGTCCGCCGAACTTGCCTTGGGGATCTTTGCGACCAACTTGTCACTCTCCCCCAAGACCAACGCCCCCCTACCACCTCTGAAGGAGATGATAGGGTAGGCCTGCATCTATGCTAACATGTTAAGCATGCCGTACGGGAACCGTTAAAGCATAGACCCAGACCCGCCCTGTATGCTGACACAACAAAATGTCACTCCAAACTGTTGTCGATGACTGTACATTTTTGTGGGCACACCCTTTCCTTGACGCAGTGGTTACAAAACATTGGGTCATCGTTCATAGGAAATCATTCATGTTTTATGTCCTTTTATTTTTTTCATTTCGTAAACAGTTTTGTATTTGAATGTACTTTTTTATTTCATTGAGTATTTTTGGTTGTTAAAGCTATTGAAATTGAATAATTAATAAATTTTAGAAGGCTATCGATAAATGCATATTTTGGCAATTGATTGAAAAGATTCGCATCTAAAACTCGTTCTTTCTTGGGTATTGTTGCTTTGAGTAGAATAATACAGATCCTTTTTGAACTAAATTCTCTTTGGTACAGACATCGTCATCAACTGCTTACCCCCTTCGCATTAAAATTTCTTCGGAAAGGGGTTAAGCAGTTGATGACGCTGTCTGTTCATAACCAGACCAATGCAGTTTATTATGCGAAGTGTAAATCAAAGTTGCGAAGTTCATTACGGCGATGTACGTTACCGCGAAAGTTTACCATCTAGTGGCGTTCGTTCTTGCGAAAGATTTTTATTGCGATGTACAGATGCCAGCAAATCAAGACCACCTGAAGCCAGACCAAACTGTAAAATTTTCCCAATTGAATATGAACCTCATTTCTTTGTAATAATGTTAAAAATTCTTCAACTTGTTGTAGCTTGATGTGCTGGCTTCTGTACGTTACTGCGGAAGTTTACCATTGCGATGTACGTTGTCGCGAAAGTTAAACCATGTCGGATCCGCCCTAACGGATTACTTACACAGTCCTCGCGATGGTAAACTTTCGCAGTAAATAATTTTCACATCGAACGTCACACTGCCAACTACACCAGCACTACTGCTCTGTAAAAAAATCCCTCGGTGAATTTAGGTAAAGCGAACGTGAAGTAAGTTATCAATCCCGCAGGTGAGATGTTTTAAGGGTTCCGTAGCCAAATGGCAAAAAACGGAACCCTTATGGATTCGTCATGTCTGTCTGTCTGTCTGTCCGTCCGTATGTCACAGCCACTTTTTTCTGAAACTATAAGAACTATACTGTTGAAACTTGGTAAGTAGATGTATTCTGTGAACCGCATTAAGGTTTTCAAAAAAAAATAAAAAATATTTTGGGGTTTCCCCATACTTAAAAACTGAAACTCTTTTTTTTTCATCGAACCCATACGTGTGCGGTATCTATGGAGTAGCGGTCTTCAAAAATGATATTGAGGTTTCTAATTTTTTTTTTCTAAACTGAATAGTTTGCGCAAGAGAAACTTCCAAAGTGCTAAAATGTGTCCCCCCCCTGTAACTTCTAAAATAAGAGAATGATAAAACTAAAAAAAATATATGATGTACATTACCATGTAAACTTCCACCGAAAATTAGTTTGAACGAGATCTAGTAAGTAGGTTTTTTTATACATTAATCGTAATCCGCAATTTACCTCTCATTCAATCAACTCAAATATAAAAATTAAAAAAACTTTTATATTATGTTACTTGCTGCTACGGAACCCTTCATGGGCGAGTCCGGCTCGCACTTGGCCTCTTTTCTTTCAGAATAATAATACAGCTCTGTATTCTTTTATTTATTGATCTTACCCTGCTTTCATTCATATCCTATCCTACTGCTGTTATAAATACATAGATAAATTAATGGGAGTATGTTTGTTACTCTAAACGGCAGAACGGCTCTAAACGGATAAAAAAAAATACAACACAGAACCTAATCATAGGTAATGTATAGCTAATAAGCTTCAATTAAATATGTAGTGCTCTGTAGATACCACTTGCACGCGGGATAGTCTACAGTAATCATCATTGTAAAATATGAATAAACAAAAGCACGAACGAAAACTCTGTGGTAAAATGTAAGGCAGGAGTGTGGTTTTAGCCGGTAGGAGTCCGGCACTGCCCAGGCTGGCTCGTTTGTGAGGCAGCATGGGCGTCCATGAGGAATTCCCACTCCTGTCAAAAAAACGGCTGAACGAAATAAGCTGTTTGGGACACATTGATCTAACTTAAGGCTAACAAGCGACTTTTGCAGATTTTAAACTGACGATCACGTCAAAATGTGTTGTGTAAATGATTTGAAAAAAATAATTTTCTCTTAATCATTTAGTATGTGAATATGTTTGATTCAGTTCATATCAAATAGTTCAATTAAATCGTGAAGTTGTATCTGACGCGGACAAAACATTGATAATCACACAAAATCTACCAAGAATATTTCAACGGAACTTTTACTATCTTACAGACAATTTTATTATCTATCTTTTAGTATACGCCTTTTTTAAGATAAATAATACTATCTTTTATTTAATTTTTTCGACTAAAGTTTGAGAGTTTTGGACGCAGCGCATACGATTCTCTGGTCGCTCAAGTTCGCCGGCGTATATCGTCGCCATATCACATAGGATAAATTTAATGCCGTTTTTGTGTTTTCATGGGATAATTTAAGACTTTATTTTGAAGGCTACGTAGACGAAATCGCAGGCAGAAGTTAATCGATCATAAATCTGTCTTCAATCGTCAACTAAGTCACCTAATGGACCTCAGGTTATGAAACAAAAGGCAGATAGACCGCGCGGAACATGCGAGTGACCCAAAAAAGCAAATACAAATTGAAAAACGAATACCTAAAACGCGTTTTGTGCTTTATTGACACGAGTCAGTATAGCACAAAACGCCGCAACCTTAAAAAAAAAACAAATAATACAGATACAAATTCAAAAGCGAATACAATCACGAGATTGTAGGTATTCGCTTTTGAATTTGTATCTGCATTTTTGGGTTCACTCTCAGTGTTTCGAGCGGTCTATCTGCCTTTTGTTTCATTATCTGAGTGATGGACATAGATTTGTCCCATCTCTCATTATTTTCTCCCATGTACCTATTAACATGGCAAGATAGATGAAAAGGTCATACAGGTAATAACAAGCATACCCAGGCCCGATTTACTCATCCATAACCTAGTTTTCAAGAGTACAGTAAACTACCTACATACCACAACACAATAAGACGCGCACGCGCAAGAGATTTAGATTTTTTTTAGCAACTTCAACCTACACTACACTTAACGGTGTTAACAGTAATTATGTATTCGCTTATAACACATTATAAGCACCCATTACATCAATTATAATTGATTAATTCGTATTGTGTTATATTTTTCTACATTCAAAACTCCATTAATTACTTTAGATAAGAAAAAAATGTGATGACTCGTATTGTGATGTGGTAAAGTTCATTATTATATGATAGCTTTAAAGTTAGATTTTGGACTCATCAATACGATGTGCAATAGTTCAATCGTGGGTGCTGATGGTGATTGTACTGTCATCGCCAATATTAAAAAGGTAGGTAGTTACTTAATTTACAATTATACGTAATTTAAAATCTCGTACGGTTTTGATAAATCTTTATCATTTTCATAATCAGTTGTTTGACAGAAAACTGACTAACCACAAAAAATACAGTAAAAGTAAAAGCATTTTGATATTACAAATGTCTATTTGTAAAATTCAGCCGTAATCGCCATGCTTGGCCGATGCATGTTGGCGGTCGCAGTAGGTGTTATAATAATAATAATAATAGTTATGGTACTCAAAAGGATGCTGCTGCCTATCTTCCGGTCAATATACCTCCGTCGCCTATTACGACACCCACGGTGAGAAATGGGGTGCTATTCGTGGCCGGCACCACACGGCCACACAGCTGATTTCAAATCAGCGACCTCGAATTAGTAAACAAAAGCCATAAAAATGCTTTTTACAAAAAAGACAACCGCCTTCAAAAACTAAAAAGTGAAAAATAACTTTAGCACAGAACACACATTGACTTTAGTTTCGAAATTCAGTGGCTTTCTTCTGTTTGTTGTTTTGTATTGCCACCGACTTCCGAGCATTTTATTTTCCGCTTTTTAGTACCTCCTTCTCATCCAAATCTATTAAGAAGAGATTGAAAGTTAACTACTGCAAAGATTGATGAAACTAAAACGTCGTCTATGTAAAATTTTTGGGTATTTGTTGATTTTGCAAAAAGTGCTGAATTAATTTCGATAAAATTTATATAGGTTCATCCCTGAAGCATACCCTATCCATAAAAAAAAGAATTTTCAAAATCGGTTTACGTTTGCCGCAGAAATCGCGTAACAAATCGCGCACATACTTAATGCACTTATACGGTTTTCTCATGGATGCCATTGTCAGAACTGGACCAAATTAGCGACTACACGGGAAGCACTAGCTTTCAAATAAAAAAAGAATCATCAAAATCGGTTCACCCAGTCCAAAGAAATCAGGTAACAAACATAAAAAAAAAAAAAATACTTGCTAATTGATAACCTCCTCCTTTTTTGAAGTCGGTTGAAAAAAAATTTTTTGGTTCGTTCAATCACTCAATAAATCATAAAAAGTATGTTTTTGAACGAGTGATTGGATTGAACAGTCCATGAACTGCACAAATCTTAAATTAATCCTGCATGTTTAGCCTATTAATCCTTCACAAGCACTTCTGTCTGACACAGTACAGTACCTACTGTCTTACTAGCTGACTTACTTTCCTACGCAACCAGTGGGCAGAGCACCAACAAAGCTATCCACCGCTCATCACTGGCTGTCATTAATTACGAACCGTTTACCTCTCATTATAAATAGACAAAACCAATTATCTTTCACAACCACTTTGTATCAACTTATGATTTATTTCGACTTTTTGTTTTGTACTCGACTGTACTAAATGAGTGTAATTGAAAGTGAACTTTTTAAATGGTTTTACTTTTGTGTGCGATTGTAGCGTAGGTATTGTGGTGAAGATTTTAACGCAGATATGGATCAAAGAAAAAATCACGTAAAGCCGTTGGTCGCGGCTGTCATTTGTAGATCTTTCACAGTCATTAAGGGTAGTCAGAAGCCAGAAAGTCTGATAACCAGTTTTACTGAGGAGTATCGTGTTACCCAGTAACTGGGTTGTGGAGGTCCGATAGGCAGTCGCTCCATTTAAAACACTGGTATTCAGCTGCATGCGGTTAGACTGGTAGCCGACCCCAAGATAGTTGGGAAAAGGCTAGGCAGGTGATGATGATAGATCTAAGAAAAAAAAATGCGTTACAATGTAACAGCTTTTTATCATACGTAAGCATGCAACATAGCTAACAGTGGCAGTATTTACACCCCAATACAACTTGGGAACCTTAAAAAAACCAGCCTATTTTCACGTCAAAAGCCGGCAACGCAAACGTAACTCCTTTTGCGGTGTTAATTAGCGATGGTGATCACTTACCATTAGGGGACCCTTCTGTCCATTTGCCCCCTCTAATATAAATAAAGAAACTTAGTCTGGCTACTATTTAAAGAAGTGTTCTGACGCCAATTTATTTATTTATTTATACTTCATGCACAAAGGTACAAAGGCGGAATTAATGCCTCAGGCATTCCCTACCAGTCAGCCAAGAGCTGATACCCCTTGGAAAGACCGGTTGTAAGACTTTTTGGCTTTTAATTACCCATTACGACTGTCTAAGATCAACGAATGGGAGCCGAGACCAACGGCTTTACGTGCTTTCCGCGGCACGGAGGAGTCTCGGTATGAAATAGATAGGTAGTCACCCATCCACAGAGCTACTGCGGCAAGTGCAGCTTGACCATAGTCGATCGATCCGTACAGATTTTATTTAGCTGCGTTTCCTGTTTAATAAAACACCATCATCATCGTCATGACAACTTTTAGAAACCCACTTTTGGTAGGTCTCCCCTAAGGGGGGGTTTAGCCGTAATCGCCATGCCTGGCCGATGCATGTTGGCAATCGGTGTTAGGGTACTCAAAGGACGCTGCTGCCCATCCCTCTGTCGCCTTCTACGACACCCACAGGTAGAAATGGGATGGTGCTTTTCGCGACCGGCACTACACGGCATAATAAAACACCAATGTTATTAAAAATTATGTCTACAAAGCAGATCGCAAAGTACGATGACTCTGCATTCTAACCGCAGTTGTTCACTAACAAAACATTATTACCTACAATCAAGGTGTTCCTTGATTGAGCATTTACAAGTTCCATCAATAAAGCCTAATAAGACCCATCTGGTATTCAAAACCGCACAACAGGTGAATACTAACTTGACCAAGGACCAAAATACTTAATCTACATGCGCAAGAGACCGCAATGCGCAAGTTAGAATTGTAAACGAAAGTCTTGGCATATGGCTAATGATTTTATAAAGACCGGTTGGTAACCTTAGGTTATTTAAAGTCATTAATTTAGGTTTATGATACTTTAACACATACATTTTAAGTAGGTACACAAATTATATGGAATCGAATAGGAGGACATCGCGACACAAACTTTTCCAGTTCATGATTTTCGTCGGTTATTAAAACAAAGAAAGGGTCTCGTGGCCAATTTAAAGCCGTACAGATCGATCGGTCAAAGGTTAAGCTACGCTAGCCGCTGTCGGTCTGTGGATGGGTGACCATCCATTTCATACCGAGTTCCCTTCGTGTCTCGGAAAGCACGTAAAGCCGTTGGTCCCAGCTGTCATTCGTAGATCTTTGGCAGTTGTTATAGGTAGTCTCAGAAGCCAGAAATTCTGATCAGCCTTACCAATGGGTATCGTGTTGCCCAGTTACTGGGTTGTGGAAGTCCGATAGGCAGTCGCTCCACGTAAAACACTGGTATACAACAGCATCCAGTTACACTGGAAACCGACCCCAATATAGTTGAAAATGGCTAGGCCGATAATAATTAAAACATAAATTAGATTGTTGCATACAAAATGCAATAGGCACCCGGTAGGTATCTATTGCATTTTTGTATAGAACTGTAACACACATAGTGGAAATGAATAGAAAAGCAGGATTTTTTTTAATAACCGACAATTAACCGCCCGCCGCCGCCTCGTCCGACTTTGTACCTTTGTGCATGAAGTATAAAATAAAAACAACCCAATGTCTAGAATTAATGTATAAAAAAGTTTTGGAAATACTTAATTATTTAAGAATTAATTCATAAAAACTTTCAACTACATTGAACAGTACATTTTTGATGTCAGGAACTGGAATTATATATTTAAAATGGTGGTGAAATGGTCGTGTGTCGACCGTCTGTCCAGGATACGGTGTGTGGTAATCACTCTATTGACAATGCAGAACGTATACTTGCCCTGTCCGAGGATAATTTTGCCTTGAGTCGAACAGAGGTATTGAAGAGCCGTGTTACTTTGTTTAAAAAAAAATTAAATAGAGATGCTTAGACCATTAAGTAATAATTCTAATACATATTTTTTTTGAGAAAACACAATTTGGGCCCTGAAAATGCGATACATTTTCAATTTACTTGTAAAATATATTTTTTAGTTGCTTTGAAATCTTTAAATGCTATATAATTGAATTATGTTATTTATTTAATAATTGATTGATAAGTATGTACAATATTTACACGAATAATAAAAATGAAAACTATAACTAAAAAAGTAATACAATAAGGCATTGACAAAAATCCTCCACCTCGCCGTCATCTGAAGAGACTGGCCGCATTGCCACGTTGTAAGGCAATGCTTGACCTCTGACCAAGTTAAAAACCATGCAGCTTTTGGATCACGAGAAGTGTCAACCCAAAGAGAATATTTAGATAATATGATGTCAACCAACCGTTTTGACAGCAGTTTTAAATGAGCATTCGAACCCGAGTGTTTCGAGTCAATTGAGTTGGGAAATAAGAGACGTCATAGCAGCAAATTTTATGGGGGAAAAGCGTTATGACAGTTCATAAAGAGTACAAAAGAAAAATCAGTAAAAACAACACACAACAAAATCTTGGAAGTCTCCATCATTCCATAATTCCGCGACCGCACGACAACATTTGGTTGAACCGCGAAAGTGGGATTGCTGCCATCATTGTTTGACACACACAAACTTACCCTCACAATGCTCGCATGTCATTATTGAATCAATTTTATTTCTTTATTTTACTTACTTAATAACACAGTGGGCAAGTAAAGTTATTAAACAATATAAAGACGTTTTGTCCATTGTCGAAATAAATGGGCATAATAATATGGAATTTTGTATGAGGCACTATTAGTGGATAATAATGAAGCATTCATTCAAAAAAATATAATACAAAATAAATTATGATGCGAATAAAATAATACGTTCTAAAAAGAAGATAATAACTCGGTCTCAGGTTATTTGGAAGAATTTTTGCTTTTTATTTTCATTTAATACCGCACTATTCAAGTACCAGTCTTACCAAGGGCGATGGTGCCCAGTAACTGGGTTATGGAGGTCAGACTGACTGTCGCTTCATGTAAAACGGTGGTATTCAGCTGCACCTGGTTAGACGAAGCCGGCCCTAACATAGTTGGGAAAATATCAGGCAGATGATGGCTGTATTATTTCTGTATTGATATGTTTTACATTATTTATTTTTTTGTAACTTACATTCTTCACACAACTAACAGCCCAGAATTTTTGTTTCTTAATTTAGAGCTATTGACAAGAACCATTGAGTAGTCAATACTGCAACGATTACGAAACTCTATGAAAAGGGATTCCAAATTCAAAATTTAAATTTAAAACGTACATGACCTCCAACCCACATGGCGGCCCACACCAGCCAGTCATTGCGATTCAGCCCGCGTAGCCATTGTTTTACTTTTATTTATATTAAACTCGGCGAAACTCCGGGCAATCCTTGATAATATAACCGACGATATCCTTTAATATCTTCTTTACACCAAAGATTAAAGGGATAACATGACATTTTAAAAGGTAAGTCAAATAAAAAATAAAAATATTTTACTAAAAAAAAATCTCAGTGTTACAAATTAAATTTTTGCTTTTGTTAAAAACAATAGGTAGATGTCAGTTGTTTTCAAGTTCTGTTCACAAACAATTCCTGACAGACAGACAGATACGCTACATGCACTTATATTATATCACTGCCTGTGGAATCCCCAATTTCGACAGTCCAAAGACTTGGTATTACCAGTGAACCGTCAATTTTACCGAGACCCCTCAAGCTGTGACAGCCAATTGATTAATACAAAAGATGAGGGGTCACATTAAAATGGTGTCCTTAATTTTGTGGTCACTTGCAATTTTTATGACACTTTCTCTTGTTTGTAAAACTTATTGCAATTGACACTTTGGCAGTTGATCAAGTGTTTCAAATGAAGGTCCAAACGTATACCGATGTCATCATTCTGTCCGTTCAAAAAAAGATTGACACTTCCCACTTACCTATTTTTTTATGTTATATTTTTTCAGAAGCCTATTTGTTACTAGTGATGTGCCAATTGTCCTTTAAGTAACTCAATATAGCGCAAGGGACTTTTGTCAAAATATTTACTTTACCCAACTGTGGGACAACAAAAGGGGCTATTTTAACGCTAATAATGCTGTTCAAGTCATTCAAATTCGAATCGGCATGTAATTGTCATTTTAATTTCGTCTGTTCTGTGTATGGGACTTATTTTGTATGATAATAAGATATTCGAGAATCGATTGTTGTATCGATGCAGATTTTGAGATAACACGGTATCGAGTTGCGATTGTGTGTGTGAATCGATAGCCAGCTGTGAATGGAAGTGCGAAGTTTTAAATAGGTATGCACATAATTGTGAGTCGCTATCGTTTCTTTGTGTTGGAGAAATCTTGAGCTTTTTTAATCGATCAGGAGCGAAAAAGAGCATTCAGCACTTACAAAAAACAATACATAGGCTACAATCACTAATACATAGGCTATAAATGAACAAGAAAAGCAAAAGTACCTAAGTATTGAAAAGCTCTTCAATTCAAAGTGGTCTAGGGAGTAGACTTTAAACTACTTAAGATTAGAATTTAGTCTATTTATAGGTAATGGCCTATAAGCAATTGGTCAAAATAATGATGTTTTATAATATGGTGTCTATGCTACATTTACTATTCAAATGATGTTATCAAGAGTACATACTCTTGATGGGTCGTGGGGTTTTTGGGACCAGAAATTAACGCGGTCCGGAATTCCATTTATGCCAATAGCCATGGCAATAACTAAAGTAATTTTAGATTGGACAGTAGTAATAATAATAATTGCGTTTATTTCAGACTATTAGTTCATAGGTTGTTAGTAATACCAAAAATACCTTACAAGCTAGTGTTATTAAAACAAAGAATACCATACAGGATCACAAACCTATGCTTAGGACGCGACCACTTGTAGTGAGCCGCATCCAATGCCGCCATATTGGCGAATTCCAATGGTCTATAAACATGTTCAGGATAATATTCGAGCTGGCCCGTATCACCACCAGCACAGAAGCACAACGCTTTCGTATGATGGCATAAAATCCATTCACGCTCTTCTCCGCAAACATGTCTGAAGCGCTACAATGGCGCGGCAGCCCAAACAGCACTCTAAACGTGTTGTTATGTTGTGTAATATCGTAATAAGTATATACTGTCGTTGTCAAGAAGATTGATCCAATTACTTGATTGGACACTTAGTGCATCTTTTTTCTGTCATGGCCTGTAATGATCCTTTGTAGGGCAAATGTCTCTGAGTGAGTCTTCTCAGGTATGCCTTTCTTGCGCCACCTTGATCCAATCAACCCTTGCAGTTCTTGTCTAGGTGATCTCGCTGATCATCTTCAGGCATCTATTACGTGAAGACTTATGCTTAGCAGCCTTTTTACTCCGGTCTATAATTAATCCCCGTTTTAGATCGCAGGGTGGTGTTTTGTTCTACAGAGTTTTTTTTTGGTAGCCTCAATATCGATCTAATTTTCTTGCCAGATTTCTTGTCTCCCTAAAACAAGTACAAAAATCGGTAAAGTCTAAGCCCGACCATACACGGATTACCCGAGCAGTTAGGCATTGATCAACATACACGAACCGGTCGAGCAGTCATAGTCAACCGCTTGAAACTGCCATTGATAACTGGAGCAGTTCATACCAACTGCTCGAACAGTTGGTATGAACTGCTCAACAAGCAAAACAAAAACCATGCGGGCGGGAGGCGCTAGTGACGTGGAATGAAGAGCGCGTGTGGAGACAATGTGCAAGAGTCGCCAGGCATACGGAACTGCTCGAGCAGTCAGTGTATGCCTGGCGAATTTCACCGTGCGGCTGACCGCCCGAAGCAGTCGCGACTGCTCGAGCGGTTACGTTTATGTGTGTACGTAGAAGACCATAGTTCAGTATGCAGTCGCAGCTTGACGCAGTCGATCCTGACTGATCAAGCTGCCCATGTATGGCCGGTCTAAAGCTTACGCAACTTATTTTACAGAAAACTTATAATTCAAAATCCTAATGCAATCAAAAACAACAATGCCTTTTCACCTGTACTTAAGACTTCTACTTAAAACTTCAAAAATCATACCATAGATTTTTTTAAACATTATTTTTTTGGAATTCAAAAAGCAGTATTACACTAGTGAAGTGACCCGTTAGAGGGCGGTAGGCAGCGGTCAATACCTCGTGCCTGCCACTACCACCCACCAATGAGGGTACGCTCATTTCGTGATTAGATTAAAAAAGAATGATTTCAAAATTCGAATTGTACATTGTTTGGAGGCCATTAATGTTAAGTGTCTTGTTTAATTTTTTTGTTTTGTTTTTTAATTATGTTGAAAAAAAAAAGAAATAGTACAGTTAGGAATATGGAGCTTTTTGGCGAGTACACCATTATCATAGTTATGTTATAAATGCACAAAAGTAACATTTTGTGATTTTATTTGACTATTAGAATCGTATTAGGATTTAGGATTGACATAAAAAAAGGATTACAAAACACTGCCATAACATTATTTTCCTGATGAAATTAGAACAATTTATTTGAAAGTTGCATTTTATTGACTTATAAAAAGTGATGAGCACCATAGGTCTTCCTTGGTGGTTTTGAAGCACTGTTCCTCATAACGATACTGTTCAAGGCGAAGGTTTTTAAACAAACTTAAATAAATATATAAACTTTTATTTCAGACTAATGTCCATAGTTGCACAACTATGGATACGAAAAGTTAGACGTTTTTAAGCACTTAAAATCGTCTAACTTTTTTTACACTGATTAACACTTTATAGATAGGCACGTGATAGATAGATACTAAAAAACTTTTCATCGGTTAATTTGTTTAATAGCTGTTATTTTTGGAATATAGCTGTGTTGTTCGAAAAAAAGTTACATCACGTAAGATTTTGCGTTTTACCCCCTCTATATGCCTTTCTCTTTTTCCAGTGTATCTTTCAATGAGCATTCGTACTTATACGCAAACCGCAAGTTCTCTTTTTAACCGACTTCAAAAAGGAGGAGGTTCTCAATTCGATAGGTTTTTTTTATGTATGTACACCGATTACTCTGAGATTTATGATCCGATTTACGTGATTCTTGTTCAGTTCGATGCGGAATAGTTGCCATTTGGTCTCATAAAATTTTAAAAACAGTTTGGCCTAGTAGTTTTAATTTTATGAACATTTTTTTTATTTTTTGGTTATTTTTTTATGTTTGATCACGCATAACTTTTTTCAGTGTAGTCCGATTTCGATGATTCTTTTTTAATTGATAGCGTATACCTGAAATTTGGTCCCATATAAATTTCAAGAAAATATTTAACCCCTAAGGGTAGAAAATTAAGGGATGACTGATTTTTTTTGGTGTTACCGTTTCGTAATTAATTTGTATAATAAAGAGTAGGCACTAAAAAGCAAGAAAAAAAAAAGCTTTTTAACAAAAAGACAACCGCCTTCCAAGTCGGTGGCAAAACAAAATAACAAGCAAAGCCAAAGCCGCCTACTTGCAAATTGAAAGTTATTTTTTACTTTTTGCAGGCGGTTGTCTTTTTATTAAAAAGCTTTTTTTCCAGTGTATCTTTACACTATAGGGTAGCGATGTTATCGGTTCGACGCTATCGCCCACACAATGTGGCACGGGCCCACCAATTGTTGGCGACCCCTGCTATTGTCTAACGGAGCTTTTGTTTTTACGAGTAGCCCGCCTGATAAGGGAAATATAAAATATATTGAAAAAAAAAAATGTTTTTGATACCTGCAAAAGTAAAGTAGTATTTGGTTCAAATGTGTTTAGAGCGATTACTGAGTATTTGAGATAAGTATGCTGGTTCTGGCGAAATATTTAATCCCAAAAATAGACCAAAATTACTGCCAATACACTTCAATAGAAAATACGTCAGAACCTCAAAATTTACAAGGTGTACCCCTTTTTATCTAATATGGCAATCTCCTCTTTTCAATTTTCTTGACCAATTAGTCTAGGTATAACCAAAACCTAGAAAACTACCTAAAGCTTTTCTTTAATAATCTTCTAAACGTAACAATAGAATCTATAAACTTAGTACCTAATAACCTACATTATAATATTTAGTGTAGATTTATACGAAGAGCAAGGCACTTAACTAAACCTAATAAATTATACCATCTTAGAAGCTTCAGCACACTAATCAAATTATATTGATCATGAGAGCTTAAGTATGTTTGCATAAAACAGCCCACTAAGTAATGCCCTATTGAATGCTATCAAAATTAGAAGCCAAGTAGCCCAATTCCTATCAGATTCCGCAAAGTTCAAATGGGGTATGGAATATCAAATTCCTAGATTCAATAGTAAGTCATCGATGCAAGATGGTAGAGTTGCAGACAATACTGATGCTATAAATACACAAATAAATGTATTAGAAGTATCTATTTGAAGGAACTTAAATGTACTAGGTTTGTGCATGGGTTTGCCTGCTCTATTTGGTAAATAGGCTTAAAATTATCTTAGAAATTAGCTTGCAATATTTTTAGTATAATATTTGGTTATAAAACTTGATAATGCCGGAAATAAAAATAAGGTCACTAATAAATTCTTACTTCCGTACTTAAGGTTAACCTTCAAGAAAGTTATTTACTGAATTATTAAAAAAACAAATGGAAGTACTTACCTATCATTATTAATATCGAAAGAGGAACATGACTCTCGATAACTGTTATGATTTTGTATCACGAAATTCAGTGGTACTCGAAAAGACCTTGAATATTATTATTATGGTCTATAAAAAATAAATAGACACGGAAGGCAGAAAAGCCCTCTATTTTGTTATATTTATCTTTATCCCAATAGAAATATAATATTTAGAATTCATAAACGTCTGGCTAAAATATTAGCCACGCGATTATGAATCCACATACTTAGATTTTCATAGCGAAAAGCTATCGCTATCTTCTTCTCTTCAACTACTAGATTTATCTAGGTCATCAGAATGTGTATTTCTTCATCATTTTTATTACATTTTTTGCTGGATTCTTCCCTGTATGAAAAGTTACCCCTTTTTTCTGAAGAGTGCCAACTGTATGCTGCTAAAGTATGATTTAGAACATGTAAAGCAATATAAGAACAGACAAACAGAATTCCATTGTCAGTTGTGTTATTCAGATTTTCTACAAAATCTGTTCATTTAGCTGGCTCCTTATTAACAATTAAGTTATTGAGTGTTGCAACTTGATGAGTAACGCTGTGAGAATATTCCTCAGCTTACTGCGTGGGTGTGAGTACGTTTGCTTTGCATAGCTTACATCATTGTTTGGTTAGTTAGAGATTAAGCTAATGACTTTTATGTTAAGCCTTGCCCCACATCGATATTTCTTTTGTTTTATTTATGAGGGGAAATGTCATGCAAAAATTGTATTTTTCGAACAATCTATACTTACAAATAAATACAACTGAAGTGTCGTTTAATGTCAAAATAACAGGTACGGTACTTAACAAAAAAAAAACTGTCTGTGTTTATTCTGGCTAATCTCTGAAACGGCTGGACCGATTTTCACAGGACTATCACTGGTAGCTGATATTATAAAGAGTAAATCAGGCTACTTTACTAAAAAAAGTTGAATTCACGCAAAAAGCCTGTTGATAACCAACCAATCATCAGCTAGTTAAATATAAATTATAAGTAAGGAGCTGTTAACACGAAAGTTATAAGTTCCTGCCTTTGTAGCTTTGTGTACGACATAAATAAATAAATCAATATTGTTTTTTTTTAATATTAATAGGACGTTACTGATAATACTAGGTCATTCTATTCGAAACCCTTATCCCTACCTACTTAACCCTATCCGTGTGATTTTAGAAACATTATAAAAGATTGTGTCGGAAACCAAGCATAAAAGTTGCAATGTAAGACGTCGTGAAAACTTTGTCTTCGTCTTTAGGATCAAACGTAACGTAAATTCGATCGAATTAAACCAAAGAGCTACAGTGTTTTCTATTAAAAACCTAACCCTTTCCTTGCAGTCGGGGAAAAAATCAACTCGAAACGAATACTTTTACGTTAGTGCGGCCGTGTCAGGCCTTCATATAGAATCTTTTTCGTTTTTAGATAGGCTACTCGTCTTTAAACTTTGCTAGACCGAAACTCATGTCGTATTTAAAAGGCCACTTGCCAAATTCATCAAGCATAATCGACTTTTTCCAACCCTAATTAAACGGCAGATATATAGGAATTAAATGCACGTTTATTTGCTTCAGTGCAGTCATCAATTATTTTTAATAACGGTATAGTTAACCTCTAGCAATGAGAATAGCAATTATCAACCTGACACCGGAGATGCATTGCAATAGAACCTTGAACTAAATGGGTAGGTACCCATTGATAATGTCAAATTATATTATGTGAGAAGAGCCAGATTATACAAACTATGGATTATGGCTACCTACGTGGCATAATGTTGCGTAGGTTTATTCTTCAAAATACAGTGACTATTTTTCAAAGTCCAACTACCTACGTAATTTTCTTTGTGTACTGTCATGAGCTTAGATACAATTGGGCAATCATTTCATAGCACAACTTCTCTTAAAAAACGAAACTTTATTTTAACCCGAAACCCGATTTTTTTCTTCAGCCCGAATTGTCCCACTACAGGGCCAAACTCTCTCTAATGTCCTACCACTTTTCTCTATCAAGAGTTATTTGGGGATAGTCTTTGTCGAAAGACAGGTCAATAAAACCAAGCCCGGAAAAACAGTTAAATCCAATTAATTGTAAAATTCGCATTAAACTTGATAATAGAGAAGTATACAGAACGAAAAAGGCCACTCTACCTGGCTTTTATTGACTATGCCAAAGCCTTCGACTCTATATCCCATAGTAGCATGTCGAAAGCCCTGTATGAGTGCGATGTACCACTGGAGACTATTGAGCTTATAAAAGACATATATATCAAATCTAAAAGTCGTGTAAAAATGGAAAAACGAGGCCCTGAAATAAACATATGTAGAGGCGTTAGACAGGGCGACCCTCTCTCGCCGAGAATCTTCATAACTGTTCTACAAAGCATCATGAAAAATCTAAACTGGGATAGAAAAGGTATAAACATACAAGGTAAATTTTTAAGTAACCTCCGGTTTGCAGACGACATCATACTTTTCTCGGAAACACCAACTCAACTGGAAAAAATGGTAAATGAACTTAATACTGTAAGTAGAAAAATTGGCTTAGAATTAAATACCACAAAAACAAAGATCATGACCAACCACCAAAAAATACCTATTAACGTCAATAATACCTCATTAGAATACGTACAAGAATACGTATACCTAGGTCAACAGATATCATTTACTACGACCAGGCACCGTGATGAATTACACAGACGAATAAATACCACATGGAACAAATTTTGGAGCAACAAGGAAATACTTAAATCAACCCTTCCTGTAAAACTAAAGAAAAAAGTACTTGTATCCTGTATACTACCGTGTCTCACGTATGCTTGCCAAACATGGATATTTAATACCTATACGAAAAATAAGCTACAAGTATGTCAGAGGGCAATGGAACGTAGTATACTTAATTTAAAAAGAAAAGACAAAATAAGAAATACAGATATAAGGAAAACAACAAATGTGATAGACGCCCTTGTACACTGTAAGAAACTTAAATGGAAGTGGGCTGGCCATATTGCACGTACAAACAAAAGTAAGTGGACTTATAGAATAACTATTTGGCCAGGCCCACCCGGAAAACGGAACAGGGGAAGACCGAAAGAGAGATGGATAGATGAGATAAATAAAGTGGCTGGTAAAGACTGGATTAATAAAAAGGCAAATAACAGAGAAAGTTGGAGAAAAATGGAGGAGGCCTTTACTCGTTGAGAGGTCCTTAAAAATATTAACTAGATACATGAAAGAAAATGCATGTTATTAATAGAAAATAACTAACTAATATTAATAAATAAATAATAATAATAAATAAATAATCACGTGATAATCTTAAAATATATATATTTATAATAATAAACATCATAGAATTAATAGATATTTGTCTGATTTTAAATGTTTAAAATTTAATAATTTATTTAAATTAATTGAAATGAAAAGTCAAATTTTAATAAATTTTAAACTATTTACATTTAGTTAATTAATTGTTTATTTATTTTAACATCATGAAATTAATAGATACTTATTTAATTTTATATGTTTGAATTTTAATTATTTATTGTAGGTAATGAATTGTAATAAAAAGTCAAATTTCTAATGCATGTTTATAAATTTATCTAATGCATGTTAATTATAAGTGCAATGTATTTAATTATTTTTAAGGAAATAAAAGGCTATAATAATAATAATAATAATTGTAAAATTAATTGGGTTTAAGGAGTAGAATTCCCTGCCTGAGTCTGTGTTTCCTGATAGCTACAACCTGGGAGTCTTCAATTCAAACGTGAATAAGTTACTTCTAGGCAAACGTGCTCCACCTTATGCCAGCTACACACGTAACGATTTATTGTTGCGATTAAACTGTGCAAACCGATCTGCGCAATTTTATCGATCGTGTGTATGGTAAATCGTTGCGATAATCTGCAACTATAGATCGTTACGTGTGTAGCTGGCATTAGACCGCATCGTCGCTTCCCATCTGGTGAGATAGTGGTTAAACGAATGCCTATCATTAGTAAAAAAAAGAAAAATTGATTTTATTGCTTTGCTTCATTAAGTTTGCAAATAAGTGACGTCATGGTTTGCTACTGTCGTATACAATCTGTGAAAGGGTTGCATTTTGACAACTCAATAAGAGTATGTAAAATTTTTGGCGGTATTTACTACCCAATTACGCAAAGTTCACAAGATATTTTCTTTTAAACCATGAAAGGACAGAATTACTTACGTACTCTTAGAGTAAATAAAGCACATATATACTGTTCTAGTGCTAAGTGAACCCGCTCCAGAGGTGTACGAGTATACGTACAAAGCAACGATGTATAGGGTTCAATCTCAGAACCTCTTGAACTAAAACTCACTAAAATTGGACGTTTGTCATTATTTTTTGTTTGTATTCGTAAGTCAACTTGCTCTTTCACCTGCTAAATTTTAATATATTTGAAGGCTTGCAATATGTAAAAAGTAATACCTATACGATTAACAAGAGAAGGGACAGGATGACCTAGGTCGTTTGAAACCTATAATTTCATAAATATCACTATAATAAAATACCACCGATTTAATCATAAAGTTAAAGCTGAAATAATTCAATCTGCACACATTGACTTTAAAGGTACGGGTGACATTTGATTTAAGATAACCTTTGGCTTTTTGAATTGTCAGGTACTTATTGAAATAAGAAAATAATACAATATTAACTAAAGTAGGTACAAGAGTTATTGAAATGATGGAAAAAAAGAATAGATTTGAGAATCGAGTTTTATTAGACCGCCTCGCCATGCGCCTTTTTGGTTTATTTTTTTTGGTTGCTGGTTTTTTGGCGCAACTGCTGAGCCTGGGCTCTTGGTTTCGGTTCCCAGATTGGGTAAAGTGTTATTGGTTTTTTTCCATTAGGAATTTCTCAGCAGTAGTCTTGAATTTGGAATTTTCCGGTGTCCGAATTATTTTTTTTTTTTTATTTATTTATATATACAATAAGTTCATAATTACTATAAAACTTTGCCCCGCAAAACCGTGTTATCGGTTTAACTGCGGGATCGAGTCTCCGTACTATTTTAGAACAACTTATATATAATAACAACTAAATCTTATACATTATGCCTATGTAAATACAATATCATTATGTTTAATCGTAACTCTGACAAAACACTTCCTATATATTCATGTAATGTTTCCACAGCTTACGCTTAAAAACTCGCTTATCGCCCTCACTTCGAATATCCTCCGGCAGAGTATTTAGCAAATATGGCAACCGTTTTTTTAGTGTTCGGTCGCTATAGTAGTTATTGACTCTCGGCACTATGAACCTACTGGAGGTCATCGAGCGGGTGTTACAATTATTATTATATAATACTAAGTTATGCTCCTGAATGCCATGGTTATTAGTAGCAAGAATGTACTTATGCCTAAGAGACAAATGTAACACCTCGTCCTTCGGAAAGCACGTAAAGTCGTTGGTTCTGCGTCTGATATCTCTCCAGTCGTGTCGGGTTGCCGTCCCGTCAGACTATGAGACGGAAGAAGGAGTACACTTGAATTTGCGCACACACTTGTGCACTCGCACACGTATAATATCTCCTGTGTAATTGACTACTTTATTTTACTTCTTTCCTGTGTAATTCACTACTTCATTGACTGACTTCATTAAAATAGGCCGCCGTGACCGTTTGAACCAGTATTTATACAGTTTTAAGCCCTAAGCTTCGATTAAGAATAGGAATTATAGGCATATAGAGATTTATATTACAAAATTATATCTTCATAAAAAAAACACTCATGACCGTTTGAACCAGTATTTATACAGTTTTAAGCCCTAAGGTTCGATTAAGAATAGAAATAATTGGTATATAGAGATTTATATTACAAAATATATCTTCATAAAAAAAAAACACTCATTATACTAACCTTGCAAACCCAAATAACTTCCAATTAACAGTATAATTTGATTTTTAGTGGCTTTGAAATGAATAAATAGTTAGTCAATTGATTTGGCCCGTAATTTTGACGTTTTGACGACATGGTTGGCTCAGTGGTTGAGTGATCAACTGCTGTGCTGCGTGTCGCGGGTTCGATTTCCGCACGGAACAAATATTTGTATGGCCTACAGATAGTTATTCCGGGTCTGGCTGTTTGTGTATGTGACTTTATATGTTTGTAAACGCACCCACGACACAGGAGTAATTCCTAGTGTGGGATGTTCTTTTTTTATAAAAAAAAATAATAATATTGTCAAACAAAATCTATGGAGAAATCGTGTTTTGACAGCTCATAAAAAGAATGTCAATTGATAAGCCGCGGTGTTAAGTACTCAATTAGTACTTATAATATGCTTACTGTTACTATACCCTTTTCACAATAAGATTAGACATTTACACAAACCTTTTTTATAGTCCGTTCAACCTATTTTGACTTATATTGCGTTGGTAGCATGACAAATGGCAACTGCAGTAAACAGTTGTTATTGTAACCACTGTTTTGCCTCTAATGTCATCCTTAAGCCTACGGAATAGAAGTCAAAATCGGTCGGTACGGTACTGAAGGAACTGTAAAAAAGGTTTGTGTTTATGTCTAATCTTATTGTGAACAGGGTTATAGTTTCGTTAGGTAATATGGTTGTTTTATGATGATTACCAACTAGGCAGTGTCTGAATCTTGGGAGAGATGCATTAAGTTATTTTTTTTTTAAGATACGTTTTTGTTAACTTAAATAATAACTCAAGATATTTGAAAGTGGATAAAGAAATCGAAATACTAATAAGTGTTCTAGTGTAGCGAACTATCAAAATAATATGATTGAGAAAAATAATAATAATTGTAATTTTCAATTAATGGATGATGTAATGAAGATGATGTTATAATTATTTAAGAATACACAAAGATCCCACAGCTTCATATTAAAACAGCCTGCAATATTAATATTGATATATTATTTACACCTGCAAATATATAACTAAAATACTATACATACAGTAGTCTATTCTAATATATACACTACACTACTAAAATCAAATCTAAGTAAACCTTTTGAACAATATGCTGATGCTAACAACCTTGCCCTAAGTTGTTAGCAAAGATCAAAATATTTAGCTTAATTTTATGATGAAGAGACACTTTAAAGTACACACTTTGTTACCCAACAATTTCATTACATCCTTTGATAATAGGAAGGCGTCGCTAATTTGAAACATCGAAGCTAATTACAATAGTGAACACAAAGGTCACCGAGGCAACTCTCGAAATAAATGTGAAGCCTCTTCTAAATTTATTGTTACGTTGGCGGGCCTGCATTTAGTGCTGGCTACAGTAGCTATACTGACTGCTTACATATTGCACCGAGGTGTAGAGATGGGATTAAGCTTTAGACGATCAACGTTTACCACAGATTAACTAATAGTTCCTTGCTTACTAAGGTCTGTGATTTTTATGAACCACATTGATTATTCTGTTAGAATAAAGATGGTGAAGAGTTTATGTTTAGCTCCTTATTGAATCCGAATCCGAACTATGCACGGTAACGACTTTGATGACCTGAAAATTCATTAAAAATTCAAAATAAAATAAAATGTGATTTTTCAATATGTTTATACTACAGTGTAACGGATAACTTTGTAGTCAAAAATATAATCAATGTTTTTCTTCTTCAACTTTGTATTAACAGTAATAAAAATACCTCTTCTAAGTAAGATGTATACCTAGTCTTGCCATAAATATGGTCACGAAGAAAATAATTTTTTTTTTATTTCATATAATATTTATTACTTTTACAGTGTGTTAGTTTAATACATAAATATAAAACAATTAAAAAATATATAAAAAGCTTATTCGAAGTGGTTTGCATTGACTGCAATACAGTCCTTTAAACGTTGAGGCCAGTTATCAATAGAAGCACGCACTCTTTCCATGGGAAAATTCTTCACTGCCAATCGTATGGATTGTTTTAGGGACTCCAAATTATCATGGCGTTCAGAGCAAGCCGTACTCTCTAAAACTGACCATAAATCATAATCCAGCAGATTAAGATCGGGACTAGACGACGGCCAGTCTTCAGCTCTGATGAAGTCCGAAACGTTCACTTCCAACCAAAACTGCGTGGACCGAGCTTCATGACCCGGCGCCGAGTCTTGTTGCTTCCAACAAGACTCATCAGAGCTGAAGACTGGCCGTCGTCTAGTCCCGATCTTAATCTGCTGGATTAGGATTTATGGTCAGTTTTAGAGAGTACGGCTTACCATACTTGGTTATTGAACATGGTGTTGTTAAGGGACTTAACTACCTCCTCAAGAATGGTATCTTAATATACTTGTGCCGATGTTTTGAGACCTTTTTCACAAAAATATGTCTCAGTCAGCTTCATAGCTAACACCCCACCAAACCATCACTGAAATCGGATAATGCCCACGTTGCACTCTGTCGACTAATTGGAGCTTTCTTAGAGCTTAGAGCATAAATACGGTCGTTTTGTTTGTTAAAATGTTGCTCAATTGTAAAGATTTTCTCATCCGTAAACAAAATTTTTCTGTGACCTCCCTTTGTGTACCGCTTCAGTAGTTGTTTCGATTTTACCACCCTATTCTTTTTTAAATTATCAGTTAAAAATTACCAGTGCATCTCTTATAGGCTGCAAGTCCTAAGTCATCTTTTAAAATACGCGACACGGTTCTGGGTGCTATTTTCATCTCCCGAGATAAAATCTTTTGCTTTCGGACAGGATTTCTTCGAATTCTTTCCCTTACTGCTTTGACCACCTTTTTCGTACGAACACTACGTGGACTGCCAGGTCTTTTTTATGTCACAAACAGAGGAGGTCTCATTGTACCTATTAATAGCCTGGGTACACAAACATTTGACTAATACCAAGCGTATGGAGAGTTTTAAATATTGCATTTGGCTCCATACCAACTTTGTGTAATGCAATCACAGCGATTCGGTTATCTTTCTCACCCCACTCCATTTTAGTATCGCAAAATATTGTACAATGTATTGGCGCCAAAATTAGAAAACTCAATGAACAATCGTAAAAAATTACAGATTCCAAATTCAAATGTAATACCTACCTTTCTTATTTTTAATTGTAACAGTATTTATGGCCCGACTAAGTATATGCATTTGACTTATATCTTAATCTTTATAATGGCTACCAAATTCATCCACCATTTCCACGTATCGATAATTTCCATCCCGTACCTACGTTACTACTGCAAAAACCCGTTGACTTATTTGGCTCGGCACTTGATTAGGCGTATCGTAGGCTCGTTCCCACCTCGAGGTACACATTCATCCTAATTAGCGCCTAACATCGTTCATAAGCAACGATATCCCTAAATCACTGAAAATGTCCTATAATGTCTTCTATTATGTAGAGGTGAAGACATTTTGTACCTTCGTATGCAGTTTAGGGTTGCTTCAAAAATATTTTGGGTACACGTGCATTTCTGAACCTATTTCTTTTTTTAATATATTATAAACGTAGACATACTCACATACACAAACCGCCAGACCCGGAACAACTATCTGCTGGTCATACAAAAATTTGTAACGTGCGGAAATCGAACCCGCGACACGGCAGCTCAGCCGTCGATCACTCAACCACGACACCAACCGTGTTGTCAAAAAATAATTACTATTTGACGACAAAAAAACCTTTTAAATGATTTTATCTGAATGTGTGCTGAAAAGGATTAAATGTAACTTGAATAATTCATTGTCTGCAATTTTAATAACCATTAGGTATTTTTATCTCAGAAATCAGAAACATTTATCTGTGTAACATAGGTAATTACAATATTGTTGTCCGTGTGGTGTCGGACGTAAAGAATACACTATCTCATATCTTCCCGTGGGTGTCGTAAGAGGCGACTAAGGGACTTACCAGAGAATGGGCAGCAGCGGTTTGTGTGCCTTTGTAACAACCATACTGCGATCGCCAACCCGCCTGCCAAGCGTGGCAATTATGGCAAAACCCCCCCTTGGGGAGGCCTATGTCCAGCAGTGGACGGCGGTGGTCTTTCGGCTGAAATGATGATGATGATGAGGTAATTACATTACCAACCATCCATCCATCCATTTGTATTTTGCTAACTAACTTGTGCCCTGGACTTCGTCCGCCTGGAAATCAAATATATATCCTATGATATTGGGTAATAGCGTAGCTAACAATGAAACATTTGTTGTTATCGGGCTAGTTTTGCATCATCATCTTTAGAAAAGGGCTCCTCCATAAGGGCGGAAGGGTTGTCACAATTCCCACGCTTGGTAGGCGTTTTGGGGATCGCAGTGGAGTTGTGAAATACACAGAAGCTGCTGCTGCCCGACTTCCAGGTTTTCCATTAGTCGCCTTCTTCGACACCCTTGGGATGAAATGGGCGGGTGCTATTCTCTCCCGTACACCCCACGGACCAGTTCTTACCTCTTACAAACAAACACATATTTTTACCTTTTTATAATATTTTCAACATGTATTTAAATAATAATAAAATATGTGGGGGACATTTTCAGACACGGCCATCTAACCCCAAACTAGGGAGACCCTATACAATGGGTGTCAGACAGCTGATATACATACACAAATACATTATTTTTTTTTGTAAATACATACATAATTAGATAAACAACACCCAGACACAAGGCAAACACAAGTGCTCATCACACAAATGTTTACCCTGGGCGGGAATCGAACCCGCAACACGCTGCGCAGCAGTCGATCGCTCAGCCACTGCGTCAACCGTGTCGTCAATACATTCTTGTTTTAACATAGTATTCAGAAACCGACGGAACGCAAACGCATATATCTTACCTCCATCTCTCTCCTTCCTCCATCGTTCTCGGAGATTTAAACCCTCATTACTTCAAGAGATCTCAAAGCCCTACAGAGAAATAGACACTACTCAGCGTTTGGACTTCACACCTTGAAAAAAGATTTCCATAAAAAGTGCCATCTGTACTTATTTATCTTTACATAAGTAGTATAAAACAAAGTCGCTCCCACTGTCTGTACGGTAAGATCTTTTAAACTACGTAACGGATTTCAATGCTTTTTTCATCAATAGATAGAGTGATCCAAGAGGAAGGTTTGATGTAGAAGGCACCCAGACGTAGCCAGGGCGGGTTGCTAGTAATAATAATAATAATAATTTATTTAATTCAGATTACAAAATCCATATATGGTTAGTAAAAGTCTTAACCTAATGTTAGTAAAAGACACTTTATACAAAAAGGAAACGACTGACACCTACGTGTGCAGCCTTATCCAGTGCGCCAGCATGGGGCTGTGCCACCTATCACACAATGTACTCAGGATGCTGTGGGAGCTAGCACGCAATCTACTGAGAACAGAAGCGCACCGTTTCCGTATGATGGCATGAAAATCATCCACACTGGCTTCGGTGAACATCCCGGAAGCGCTACAAAAGCGTGGTAGACCCAACAGCATCCTAAATTCGTTGTTGTACTGGACACACAGGGCGTTGTATGCCTTCAGCGTATACCTGACCCACAGACTGCACGTGTTAAAAGACTGGCAGTATGTTCTGAAAAGGGTTAATTTGACTTGTGTCGTACAACGTTCAAATCTGCAAATATAAATGCGAATGTTAGTTTGTTCGTCACAATTTCACGGCAAAAATACTCAACCGATTTTGCTTAAGCTTATTAAACCCCAAGAAAAGACATAGGCTATAACTTTATCGAACTTTTACGCGGCTAAGAAAGTTTAAAAATAAATGTGCTAAAATTAGAGGTGCACCCAATAAGTGGGCTGTTGCTTGCCCAGGACAGAAATAGCCCCGTGTTGGGGTGGGTCGTGGTTCAGACTTTCAATTTAAGACGGTCACGGTTCCGAAGCTACGTCATGACAAGACAAACAAATAAATCATTTTAAATGTATCACTGTGAATGAGGGGTTTAGTTTTAAATAATGGTCTTTACATGTGTTGTACTTCATTTGTTTTAAACGGTGGAGAAGAAAGTGATGTTCAGGTTTAGGGCGGGTTGTTTCAAACAGTCGGTTAACGTTACATACGAACGGTTAAAAAGTTACCATGACGTGCGATGTTTAACGTACGTTAAATGTAACGGGTTGTTTCATGACATAAAAATCCGTCAGTTAAAGTTATTCAAAAAGAGATTCCATAATATTTTGATGTTTGAAGTAGCTGTTTGACATCACAAAATTACGATGACTGGCCGGTTATGGTAATAGTAACTTTTTGACGCATGATTTTGTGAAACAACCCATTTTTTTGATTTGACTATAGTTAGCGCCATTTTTGACTATTACCGGTCAGTAATGGTTAGTTGAAGCAACCCGCCCTTAGTCTGATATTAATCTTGGATATTAATTATTAATTCCTTATCAAAACTTTTTTCACACTGTAAAGGTTGCATTCATATGGCATGCTGGTCGAAAGCATTCATGAAATGTTTCGTCTCAACTATCTAGATTCATTCTAGAATCTTTTCGTATTTAGAAGCGTGAGTCTTATTTTTATAACAAGGTATAGTGTTTGACCTAGCGCCGTCAGTGGCCGACGTGCTCTTTCGTTAATATAAAAACGCTAAATTGCTTTGCCGTGTTTAATTCCAAGATCCTTCGGCGATTAATAGCGAGAAATACCTATATCGATTCGATACCGTAAAGGCATACATACAATTACCTCTTATAAGTCCAAGTGGTTTTAAAGTCCAACTTTTGTAGATAACATTCTCAACAAAACCCTTTCCTATCATAAGTAAATCAAAAAAACGGAGACATTAACTGTCCAACACACGTGTTTGAAAACCATGTCCTTGAAATGGGACCAACACGATTCTATTTACGTACTGGCCCCCAAAGAGAACACGGCTGCAATGAAATGATAATTTATGACAATCTCGGCTTATTATTTAGTGCATTTTTTTCCGGCTGAACTTATCCATTAAGTATTAGTAAATGACGGCTGAAAATAGAAACTTAAATGAAACATAAATAAACGTAAAACTTTAAAACGTCCTAAAACTATGTAAAACTAGGTTTTGATTTTTTTATAGTAAAATATAGCCTATAGCCTATTGATAGGTCTCCGCAAGCTTCGCCTAGATACCGCTCTACCTAAAAACAATAGCTCCGTGAATGGGACAACTCAATATTGTAGTGTATGGGTCACTCAAGTCACACCGGGATGGCAGCGGTCGGCAGCGCAGCGGCCGGCAGTTTTGCTGACATACTATTTTCAACTTTATCTTTGAACTTCAAAGCATAGTATCGTTTAGAGATTTATACGAGTTGAGCGGCCCCGCGCGGCTCCGCGAGCCGTTGACAGCCGCATAAAAGAACGGCTCGCGGCTGTTCGCCGCGTCTCTGCCGGCCGCTGCCATTCCGGTGTGACTCGGCCCTATAAAACAAATTGCAAGGAGGTTAGTGTGCGTGAAAAATAGTGCAAGAAAAATACTCTGTAACTCCACGCTGACACATTGGTTGCAAGGAGACAGGTTCGGGTAAGCCAAATTTTGGCTTAGTATTTATGGTCCCATTTGACAAGTACGTAGGCGTTATCAGTCGGGGCGCGCGGAGACCCATCAATAATCTAAGCACTCAGAAATAACCTAGTTTTCCATTAGCATGGTACCTACATTGTAACTACCCAAAATATGGATCATGTACAGTCAGCAAAAGAGATAGGTATGCAGGTCATCGGAAATGGTTGAAGTTTACTTAGAAGCCTATGGATATTTTTGAATGAAATTTAATTAAAGCATTGAAATGTTTGTTCTCTATTAATTTTATTTTATTTTATTTAAAACACTCATTGGTTTCTAAGTAAACTTTAACTATATCTGACGACCCTGCATACCTAACTCTTTTGTTGACTGTACCTTGTCCGAATTGAATTGAATTAGCGACAGAATTTACAGAATCGGATTAGTAGTTCCGGAGATTAGCCCAAACAAACACATAATCAACTTTAATTTAAAATAAGTAGTGATGGTGAAGATTATGTTCAAGACTTCGGAATTAAAAGAGTAAAAATATTGTCTAATGGGGTAATTAGACATTATTTTTACTTTTTTAATTTTAATAGGATATTCTATATTGACCATTATAACCTCATTATGGTTAATTGATTATTATTTTCTTAATAAACTGGGGCCAGTTTTTTCTATTCCGAGACACTAACTTTTATTTCAAAACTGTTAGAATTCTAGAGGTGTCCCAATTTGAAACAAGAAACTTAGTTCTGTACAATACTGTTTCATTGTGATTTTAGTTCAGGCTCGATTTAGAAGAAGTCTTTAGTCATTTAATTGAAACAGAAACACTACAGGTAAAAGTTATTTGTAGTAAAAGTAGTCTTGTTCTTTTAATTAGATTGATAAGTAAATGCATTACAACTATCACCATAAACAAATCAAAAAGGTTCATAACGTCATTACTTTACTGGATCGTCAAAAAACCTCCCTAACCGAAAACTTCAGTCTCCTTTTGCTAAATCTTCCCGATCGGTTCACCAATCAGTCCAAAGTCACATGTACCATTATTAAAAAAAGAAACATCATGTCAACGAGAACTCGATACATCGGTATAACGTTACGTGTCTCAAATTGAGCAATTTTCTGTATCCTGTCCTACATCTGTCTCAGAGGATGATAGAAAAAAGTATCCGTTGAAACGTTCAATTATAGAATGTACCAGTTATGGTACAAAAAATGGGAACTTCGAACCCACAGTATAGGTAGTTATAGGCTTATAGGTGAAGTGAGCTGGACCTGTAGGTGTTCTGTCAATGCTAATGTAGTGTGTGTGTGTGTTAGGTTAGACGACAAACCAGCCGCAGTATTCCCAGACCACTGCAGATTCTAAAAGCCAGAATCAACAGAGACGACCACTAGAAAAGTGTAAAGGCAATGAACCTCGGCGAGTCACGGAGAATCATTACAACTGTCTTGGATCCCGCAACGAAATTAATCACAAAAGAACAACAGAGGAGTAAGAAAAACATCCCCCCTCCAAATCAAGCAGGAGACAGAACAGAACTAGACCATTAGGCACAAAGGGACGTTCACAATCGGTAAAAACCCAGTTGCCAAGCACCACGGATTACAGTTAACATTATTTTATGGGTCCTAAAATGTGAGTACATTTGATTCTAATAATAGGTATGGTAAAAACACATGAACGCACAGAGATTAGTTCTAGTTTCTACAAGGTCCGCATAGTAAATAGCTCCGGATGATCGATTGCTCATTACAAGATAACTTCACCAAATTTTTCCGAGCAATATTTTACAAAATATGGCGACTAACTGAAGGTGCAGGGTAGTTGTACCACCTTTCAACCCACTGGATTGGTGACATTCACATTGGACTTGACACTGGGTCAGAAATAGAAACTCACCACGTTTTATGAATGACAAAAAACATAGCCTTTGTTAAAACATGAATCAGGGCTACGAGTTATGGAATCGTTTTGTTTGCATTGAACATATTATGAATACAAAACCACCTTTTCTTTGAGTCCGAAAAGAACATAGTTTTGACAATTGCGGTCGTAGAATATTGAATCAACGAAAGAAAATATTTAACAACAAACTACTTGATAATACTATTACACATAAAGTTAAAATGAATAACGTTGTCATCAAATCAAGACACAAAAATACATTACCTACACATTTTATGTATTCCGAAGCAAAATACTTTTTGTGATAACTTTAAAGAACATTTTCAACCTTCAAACGTACCAAAAATTATTCACAGAACGCGACAAGGTTTTCCACGCCGCCTAGCGTCGAGTAGCGACGTGAAAACTCACCCCACACAACTAAACTAAAAGCGTATACACTACCATCCCTTTCCACACACCTACACACCCCTACATATGAACGAGATAGACATACATCGGTCATTATATCCAGATTTTCACTCGAGAAAACGTACAACCCTTTAGTTGTCTCTATTATCGCCGTTCATATGTGACAATTAGAGAAGGCCGGGTATAGTGCGAAGGTTTTATGCCGCTGAACATTAGTGACCACGATTTTTAAAAGGTTTGTGTGTAGCCTATCACGGTGTGTTAGGTCAAGCGATTGGAGATCTTAGGCTGGGTTCAGGAAGTTGAGTTACATGAATTTGTCTGCATAAAACAAGTTAAAAAATATTCTCATTTTAAAAATACATTTTTTTATTATTTGCTCATCATATTAATTTAACCATCGGACAAAATTATTAAAAACAAAAACAACCTCCCCACAAAACAACAAAAATAACGAAATCAATAAACAATCAATCACTTAGAACAATTTGAAATTTCAATAATCGAACAGTCCCGCGAAGTTCGCGACTGAGTTGAGAAACAATTATGAAAAAGTTCTTTTTCGACGCCCGTTCTCGCGCCAGTTAAGTCCCGACTGACACTCATAAAACTTATTAAAGTCAAGGACCGACCGAGATAAGTTCGTCGGCGTCTTAAGTAAAATAACGGCGGCGAGGGAAAAAAATGTGCCGCGAAAACTTGCCAGCGAGAGTGAAGATCTAGCTTTACGTGTTGCACTTTCTTGAATTTTTCGGTAATGTAGTTTTATGTTCTTCCTTTTTCATTTGAGCGAATAAAGTTTATAAGGAATTGGATGTGGAGTGGTTTGAAAGATTTTAAATGACACTTGTTTTGGTGCGAAAGTTTTATGTTTCCATTTAGAGAGTTTTGTTTTACAGTAACATTTTATTTTATTTTAAACAATGATACTAAATTGTGCTCAAAACACAGATTAACTAATTTGCTACACATTTTATGGCTTAGCTTTTTCAATGACGCTACGATGTTGGAGCGCTACGAGTCGCGTAGCGCACGTAGCAGCTTGCTACGCTGACGTACCGTTCGCTCAATGACGACAACGTAAAAAACGTAGACCTTACTATTACCGTACTTATTACAAACTACTAAAGTACATGCATATTTTTCATGAGTTTTAATCTTTTCCAAAAATAAATGGGTTCTAGATAACCTAATTGCATTATTTCATATTTTATAAGGTAAGTAAGAAAGCTCTTTCACTGTGCGAATTATAAAAGATACGTCTACTAAGTAAAACAAAAGAAAACTTTATGAATCCCTTTTATACGGGTTCTTAATTTTTAAAACCGCCCTGAAAACGTAGACTGACCGCGCTCGGGTCCATTCAATTAAAAATTCCATCTCCTAATCGAGTCATGAAATATGCAAGCAAATATTATCCCTTTTCTTTTGTACGCGCTGCATCTTCGCCCCACCCGCGCACGCACACCGACGCACGGCACTTATGATTTATGTCCGTCTCGCTCCCACCCACGCGTCTGGTGGTAGAGCACGCGTGACACGGTCTCTGTCGATCAGCCGAGGCGGTGGCGACCGCGAGTAACCCCTGGCCACTTCGTGCGGACTCGCACGCGCCGTCGTCGGGCGGCTGAGCGAGACAGCGCGAGTTGTGGACATGCGGAGGCCGCGGAGCCCTCGCGCGAAGGGACACAGGACAGACGCTCTCGGACATCGGGCGAGAGCGGGCGGCCGGCCGCGCACCTGCCTCGCACCGCTTCGCACGCGCGACGTGCTCGTTCGCGAGACGCTACTTCGATATATCGTAAACACGAGACAACAGTTAAAATTTCAAAATTATTTTATTCCTGTTTTAATTTTGTCGTTCAATTATTTGAGGATAAATGCGAAATTTCCACCGGAACAATAAAATAAAATTTAACAAATCGGACAGTGACTGAAAATTTTGTTTGTTCGGACTGAAAAGTGAAGAAGTTTAAACAGATGCTATTTAATGAAGTGTGACCAAATGAATCGTTTACCGAATCGCAGGATCGCCACTAGGTGTGGATAGATTAGATAGGGCACTGAGACGCTCATTCAAGTGTTGATAAGGCCCTCTTAATGACCAGTCGATTTTGGCGAGCAAACATTCAGCTGACGTGTGAACTGAATCACCACAACATGAAAAGGAAAAAGTAAGATAAGAAGTAGTTGCATTTTGATTCGTGAACGATGAAGAAATTAAGAAGATGACTAAAAGTTCTATTGATGTTTACCGTCGGACATTCAACATTTGTGATAACACGACCTCCGTTATCAATAACATTTTAGAAATAGGACGATAAACCGCTGGACCGTCGGCGGCATAAGTGAAGTGAGCTAAAGAACTGTCTTAAGATAGTAAAGATATTAAGATAAAAATTCCGAGTATAAAGAAGTTCTTGAAGATCTAAAAATAGGTGACCAAATCAAGATGAGAATCAAGATGCCAGCTGTACGCATCGCGCAAGGTAAGTCAGCTAAGAACTAGATCGACTAAATATTCCTGAATGTTATTTGTTGAAACCTGTCAATTTAATTTACTAGCCAACTTATGAAAAACTCTTAGGAGACTTCAGAATGTCTTTTTTTTTGGGAAATTCCCAACATCAAGAGAATAATCGTGAAGTAAAAAGCAAAATAAAAATATTTTAAAATAATATTTATAATAAAATCAAATTGTTAAGAGTTACTGTTCCTACAAATAAAAATTAAAATGTCAAACAGATAAAATTGCGAAAACACATTTTATGCTGTGTCCATTCAAAACTTCATCCAACGCTCCACAAAACATCATCTAAATAAACACACAGTCCACTTGCACAATATGCCAGTGCCGGCGAGACTCCATTCATTCAGGCAACGAGCTACTTAATACCGAAGCTTGTGGCAATATTGACACTACGTCCGTGGTCATCACATGTCCGAAAGGGAAACATGAAAAGAGTACTAAGTAGCCCCTTTAAAATATTCATACTAGTATTCCCCGTGTCAGGGGTGTTGGACAGTTTGCTACACAAAATTTTAATACTAGCAATTTTAATGTAGACGAATTAGATGAGAATAATGTCAATCAAAGTCCCGTTGGAAAAACTAGTACAAAAATTGCATTCAAAATATTAGTTAATAATATATAATATTATCGATTATAAAATTCAAAGAAAAAATATTTTTAAATGGAATATTAATTTGCAATGTAAATTATAGCCACTTGCACTGTGTCAATTATTATATAGGTATCACCTGTTGTAACCTTAATCCAAGTTCTAAGGTCAGCTGTACCTATTGTTACATTGTAAGACGTTGCAGACTATTATTAATTTATTAGCTGTAAAGTGGTCTTTGCTTTTATTGTCTTCAAGATCATAAATGCAACATTCTATGATGTGGACAACATTACAATTTGCTTTAATATCATTGGCTACTTCAAAGATGAGAATAATTAAAATTATTTTATAGGTATACCAATTAAGAATAGTAACATTAAACATTAGAAACTGTTTTCTGAATACACATGCCTTTACCATTGTTTCTAGATTTCATTCTCACTATCCAACAGTTAGGTGTATTAATTAAAAATTATAAGCAAAAGTGTAAGCGTCTTATGTTCTTTCCCATGATTTACTTAACTCACAATAGGATGACCAGTGAGTTCGTAATTTTAGACCGCCAATTAATCCCATAGTGCGGTTTCTTCTTCAATTTAAATTCAGGTATCTGTCTATCTTTAGAACGCTCTATTTTTGTTATTAAATTTAAACAAGGGATTCGCCTTCATTTTTACGGTATTTAGTCATATAATTATTATTTATTTAAAATTGCCACAGTTAAAATAGGACAAATCTAGAACAAGTTCCCTTTCTTTGTTAGCTGAAATGGGTTATAAATGTGTCCATTCACAAGTCATCCATCTCTAATAATGTATTTCGACAACATGTTTAAATTCCAACAATTTACAATTTATTTGCAAACCAGCCCATACAAATTCATTATTTTGTCATAATATGAGCTTGCGTCGGTCGGCGACTCTCGCGCACGGATTCCTCTCAAAACTAGCGTTATCGCACACATGGGCAATTAGTCCAAGTTGACCGGAGGCGATGGGCGACTCGGATTGGTCGGTGGCAGAGTGACGTCACCATCGTCTGGGGCCGTCGCGCCCGATTGGTCGACACGCGTCATTTCATCGATGACATGTTTGTTCTTATTTTTAAAGCAAGAAGTTCGAGTTACTTGGGTTTTGTCGTGAGTAACAATGGGACCCCCTTTACACGTACATGAAATTGGATGCCATTATGTGGTTGTTCTTGTATATGTGTGCCTGTACAAGACCAGTAATTACTGGAAGTGAAATTGTAGTCTTACAAACTTTCATAACTGAATCTGTCACAACTCAAAACAGCTATCACTAAACAAAATTGTGTTACCATTTTGGAAACGGCACGGAACTGCAAAATTGAAAATTTAAAAAGTCGTCAAGTTTTAACGCTATCCCAATTATGTCCAGAGGCAGAAAACCTTCTGGCTTTTTAAAACCCTCCTCAAAAGTATGAATTAGGGAATCGTAAAATTACTTTATCAGGTGCGAGGCCAGACGGACGAGGGATACCGCGAGCGTAACTTTTGAACAAACTTTTAAAAATCCAAGTTAACTTTCGTGCCGTGCCCGACCGGGGTCTAAATAAAACATTAACAGAGGTACCGTTTTGTTTTTACTTGGAGTTTGTCACTAATTGATATGGGTTTTCTGTCCTCTGTAGACTTTTTAATTGATATTGTTTTTGTTTTGTTTGAATAGAATTCTACATCATTATTAATATCATTTAACTATTCAAATACATGCTCAAAAACTTGATATACTCCAAAATGAATACAAGGCTAATACTCTTTACTTGCTGTATTATTTTTTATTGACCGCTTGATGTTTTGTTTAATTGTTGTTGTTGTTCTTGTTTCATTTATTTGCCATTGTGTTTGATACAAAACTGAACGGATGCGGCATAAAAGGGCCGCACGTCAATTTAAACATTGCCTATATCTTGTCCTTTGACGCTTAGCGATTCAATATGTCTTCATTAAGCGAATATCGAAGGATCGCATTTACAAACGGAACTCTCAATCTTGATCCTTGGTCAGGAATTATTGGACCTCAGTTAATCCTTGTGTCTTCATACAAATATACGGTGGGAATGGCAAATATAGGGCTGGGCTATTTCTCATTTATGAATATTGATGTTGATTGTCATCGTAGTATTATTTAAAACAATAACGGCACTATCTTGATTTAACGGTCAAGTAACCCTTTCTCACGTTATAGACGGCAACCGCCTTGTTTACAAAGGAATCATGATTAACGAGCAATACATATCACAAAACACGCTAATAGACCTGATCACCTATTTCAATTGCACGCACTCAGCAATAATGCATCCACGCCAACCACGGCCGTGGGAAAGAATTCCCATCTCCTTGTACTTGATCCAATAAATTGAATTCGTCAAGACAACATATTTTAGCAATTGACAACCGACGTCCATTAGAGGAGTATAAGAAGAAAGCTACATCAGATAATTTATTTCGCAACATATTTAAATTATGGGAATAAAGTTAATTTTCTTATTTAGAATAATGATTGTGCGGATGGCCACCCGTTTTGAATTTCCAACTGGACCGGCTTGATTTTATGCTTTTTTTTTTGAGCGCGTCGAACGGCGTTTTGCGTTTGTGATTCTGAAGATAAAGACGTATGGATTTACATATGTTATGTCAGCGGAGGTCCTGGTAACATTTAAATTGGATTTATTAGTCCGGTCCCATTAAACAGTGCATAACAACGTTGGAGGCATTTTCGATATGATACTGAGCATTTTACAATTGAATACAAAAAGTTTCATAAAGGCAGATGGGGGGACAGAAAAAAAGAACCCAAATGTAATGCAGATATATGAAGTCAAATCCAGACATATTGAAAGATGCGACTCATTAATAAAGTATAGTTAAACAATTCATACGGGCTAAAAAAATACTGCTCTTTTCAATTTGGTCACCATTTTGATATTGGTCTGGAAAACATTAATTAGAATTTTCTTTAATGATTTTATGCTTATTGATTTCTACCTACCCAATAGATAAAGAAAAAACGGGATCACACTTGAGAAGTTTTTATTGCCAAACAAACGGACAAATGACATGAAAAAAAAATTGCTGTTTCTGCAAACAATCCTTTCTCAGACGAAAGGATTAATACAACTAACAATACAAATCTAGTTACAAACAATAACAACAGTAGCCCAAACATAGGCTTTTTTGTTCAGGGTTTAATCTATAACATTTAGATGAGTCAGACAGATAATACCTTTACAGCACTTCAAGTAAATTTATCTTGTACAAGTAATCTGTATTGTGAGGTTTTTTCATCAATAATGTTTGTGGTACCGATTATGATCATCACTTTGTGATTGTCAAAAGGATTGGATATCAAATTATCAATTTTAAGAAACAGTCCCATACAAAATGCTTTAGGACATTTTCACCTAAATACTTTTCTCAATTTACATCTTGATTTAATTCATTACTTTGCTCACGATAATTAACTAACAAGATTACCTAATAAGACGATTGAAGAATCTATTCATCTACAATCCGAGCTTTTAAACTAAATCTCTTTTGACCAATGTCTGCCCATTAGGCTCTATTACGAGCTTAAGATAAATACAGAGCTTAAACACAATGGAATAAAAAATGTTCATAACAAGAATTAATTAATTGTGAGCAGACCACAATCAATAGCCAGGGAGTGGGTGGACAGTTGCTCAAGAGTCCATCTTTGTCAGGCTTTGATACCAATTTGTTATTGTCGGCCTTTCAACGTTAGACGATTTAAAGTTTGGTAGGTGTTAGCTTTATATAGATTAAAGATTTAACAAAGAACCTTTACACCAGCCCGTTCAGCATGTTGATTAAAAACAGAATAAAAATATTTGAGCTAAATAAAAGTTGTTCTGATTTTATCGAAAGACCCGAACAACAGGTTGACAATGGATCAAAATTCGATAGAGGCACCTGAATCTCCAATATTTTCCCATGGTCAAACTTCGATAAACACCTTGACAAAAAATCTATTTCTGCCTTTGACAAACAATTGGTGAAAAGGATTTTTTTTTGGCCAAAACAGGCTCAGCCGCACCCACATGAATCGGATCGCCGATAATATTAACAATACGGAATAGGGTTGGTATCCGAAGGCAAAATAACTATTGTACATCATTATGTGACACCCTTTCATCAATTTTAATAGAAAAGGGCTTACAAGTGTAAGTGTACACTTTCTTTCATTTTTTTGTGGTCCACGCTCTATTTTCTGTTCACAGTAGCATTATTGCTGGAAATAAAAATAAAAATATTTACAAAGATGTATATTGTACTGTAGTAGTTCGTTTATTCTAATCAAAATGCACATTGATTTTTAGAAATTATTTTGCAAAATTGGATATATTTCTGGAATATTTGATACCTATATTTAAAATTTCACTTTTCTTACCTCAGAAATATTATTTTATCCAAATGCTGTTTGCTATGACTGTGCAGGTACAGTCGAACAAGCTAATTGGTTTACAGGCAAAAATATTCATCTTTCTAGTACACTTACAATATTTTATTTTATTCCATTTTCTTATCTCGAGCACGTAGGTATCCCTGGTACCTACGTAATAAAGATAAAAAAATAAAATAAATAAATAAATTGTTAGTACAATAGAAAGATTAATATTTTTGCCTGTAAACTAATTAGGTTGTTCGACTGTACAAAATCTACCAAAACTTGATTGAAGGGAAGATTGCTATGTGTCAGAATCTACCTGATCCACATCAATTCATCCCGGACTGTCGGCGAATGAATGATTATTTCGTGACCATTGTCCAATATCTTTTGATTCGGCAGTTTAAACTCTTCGATTATTTTTTTCTGCCATATGGCCATACATGCCAGCCTTGTCAGGTTGGACAAACGTGCCCTTTAATAGAGCATAGATTTGTATTGTTGAAACTCATCCAGATTTTTTTGTTGTTTAATTTCCTTTATCTTTTGTTATAAAAAATCTTCATGTTTTTGCAAAAACTGTTCCATTTTTCTGTACAAAACGAGGTTCAATTAATGTTACACTCAATTTCGTACAAAACATATGACATAAAAAGCTAAAAGACAATTCTAATTATAAAACATTTATTTTGGTTGAGTACTCATGAAACCAACTGCATTTTGCATCTATTTTTGACAATGATCTTAACCACAAACAAGCAACTAGCGATACTACTACACAAAGTGTTCATTTATGCACATTTATCTTTTTAGCAATAGATACAGAGATTGGCTTCGTCTAAATACAATCATCAAATACGAAATTACACTACTCAATCTAGCACCACAGACCAATAGAATAATAGACAGGCCTTAACTTAGGTCACGTATCAAAATATGTTGCAATGTCTCAAAAGCTTATTGTTAGAGATTAAGTGGGTGTTAAAAATTATAAGACACACAGCTAAAGGAGTGAAAGATGATAGCTCGATGTACGTTTATGATTTATATTGTGTTGTAAGGCTTGTCGGGTATTGTTCTAGTCATCACGTGTGCAGTGTGGGCGTTCTCTTAGATTTATTACAGATAGCCCTTAAACTAAATATTGTTAATGTTTGGCACGATCCGATAAATAGATATTGTTAACGGAATATTCAATTTCGAACCACTGTTTTATGGCTTTCTTTAAAAGGTAACCGAAAGTTACTCAAAACTGGTCAGTAATTATGGTTGTCTATGTTATAAATCCGCTGATAAATAATCTCTTAGTAATCACTACCGCCATCTGGCGTCGTACGTAGGTGTCGGCACAGTATTGCATTTCCGGTTACCCAAGCCGTATCGTCATAAGGTCGTATCTGCATTTGTATGCTGAGAGCTTTCCCATACCGGGCAGTTCGTGACCGCTCGCCTTGTTAACGCGATGACCCGACTTGAGATTATGCACTTACATCCGTTTGAATGATGACTGCTTAATTGAGGTCATGTGAAATGAGCTAGAAGGTTTGCGTATATGTAAACAAAGAATATTTTTTGCACAAGAATAATAGTGTTTGTAGCATTTCTATAAGACCGAAATAGCTCAACTTTTCTAGCATCAGAAAAAATATTTTATTTAAAGATTGTAGGTTCATTTTGAAACTGTAAATATTGAACTGACAAAATAATACATTTTTATTTAAAATCAATGCACCCAAAGCAAATCTAGCACTTTACTTTGTGTAACAGCTTTAACAATATTAAAATAACTAAAACTAATAATTACACACACCACAAGGAAAAATCCCTAACTCTATCACCCTACACGTACCACAGACATAGCAACTAACTGTAAACGCAGAGGAGAACAGGCGAACAGAACGATACATTTGACGGCGCGGCCGCAGATCGGCTTTCTTCCGATCGGTAGATAACCGACGACCGACGACCCGCGTGCGAGCGGGCAACATTGCCTATTGTCTGCGCCGGAGACTGTTCAAACGTTAGAATTACCCATACACCTCTATTTTGTATAACTACGAAGTAAGTTAATTGTTTTAATTAATTCTAAAATGGATTTCATTGAGACATTATTTTTTAGTGTGTACTGTTTTACGATTTTGATTTGGATCCACCAAATCAAAATCGTAAAACAATACTACTACTTCACTAGATAAACGGAATTTTTGTTTGTTTAAAAATAAGTAGGAAGAGTGCCTTCTTTTAATTGCTAATTTTATTCTTGCAAATATGGAAAAGATTAACAATTTCAATAATGGTAAGAAGAATAATTTCACGACCATACAAAATATCACAAACCTATTAACGTATCGCATCAAAAACTAAATGAAGACACGTCTACATCTAAGCAACTCTGTGACAAGAACGAAGCGAACCATTAAATTCACGCCACGAATAATTGGTTTCATCAATGTACCTTACTCGTAGAATACACCAATTTAACTTGACACCTCTCCTTCCCTCCTAGCGTGCCAACTCACATGACAGAAAGGAGAATACACCACGTGGTAGAGGTCATATTATATCGGAAGAATACGCGGTAAATTATGAGAATAAGTTCAATGAGCGACCTGGACACTTTTTATGGTGGAAGAAATCTGTGTAACACATACAAACACTTGCGGTAGTCATTTTTATACAATCTCTAACGCAAATATAAGCCGCGCAAAAGATTTTCTTAAGTATATAATGTAGACCTGCTTGAACGCAATGCATTGCAAAATGACCTTGGAGTATGAAAGAAAATATAGCTATAAATAATAATATTTCTGCATGAAAACAAAACAATGCTACACTGTTCATCATATTTGCCAAGAATTCCTTTCGCGTACCTATCCCACGCTGTCATATTTTTTTCAACGCCAAGGTGTCATCCAATCCTTTGGCAGATCCGTCATCAAAACACTTGACAATACTGTCCACAATGTGCGCTTTGACCAGAATCGGAGCACATTTGTGGGAACGACTTTTTTTAGTAAAAATAGATGGTCATGGTCCTTCCGTATTGTATTTGAAGGTTGTTTAATTGATATTTTGGAAAAGTCAGCCTGTTAACTGGAACAAGGATTTCTTTGTTTGTAATATTTTCTATGTCTAGTTGGAAAAGAGCTTCGTGCACCAAGCTGTATTTTAGTTTCAATGCATGCATGTAAGTCTTATTTAGGTTTTAAAACCTTTTCTAAGATAATTAGCTATGGTACCAAAGCTTTTCAAGGAATCTGAACTTTCGAAACTCCCACAATCCTATTGATCTTGTAACAATACGCACATAAGATGTAATATAACGCAAAGATGTAATATAATTACAGAAACACAAAAAATATCACTCTAAAAAATCGCGAGTCTATAATCAGAACAGTATTCCACAATAGCGGACCACAATCGCGATATTCGGAACGAAACCGTGGACACGTCGACATACACTCCCGCGCATTACGCGCCGCCATTGTCCATTCTATAATTACCGGGTCGGACGGAAGACGGACCGCAGACACCTGTTCCGTTTTCACACGGCCGGTAACAGGTAAGTTCAGCCGAAATTTTCGGATCAATCTTGGACAACGGTGGTGTAACTGTATACGTTTTTGTTCATCCGACACGATGTTTTGTTTGAATTCGATGAAAAAATTGATTTGGTTTTAGATGTGTTTGGGTAAAGATATTTAGTGCACTGGGAGATATTGAAGTTCATGGGTTATAGTTTGCAGCATTGCTGATTTTAACAGCTTACAAATATTTTGACGACAGTATAAAGGTTTTGTTTACTACTATAATTTTATCCCTAAACAATCACTAATACGCAAAGTTTAATGCAACTATTGTATAGTTGGCAAAAAATATTCCTGTCCGAAACATCACGCGAAATTTGTCGCAGGAAAATCAAATTACATTATTTATCCCCCATTATTTGCGTCAGTCTACCAGATGTACACTCCATGTCAATCTTCCATGTTTATTTACCTAGAAATAGCAAACATTATGTCGTGCTGGGGTCACTCACTACCAAACGTTTTGGCCGTCAATTCGATTGTCATAATTTTATTATAAGTCTCGCGGCAAATCTCGATGATAATTTCTTTATTCAATTATGACTGCAAGAAATAGATGACAAGAGAGAATAGCGTTAGGATCGTATAATAAAAATGTAGCCCGTACGTATTATGATTGTAGAGATTAGAGAAAACCTCGGAATTAGTCGGTTCACGGTGGTTATCAAAAGTGATACGCACATCGATCCTAAACCCGTAGTGAGCATCACAAAAACCACGTCAAACCAATAATTCATGCTAAATATAACGCGACACAATTATAAGTCATCCATCCATTCTGATCTGCACAAAATCATATTCATCCACTAATACCATTTTCGCAATGACATGCACTTTTTGCCATTTAAATGGGGGACAGTTGTGTTTTTTCTATAAGGACGTTAGAATCCCGTCCCTATACTTCGGTACTGCAAACGATTACGCATATTTTTGCTCACACGTTATTAGGGGTGCCATGTGTGAAAAAAATGTACTATTATAAATAAAAGCAGCCCAACAAAGGGATGGGAGAGCGATCGGGGTCACTAGGAAACGGCGGTTTTGATACGGGAATTTTTTTACCTGGCACTTTGGGGGATCTTTTTTCATTAAAATTTTGGGCCTCAAATTTTATAGAGGTAGCCAGTCAGTCTGTGTTCATCTGCGAAGATGATCACATGCTTTATGACTTCGAACATCTTGGTAACTCAGTGGTCAGTGAACATCGGACTTCGACTCTGTTCAGTTTTAAGTTAGTGCTTGTTCAGTTAAGTTGGAACGCTTGGACTACAATTAGTTTTGAACACTCACAGTGAATTTGTGGTGAACATGGATTTATCATCGCGGAGTAAGTCAAGATTTTTCGACTCTGGCATCGACTTAAGACGAAAAGGTATTTTCGCGTGATCTGAAAATTTTCTAATTTCGATCGTATTGTTTATGTGATTGTCGAATTCAAGTTAATGGAGAGGTTGGGGGCAGCAATAAACGGGGCAATAACCAATACTGAAGACAAATTGGAAAGTAATAAGGCAGTGAAAATGATATCTGTCCCCGAAAGATATCTGTATATGAATCTGAACGAAACCGATGCCGTTCACATTAACATATAAATGAGTGCGTAAGTGGACTGAACGTTATAGTGTAATATCTCCCTGCGTATAGATCGGCCCTGAGTTATAAGAGCTATATAAATTGATATGATTTAATTTGGGTATTATGCTGAGATTAGATTGATGGCTGACTAAATAGAGATAAGACTGGCTATTATAATATGTAAAATTAGATTTGTCTGGTTATGATTCTGAAGATCTTTTATGCATATTTTTCTATGTTGTTACACCTCCAAAGTATTTTATGATAGTTTGACCTAGAAAATTTGATTAAGAATCCTACGCAAACTTCACACTAACCTGAAATTTCAAATTGTCTTCAGTATTATTTTCTTAAAAAGTTAAAACTGTACAAAATTCTTAGAGAAAGTTAAAGCGAACATAATATCCGCAAACTCCACACTATATTAACATAAAGCGATATATAAAAGTATATTTCAAATAAAACTGCATTCGTCTGCCGCATTGACCGCAAATACTTGGCCGCGGAGGCCGTATGTCAAAATAATGACCGCGAGGGTAATAGGCGACGCTAGGATGTGTACGGAATCTTTGTTTGACTTCAAATATATGTTGGTTTAATGGTGATGTATGGGTGGCTTGAAATTGCGTTTAAGAGAAATCATAGATGATAAAAACGATCTTAAATTATTAAAATAGTTTGACACCAGTTTTTTATGTTGGTTGATTCTTATTGGAATTAGTTTGATTAAATTGGTGTTCTGTGTTAATCTCTATTACCGAGCTTGGCTCTAGAATTATCTTCTTTATTAACTTCACCCTAATGACCACACAATTTTCAGATTCTTTCATCTTTCATTTCCATTTCCTAACTCATTACGTAAATTCCTTTCCATACTTCTATTTTATCATCGCCTTCAAATTTTAGGTCTCATATAAGTTTATTATGGTTTAAAAAGTACATTTTCACTGTAACAGTGCAAGGATTGTAGCCAATACTGGCACCAGTCCCGACCGGACGAAACTTTATGACCCCACTTTTATAGCTTTAGGAAAAACTATATTTCTTATTGTGCATAGATAGACATGCATGCATATCGTTTATTTTTCGCTGTGTGCAGTTTTTTTCTAGAAGATATAACAGCGGTTTTGGCCTAAGATTTTCTAGTATTTCTATTATCATGCCTACGAAATTAATTTGGTATTATAAAATACATATAACTAACGCCTGGATGTAGGTATTGAAATTTAGACTTGCCAGTCCCAAATCTGTTTAAAGATTTCTTCTTTCATTCCTAATCATAATCTTCTAGAATATCCCAATAATAAAATAATCAATATAGATTCTCAATGTAACCGACCAGTAAATAAACTTAGGTACAATAAACAGGAGGCACTTGTAGTAATAAATACAGTCGGCGGCAATAATTAGTGGCGGGCAGTTAACGACAGTACGGTGCTGGAATTAAGATTTTTGCCATAAATGCCCGGCGTCGGGATAAAACTGCCGGCGCAAGGATTAGGGGTTAAGTGTCCGCTTTAACGGGTATTGTTCTAGTGCTGCGAGTTATTGGTGTCGATAATAGCAACGTCTCAAGTCTGTGGAGGAAGTTAGTAAGGATGTCAGGGAAGGTAATTAGGTTGAGTTGATAGTAGGTAGTGTTTTGAAGATAAATTTTATCAGGTGTGAGTTTTAACAGGTTGAGCTGAGGTTATTTACTTTCTTAGTCGGGGGTTCTGGAAGTATTTCTAGTTCCCGCGACCCCCGACGTAGGTGAGAGATGGGGTGTTTTTTAGTCAGTAAGAGTCAAAGGAACATGAAGATTTTCCACCCCGGAACAAAAAAACTGTTATCTACTTTCTACAGGTTTGTTTACTTTAAAAATATAGGTAGGTAGAGGTTTCTTTATTTGATAGTGGAAATAATAACTAGATACTATTACTAATTGAAGTCACTTTCATCTACATTTGTTTTCAAATCAAAATTGAATAATCATCCTACTGCTTCTTTATTTTCTAAAACATTGATACCTAAGACGATATAAAATAATTATGTAGGTATCACCATATGCTGCCATATCGTGGCGTGCGAATATTTTCTCGGTTAGCGGTATCAATAAAATTAAATTATAAGTTCTATCCACATATCATTTAAATAGTCCTATCCACTTATCGTTTGAATATTCTCTTGATGTTGATAATTTTGGAGTCTTTCTTATTACAAAAATTATTGCCAAAACATAAATATTTCCTATTGTTTCTATCGATACTGTTCCTTTCCCTATGCCATCTCAGTGTAGTGGCAGATAGTCCGGTGTGGCGTTTTTATTGACACTCGTGCCGTGACAAATATCTTCAGGAAGACACACCACACTCCTTCCCCTGTTCCACAAGAGTAGATGCTCGGCACTGAGTATACGACCCGTATATTTTGATGCGAATTAGTATTAAAGATTTTATTAATATAAAGAAGCATCATATTTTTTTATGATCGGAATAAGTAAGTAAAAGAGTTTTCTAACAAAATATTAACGGGTTGAATTTGGAATTCATTTAATTTTCCTAAAATGAAGATAACATAATGGTCATAATTATAATTATCACGTTAACTGTACATGCAAGCGAATTTAAAAACAACATAATTATAAATTATATTTATTTGGCATGATACTTTAGTTCATGCGTCATTGAATTTCAACGCTTATGTCCGAGCATTAACGTTCATTTTTAACCGAATAATAACTTGGAAAGGAAAATTTTAATCTCAAAGTTAAACCGACATTGACACCGTTGAGAAAAATTGACAATATAAATTTTCACTCTCGATTTTTATAACCAACATTTTTTCTATTAAGGGTTGTCCATCCGATTCCCCAGGCGCGGAATCGTGTTACACACCTAAAGCGAAAAAAAGAGAAAAAAATTCAAATCCCTCTAACGAAGAGGCCAATACACTGGAGGCCTCTGTTTTTCTCCAGTTATTTCGAATATTCCGCCCAGTATTGGGTATCTATAACACGATTACTGACCCGACCTTAATTTGATCAGCCACCGACGTGGCCGCTATTTTTTCGTGTTGTCACCCCCGAGGGACACCTTATTTACCTGTTCTATGTAAAAAGGTAATATTGATAAACAATCTCCTTCCTTGTTGATGACCCAGGAAAGTTTTTAAATCATGGTGAATTAATGTGCTTTCGAATTTTATAGTGATGTAGTAAACATGTAGGAAAATCGATTCCTTGTTTGCACAGTGTTTTGAATCTAAAAAAACGTAGATAACATTTTGTAATGAATTCCAACTAAACTAGACAACATAAGAATCAAATAAAACAAGGTACTTTACTAAAAAAAAATAACAAATTCAGCATTGGACAGTGATCCCTTTAGCTCCATTGGGTCGAGAGGAAAAAAAACAACAAGATAAAGATAATCAGCCGTTTTTGTCGCTCGGAATTACGTCGGATAATTTGATTAGCTATCGGTGGGCGAGAACCGTCCCCTTAAGAGGTAATCCTATTTTATAGGTAGGCCCTCTAATCTGATAGATGCTAGGTGTTTTATATTGGAAGCTTCTGATTGTATTTTATGTTTATTGGTTGTTATAATGACTCAGTAAACGGCTGTTGTACTTTATCAATTAATCATCTGTTGTTTGGTATCTTCTCGAAACATGATATCGATTAAATTAAGTTTATCTACTATTATTTACTATAAGTAGCAAATTTTTTAAAGGAGAAAATAATATCATTGTAGATAAGTAATGTTATTTGTTTTTTTTTGGAGCGTAATTTTTGATTGACTGGCGTGACACTTAAGTTGCGTACTTAGCACAATCTATGTACTGATTTAAAGTATATAACGCGAAATTCTCCCCTCCGTCACCTAAGTATAATTATAGGTAAAAAAGCAAGGGTTGCAGAGTGGCCATGTTGAGAAAAGTGACGTCATTAGTAAGCTGTTGACACAACCCGCCTGCTGACGTGAATGGCGAGGCTAAACTGGCTGTATGGGCGTGTTTCCAATATGAAACTATGTGTATTCGCTGGGTCTTTATTACTTAAGCTATTTTCATTATGAAAAAAAAACCATCCATATAAAATTGTTAATTAGTTATCATGGATAATAAGCAAACCCAAATGCACTAGAGGTTTTAAATTACCAACCCCAAACAAAATGAAAGTGGTCGCAAAAAAATAAATAAAAAACTTGAGAGGTGTCAAGGGACACCCGGATGGAACGAAGTTCCTTTCGATTAATTAGTGAAGGAATTGTAATAAAATTTTATTTTTTTTAAGTTATAATAATATTTTTTTTATTATTAACAAATATAATGTAATTAAAAGACAATTTAATTAAACGTGCCCGTTTATGTATCGAGCGAAATGGACTCCATATTGAGCAGTTGCTTCGATACAGGGAAGTGTAAATTTTATACCTAATAGGTAAGTTTTTTAATTAAGCCAAAGTTGATTAAAACTGTGTTTGTGAATAGCTCTAATTTATTTAAATAGGTTACCTATAGCACCTATAGGTACCTACGCCTGCCTGCCTTTCTTTTTCTAGCAAAAGAGTACCTACTCACTTACCTACTTACAACTACAAATAATTCGCCAATGATAAAAGTACTAAACATATCGCCGTAGGTACCTAGTTCAAAGAGTTCGCCGCGCCGCCTTTAAATACATAAACATATTCTACGAAAAGCGAATTCGGACTTTATTTTGTAAACGTAAACGGTTAAAAATTGAAATTTTACCAAACTAGGTATGATAAAATTATTCTGAGAAACGTATAGGCTGGTACCCGACCGGACAATAGGAGCTATGTGCAACCGAATTTCACGGTTAATGTGTTAAAATAAGGTTTTAATTCGCTCCAATATTTTCATAGAAAAGCGAATTAAAACCTTATTTTTACACCATTACCTTAACCTTATTTTACAAAGCCGCCATTCAACTAATAATGAACTCTATTTGACAGTTCCAACGATTCAATTTTTCTGTTCGAATTGTCTGCGTTTGTGAAGTAATAAAAATAGCAAAAATAAGGTTTTAATTCGCTCCAATATTTTCATAGAAAAGCCGCCATTCAACTAATAATGAACTCTATTTGACAGTTCTAACGATTCAATTTAGCTTATTATAGCATGTCGTGACAACTTTTCGTAAGAATTTTTTCCGTCTAGCCCCCTTTCACAACGCGCGATAAGGAACTTCGTTCCAAAAATTAAATATTTCAAATCACACAAGTGTCCAGTCAGTTCTATCAACACAAAAAAAGCTTCTGATAAATTAAAACAAGTCTTAAATCTCAATTTGCCGACACAGGGCGGTTTCTATAGGCTTTTGTGGCGTATGTCCATTTCCGATAACTCCAGTCTTTGAATAAAGTAGCTGTCAAAGAAGCCGATGTCAAAATTCTTTGGCATTCATAAGTTGGTAAAGAAAACAGAAATGGTAAAAAAGAAAATGAAAAGTTTTATTTGCTCGCTTAAGCTTTTGCCTGTCAAGCGAGGTAAGCAGATGTCCTAGGTATCCTTTTAGATTTTAGTGAAATAACTGGAGGTTTTTCTAATGATTATTCAACATGATTGCAAGTAAGATACTCGTACAAGTAAGAAACAAAATGCATGTAAATTAAGGACTTATTTACCTACATTAATCTTATACATCTAATCATTGCAGCAATAAAGCATTTACCTATATTCTTAAATAATATTAAATTTCGCCTTTCGCCAACCACACCCAACCGAAATACAAGTAATAATAACACCATACAATAAACACCCCCGCAACATTTGATATCCATTCTTATTATTTTTATTTTCGATTCGATTCATTGTCGTGAAAAACGAACAATTTCTATACACAATTGTTAGGGTCCGTGATCCCCTGCCAATTAATATCGGACACGGTGGTCAGAGCTATGTCAAAGTTAGACATATTTTTTGCCTACAGTGACATACACAGCAATCAATACACATCAATCTTAAACATTTTAAAAGTAAACTCAAAGTTTCAGCACTCCGTCAAAACCGTTAGGAGCGTTTCGCAAATTAACATAGTGATACAATTCGCGGCGGTGGGGACAAAATGTAATTAATAATTAATGCAACGAACGGCCAAGTAGAAACTTTGCTAACACAGAAGTTACTTCTGTCGCGTGGCGTGACCTTTTCTGTGAAAAAAACAAATGCGGAGATATAACTGGCATGTTACGGTGTGTGTAGTAACGAGCTAATTTAAACTTTTCGGTCTCTCAGTCCTTTCGGAGGGTGTCTCCCTTCTCGTCACCTGAGGCGACTGTCCTTGCTTAGAGCACTTTTCAATAAAACAGAAATAAAATGCACGCGCTTCTTATATTGGTTTTCGGTTGAAAATAATTGATTCCACTTTTGGTTTTTGTAATTGAATTGTCGATGTGACGTTTTCTATTCCTGTGACGAGACTTCACGATTTCGCAGTTTTATTTTTCATATCGTTAACACAATTTTAGACACTTTAATAATGTCGATGATAAGGAATAGACATTCTGTGGGATTATTTATATTTTTCTATTTACAGCTTACACTTCAGAAAACATATCAATCACGTAAATGTATCTTATGTTATTATAACCCCTACAAAGCCACAAAATTGATCCATTTAAAGCATTCAAAATCGAGACACGCTACCCTCGACATAGATAACCATAAATCACTCCAAACGTGAAAATCAAATATTTATGTGGGTGTAAAGTTTTTGTCCACACAGCGCATGTGTGGTGACCACTGTCCAGTGGCGTGGCAGTGGGTGTGGCCTCGCGGTTGTCCGAGTTGACCCACAGACCAGTTACCTTTTCACGTAAATTGATAGGGTTCGATTGTGTAAACGGTAAACGTAGGTACTATGTTATGTGCTTGTAAGGCTTTTACATTTACACGTTGAATTTAGAAAGGGTTTAGCGGTATGATGTGCGTTAGTACTTGAGTCGTGAAGCAATACCGTACCTATTATGTTCGAAGATTGTTCCTCGCATAAGTGTTGTGAGATCGAACACCAGTGCTTTAGTACATATCTAGGATGCTATATAGAGGTTAATTTGAAACCTTTTAAGTATTTTCCAAGGAAATCTTTTCCATAACTCTCTTCGTCCCAATTATGAATGATACCTATTCCGTATCTAACTACGACAGTATCACTGAACGTTGTTTGACCAGGCACAGGATACATCCACCTCTACTTCCCCAGGAAGTGTTCCCATTTGCCACGAGCTCACCTTTAAAAATCTGTAAAAAATTAACATCAATAACGCGTGCATTTACATAATATACCCTCTAAACAAACTAGGTACGGCAGAAACAAACAATGGCCGTCGAATCACGTAGTTTTTTCACTATATTAATTTAGTTCTCGAGTTACAATGCAATACAGCTTTTTTCGTGGGTAGGTGCTATAAAAGTAAACACACAATTTTGTTAAGCAATTTCAATTTTTAATATAATTAATTAACTTTTAACAATTTTAATAATAATATTGGTTGTATTTACCACTAATTAATAATTACAAACGTTGGTAAATCAGTCCATGTGACATAAAGTTAAATTACACCTCCTGCCAGCTGTTCACTTGTACTTTTTATCACTCACTTCAAGAAGTTTATCAATTATTACAAAATCTGCTAATATGTCTCAGCTTGATGATATTCAATTGGCCCAGAAGAGCTTAGAGGATTGCTTTCTAAAAAAGATGGGTGAGCTTGAGGCACAAATTCAATCTGCAGGACCTGCGAAGGACACTGTTGCTAAAATTGCTGAGGAGTTCCGTTCATTCCGGGAGCTTATGTTCGGTATGCTGGGTCTTCTCCGGAAACAGATCACAGAGTGCTCCAGAGCGGTCGATGAGTTGGAGACACGATCGCGTCGGAAAGCCCTCATCTTTACTGGGTTCGCTGAAGCTGACAAGGAGGACTGCAAGGCTCTCGTGTTAGACGTACTGCAAAACAAGCTGGCCCTGCCCAACGTTACTGCATCATCTATCAGGGTGTGCCACAGACTGGGGACTCCCAACAAAGATGCCACACGTAGCAGACCGATCTTGGTAAGATTCACTAGTGTTGACCATAAGTCTGCTGTTTGGAAGGCAAAAGCAGCGCTAAAGGGCTCCGCAGTCACAGTAAAAGAGTTCCTGACGCGGGCTAGGCAGAATGTCTTCAGTAAGGCGCGATTGCACTTTGGGATGCCGGCATGCTGGACTCAGGATGGGGTCATAATTATAAGAACCCCTGACGGAAAACGGCACAAGCTTTCTACTTTAGAGGAACTCAATCCCTTGATGGCAGAGTTCCCTAAGAAGACCGAGGAGTCATCCGTAGCGGGTAGCAGGTCTGGCGGCGGCGGTCGTAAGAATTAATTGATATCTTCAGAGCTTTCTTCAAAATTTATTATCATACATTTTTGCAATATCTTCACTGAGTCATACTTCGTGTAATTGTTCTATAATTTTTAATTGTGCACTTCTACCCGCTTACTATTCTCTTTTCTAGATTGTAACTAATACTTTTGTCTTTTTATTTACAATTTCTTGATTGATTTATGTCTGTGAATTTGTAATGTCACTCCACGAAGTCCACTAATAACTTAAAATAATGTCACTGTCTCCTGTCAATATATTGTCAATATGACGTCCCATGTCGCCCTGTTCCACGTTTAACTTTTTGTAGTCTGTCATCATAACTGTATTATTTGATTCGTGTTTGTAATATGTTTTCTCTTTCATGTTATTATTGTTAGTATTTTTGTACTGGTGTTGCTGGTGGGTGGTGCACAGATAGTGGTGTTGCACCGAAGCCTTATAGTTTTAAAAATTTAATCGCATATTCGCGTGATATTTATATTATTTTATTTATATTATTATTTTTATTGTATGTCGTCTGACAATGACTCTTTTCACTCTGCCAATGCTTCTTTTAATTCTTCTGCTGATGCAAGTTATTGTTCATTGACCGACACCCTTGGTGGCTTTGTGCGTCAGACCTTCAGTGAACAGAAAGGTCATTCGTTTAATGTCTGTCACATCAACGCACAAAGTGTGCCAAGTCATTACAGTGATCTATTAGATACCTTCTCTGACGCCAACGTCCACGCCGTCCTGATTTCCGAGAGTTGGCTCAAACCTCATCTTCTCTCTACCACCTACCCTCTTCCCGGCTTCGTGCTTATCCGTAACGATAGAATTGGAAAGGGTGGAGGTGGTGTTGCTATTTATCTCCGTAGCGATTTTCCATTCAAAACCATTGCCTCTTCTCCTTCACTTTATAGTGCTTCCGCTGAGTACCTATTTCTGGAGATCTATATCAAAGGTGTCAAAGCACTACTTGGCGTTGTCTATTGCCCTCCCGTCGTTGATTATTTTTCCAACCTTGAGTTGGCGCTGGATTCTGTAGGGTCAGAGTATGCACATTGTGTCATCATGGGCGATTTCAACACAGACCTTGCGCACCCAACCCCTCGGTCCCGTAAACTTCTTTACATAATCGAGTCTGTTAGTCTCCATGATCTTCCTCTGCAACCCACTCATTTCAATATTTCAGGGGATGACACATGGCTCGATTTAGTCCTAACAACCTCTCCTTCTCGGGTGTCCACTCATGGCCAGTGTCCTGCACCTGGTTTTTCCCACCATGACCTCATTTTCCTCTCGTATGTCCTAAAACCTCCTAAACCTGTTCCTAAAGTTCTACACACGCGTTGTTTTGCGCGAATGGATGTGGACAAGCTACGTCAGGATGCGTCGGAACTCGATTGGCGACTCCTTGCAGATGCAACAAACATAGACGACAAGTTGCATATCTTCAATCGATCGGTCCTTGCTCTCTACGACCGACACGCTCCTGTGAAGACGGTTAAGCTTAGGCATCCACCTGCTCCTTGGATGACGACTGGTGTTCGTATGGCGATGAGGCGCAGGGATCGGGCCTTTCGGAAGTTAAAAAAGGATCGCAGTGAAGGAAATAGGAACCTCTTCAAAGCGGCAAGAAATCGGTGTAATCAGATGATACGTAACGCCAAACGCCGCCATATTCTCGAAAACATTTCATCTTCTTCTCCTGCTGATATCTGGAAATTTCTCGGATCTCTGGGTATCGGTAGACCACGTCTTGTGGATTTCCCGAAGACCATTGGCCTGGATGATATCAACCGTCACTTTACAACCACTTGTCATATGGATGCCCACATGTTGTCTCCGACGGTGGATTTCATTTCTAGCCTACCTGGTCCCATCATTGAACCATTTCGCTTTTCTCCAGTCGCCTTGGATGAAATTAGGAGGACCATCCTATCTATTAAATCTAAGGCGGTGGGCCATGACAACATCAGTCGTTATATGGTCAATTTGCTCCTCGACCTTCTTCTTCCACCAATTACCCACATTATCAACTTTTCCCTTGATTCCGGACAATTCCCTTCCCAGTGGCGCATGGCTTATGTCCGTCCACTTCCTAAAGTCTCTAGTCCCTCACTTCCTAACCATTTTCGTCCAATTTCCATTCTTCCTTTCCTGTCTAAAGTGCTCGAGGCCTGTGTGCACAAGCAGCTTTCAGGGTTTGTCCACCGGAACAGCCTTGTAAGCTCATTCCAGTCTGGATTCAGGCCTAGGCACAGCACTACCTCCGCTCTCCTCAAAGTGACTGGTGACATTAGAGAAGCAATGGGTGATACTAAGGTTACTGTGTTGGTTTTAATAGATTTCTCCAATGCGTTTAATGCCGTCAATCATGACATTCTCATATCCATCCTCTCACATCTTTTGGTTTCCTCCGAGGCGCTGGAATGGTTCTCGTCTTATCTTCGGGGACGTCAGCAGTCGGTCCGCGTTGACGAGAGCTCGTCAAGTTGGCTTGACCTGGATGCTGGCGTTCCACAAGGCGGTATTCTTTCTCCATTGCTATTCTCTATCTTCATAAATTTTATTACTCACTGTCTTCGGTGTTCGTATCATCTTTATGCCGATGATCTTCAATTATATACAGCTGCGCGGGTGGAAGGTTTATCGGACGCTATAGAAGATGTAAGCCGAGACTTGGATGCTATAAAAGATTGATCTGATAGATTTGGCGTGGCCGTAAACCCCTCAAAATGTCAGGCCATTATAATCGGAAGCTCACGTATGATGGGTAGAGTGGCGGTTAGCTCTCTTCCTCCGGTTATTTTCAATGGTACCGTCATCCCCATTAGCAATAGCGTAAAAGATCTCGGTTTGCATCTTGATTCGACGCTTGGTTGGCAAAGTCAGGTTTCTAGTGTCTGCCAAAGAGCTAACGGAACTTTGCGATCTTTGTATCGTCTGAGAAGCTTTTTGCCTGCGAAGACGAAGACGATGCTTGTGCAGACTTTAATCTTCCCTATAATCGACTATGGTGACGTGTGCTACTTTGACTTGAATGCGGTTTTGTTGGATAAGCTGGATAGGGTCCTGAATAACTGCATCAGGTTTATCTTCAACTTGAGGAAATATGATCATGTGTCTAGCTACAGGTTCGAGTTAAAATGGTTGCCCATTCGCCAAAGAAGAAGTTTGCGTGCCTTGACAACTTTATTCTCCCTGCTCAACTCTCTCTCTCCTCCTTCTTATTTAATATCCCACTTTAAATATCTATGTTCTTTGCACACTAGGAATTTGCGGTCTTCTAACAATCTTCTTTTACTTTGCCCTTCTCATACTTCTGATTTCGTTCATTCTTCCTTTCATATTCAAGCCATTCTTCTCTGGAATGCACTTCCTCTCGATATCAGGATGGCCACCAGTCGGTATGCATTTAAGCGGAAATTGAGAATTTATTTTCAGAACAAGTAAGCAGAGTCATCTCAAAACCCCCTTTTCTTTTACATATTTTATATATGTAGGTATGTATGTATGTATATATTTATATAGGTATATGGTATCCAGATATATAATTATGTATATGAGTTTACATCTTTTTAACTTTTTAATTATTACTTTTTGTTATGCACCCGCCATATTATCTCTTCATCACCCTTGGTTGACTGGTAGAGAATGCCTAAGGCATTAAGTCCGCCTTTGTACCTTTGTGCATGAAGTATAAATAAATAAATAAATAAATAAATACAGCCCCTATAGACATTACAGCGCTGCCTATTTTACAAAGAAATGGAAGGAAAAAAATAATAATAACGGGAGAGTTTGGACGGAGAATGTAAGGGCGTCTACACAGTACTTATGTGAAATTAGCTCGCGAACGCGCTTTGATGTGCCGACCAATTGTTCGTGCGAAAGCGCCTTTATAATCCGAGGCGTCGCGACCGTGTCATATGTTGAGCTATTTATATTATGGTAATGTCAATTAATGTATAAGGAGTTAATTATGTATGTAAGATTTGTTTGGGGTAAGATTGTTGAAATACCATCCTACATGGATATACAGTACCTAATTATGGGTAGCATAAGAAACGTATTTTAAGGGTTCCGTATCTCAAAAAGATAAAACGGAAGCATTATTGAATCACTTTGTTGTCTGTCTGTCCGTTTGTCTGTCAACACCCTTTATCTCGGGAACGTGTAAAGTTATCGAGTTGAAATTCAAACCATATACTTAGATCTACGGTACCTTGAAGCTATGAAGAAATCAAACTTCTAAGTTATCGTGAAAAAAAGATACGGCCGTTTATGTCGGAAAAAACGCACATTTCGACACTCTCAAGGGAATCAAAATTTATAGGGTACTTTCCGTTGACCTAGAACTATGAAATTTGGCAAGTAATATCGTCTTATACTATAAATACAGGGGAAAGTCTGAAAACTATCCATTTGTAATTAAATCATAAAAAAAAATATTCTTTATTTATAACGAGCTTATGTTCGCGATTTGGTCCGTGTGAATGTCAGTTATCGTGGACGCAGACAAAGTTCCGGATTAAAAAGTACCCTATGTACGTTCCTAGGGTTTAAGCTATTTTTATACCAAATTTCATCAAAATCGGTTCAGCCGTTTCATCGTGGAAGCGTAACAGAAAGAGTTACTTTCTCATTTATATTAGTATGGATATATGTACCTAAAAGTTTGTACGGAACCCTCGGTGAGCGAGTCCGACTCGCACTTGTCCGGTTTTTTTTATAAACACAAAATGGACATCGAAATGAAACGAAGTGTTATTTTCATTTCGAAATATTTTAATTATGCGGGGGTTTAAAAATATGATAAGTATATCAATCTACTCCTGGTAATGTATTCTCCACATAAATGATTTTTTTTCATACAAATGAATGTATGGATATCGCCATGATTCTTTAATCATACCTAATACTAGCTTTTGCCTGCAACTTCGTCCGTGTAATTATTCTTACGGGACCCTAACTTTTTGAGTACCTATACTCTTCCCAGATAATTTATGTTGTTGAAATCCTTATTAAAATCCGTACATAAGTTTGACATCAATCCATACTAATATTATACATGCGAAAGTAACTCTGTCTATTACGTTTTCACGACGAAATAGCTGGACAGATTTTCATAAAATTTGAAATGAATATAGCTTGAACCCCAGGGAACGACTTAGGCTACTTTTTAATCCACGACTTCGGCTACTTTTTAATCCACGACTTCGTCTGCATCCGCGATAACCCACATTCACGCGGACTAAGTCACGGGAAAAAGCTAGTTTATAATATATTTTAAGTAGGTAGTGAAGCTGACACGACTCATTATAACTGAAATCTTTTAAGTGGGTTCTTTGGTACCTAAAGCTTCAATTCGCACAAAAGCGATTGATATCGTCTGCTCGAAATTAAACTTTCAATAGTAAAGGAGGCTAGACAGTCTCTATTAGCAGATGTCTTAGCATTCAATACCTTTGACATACAGATTACGTCTTGAAATAGAGATACAACACTTAGAACTTATCATTATTATCGTCAAATAGATTGTACCTGCGACTTCGCCTGTGTAGGCTTTAGAATTATTAAATCAATCAATAAATCTTTTTTCATAAACATAGGTATTACAATAAAGGTCTTATGTATACATTTTAGTATATAACTCAACCTACCAATCAAATTGTAGTACAAATTTATCAGTTTTTTTCTGAATCTATATAAAACAACGTCGCGTTCGAGTAAATAATGATATTTAATTAACTAAAATTTATTTTTAAATTCATGATAATGGTACCTAAATTATATTAAAGGGCTAGTTACTGTTGTCATTTTTTCTTTTTTTTTTTTTTTCACAAAATCAGCATAAAACAACACAAAATCAACACAAAATCAGGATAAAACTGATCCTGAATTAAGCTAGATCAATATTCATACATGTGCCTTTCAGCTAATTCTTTTCAGCCCGGTTAAGCGTGAAAAGTAACAAATCAAACATCCATTCATCCTCAAAACAATATAGAATGGGATAGACTTGTCTACATGGATCCGAATCGTTACAGGTGAAGTGTGGGTACTTAATAAGCTTTATGAATATTTGAAGCATGATTTTATGTTGAAACTTACTAGCACTTCGCCTACTACTTTGTTCGAGTGGATTTTCTTAAGGATCTCTAATTTTTTGATAAAAAAATATAGCCTACTAGCATCTGCCCGCGACTTCGTCCGCGTGAATGTCTGCCATCGCGGATGCAGACGACGTTGCGGATTAAAAAGTAGCCTATATCCTTCCCCAGGGTTTAAGCTGTCATACTAAATTTCATGAAAATCGGTTCAGCCGTTTCATCGGGAAAACGTAACAGATAGAGTTACTTTGGCATTTATAATATTAAGTATGGATGACATTCAGGGATAATGTAGCTTTCTATTGGTGTAAATCAAATCAAAATCATTTATTCGTTAAAAAAAAAAAAAAAACTTTCTTTCTTTTCTTTCCTTCTTTCAAATATGGTACAATACATGTTAAGCTGTGTGGTGCCGGCCGCAAATAGCACCACCCCATTTCTACCCGTGGGTATCGTAGATAGGCGATAGGCAGATATTGCCCAGAGAATGGGCATCAGCGTTCTTTTGAGTGCCATAAAATCTACTGCGATCGCCAACATGCAACGGACAAGCATGGCGATTACGGATGTACCCCCTCTTGGGGGAGACTTGGGAGAGATCTATTCACAAATACAGCTCAGAATCAAAAAAATAATTACTATCTCACACCTCAACATCTGTTTCAAAAAAAAAAAACGATTAATTTTCTTGTCTCAACAAAGAAATAACCGTTCAAATTCGGACCGCAGAATAAGACGGTTATTACAGGCCTTTTGTACCCAGATAAGCGGTCAACCCTACAACTGACACCTCACAACACCGTGACTGCAACAACATGCAATTAAGTGTCATTTAACACTTAAAAAGATTGAAAGAAAGTGTCAATGCCCATATGTTGTTTACGAATGTTATGAAAACTTTTTTTTTATTAAAATTGGCTTTCATAAGACAGGACAGTTGTTCGGTCTTTTGAAATGTGTGTCACATTTGGCAGCAGTTGTTTCTTGTATTTTAAGTAGGTATTTTTAAGGTTCCGCACCTGAAAAGGAAAAAACGGAATCCTTATAGGATTACTTCGTTGTCCTTCTGTCAAGACCCAAGGAAAATATCAAAATTTTAAGTATACGGAATCAAAAGATACGACCGTTTATACGCCATTAACGCTGCATATTTTGACACTCGCAAGGCAATCAAAACCTATAGGGTAGTTCCCGTTGACCTAGAACCAAGAAATTTGGCAAGAAGAATTGTCATGTCACCCAAGCAAAGGAAAAAAAAAACCGAAAACGGCAACTGTGTAGTCACAACACAAAAGAAATGCCATAATATATTTTTTTACAATAACAAACATACTTTGCAGTTGCTAAACTAACCGATAAGTACGAGTTTGTAAGAAACCCTCGGCACAGTATAAATATTAGTACTACCGTACAGTAGCGACACGCCCCGCCTCTCTCAGAAACACTCTTCCTCACCTCTTCCCGCGTCGAACGTGCTCTCGAAACTGCTATTAGTTGAAGCGGCGCGTAGACACGCACACACGCGCACGTATTTGTACGCAGGTAGTAGTGTAGGTCATTAAAATCATTTCGTTTGTATGAAGTGTCGTGGGTGTAGCCTTCGGTTTTAAATCAACTTAACACACCCAAAATCATTACAATTATATATATTCCTTTTCAGGTACCTACCTCTTAAATTCAGATCTTAATACTACCACCACCATCCCTAAAAATCACAGATATCAAACCATGTTCCCTTTTCCAGCGGATGCGGACAGCGCGGCAGAGGGTGGCGGGTCCCCCGTCCCGGGGGTGCCTGCAGATACCCTGACCTGTGGCGCCTGTCGCAGGGCCTTCGCCCTCGCTGACATTGTGCGCTTCATCCAGCATAAAGTGTCCTCCTGTGATAAGGACTTGACATCTTATCACTGTTATAGTGCTGGTGAGTTTCATTTTGTTCTGGAATATTGTTTTCTATAGAGGCCAGCATATCAAGCTACAACCATCTGTCAAATTTCTTTGATAGATTTTCAACTTTATTACAGGAAAATAAGATTCATATTCAATTTGAAAAATTTGTTAGTTTAGTTTGGCTTGATGTGCTGGCGTTTGTACACATACTTACGAGTGAGTGTGCTGATCCAATGCTCATGAGTTCTCTGTATAAAAAGTGGCTTTGAACTTGTGGTGGGACACTATTAGGCCAGTAATACTATTAAATACTTTATTGTAAGAATGTGTATCAGGAACAGGGTCGAAACTACCGGCGGTCAGGTCTTCAGAGTGAAGATCCTCCTAACAATGAGGGCCGACTACCTTCTGAATCAATTGTTATTTTAATAGTTACATTTTGCCTACTGGGCAAAAAAGGTCCTCAATGCATTTTAAAACCCTTTTTGGTCAGCTGTTCGTTCTTACCAAAATAAGCTTTTTTCCTAAAATTATTGACTGCATCTTACTCTCATGCACAATTTTGATGCTCTACTCAAACCAGTTCAATATTTCGAAATTTATGTGCAAATTCAAGCAAAATTCCTAAAACACTTGGATATACATTCTACCTTTCCAATCACAGGGCCAAATTCCGACCAAGAAGACGGCTCAAGGCCTGGTCAGGTCTCGAGCGGAAGCACCAGCGCGCGGAGGCCCTCACTCCTTACAGCCAGGAGACCTCCAAGCAGCAGAGTGCATACCCCTCCCCTCGCCAGTCCATCCATAGCCCCTCCTGATCTATTAGAAGATGGAGGAGCTTCGAGCACTCCCAAGAGGTTATTAGACGGTAAGCACTTTTTCATATTCATTTTATGATAGAAAAGTGTCCGAGAATAAAAAAATAAAAATATTTATTGTGAACCACCTAAATATGGTGAAGTTTTTGAATGATGTAACTAAATTTAAAAAGTAAAAGGAACGGCGATAATTTTAGCTTCTAATTCTTTAGCAAAAACTTCATCTTAAGCTCCAGCAAGAAGCTATAAGAGTGAATTATTTTGAGGGGTATTTAAATTCATGGCGATAAACACTTTAGTCATAATAAGTTTCTTTTCTCCTAACGGTGACTATAGGTAATATCTTTAAACGGTGGGTTGGCATAATCATCTGCCTAGCCTTTTCCGAACTATATTAAGGTTGGCATCCAGTCCAACTAGATGCAGCTGAATACCAGTGTTTTACATGGAGCGACTGCCCGTCTGACCTCCAGAACCTAGTTACTGAGCAAGACTGGTTGTCAAACTTTCTGGCTTCTGATTACCCATAACAAATATTTAATATCTACGAATGACAGCCGGGACCAACGACTTTAAGTGCTTACCGAGATATGGAGGGAAGAAATGGATGGTCACCCATTCATAAACAGACCGCGACAAGCGTAGTTTAACAATCCGCTATCCCATACATTTTTCAAACCTGTAGGTATTGCACTTTTGTATGGAATACCAGATTTTTTGTTTAATAATCCACGAAAATTAGAAGCATGTACTAAATCCATGGCAAAGTTTTCATCTTATTGTCCATTCCAGCGTGTATAATAAATATTCTAGAACTATCTACATAACACTCTCAGAAAAAAATAGAATTAAAAGAGTTAACCTTAACCCATAGGTGACGCCGGAGCATCAACGCCTAAAAGGCGAGCCTCCACGTCACCAATGCCATCAAGTTCCCCTGATGAAGACATTAAGCCGAAGATCAAGCAGGAACGCATGGATACCTCAGCGTCACCCGAGGACCTAAAGAAATCGAGGACTGAAGTTGCTGATGCGGAATCGAACACTATGCATAGTGGTAAGTTTTGCTTATATCTCGTGATACTTCTTTATTGTATTTCTTTGTTTCTAAGAGGTTCTCTAGAAGTACCTACTGGTTCGTATATATTTTTTTTTATACAGGTTGGGGATGGCAATAGCACAAAAAATAATCATAGTAGGATTTTGTAAGTTGGTGTAATTGTTTTTATTGAGCATTCATAATATTAAATTATGACGCCAAGTTGCCGCTCTTCTCACAAGTTAGAAAACCAATATTTCATATGGTGTTTTATTTTGGTTACATTTATATGCTCTTTAGGATATCAGTTTTTTTTTATTTCGTTTTTAGGATTTATTTGATAGTTTCCAAATATTCTCAGGAACCAGTATTTTAATTTTTTGTCGTATCGTCGTCCACACCCTGTATAACATAGCCTTGCATTTGGCCTCAACTCACCTACCTACCTAATTCTAAGTGATGATATGACCTAAGGTGGAGCACGTTTGCTTAATATAAACCGATTCAATCGCGCCTTGAAGATACCCAGATTATACTTGTCTGTTAGAAAGTGACTTAGGATATGTTTTACATGTCTTTAAAATTCATTTTAATGATTGTACATTCAGTGTAGTTCTTTCACAATCGTATCAGACTAAGATGCAATGAATTCGTGCTTAAAGATTCGAGTAGTTTCAGCTACATAAACGAAAACAGTAAAAAATCTTAATGATGATCTCTCAAAATGTTTGTGAAAGAATCCGCCTTGCTGCAATTATACATCATTAGCGACACCCACTTGATGACCGTGAAGGCAGAAAACATTCATTAATCTCTTGTTTAAATTTTAATTGTTGGAAATACACATAGTGTAAAACAGGGCTTTTTTTTAAACACTTAATAACTTCGCAAGACTTTATTACTGACATTATAAACAACATATTTTTGTTATACTAAAACTGCAAACGAATCAAAGTTAAACCGGCTGATCCAAACATTTATTTATTATTTACTAGAACTTCATGCACAATATTTTGTGCATGAAGTTTTTAAGTCTGCCTTTCTACAGTGTTTATTATTATAAACACTGTAGAAAGGCAGACTTATGCCTTGGGCATTTTCTACCAGTCTACCTTAGGGTGATGCGGAGACGACTACAAAACGTGGTAGGTGCAAAGGTGTAGAAAATTTACAAGAATAAAACATAATAATAAATATACACAAACAAAATATAAAAAGTAGAGAGAGCTAAAAATACACCGATGAAGAATCACAACAAATCAATTGTGGGACGAGTCTGCCAAATTCTGAGGAGTGTCCTTCTCTTCTTCATTTAAGTCCACAAAATACGGAGCAACCGATTATTTATTTCGCGTTTTCTGTTTTGGTAGAACTAAAGTTGTTGTTAGTAGTATTTTAATATAACTGTATACTAGCTTCTGCCACCGACACCGTCTGCAAAGAAGTCAAGTATACCATAAAATATATCCTAAGGCATTTTTGTAATCAGAGTAGGACTTCCAGAGATTACCCATAACAAACAAACAAATAATTTTACCTCTTATAGTCTTAGGTCAATTTTTCGTTCAATATCGCCGCTATTGTCCTGGTCGAAACAATCTATTTGTGTAAAATCCAGTGAGACGTCACTTTTCAGAGTAGGACAATTTCGTCTGTGATTCAATCGACCAAAAAATTCCATAACCAGCCAAAAGGCGGAAAGGACACGTGCGTCTGAATTCCATTTTTACACCGAACGTCACATCATCGGCATGACGGTCCGGTGTTTATTAAATTAATGATTCCTGCTTAGCTTCAAAGGATTCTTTGGAGACAGTTTTATCTTCACGATATGACTTTGTCACGCAAGATGTTGCACATTTTGGATTGGGACTTAATCCTGTTTTTGGTAACAGGATGTTTCGAATTGTGTCGTTTTTATATTTCTTGGTATACTTGGTTATGTATATTATTGTTTATGGAAATTGATAGGCGGTCCACCTTTGGCATTTTGACAGTAAAGTATTAGCATTCATAAATCCCCCATGACCAATTCGAATGGCTGATGCAAATTAAGAAAAATATAAAGCAAAAGTTTATTTTATTTTACCCTATAGTCTTAACATTTACATTTTTTCTTTACAAAACTTGTTTGATTCTAGATCAAGTCTTCAATAGTATTAAAAATAAACTTAGTAATCCTCAAAACCGTTTCAATAAAACGTAAAATAAATAAAAACGGAGGTAGTTGAACATCTGTATAAGCGAGCAATCTTGCGGGGGTGGTTCGAGAAATAATTTATCCGAGACTAACCCTTTGTGTCACCAGATGTGCTGTCATTTGACACTTTTGTATTAAACCCGTTGCACAACAAAGCCTTTCCTTAAACCCGAAAATTGTGCACCGTTCAAAATTTTCGACCCGCATTCTGTCAACTGCTTTATGAAATAGCGACTTACAAAGGAGACGGAAAAAATATTAATAATTTGACCGTAATTGTAGCTGTTTTAAACTTAGTGATATTATAAATGTGAAAGTTTGTACGTTTTGATATTTGTTACTCAATCATACTTCAACGGAATGGAATTAGCTGTTTGGCACACTTATAGATATTGAATCTCGCTTAAGGCTGCTCTCTCGAAAAAAGCTAGAAAGAAGCATGCAGATGAAGCAACTTTTCGTCGGCATTTACAGAGAAATTACATCTAAAAAAAATTGTTAGTAATCTACATGGTATGATACGTAATTTGGTTTAGCCACAATTTTTCTATCGGTATCACATAATAAGAAAAATAAATGTCAAATCACCTCCAAATCATTGAGATAAAACCATTTTATTCCTTAATTTCTTATCAAAAGAGTATTAAAAAATTATCTGGTTTTGTTACTTTTTACAAATATGTATTATTTTTATTACAATAAATAAAAAATGCGTCCGATTAAAGACTGCGTCTACATTACCCCCGCACTCGTCCACAAATTCAGTACGGGCCAAATGCTCAAGGCTTGGCAATACAAGCCTTAACACAAAGAATAATTGACATCCCGTGGGATAATTTAAGTGTTCGCAAATGAAGTCAGGGCCAGAAGTGAGTGTTTATATTAACCATTAATCAAAACGAATACAGCGAAACGTATTTTATTTGGAAATGTAATTTTTTTGTTTGATAACAGTTTGAAAACATATTATTTTGCAAAGGAAATGTTTAAGGAAAAAGATAACTGTATATAAAATACACAAATATTGGACGCGTAGGTATACCTATCACATCTTTATAAAGCAATCGCCAACCACTCATCTTACTGATAACTAAAGGCCGAACATTTTTTAACGTGCCGATAAAAATATCATCGGATTACTAGATTAAGTTCAGTTTAATAATCCGATAGATACGAAACGTCATTGTTATATCTGGACGCTAAATGTGACGTTATTGCGTTGCTGCTTTGCGCTATCCAAGTGTCAATTGCAGGTTGGTTTCAGCACCGGTTGTTTCGGATTATTGAGTTTATCCCAAACGTTCATATTAACCCTTTCTACTGAGCTGTCAGACCAACCAGTTTCAATATACCACGGGGACCCCATCACAATAAAATATAGCAATATATTAAATAGATAACAAGAAACAATAGAGTCAAGTCCATAAATCCACTCGACTTTTAAAACCGCATTCATAACGGAAGCGTATTGTCAAAACAAGAACATAATTTTAATGGTGACAGTAAGTCGTGACCTCGTGCCAACTTAAAAAAGGGATCTTAATTTTAATTGTATTTTTCCGTACATATTAATTAACCCCATTGCTTTACGAGCAGATAAAGGGGATGATTTAGGAGAAAAAAATTATTTGCATGAGCACACGATTGACGCACGCGTATTGTTGTCATCTGCCTTTTGTGATGACCCTTACATTAACCGTGGCCGCGTAAATGACTAAAGAGCTCATGCTTTATGAATAATTTCGTTCAATATTCAACCTTAGGCATTGTTATTACAGTTCAATGTCGAGTATTATCAGCTGGGCGCTAATGGCTATCCGTGTACGAACGGCTACGATATTATAATTGTCAAAGATGCTACCGAGGTCCCATTGTTAGAAACGGTATTTTATAATTTTTTCAAAGATAAAAAATGTTTGGCGTGTTCCTGACACGTGGTACACGCTCATGCGTTCGCCGTGACCTATGGAACTCCTTTAAGCATGACACAATGGTTGTGGATATTTTTAGTTTTTGTATAAACGGGAAGGTGGCTAAGTGGCGGCTTTGGAATAAGTGGGTTTTAAATTTAGACGTGACGTCTGCGACTTTGTGAAATGTGAGGGGAAGTATGTCTCTTGACTATCGCATGTCCTTTCAGTTGTGAACGTATTTAAGAGTTTTACGTATTTGAGAAGTTGAAGTTGCTACAATTGTTTGCTGTTTTATTTCGTTCAGGTGACATTTAGAGCCACCAAACGCTCTTGGTTGACGCAACTTAAGAATCTGTGTCCACAAACTGTCGCCAGAGTCATTACTATCACAAAACGGAGGTGAACCGATGGCCGTCAGTTGTTTGTATCAAATCAAATATTGTATCAAGTGTGGATGCGTCCAGTGTTTGGTCTTCTGTGTTTGGTTTACGAATTAATGAAGGATTGTCGGAGCGGATGTGTTCCGTATTCATGTAACATCGTTGATACTATTTATTTTTTGGAATTTTATCTGTACCCCCTTCTGTGCGAATGGATTAACTGCTACTCTGATGTTTTACTTGTAAAGAGATAATTTTTAGCTCTTTTATTAATTGTATTCAATGACCCTCTGTATGGAGCATGGACAATGATAGCCGTATTGATTTGTGGACCCCAGATAAAATTATCGTTTTAACCAGACATGCACGGTCTGGTGCACCTCAAAACGGTCAGCTGCTGCGACTCAAACAAGCGAGCGCTTTTTACTTGCTTACTCGCGCGAAATAAACGTCAACAATGAATTTGAAACGGACAGCGGGGCTGTTCTATCTGTGAACTAATTACACATTCATAGACCGTACTTCTGATAAATGATCGCCCCCGCAAATGATTCCTCGATTAACTCCCGTCCAAGATATTTCCATATCAAGACATGTTTTCTTAAGGGTCGACCACAAAAGGGCCATCTCGGCGCCCAATCTTTAATCCTATCTCGGGGACCTTTGCGGGCGAATTTAAATTTCTTTAGAAATATCGTCCTTATTATGTACGTGCGGGTTTCTATTCCTTGCGACGTTCGTGGGCGAGATAACGTAAGTTAAGTCCGAGAGGAGATTGTTGTGAAAAAACTACCGCTAACTTTGACGAGATCCCATCTGCTGGCTTCTGTCCATTCAAATTTGATCCCTAACACTGATGCGTAAATCTACATTTTGTTCGAGAGCTTTCGGATTAGTAGAACCTTATTTTGTATATGAGGTGATAAGTCTTTATGAGGGGTCAACCTTTTCTATAGTGAACCTCACCCTTTTAGTGAAAAGAGTCCGTTGATAGCTGATTTAGGAATGGTGATAATGCATTCAGTGTGTGTAAATATATCATAGATTTATTTTATGATAGATTGCCTCTCGACTTTCAGCCGTTGGATCTGGTAGATTTGGTAGATGTGTGGTTACCTATGCGATGTGTAAGGAATTTTAAAGGATTGTAGTGCATTGTTGCTGGATGCAGTATACAGTTGAATAGCTGTCATATTTGCTTTGTGGCGTCCACGTGGGGTCGATGTGACCGTTTGGGGAATTCGTTAATTAAAATTTGCGTTTCGATTGATAGCTGTACAGATGTAGGGTTAGATGTGGCTAATTACTTAAGGTATGTCCTGTTTGAGTGCCTGTGTTCAGATTATAGAGAGATAGATAAATATATAGGTCATAACAAGAATGGATATGAATATTATAATTGGCACCTTTTGAATGAATTTGCAGCACCAGTGTTTAAGAAGATTCAGTACGTACCTAATATACAGAAAAAAATTGTTTGTCAACAAAGACTAAGAAGGTAGCAGGGGAGCAATTTTAGTAACTTTAACTTTCACTCTAAATCTCAAATTCCTTCTATTTTATTAACTAACCAAAATTTTTAACGACATTTTGACATTTATGGCCTTTGGTCAGGCAAGAGGCGTTCTGCTCAAAAATAACCAAAATTTTTATTAAATAATATTTATAACTATTGAAACAATAAATCTACTTTGTTGATTGCCCACTCGACTCGCTGTCTAGAAATCACTTAGAACCAATACACGTCATCACCTACCCAAAAATATTTCTGAAATAAACAGGCAACACTTAAACGCATCGGTGCGCTGAATCAATTTTAAAGCGTCCATCTACCCTCCCTCAAATTTTATTGTTTTTCCAACATTTTTTGTAATATGTGGTAATGGTCGTCACACATGTGTCGGCAAGTTATTATGAGTTTAAAATAGCCCCACACATCGTGTTGGGGACGAATTTTTGTAAGCATTTGTGTCTTGATTCTGGGGCATGAGACGTGATTGTGTTAACATGTTTCGAGATGTTTGGGGTTGCAGGATTACTTGAGTGTGTAAGAGTTTGCTTGGATTCAGTTAAGGAATATGTTTGTGTCTATAAACTGCATTAGTTTTGTTAATAACGAAGCGAATGCCAAAGGTATTACGTCCGCCATTGTACCTTTTCTTGCGTAAAGTAGTAAGTGAGTAATAAATAAAACAAGGATCTCTTATTAGATTTTACCAATAACGCTTGTCTTCATGTACCTAACGAAATTGGTGCCTCACGAAAATTCAAAACATAATAATCGGTATTTACTCGTCTTTTTGTCGTACTTAAAGTTTGAAATACTATTATACTACTTTTCTTTTATTTTCATCGGTAAAAATTTTGTTTATTCTATTTATCTAGGTAATGATAAATACTAATGCATTATGCGTAGGTAGGTACTATACTAACACATTATGTAATATAGTTATGTATGTTAGTCTATAAGCTATACAGGTCTTTGTTACCTGAATTAAATGATATATTATTATTATTACTTTTAGGATTAGAATTACCAGAAGTTTAAACCCTGCAAGAATTTTTTTTTACAAATAGGTTACGTCTTTACCTAGAACTTATCTATAAATATTTCAATAATTCTGACCAATAAACTTCTTCCCTCTAATACACTGACGCTCTACTTATATAAGGGTGTAACTGCAAGGGTGTCGACGTTGTAACAATTTGTTGAGTAATGCGATAGTTTACAAAAATCACTGTTTCACCGCTTTTGGGAGCGGCCATAGATGGATCGTTGACGGCTTTATTGAATGTTTAGCTAATTAGCGTTTTTTATCATTAAACGGTTTGTAGATAATGCTGTTTTTACAATAAATAGCGATAGACAATAAGTAGTATCTTGAGCAGTGAAAAGCGTTGTATCACATACTCATATTTATTTATTTGCATTTCATAATGTGTATAAAAGATGTGACGTAAGGCTTCAAACTAAAGGACAGTTATGGACCCTGTTAGGGCACAGCAAAATATCATCCCACTCAACTTACCTTTAAAAAGTAACTACCTACTAAACAAAAAAAAAGAAAAGCATTAAAAACCTGCCCTTTCAAATGAAACAAAAGCCAACAGACCAAGAAAAAATATCCATTCACAAAACCATATATTTAAGTACCTAAATTATCAGTTTTTCTTACTTCAACACTTATTACGGAATATTAATAGTCAGAACAAGTCAGGTCGGGGTCACTTCTTACATAGCTTACCATTACCTTTTGTTATTTTGCAAAACACTTGTGTACTCCGCATTGTCGGTCAAATCGGTCAATTCGTGTACATATTTGAATAATAAGTCACAAATTATTTTTTCAGTTGTGTCCTTATGACCCAGACGGCATTGAATGACGTCATGTCTTCTTAATGACCTGCAGCTAATATTGTATGGAAAATTAAATTAACTTGAAAATATAATAATATGAGGTGGTTTATTTTGCTTGAATATTAAGTAAATTGTTTTTATGAATGGATTTTAATGTGTACAGTAGCCATCAACAGACTGTTGCTTTAATATGATTAATATACTTCATCGTCATCGTCATCATGTCAACCTTGAGACGCCCACTGCTGGGCATAGGTCTCCTCCAAGGGGGGGGGGGGGGGGGGGGGGGTTCAGCCGTTAATAATAATTAATATACTTACCTACTTACATATTATCTTTCTGTGCTCGGCACCAATATAAATACTAAGCAATTCACGTAATATTCTTCTGTATGAATAAATTAACAACAGCTGTAACAAGTCCAGCCAAAGGGAAAATCTATGCCCAACAGTGGGCGTTTTAAAGTTGACTTGGAGTACATAAAACTGATCACAGCATCTGATCTTTCAAAGATAACACAGCATTGATTTAAAACAGTATATCTTTACATCCATTGGTTATATATTATAACCAGCATTTTACTGGCCAAGAAAGTATTTGGAAAATTTTATTTTTCTACACAAACAACAACATGTCTCCTAGTTATGGGTCACAATTTGCACCATTCGGGGTTATAACTTCGCACTAGTGTAAGGCTAGGTTGACACTGCAAGCGGGTTGGTTTGACACAAGAAAGACGTTGATAAAACGACAAATGGAGTTGCGGAATGTCATTTTATTATACCTTATTTACATTACTAAAGTTATACCAAACTTAAACCTCTAAAAATATATGATTAATCTGACTTATCTTATATCTGACTGTCATTTACTTCGGTAAGAGTATACATTATTGTTTGAAACAGTTTTGAAATAGGAATCATCGAATATAATATTATTTTACTAGCTGATCAGGAAAACATTGTTTTGCCACATAAATCAAAAAAATATGTATAGTATATACATATATAGCCTAAGATCTATTCTCAGACCTACCAAATATACTCCAAAAATTTCATAAAAATCGGTCAATTCGTTTCGAAGGAGTTCGATAATAATGTTTACATTACCTACTTACTTCTATAAAATCCTTCTTTCAATTATGATTCAACGTCGTAGAAGAAGTTCAGTTTCCTTCAATAAATAGGATAGGTATCTACTAATAACCCGCTGGTTGCTGGCAGTCTATACAAATCTCAAGGGGGGTAGTGGTGTGCGGGCGGAAGGGGAAGGCGGTCATTCAGCGCAGCGGCGCGACGGACATCCGCCGCATAACAAGTCGATGGCGACTCTCTCCGGAACGCCGTCCTTATTTCAGATTTCGCATAGATTCAAAATAAAAACGCATTTTTGAGTTGGGATTTGCTTCGGAAATGATCGTTAATTGTTCGAAATTTGAATGTGTGACGATTATGATTGTATCGGTTTGGTTTTTGAATTTGGAATGTCGGTTTCTTTTTCCATCTGTCTTTAAATTGATTACTTTAGAATGAGTAGATGATGGAATTTAGGCAGAATAGAGTTTAGGTAATCTTAAACCAGTACTGAAAAAACTTTTCCTTTGTGACTTACATTTACGTTTTCAACAAAACTCAGAGCACACATATAACTAAACATGTATATCTAAGTAAGTAAAAAACTTGAGAGGTGTCAAGGGACACCCGGATGGAACGAAGTTCCTTTCGATTAATTAGTGAAGGAATTGTAATAATTTTTTTTTTTTTTTTAAGTTATAATAATATTTTTTTTATTATTAACAAATATAATGTAATTAAAAGACAATTTAATTAAACGTGCCCGTTTATGTATCGAGCGAAATGGACTCCATATTGAGCAGTTGCTTCGATACAGGGAAGTGTAAAGAATAATGGCAATTCTTTACCTGAATGTTTTAGGAAGCGTCTAGATATATGACTTATGCAAAACTTTGTCAAATTTTTTGTATGTTTTTTATCCAAAATTACTTTTACATGTTCAACTTTAGTTTAAATTATGAATTTAATGAACTTTTATTTGATTAAATACTTATCCGGTGTCGGGTGTCTGTTCTATCTGTGGAAAAAACTATTTTGAATCACCAGAGTTACCACTTTATGAAACAAACAGACGATATTCGGTAAAAACCACAACTAAGATATATTGTAAAGTGCTTCCTTAGGCTTGTTGGACAATAAACATATCAAACCATCTAACGTAGTTATAAATTACGTGTTGGACTAGCAGGAATAATATTTTATAAAGATATAATAATTATTTATAAACACCACTAGTTGTAAATGAAAGAAAATACTCTGGCAACATTATGTGAGAATGACATTTTGACAACATTGCGTATTTTTGTTTTAAATTGCTTAGATTACTGGTTGTTGTTGGTTTCGCAGTTTATTTAACTATTCTTATTATTGACCCACGCATTCCCCCGGACTTGATTCACTACCCCATAAGACGATTGGTGCTTTCTTACGTACTTTCTGTACTTAACTGTAACAACAAATTGTTGTCTCTATACGGACTACGATTGTGCCTCATAATTTTGATATTGTTGCCTGGTTGAAGATGGAAAGTCGTAGCAGACCTACACGCATCTTGTGCGTGAATTATAATATTTGCGTCAATAATCTTCGACGAGATCGGGCCTTGGATCAAAATACTAGTTTGTACCTTGCTCTGCAACTGGATTTATCCACGAATCGTAAGTTTACCTACCTATTTATTTACATACAAATTCTGTGGATCTAGCATAGTTTTTAGCTGTGCATATTACCTACCACTTCTTTTCATTCTAAATAATTTTATTGTATTCTTATATTTACGTTTTTAAACAGCAAATCTGTGAATGCAATAGAATTACATTGATACAGATTCAATGCATATTTTGCAAACCTGTCTATTATCATAACTAAATATTGTACACTTAGAGTGCTCAATACTGTCCACAGACAGTAAGTTGATCTGTAAATAATAATGATGGTTGCTGATATAATCATAAAAAGATTACACAATTCTGTAATATTAATAATCATCAAGTTACTGCATAATGATTGATATGAAAATATCATTAATATTTGGGTTGTAAAGCATATGTATGCACCAAGTTAACTATGTGTGTTTAACGTGGTAGGTTTTTCCATACATATAATAATCCCTTAACTTTCAGATTACTGATATAAATATGTTTGCAAAAGCAAGTTGGGAAGTGGCAATGACTCCTGGAAATCGGAATTTGCATCAAGATATTTCTGCCAGTGATGAACAAGCTGGACAAAGTCAACAAAGCCATAGCAATGTTTGTTTTCTGTGTGGGTGTTCAATTGCAAGAAGGCAAAGCTACAAAATACTTAAGAGACAGCCTTACAGACCTACAGCAGAATAATATGATAAATATTATTCAAATGAAAAACAACCACAACAGGTATGTAATTCATCTTTTTATTTTTTGCCACTTCGCAGACAATGCAAAAGCAATTAATTGTTTGTTGGTGGAGTATTGCAATCAACAGTTATAGGGATAACATTTTTTTACTTCATATCATGACATATTTGCATAAAAATATATAATCAGGAAGCGAAAGATCATAAATGTAAAATGAAAAACCTTAAATCCTATAACTACAAATATCCTTTAGGTACTTATTGGTATTTGCAATGATTGTTTGTACAAAATATTAAAGTCTATTTATCCAAAATATACTTACTTATGTTATTTACAAACACAAATCTAATTCCTTTATTTGATTTTTTTCCTTTAATCGGATAGGCTTGTGCTTATTTACACACATTTCCTAATTTCTTTGTATTTCCATTGCAGCTGACTCCTTCAGATAGCAGAGTTCCGGAGGGGCAGATTTCAATATTAAGTATAAGAGAAGATGAATAAAATATAATAAAAAATCATGATACTTATTCTGTTTTAATTTATTTTCTGTTTTATTATACCCCTAAATTCTGGATAGTAGTATTATCCCTGTTAGCCTTGCAGTTGTTATCTACCCAGGATTCATAAATATTATGGAGGATTAGGAAAGAGCCTCCACGAGTGCACTGAGGGTAATAAGCCTCTATAGGTACCTCCTATGCTGACTGGCTAATCTTTCCACAATGGCAAGGGCGATTTTAATGCAGGTGCTTACAAATAAGGTTAAGTATGCCGATAGATATGATAAGGATGGGACTTTTAATCCTTATCTTTTATCGGCATCTGTTATATCTGTTAAACATAGACCTATTTTAAAATAATGCTATACATAGATAGCTATTAATTCGTATTTTAAGGGATTTTCTTTGACATAATGCATCAATGTTATGTAGACGACAACTTCATGACATATTTTCATAACCTCAAAATACAAAAATGTTAATATCTTTTTTTTTAAAGTTCGTATAATGAAAAATCTCAGTGATTATGTTTAAGTAATAAAACTTCTAATGTTTTATATTTTTTTCCAACATAGACGCTTCAAATCGATGTCAGGTAAAATGAAGTATAGAGCCTTGCCATTGTTCTTTATACCAAATAGGTAAGTTTTTTAATTAAGCCAAAGTTGATTAAAACTGTGTTTGTGAATAGCTCTAATCTATTTAAATAGGTTACCTATAGCACCTATAGGTACCTACGCCTGCCTGCCTTTCTTTTTCTAGCAAAAGAGTACCTAGGTACTCACTTACCTACTTACAAAGTAACTACAAATAATTCGCCAATGATAAAAGTAAGTACCACTACCTACCTAGGTACCCACCTAAGCTCCCACTGGCTTAATTTAAACCAAAACATTTTAATCAAATCAAAAAAAATATTATTGTCGCTAGTAAAACCTAGAGAAAAGTACTCTGTGACCTAGAGCGATAAGGTGCAGTGGTTACCTACTGACGACCGCGACCGATAGAAAGCTCATGATTACCAAACCCAAACTTTCAATAGGTACCTACTAAACAAAACATAGAAGTAGGTACAGTAACTACCTACCTACCTAACCTACGTATTCTATGGCTTAATTATCGATTTAAAATTTACACTCGTTTTCACAATCCACACAGTCTCACAGTGAAAGGTGGACTTATCTCGTAGGTCGTTATCATCGGAATTATCACGCAATGATAATTCCGATGTCATTGAGGTAGGTACCGCCACTATTTGAGCGAATAAACTTAGGTACTAAACATATCGCCGTAGGTACCTGGTTCGAAGAGTTCGCCGCGCCGCCTTTAAATACATAAACATATTCTACGAAAAGCGAATTCGGACTTTATTTTGTAAACGTAAACGGTTAAAAATTGAAATTTTACCAAACTAGGTATGATAAAATTATTCTGAGAAACGTATAGGCTGGTGCCCGACCGGACAATAGGAGCTATGTGCAACCGAATTTCACGGTTAATGTGTAAAAATAAGGTTTTAATTCGCTCCAATATTTTCATAGAAAAGCCGCCATTCAACTAATAATGAACTCTATTTGACAGTTACAACGATTCAATTTTTCTGTTCGAATTGTCTGCGTTTGTGAAGTATAGCAAAAAGTGTCGTGACAACTTTTCGTAAAAAAAATTTCCGTCTAGCCCCCTTTCACAACGCGTGATAAGGAACTTCGTTCCAATAAACAAAGCTGTAGTACAAACTCTCGGGTGGTTGTCTGTAGTTTCTAGTGGTGTCCGCGAGAGGCGCTGGGGTGCGAACAACTGTTGTCGTCGCCGGAAGCAGCGCTGGCGGCTTCCGGCCGAGGAATGTTCTATATGGGCCGTTAGAATTTCGCGTTTTCAGTTTTTAAGATTTATTGTTCCTGCAAAATGTGTTTACGTAAATTTTATAAATTGTGGTGCGTTTAGATTATGTGGATTGTGATTATTTTAATTATTATTTATTATCAATCAACGACCATGAGACGTAGATATTTTAGACGTAGGCGTTTCATATAGTAGTTGTAGTTAGGGCTTGAGATAAATACACATATTAAATCAAATTAAGTTTATTGCTTACTAGTTTTTGCCCACAATTTCGTCCTGGTAACCATTTAAAAACTGGCCAAGTCTAGTCGAACTAGTCGAACTCGCGCACGAAGGGTTCCGTACCATTATCTATAGGACATTAAACATCGAGCAAAAAAAACGGCAAAAAATCGCGTTTGTTGTATGGGAGCCCCCCTTAAATATTTACTTTATTCTGTTTTTAGTATTTGCTGTTATAGCGGCAACAAAAATACATCATGTGTGAAAATTTCAACTGTCTAGCTATCACATTTCATGAAATACAGCCTGGTGACAGACAGCCAGACAAACAGACGGACAGTGGAGTCTTAGTAATATAGTCTTTGGGTACGGAACTCTAAAAACATATCTTATGACACTTGGTAATAGGGTAGTTTTCTGTTAGTGAAACAATTTTTGTAATGGGATGAGTAGTTTCGAAGATTACCTCCAACATCTAAACTTACAAACTTTACCTCTTTATAATATTAGTGTAGATAAAAATATACGGTCTTGTTACCTTTATATTTATGATTATTTAAAAATAATAATATTAATTTGCATAAACAAAATTATGGTAAGTATTCTAACATCCTACCTGCCTAGGTAGCATAGATATAGGTAGAATACCCTATGCAGAATACCATAATTTTGTCTTTTTTTATTTATACATTATTTATATTATTTAAAGACCCTTATTCACACCCAATAACCAAAAAATGCATATTATACATACCTAAATTACGGTACTCCATAGCCGCGACAACCGGATACTCTTTCCCCGAGCTAAACGTCCACCCTGTGGGTGGTGGGGGTCATTCTGAACCCACTCAGCCCCGCACTGGTCTCCCCGTGTTTAAAAATTTCACTCCCGGTGGTTCCCAGTACACACAATGCCCAGTAATCAGCGATTGCCTTTTGAAATCGAAACGCTCGTTACACATTTTTTCCTGTGGCCGGATAACCGGTGCGTTTTCCGAACGATTCAGAATGTTATTGATATTTTCTGGTGGTGATAGTTTCTTGTTTAACACTTTGAACGCTATGGCGGACAACTTGTATCTGACGCTAGTGGTCCGGCTTGAATGTTTTTGGCCCGGCAGTCAACCCTTAAGGCGCTTATGAACCTGCGCTGTCAGTAGAGATTGGTCAGCTCTTATCTGCCATGGACTTTATCTTGCTTCTTTTTTATGTTTTGTATTGCTAGATTACCTTTATAGTTTTCACATATAGAAGCAACAAGAATCATGTAACCAGTACTTTGTAAAAAACTTGATTTAAAAGAGTCCGTGGAGTTTCTTACTCGTTCTTCTCCTTAGAGACCTACCTACGTCTTGGAACGAGCAAATAGCTTCAACTCTCTGACTAACTGACCAACTCCTTGACAATTCAAAAGTGCCTGTAAATGGTTTAATTGAAATAAAGGTTTCGACTTTGACTTTACAAGCGACTTTTGCAGATTTTAAACTGACAATCACGTCAAAATGTATAGTGTAAATGATTTTAAATAAAAAATATGTTAAACTAGAACATTCTCTTAATCATTTAGTATGTGAATATTGTTGATTAAGTTCGTATTAAATAGTTTAATTAAATCGTGAAGTTGTGTCTGACGCGGACAAAACATTGATAATCACACAAAATCTACCAAGAATATTTAAACGAAACTTTTACTATCTTACAGACAATTTTATTATCTATCTTTTAGTATACGCCTTTTTATAAGTTAAAGAATACTATCTTTTATTTCGACGTACAGCGTCGCCTTAATTGGGAAATTGAAGTATTTATTTCGACTTTATGCACTAAGGTGTAAACACGGAATTAATGACTTAGGCATTCTCTACCAGTCATCTAAGCGTAGTGAAGAGAAAACTTGGCAGGTTTATTAAAGATAACAAATATGAAATCTCTTTATTTTTACTAGTACGTAATATCATTGTGATCAGAGCTTCAGCTTAAGCGTTTCTTGCAATAAAAAGAAGTCATTATTTTAAAACATAAAACGGTTATAAGTCTAATAGTTTTTATGAGATACCTAATTAATTGCGTCATTACTGGAATAAACCGAAAATAGGCATTTTGATGATTATCTTTTTATTTTTTAATGTTATTAAAGAAAATAATTGACTAATCTATACTAATATTGGAAATAAGTAGAGCTTGTAAGTTTGGTTGTAGGAATAATCTCTAAAACTACTCATCCGATTTCATAAATTCTTCTACTTATAGAAAGTAACACTATTATTGCCGAGTGCCATAGTGGGACTTCCACGCGGAGGAAAAATTCTATAAATCATTATTTTATTTTATTTCAGGGTCTCAAGTCTACTATTACAATAGTGTCAGAATGGTCTATCATTGATTTCTTAATTGTTGATTTTGACAAGTTTGTTAATCTACTGATATAATGGTGTCATTATGACTTTCCAATGGTCAACCCCTGACACGCCATTGAAAGAAGTGATATAGAATGGTAATCTCGTACAAAATGACAACTGAATGACTTAACTTAGGCGGTAATCGGCTAAAATTTTGACAGTTCCTTTGATCAGTGACCTACCATTAGAAGGTCATTGTGCAGTCATTGCTTTTAATTCGACCGACCACTGATCGACCTTTATGAATTTAGCAGATTACGAACTTTTAGCAAAATGACAATGGGATCGTGTTGGAATGACGAAATTATAAAAATAGCAGACTTGGCCCCCTGGGCAAAGGCCTCCCTTTCTCCTTTTCTACCCTCTCTGCCTAGAGCTAGTGTTAAGTAATTAAATCTTATTTTTTTTTATAATGCACTGCTGAAAAATTAAAAAGACTTATATTTTTGTTACTTACATACCAATAATACCTACGTCTTAAAATTGCAAACTATCACATACACCGTTTAATCCAATCAGCCGACCACCCAAAGTCAAGCCTACGCATCTTCTGCCACACATATTATTATCATCTACACATGACCACAGATGGTTATCGACCACCGATTGAAAATTACAAGCGCTCAGTAATCGCTGTAATCCGGTATCAATCGAATTGGTTCTATTTTGTACCACCTTTGGTTATGTTGACCCTACTTATGACGTTACAGAGACGCTTATCTTACGGTTAGCAGAAATATCGAAGGTTAGATTATGAGGAAAAGATTGTTGGTTATCTTATTGTAGATGGAAGAGTTATCGTATTTTTGTTTGACAACTGAAGTGTTACTGTTGCATGAACATCATACATTTTCTTTTCCGGGTTCTCAAAACTGTTCTATATATATTTTTTTAACTCCAACTGTTGCATAAGTGGCCTGTTATGTAATCAAATCAAACAAACCTATTTAGTTTACCTGTTTAAAAAATTATTGTTTCCGAAAAAGGAAAAATGTTAAAGTGATTTTGAAATAGGTATTTTAATATGTGTCTGTCTATTCGTCCAGTACCGTATGATGACCAAAACTCAACACAATGAACAATGGTCGGTAACTCGGTACAAAAAGGTCACAATATTGATATCGCGATAAATCTATATACATGCTGATGTTATGTCGATCATTCTTAATGTATTGACAAATTAGCAGATCGTTGGAGATAATGTAAAAGTGTGTGTAAAATAAAATTTATTAATTGATTGTGTGGTGATCTAAAATTTCTACAAACGTTTGGTAGTTACTATTTAATTAATAATGCCATACTCAATCAATGTAATATGTTGTAGGTAATTGCCTAGGTCACTGGAAAATTCAAAGCACAGTATCCACCTAAAATAAGCGGATATTGTGTTAATTAGTTTAATTAATTATTTCATATTTAGGTACCTTAACCTCTCTGGCCGCGCGCATTATTTTCGCGCATGCGCATCAATAAATAATAATGTTGTCTACGTTAGTTATGACTGACTAACTTTTGTTCGCGACTTCGTCCACCTGAATGTCGGTTATCGCGAATGGCAACGAAGTAGCGGATTAAAAAGTAGCCTTTATCCTTGTTTGGGGTTCAAGCTAAGTTTGTACCAAATTTCTTTAAACTTGGTTACAAAGTTCAGCCGTGAAAGCTTCACAAACGTTTCGCATTTATAATATTAGTCGGTGATAGCTATTATCTGACCCACTAAAAGTTAGACGAATTTTATTTGATACGTACGAACTAGAACGACTTGTTTAAGGTAGGCATATATTAAAGAATATAGTTATGCCAATTTAATCTTTAACACGTAACGATAAGGTAGATAATATAGTGACTACTGTTTTGTCACATGATCGAGTTGTTAATTTCAACAATGTTAATTAAGTCTGTTTGGTCTAGTGGTTGAACCAGTGGAAACAAATGAGTGTACTTGTTTGCGAGTTCGAAACTAACCTTTTACTTTTTGTAGTTTTTCAATATTCATTTATGTTTTTTGAATTGAAAATACTATTTTTATTAGATTAAGAAAATTAAATTAATAATATATAAATACAAATAACCACAAAAAATAAAAACAATAATGATAATGATAAAGATTTTATTCAAAATAAATAAAAAATAATTACTTACAACATTTTAAAAGAAGTTAGAATACTAAACTACTTATGCTATGCGTGAATTTTCTGTTTAAGTTGCTAACGCGACAACAAAACAGTTTTTCGTTTTGTTTTAATAGTGCCCATAAAATACCCATTTTTATTATTTTTTAAGTAGGTAAGTAGTTACATGCTTTACAGTGTTGAATGTAGTGAATCAACATGTTATATTATGTTTAGAAATATACCTATAATATTTCTATTTTATAACAATAACATCACCACATTAACTTACTGTCATAAATACCTACCTACTTATAAAATATTAGTGAAAACAGCACTAAATACTTTGATGTATTACAGACTTTTTAGATTTTTTTTAAGTATTTTTAGTTTTAAATATTATGATCGTTATAAGAACCTGCATCATTGTATGAAACACTTCCTTAGAAATTATGATAACAACAGATTATTTAACACACACACTGACGTAAGTATTGTTGACTACAGGCGGTGATGCTGTCTTAATAGCGAAGTGGAGCACCATCTTTTTCTATAATTTGTTGCAAGCGGCTTCGCATACTGCACACCATGTTCCAGCAAGCATCACTTCCTCTCATGAGTTCCCACGTTGAAGTCACAAGTTGCGCCAAATTTTCTTTTATCCTGACTTCTGATGAATCTCAGTTTAAAATCATTTGACCCCACAAGTTTTCTATTGGATTCAGATCAGGACTTTTAGATGGCCAACTTATTGTTTTGACACCTTCTTGACTGATTAGCCAATTTTGCACCACAGCATCTCTGCACGAAGTAAATATCCGTGTTTGGCTAAGCAACACGCACAGTCGGCAACATTACATCACGTAACATTTCCAAATATTAGCGACTATTAAATCGGCCTCCAATTTCCACAAGTTCTTAGTCGTTGGTCCTGGAGGATCCTTTTGAACATTTCCTGTTTCTTTAAAACGCATTAACCACAATCTCACAGTATTTTCTGAAACAAAGAAATTAAACGGTGTCACTTTTCGTTTAAGTATATAAAAAAAATGTTTGTTTACGTCACGGCACAAGGAATAGCTAGATATATAAATACGTGGTTTAAAATTAGAAAAATACACTTACTGCTATATTATTATTAATAATAATAATACTGCTATATTAAGTCTCCTTGCAATCTCTCTGATGCCAATATTCTCCTCGTTCAAATATATTATTTTGTGTTTTAAATAATCACTTAATTGAGACATGTTAATAAAGCTACAAAGATTATATTTAAAAATTTGAAAAAGGCGTGGGCTATTCGCAATTTAGAAAGGCAACATAGATAACGTTCGCGCGTAGTCATTGCAATTGTGCGTAGACTGGCTTTAGTTATAGTCACGGTATTTTTTTATTTTCCTACCCATATCCTTAGTAAGATTTGAATACCAGTTTTACAATGAATACGCATTTGTCTTTCAACTACCCACTTTTTACAAGTTAGGTTAAAATGACACAATACTGTGATAAACTTTAAGTCTTACCGCATAAAAATCAAAATTGCGTAACAAGTTATAAATATCCTAACGCTAACGGTTTAAAGATCAATTTTGCGTGTCTGTTTTATTATTGTATTTGTTTATCGAGTAGCGCTAGTCAGATGAACTCATACAAATTGAATAACCCTTATTGTTATAGACAGAGGGTTTAAACTCGTTTGTTTTTAGGGTGGGTCAGGTAACAGCTATCACCCACTGTACCTAAGTATGGATCATCATACAAATAACAATATTATGAATAATTTCGTACACAATTAACACAACAAAAAGTGAACACCATGTGTGTGTCATCTTTCCGGTCGGTCACAATCTGACCGTTACATTTCAATAATCGTCTTAACAGTGAAGATCGCTTATCTGCCGCGCCCACTGTACCAACTAGTGATGCGCAAAGTCGATAAATTAATCGTAACTACATTATAAAACATTATGTTGAACTAGTCAGGGTCTTTAGGATTAGATAATTTGATTTTGCATTACACTTTTTCAGCTAAGGAAAACGCAGTATTGATAAGTTTCATGATTGTAGATAAAAACGATAAATATATATTGCTTTGTGTATTCGGCCGTCAGTAATTTGTAATATACTGGTTGAATCATAAAGTTACAAATTATGATCTTATATAATATTTTCCTACCGACCGAATTTCAGTCACGGCGGTCTTTCTCAATAGAGAGAGACAAGCCAAGTACGCAGGAGATAATAAAATACGAGTGTGTGTCTTTCTTCACTCTCATAGTCCGATGAGAAGGCAATCCGAGATCCGACACGCCCGGGAAGAGATTAGGCGCAAGACCAACGGCTTTACGTGCTTTATTAGGCACAGGGGTATCACACCATCACTTTCAAAACTCCAGGCTGTTACTAAAAAAAGGCTTTTGTTTAACGAACCTCGCGATCTACTAAACGATCACCAAAAATAGTAAATAAAAAATAGTAAATGATCACCAAAAAAATAGTAAATGATCACCAAAATTGTGTTTCCTAAAGTATTGTAGAAATGTATGAGTTTGACTGTAAAAAGCGATTTGGTCATGGCACTCGGCGGCCGCTGCCGCGGCATACTCGCCTCATGCATAGCGGGTTAACAGTTCTAACCTAACCTAACCATGTTGAATTCGCCCAAGGGGAGACTTAAGGGTAAAAAGATTTGGTGATCATTTACTACATTTGGTATTCTAAAGTATTTTTGGTGGTCATTCTATTTATTCCCCTAAAAAAATCTTAATGAAAAAATCTGGGAATCGAGCAGTTGCCCTAGCGAGCAGTCAATATAATTATGTCAGTCCAAAAAAATCAATTTGTTTCTGTAACTCCAAAACTGTATATAAAGATCCCAAAGTATCTTCACTATTGAACTTTTAGAAAACAATCCAAGTGACAATGACATTTCTATCGACCATTAAAACAACTGCAACACTGCTCACTACAAGATCGCTGAGACGTGATTGTCTGCACAATAAAATGTGTCTCGGGTTAACAATGAGCAATCAAATTACTGTCAAAGTAACTGGCAGGCTGGACGCGCCTTGACCGCATCTTTTGAACTGATCGCTATGAAGCGGAACCAATGAATGTATGAAAGACTAGCTTTTGCTCGTGACTTCATCTGCGTGGATATCTGAATAAAGCCAAAAAAAGCTCGTAAATTATCGCACTGAAATGTGAAAACGGGCTATGTTGATCAAAATTTATATGTGTGCCAATTGACAATGCCAGATCCTGCCCCACCCATGTACAGAAAAAGTAACACACAGAACAGAAAAAGTTAATTAATGAAAATAATTGTAATGAATATAGAACCTTTCTATACTAAATTGTTTTTCTTTAGAACTTGCGGATTACGAAATACCTACCCACAAAATACAAACTCATTTTACCTAAAATACAATTTAACCTATAATCAATGTCATTATTAACGAAAACCGCAAGTTCTACAGTCACTAAGACTAATGTTTAGTTACCAGCAATAAATAAACAGTAAGATGCTACATTTTGCACATGACTTTTATTGAGTGGGGTAAAGTTCTATAGAGTTTCTGGCATTGTCCTTTTAGCTCCCTTCAGGCGTCAAAGAGTAACAAACATCTTCATCCATCGATCCTCACAAACTTTTGCATTTACATTAGTAATAGGATCTGAATATGTATGAAAATCTTTAAGCAGTGATATTGATGAAGGTGATAATTTGAATGAATTAAAAATGAATAATAATTAATAATATATATTCTCTAAACAATCTTGTATGTAAATAGTGAGGTCCTGACTCCTGCGCTAGGTATATTTAGTACATGTATTATAGAAGCCAGTGTGTAGACCCAAAAAAAAAGTCAATGCAATGAAAAATAATCAAACTACAAATAAAAAAAAATAAAAAAATTTCAGGCAGTAGGTACCTAGGCAGTGTTTAGTTTACTTACATTGCGCAAGTTATATTTCAAGTCAAATGGGGTAACTAAGTTAAATGAGGGCTAGACTATTGATAACAACCAGTCTGAGATCCAGTTTCAGAGTTGCTGCTCAGATATAGCAAAACTTTATTTTACTAACTAACACTCGTGTGGGGATTCAAACCTTATACACAGCAGTTGCGAACGGCTAAGTTCAAGAAAAATTGGTAGAGAAAAATCCGATGTAACATTTGATAAGACATTTCGCTACTGTGAGCTCCGTTCATATGGCCATATTCAAATGAAGGCAACTAAGCTTCCGTTTAATAAAAAAAGCCTCTATTAATTTTTCCCTTAGCGGGCCAATGTTACATACATAGATTTCAATATCAACCGTCTTAACCCGCGCGTGCGTACGTGATCTCAACCCGCGTATATTTCATAAGATTTTAGAGGTGCATGAATCACGCGAGACACGGAGCGGCGATCACTCACCGCTGCGCACCAACCCTTGGACCTCCGACTGCTTAACATGCGTACCACGCACCTACCCTAGGCCCAACACTACGATATGTGAGAGCTATTACTAGACACTTTGCCCCTGTTAATATTGCTGTAAATCTTACATCGGAAAGCGTTTCCATCTTCGTCGATCTGTTTGATGTTACATGTTTTTAACCTATGTTTCTCCTTGTCCACAGAACCCAGCAACTATGTGTGCTCGACGTGTAAAGCACGTGTTCACTCCGCATGGAGGCTTCTCCAGCATGTCCAACACGTGCATGGCGTCAAGATTTACGTAGAAGCAATGCCACAGCAGCAGCCCAACAAGCAGAATCACTCGACGTCCAGTACGTCTTCGTCGAGCTCGGGCTGCTCGTCCAGTGGCGCGCCTCTCCCACCACCTAGTTTACGAAACCACCCTTTACTGCCACCTCCAGACATGCACTCGCCGTTTGGAGTTGGTGGTTTACTCAGGATGCCATTGCCAGGCAGCTTACCACCACTGGCTCATCCTTCAGTTCCTCCTACACCGCTTTTTGCGAGGCCAAACCACCATGACCACCGATTTAGAATGGAGCAGCTCGTTTCAGAGCAGTTCCGCCATCATGGTCTCAACTTAGCAGCCGCGGCTGCTGCAGTGGCGGCGAACTCAATGCCTCCACACCACGCATTCCCATCACCGGCGGACCGGCCTCCGGTCGTACCAACGTCGGTATCGGGCCGAGACAGAGCCCCACCAGTATCTCAGCCCCTCTCACTTGAACCCCAGCTGGATTTTTACTCGCAGCGCTTGCGGCAACTGGCCGGTACGACCAGTCCAGGGGCGGCCACAGGCAATTCCAGCTCTCCTAGCCCCAGGAAGCATTCGCCTCCGTTCGCTTCCCCGTCGCCCTCCAGAGTCGGACAGACTCCTCCGGTGGGCGCCGGACCCGGAACGGTGGACGCGCCTCGCGACGCTACGAGGCCGCACAGTTCGACTTCACCCGAACGTCGAATTGAACCGCTGGCAGCTGACGCACCACCTACGGAGCGTCCGACATCAACGCCACCAACCAAGCGTAACACTGATGAAGTAGTTCATTCCTGTGAATTTTGTGGAAAGAAATTCCGATTCGAAAGCAACCTAATCGTTCATCGTCGGTCACATACAGGTGAAAAACCTTTAAAATGTACGGAATGTGATGAAGCGTTTGAGAAGGCATCTAAATTAAAACGACACATGAAAATACATAGAGCACCCGACGCTAATACTGAGGATGGCGAATCAGGTGGTGATACCGGTGAAGACGACTCTGATGATGGTTTGGAAGACGAAGAGTTAGATGGGGAGGAAGAGGAAGAAAACGAAGATGGAGATGATGTTGAGGAAGCAGAAGATTTGACTGTCTCAAATAGTAGTGCTCCCTCTGCACCAACAAGAAAACAGACTCCTATTATGCCTAACAATCCACCTAGTGCCTCGGTGGTAGGTGAATTGATGGACAAATTTGGTTTATCTAACATTGCTCAATACAGTGAAGCTTTCAAACAGGCTTTACAAGAATCAGGAAATTCTCTGAAGTGGCAGCTAGCTAAGGATAGAGACAATAATAACGGTCCTTCTAGTGACAAACCGAACGGAATGCCACCAACCGCTGCTCTGCGTTTAAAAGAGGAGTTTGCGAAAATGCCACCTCAACCGCATCCTCTTTTCAACCCTTTTGAGAATCCTTTTGAAGCGTCCAAACGTATAAAATTGGACATGGATAGAGGAGAGGGATGGTGGTTGCCGACCTTACATGCGCAAAGGCCGCCCGAGAATATATTTGACGGACTCAAAAATAGTGGTAATGGTTTACTGCAGAACCCTTTATTGAAGTCGAAAGAGGGACGACGAAATGACACGTGCGAGTTCTGCGGGAAGGTGTTCAAAAACTGCTCAAACTTAACGGTCCATCGACGGTCTCATACCGGAGAGAAACCGTACAAATGTGAACTGTGCTCATATGCGTGCGCGCAGAGCTCCAAGCTCACGAGGCACATGAAGACGCATGGACGTTTGGGCAAGGACGTTTACCGATGCCGGTTTTGCGAAATGCCCTTCTCCGTACCATCGACCCTCGAAAAACATATGCGAAAGTGTGTTGTGAATCAAAGTAATGGTGCTCCTTTAGCTCTATCCGATGACTCTAACGCGTGCCGTGACGAGGCGTCGTGACTCTACCCGTGGGGCGGGCTACGCCTGCCGCCGCCCGCGCCGCCCAGCCAGATCTTCTAAGGTCTACTCCGGTCACGTGTTCCGTCGCGTCACCTTACAAAGTACGCAAGATACGAACGATCGCGTCGACCGGATTTAGGCCGAGTAATGTTCAATTTCTAGTCTTAAGGATTGAATATTGGCGAATTATTGTTAATACGCACGCAATATGAGCCCAAAAGTTTGCACCGAAGGGCATTAATTTAGATACTGTAATCGTAAGTGACATATCTTCTTCGTACTGAACAGTGTTGATTCCTGTTGCATTGTTGATGTTAGTTATTTCAAACATTTTTGTTCGTTCGGAGGCCGTAAGTACGTCTGCGGTTTTATGTTACATACTTTTCGATCTTGTTTTGACATGTTTTTTATTTATAGAAAAAAAAAATGTGGAAACCAATGCCAAAGTTAGCTATGTTGATTTAAATAAACTTAATATTTAGTTGTTAAGCTGTATAGTGTCAATTAAATTAGAATTTTTTCCAGTATTTTCTAGGATCTTCATAGTTTGATGTAGTATGTGTTTGACGAAATCGTAATTTTAGTAATATCGTGTACAATAATGAGCAAAATGTTTCCTATCCTAGATAAACAAACTTGTGTACATATTTGATGTAAGTTAATTTTGTGTAAATCGAGTACCTACCTATTGATGTTCATATTTATAGACGATAATATTTCAAGAATTATAACAAAATTTGGTGAGAAAACGGTGAGTTTCCTGTAATCGATAAATAATTTATTTAAGCATTGTAGAAAGCGAAATTGGAATCGATTAATGGTAGGTGTTATTCGTAATGAGGTACTTGTATGTTTAATTAGCGATTAAATTATTAAATTAAATTATCACTGTGAGGTCGATATTTGTTCATGTGCTATTATTTCTTGTGGAAGCTAGTTATTTTATTAAGACTGAAAACAATATTCCAGTTTTATTTTTAAATAATTTCTTAGTGAATTTCATTCGTACCTAAATTAGTCCAAGCGTGAAATCTTTCAGTATTCGTACTTAATGTAAATTATAATAGAATTTATATTAGATAATTATAAGTAAATTATAAGTAAATTATAATAGAAACATTTTGTCGTCCATATCTGTCTCCTCACTAATTAGGTTTTCTTCAGACGATGTTAGTACAAGGGACAGTATTCTATAGAAGATTACTAACGTTGTGTGAACAACACCTAGTATTTGAGCATTACCCGTTTGTGTTACAAAATATTTTTTCAAACAATCATTTTTTTTTCTCATCAAAATGGTTGTTTAGTAAAAATATTTCATGAACCATACTTGGTATGTTTGAAATCATTTCAATATTTCACCAACTTTTTCATCCGAATGTAATTAAATTGTACAGTTGACCCAGTAATTTAATGTAACTTATCATATTTTAATTTCGTTGTTAGGTTGTTAAAAATTGATAATGTTAGATTGTAAAATGAGAAAAAATCTTTACAAAAATTGTGATTAATTTTCCCATTTTTTAATATTAACATGTTTTTGTGAATATACAACAGACGGGACGACGAATGGAGACAAAATAGAGAAAAAAAAACTACGACAAATTTGATTGTGTAACTACGTGAAAGATGAACTGTTTTTATTATTTTTCATTTTTATTATTTTTATTTCAATAAATATCCACGATTTGTTAATCAGTTGTGTAGTTTGATTTACCCTGGTATAGGAAAAATGGGAATGCATTGATTCCTGTAGACAATTACCCAAATAAAAGTACAACAGCTTAATTGCTGTTAAATTTATTTTAAGGTACTTTGGCAGCGACTTCGTCATCGTGTATTTTCTTAGTTTCTCGTGGTTTCGAAGATTACCCTCTAAATATAAACAAATTTTACCTGTTTGTAATATTAGTATGGAATGGTATAAGAAAAAACAGTTTGTAGGTACAATTGTTGTACAGTGTCATCTCCTTGGCTGATATTTACTTGAAAAGCTTACTAACTTAATCACTAAATCACAAACCAATATCGGTGATCGCAGTATCTAATGACTAATGAGTTAAGAATCAGATCGCCTTTCTATTATTTTGAAAACTGTTAAGATTATTTTCTTAAATCGCACAAAATCGAGTAGTAAAATTTTTTTTTCTCCAATAATTATTTTAGACAAATATTTTATATATTATAATGCTTTAGTTATTTCAATATAAGCATGTAATAAGCTTCGTTATTTTACTAAAAATACAAAGCAAGGTAAAAACTATTTGCCATTTACACTAAATCAATCTCTTTAAATGCAGTTATTTCAGCAATAGAACCTAATGCTGGCACTTCACTTGACGTATTTCTGAAAATATTGGCTATATTTGGATAATACAAAACTGACTTCATTTCAATAGATATAGGGTATATTCAACACACTTTAAAAAAGAAGGAGGTTCTCAATTCGTCATGTATTTTTATTTTTTTATGCTTGACCACGCATTACTTTTTTCAGTGAATTCGATGATTATTTTCTTAATTAATAGTGATATCTCAACGTTGGTCTCATATGAATTTCATGAAGATATTCCACCCCTAAAGGTAGAAAATTAAGGGATGACTGAAATTTTTTGGTGTCATGGTTCGTAGTTATTTTTTATGATTTGAAGTCTTTCTTGCTTTAGAAGGTACTTTAAAAAAAATACTTTAAATTCGCAACTTGGTGGCAATACAAAAAAAAAACAAACAAAACCAAAGCCCGCTTGCGAATTTAAAGAACCAAGTAACGCAATTATTTTTTACAAATAGGTACGTTTAGTGAAGTACCACCATAAAAAACTATCGTTTTTTGGTAATTTTTTGTCTAATGCTAATAAATGAACTTCAGCTTAGATAAAGAGATCTCAGAACCATTATTAGCTACTTAGGGTCGATTTTCCAATCGTCGAAAAACTCTGAACGTAATTGATCTGGCAGTTTGTTAGCTTTGTGTAATGTCAAAATGTCATATTACTTTATATTCATTAACTAATTTGATTCGTGTTATCCAGCAACTGGGTTACGGAGGTCATATAGGCAGTCGATCCATGTAAAACGCTGGTATTCAGCTGCATCTGGGTAGACTGGAAGCCGACCCCAACATAGTTGGGAAAAGGCTAGGTTGAAAATGAATTTGTTACTAAATAATTATCATATTTATTGATTACTAGCGACCCGGCCCGGCTTCGCATGGGCGTATAGCCTTCCTCGATAAATGAACTATCAAACACAAAAATATTTTTTCAATTCGAACTAGTAGATCCTGAGATTAGCGCGTTCAACCAAACAAACAAACAAACTTCAGCTTTATACAGCTTTATACTTCAGCTTTATAATATTAGTATTAGTATAGATTTTTTACTGTTGTTACTTATCTGACTATTGAAAATTCAGCCGTAGATCATGCAAATTAATTAGTAATATACGAGGAACGTAAGAACGTGCATAGTCTTGTTTTAAGTATGGAATGAGTGACTAAAGTCAAGAGCTAAACGTAAATGCATATGCAATGCAACAATACAGTTAAACATTTGTGTGTGCTGTGTTGCCTTTCATTAATGTTTTTTTTTTATTCACTGCCCCATTGGTTTAGCGGCTGCTGAACGTAGGATTCTGGGTTCGATTCCCAGGTCGGGCAAAGTATTATTGGGTTTTTCTAGCAGGAATTTTCAGAAGCACAAGTTTCGAATTGCCATTCTATCGGATTATGAGATTGAGTAAAGAGGTAGTGCACGTAGGTATTTGGTTTCACCAATACGTGCACTCAACACCTACTCGGGCAAAATGTTTGTAGTAGCAGATTTCTTTTTTATAATCTATGAAAAATGTTAGGCAGGTACAGTTGGAGAATTTTGTCTAGACTCATTCATACATAGTTAAAGTTTGTGTCATGATGTCCAATCTCCTGCGTACTTGGTCAGTCTCCTTTGAAATTGGACGCCGTGACCGAAATTCGGTTAGGAAAATATTATTAAATGATAAATTAATATTTAAGTACTAGTGGTCTAGGCTAGTTAGCACTACCAGAGTGAACGAGGCTTAACAGAATGGTAGTTTTCCTTACTTAATATGTACAATTTCAGCTTCAAGTCTGACGTATAGTCTGGAAAATAATTCCGTCTGTAATGTTGAAGACAATAGGAGGCAAGTCTATTCAAATTATTTAATAATAATATAGGTAAGTAGGTACGGTCGACCAGAAAGGTCGTTTAATACTTTTGTTTTTTTTTTTATCGTATTTTTATATTATTGAGCACAATACAAGGAAACACGAAATAGATGTTGAGTGGTGTTGTTAGCACTAATCTATGTGTTCGGGTGCGTACATGAGTGGCAATAAAATCAAGTTTGTTTACTCACGATTGTATAATGAGTCAGTCAATTCAAGTTAAAATAATTTCATAATCTGAAATGCCTCCGCTGTTCTTTTCTGATTAATTTCGTTGCGGGATCCAAGACAGTTGTAATGTTTCTCCGGGATTCGTCGAGCTTCAGTGTCTCGACGCTTTTCTGGTAGTCGCCACTGCAAAAAAAAACTGAAATGCCGAAAAGCAGTGCTTCGTAGATGTTTATATGTAAAAGTAGGTAGTAGTAGTAGTAGTAGGATTATAGCAAATGTTAAATAAATTAGAGACTATACGTTTAGGTGCCTACTTTTTGCCAGTTCGTCAGGCGATCCTAAAACCTTTAAGCATGTCGCATGCTTATTAGAATGACCTAACTCAATGAAACAGTTAATTGAAAATAAAAATGTATTGGCAATAATTCTTGCCTTACATAATGGTGTATGGTTTATAATATTGTGACTTCGTCTAGAAACAAAACATCTTTGCAACAGACTCAGATTATGAAACAAAAGCAGATAGACCGCGCGGAACACTGAGAGTGAAGCCAAAAAAACAAATACAAATTCAAAAGCGAATACCTACAATATCGTGATTGTATTCGCTTTTGCATTTGTATTTGCATTTTTATTTGTTTTTATAACTGACTCGTGTCAGTACCTACAGCACACACAGCAAAGCGCGTTGTAGTTATTCGCTTTTGAATTTGTATTTGCTTTTTTGGCTTCACTCTCAGTGTTCCGCGCGGTCTATCTGCTTTTTGTTTCATAATCTGAGTCAACATACTTAAAAAAAAAATCTAAATTCAACACGTAGGTCATATTTCTTTTATGTTTGACCACGCATAACTTTTGTCAGTGTTGTCCGTTTTCGATCATTCTTTTTTTAATTGATGATGTATACCTCAAAGTTGGTCCCAAATATATTTCATGAAAATATGTCACCCCTAACGGTGGAAAATTAAGGGATGACTGAATTTTTTTTAGTGTCACCGTTTGGTAATTAATTTGTATGATAAAAAGTGGACACTGAAAACGTAAAAAAAAACTTTTTACAAAAAAAGACAACCGCCTTCAGAAACGAATGAGTAAAAAATAACTTTAAATTCGCAAGTCAGTGGCAATACCAAAGAACAAGCACAACCAAAGCCCAACTTGCGAATTTAAAGTAATTTTTTACCATTTAGTTATTAAAGGCGGTTGTCTTTTTTGTAAAAAAAAATATTTTAATTTTAATAGCTTGGCTATAACTCTCCATCTTAAGTGATGATACGGTCTAAGGTGGACCACGCTTGCGAAGGATGAACAGGTTCACGTGCCTTGAAGATACACAGTAACACAGTTATACCTATTAGGGAACAGAGAGTCCAATTCCACTGTCTGGCAGGTCGCACAATAAATGTAGACGCTTGGTTAGAGACCGTGTTACGTCTGTTCGTTCGGGCTAAACTCAGAAAATTCTGTAAGGATTTTCATAAGGTTTTCATCAATAGAAAGAGGAATTATCTAGAAAGGTTATAGACTATAATTAGTATCATCCTTTCTCTTTTTCTTAATAATTAACAAAATTTTTGGAATACTTACAGCTGAAATTGTATAATAGTTCGGTTGTCTTCATTATCATCATCATTATCATGTCAACCTTTAGACGCCTACTGCGGGCATAGGTCTCCCCCAAGGGGGGGTTTAACCGTAAACGCCATGCTTGGCCGACGCATGTTGGCGATCGCGGTAGGTGTACTTAGAAGGACGCTGCTGCCCATCCTCTGGTCAATATCCTTCAGTTCGGTTGTAAATAATATTAATAAGGTCATTTACCTACAAGTTTTTACAGGGATAAATGTAGACAAAGATATAATTATCTAGGTAGCAGACAGAATAACTTATGAATTATGAATGACTTGAAAGAGAAAAAGTAGAGACTATTTTAGGTTATCAAAGAAGTGATTGCAAGGAGTCTATTTGAGTATTTTATTTAATCAATGTGGATTCTAATAAGATTTAAAATAGGTATAATATATCCCATTTATTTACAAACATGATTATTTTAACATATTATCTTATTGCCATTTTAATATGAATTTGATTCGCAATGGCCCATGATGGTCTGAAGCATCGACTACGATGGAAGAAAAAATGTATTTAAAAGAATTAAACAGAACCAGAACCATTATTTCAATAATTATGTCACAGTTAATAACATAACGTGTTTGCAGATATATACATAAAAAAAATCATAATAACTATTTAAGTTAGTTTAAATTAGGTAGGTAAGGTACCTTCATATAATGTACTTTACTTTCATCAACAGGCGTTATCTTGTTAAATTAACATTAAAAAATGTAAGTTAGTATCCAGTCTCAGACGGAAACTTTCTAGTCAACTTGGTGCTACGAAGTTCTACGAGATTAAATTGCTAAGCTACTAGCGCCATCTAGCGTCGAGTAGCGAAATGAAATTGCTTTTGCTACGAGAATATAAAATTGTGATAAATTATGTTATTGATATTAAAAGTTGAATTATTTTGAACTGCTTCTTAATTATTTTAAGTAGAATTCAATATTGTAGTATTCATATTAAAGTTTCATAACTAGAGAAATATAAACCTTCTCTTACTGCTGAAAGTTATTTGCATGGACAGATTTCATGAAGAGATCTAGTTGACATTATTATTACGTAACTAATTATTTTTTCATAGTAATTATTATTTCTTGATTCTAAAAAAATTAAAACAATGTCTGATTAACATTATGTTGGGCCAAGTTTATAGCATGTAATACATGTAGGCCAAGTTATACCCAACATCTTGCACTATAAACCTGTGTATACTCATGTTTTACAATTAAAATATCTTATAGCCTTTCTTTTATACGATTTTTTTTAGTGTGTTCTGAATAATGATATTCTGTTTATTCCTATTAGAAAAATTCTTAAAAACAAAGTCTTATTAACATTATGTTTATACGATTTTTTTTTTTGCAAAGTGTTCAGATTAATGATAAGTATTCTATTTATTCCTATTTATTTTTTTTTTTTTTTTTTTTTTTTCTTTTTGCGGCTGTGATATCACTGCGACCATTAGTTGGTCTATTGTGATCGCCGCTTGTATTGGTTAGAGATCGCCGCCAAACCCTGCAGCTGTTATGAACTGCAGGATCTGCTTTGGGGCGATCTCCATTAGTTCATCCGGGCTTAACAGGTATTTGCCCAGATGATTGTTGCGCTTGTGCATTAGTGCTCCGCATTCCCCCAGAAGGTGAAGTGGCGTTTCATCAGCCTCATTACAGCGTCTGCAGGTTTGCGTAGCACTTAACCCCAGGTGGAACATGTGCTTGTTTAAGCAACAATGTCCTGTAGTGGCTCTAGCTACAATGCGCAAGTTGTTCCTACTGAGTGCTAGGACTTGGTTATTAAGCCTTCTGTCATAGGCTTTGATAAGTGCTTTCGAGTGTAACATGCCCGGAGACTCCTTCCATAATTTTCTGGAAGCTTCGAGGCACGCTTTAATCAGGGTGCTCTGAGCTAGGCTTTTCGGTATACCACAGAAGGGCTCCGGACCCTGTTGCGTGATATGCGCCCCCGCCCTTGCAAGCTCATCGGCACGTTCATTGCCAATAATGCCTGCATGCCCAGGCACCCATCTTAATACTACTCTATTCTTATTGCCTAGAGAGTTGAGTTTAGCCATGCATTCCTCTACCAGTTTCGATGAGACTAAATTCGAGTCCAGCGCTAGTAGAGCAGCTTGGCTATCTGAATTAATGTGTATGGTTAGGTTGACGTATTGCCTTTGCAGATTTATTTCCGCACATTCTAGGATGGCGTACACCTCTGCTTGGAAAATGGAGGCGTACTGTCCCAGGTTTACACTTTTGCTGAACCTGGGCCGCACTCCATTTATCCCACAACCTACTTTGGATCCTATTTTGGAACCGTCCGTGTACCAGATCATGCAGCCTGCCACCTGAGGTGGCTGACTTTTGGTCCAGTAGTCCCTTGAAGGAATTTCCACGGAATATCGCTTCTCAAATACATGCCGCACTAGCATGACATCAGTTGTCATGCCGTGGCATTTCCAATATTGAGTCCTGTAAGGTCCTCATTTTCTGCGAGAGCCAGCAACCACTGCCCCGGACCTTGGCCCTGTACATGCTTGCTTTCGCCTCCTTGAGTATATATAAATGTAGAGGCGGTAGTCCAAGCAGGGCGTTCAGTGCCATTCCCGGACTTGTTGACATAGCTCCTGCAGCCATTTTACTGACAGTTCTCTGAAGACTGTCTAGTTTCTTTATAGTGGTGATCTGATGTGCTTTATCGTGCCACACTACTGATGCGTACGTTATGATCGGCCGCACAATAGCTGTGTACGTCCACAGAGTGTTTTTGGGGTTAATACCCCAGTTGCTACCCATCATTCGTCCACTAATACCAATTGCCATCTTGGCTTTTTTTAACACATTGTCTATGTGAGGGTTCCACGTCAGCTTTTGGTCGATTGTTACGCCCAAATATTTAACCTCCGTGGAGAAAGCTATCTCCTTCCCATTCAGCTTTGGCATTGCCAGTTTGTCCAAACGCCGTTTTTTCGTGAAGGGTATAATAGATGTTTTGTCAGGATTAACAGAGAGACCACTTCTGTTACACCAATCACTGACAATGCTAAGGCCTTTTTGCATTCTACTGGAGATAGTAGATTGGCAAAAGCCTCTCATAATGATTACCAAGTCATCCGCATAGCCTTGCGCATCAATGCGAGATTCTGCCAATTTATGCAAAAGTTCGTCCACTGCAAGGGTCCACAGAAGTGGCGACAGGACACCACCCTGTGGACAACCCTTTGCTGTGGGTACCTGGATTGAAGTCTGATGAAGGGACATTTTTACTCCTCTGCTGGTGAGCATGGATTCTACCCACCTTACCGTAGTCGGGTCGACACTCTTGCCTATCAGCCCATTGACTAGCAAAGGAGTCGGTGAGTTATCAAAAGCCCCTTCAATGTCTAGGAATGCACAAAGCGCTATTTCCTTGTCTTCTGTAGCTTTTTCCACTTTGTCTATCAGGCTCGTGAGGGCAGTCTCCGTAGATTTGCCCTTACGGTACGCATGTTGACTGTCGTGGATTGGTTTACTTACCAGAGCTACATCTCTAATATACCTATCAAGCACCTTCTCCATCGTCTTGAGGAGGAATGAAGAGAGGCTTATTGGTCTGAAGGACTTTGGCTGGCTGTAATCCTTCTTGCCAGCTTTAGGTATAAAAAGGACTTTGGCTATAGTCCATCGTTCTGGTACATGTCCCCAGGCAAAACTTGCTCTGAAGATTTTGACCAGATGGGGAAGAAGGATATTTACCCCTTGTTGTAACAAGGCTGGTGTTATCCTATCCTCCCCGCAGGCTTTGTTGGGTTTGAAAGAGTCAACGGCCCACTTAACCTGATTGGGTCTTATGATTTTGGCAGCCCTGCGCCAGTCCTCGTTCCGAGGTCTATTGAACGCTGGCTGTTGTTGGAGCAGGTCTATGCTCAGAGACCCGGGAAAGTGAGTCGCGGCCAGCAACATTAAGGTCTCCTTTTCATTGTTCGTAAAGGAGCCATCATCCTTTTTAAGGAGTCCAATCTGATTAGTCTTGGTTTTGGAGAGCAACTTGTTAAGTCTGGCTGTTTGAGGAAGGCTTTTTAGCTCCCCACAAAGCTTCCTCCACGATGCTCTCTTCGCCTTCCTAATCAGTTTACTATATTCAGTTAATTCTTTCAAGTAGACCTCCCATTCGCGAGTCTTTTTAGCCTTATTGAATAATTTCCTGGTTTTTACCCTAAACTTTTCAAGTCCAGGGCTCCACCAGGGTACTTCTCTAGTTGAGGTCTTTGTTTTCTCCGGGCAATTCTCCTCAAAGGCTTGATTCAGTCCTTTGGTTAGAATTTCCACAGCTATTTCTAGGCTCTCAATTGTTCTGATTGTTTTTGGAAAGGTGTCAAGATTTTGTGTGAGTTGGTTCCTGAAACCCACCCAGTCAGTTGATCTTGTGTCCCTATAAGTTATGGTTTGGGCGTCCAGAGCGGCCCTAACCTCAAAAGCAATATGTCTGTGGTCCGACATTGAATTTTCACTGCTGACATGCCAGTCATTTATGTGTCTGGCCAGGTTAGTAGTGGCGATCGTAATATCTAATACCTCCTGCCTTGCTCGAGTCACGAAAGTTGGCTCACAGCCTACATTTAGCGTAATTAGGTTATTAGTTAGTAAAAAGTCAAAGAGTAACTCACCCCTTTTGTTGGTGTCTGTACTCCCCCATGAGGAGTGATGGGCGTTGGCGTCACATCCTATAAGAAGCTCAGCGTTGTGTCGGGCGGCGTATTCCACCACCCTCACCAAGTCTTCCGTCGGGTTGTCCCTCTCTCCAGGAAGATATGCGGAGCACACAATCACCCTGGCCCCGCACCACCCTTTGAGGTTGACAAAGGCCGCTACCAAGTCGTCATTGCAAACTTCTGTAATTGGCAAGAAATCAACACAGTTGTTAAATAATATACATGCTCTGGGTCTTATACCAGTACCGTTACTAAGGATCTTACCGGCACCGTTCAGTCCCAGAACCTGGATGTTGGCTACCCAAGGCTCTTGGATCAGGGCGAGGTTGGCTATGCCCTTCGCAATACAGCGCTCCATTACCGCAGCCGCTGCCGCAGCATGATGGAGGTTTGCTTGCAGGACCCTCACCATTTCCACCTGGGTAGCCCCCCCTAGTTTCCCGAGCGTGCAGGCTTGGGACGTGCTCGCCCCCGACCTGTACGCCAGGCGTCCCTCTTCTGTCCCGCGGACCCCGCCCCTCCTGCCACCTGCTCGCGAGGCACCGCGCTCTGAGCCCTTCCGCCCGCAGCGAAGTGCGGCCAGGCTCTCCCAGAGCCACGCCCCCGCAATGCAGGGAGCCCTCTGGAGGTGGAAGGCTGAGGTTCCGCGTGTCCAGGGTCGCTCCGAGGCACTGGCGTGGGAGTCACCTCAGCCGCGACTGGTCGCGGACCAGGTTCCTCTCCACGCCGCCTCTCCGAGCCCCCCGACGTAGAATTTTGCGGTTCCCTCACCGGTCCCGCAGCTGTCGTTGAAGGGCCAACCTTTGGGTCGCTCTTGATTTTAAAATAGAGCACTTTAAAACCAAGCACGACCTCAAAGTTTCTAGCCCTAAGGGCCGCGACAGAAGGATCGTCAAGGAAAAAGGACACCACATGCCCATTCCCCTCCGCCCTGCTGTGCGCGACTCTCCAGAGCCCCGTGTTGAGCCCTTCATTCTGTAACCCCAGCAAATGTACAGCTTCGTCAATCGACTCTGCCTCGTTGCTGGGGATAAAGATGGTCCCTACGGCGGGTTTCGGCAAATCACTTTCCGGAATAACGGAAAGCGATGCCCCGCTCCAGGGTTTGATAGAGGGGACCCTTTCGGACAGCCATTTTAGGCTGGCCTGGTCCCCGCAGGTAATAATAACGAACCCAGGTCTGTGCGTGAAGCCCGTGAATCTCGGCCCCTTACCCATATCGTATTTATTCCTATTAGAAACATTCTTAAAAATAAAACAATGTCTGATTCTGTTTGTCCATGCGTAATTTTTTTTTTTGAATGTGTTCTGAATAACGATTTTCTGTTTATTCCTATTAGAAAAATTACAAACAATATACTTTACTAGATTTCGAAGGTGTCCCCTAATCGATGCTTTGAATCGAATACGGCAATAATCTAACAGATGGCAGTGTTGCATCGCTTTATTGTGTAGGAAAGTCCGCTATAGATGGCAGCACTAATGGATTGTTCGAACTGAGGGACTAAGCAGCGCCTGGGCACATTTTAGTAAGATCATTAGTACCTGTAGATGCGTGTATTTTTGTAAGTTTCTAAATAATTGATTATGAGTTATGTTATCATGTTGGCGTACGTGCAATAATAAAAAAAAAACAATAAAATGAAATAAAATATTAAAAATAATAATAATAAATAATTAACCCTATTTTTTATTATTATTGATTTTTATTATTAATAGTTTTTGCCCGCGACTTCGTCTGCGTGAATTTCCTCTAGCTTTTGATAATAAAATATAGCCTATAGTGCTCAGGGATAATGTAGCTTCTTATTAGCAAACAAAAGAATTTACAAAATCTGACCAGGGCCTCAAGTCTGCTATTACAATAGTGTCAGAATGGTCTATCATTGATTTCATACTTGTTGATTTTGACAAGTTTGGTAATCTACTAATATAATGGCGTCATTATGAAAATCAATGATAGACCATTCTGACACTATTGTAATATCAGACTTGAGGCCCAGTAAGTAGTATATTATTGGGCATTCTGGACCACTTTTCGCTCGGCGAAACGAGTTCGCCATCGCTCCGGTGGTCCAGAATGCCCAATCGTGAACGGTCGACACGGACCATTTGACAGTACCTCAGAATGCCTAATAATACAATCGCCTGTAATACAGACTCGTGTACGCAGTATGCTTTTTCATCGCAATAACGATAGGAACCAACAGGCAATGTTTGTTATTGCGCGCTCACAACTGGTACAATCGCCTGTAATACAGACTCGTGTACGCAGTATGCTTTTTCATCGCAATAACGATAGGAACCAACAGGCAATGTTTGTTATTGCGCGCTCACAACTGGTACAATCGCCTGTAATACAGACTCGTGTACGCAGTATGCTTTTTCATCGCAATAACGATAGGAACCAACAGGCAATATTTGTTATTGCGCGCTCACAACTGGTACAATCGTCTGTGATACAGACTTGTGTACGCAGTATGCTTTTTCATCGCAATAACGATAAGAACCAACAGGCAATGTTTGTTATTGCGCGCTCACAACTGGTACAATCGTCTGTGATACAGACTTGTGTACGCAGTATGCTTTTTCATCGCAATAACGATAAGAACCAACAGGCAATGTTTGTTATTGCGCGCTCACAACTGGTACAATCGTCTGTGATACAGACTTGTGTACGCAGTATGCTTTTTCATCGCAATAACGATAGGAACCAACGTGCAATGTTTGTCGTTGTGACTAACACAGCTTCAGCTGAGAAAGAAAACAACATAATATATTATTAAAAAAATATTTAATGTTATAATGTTAACTACAGTTTTGATTTGAAATAAATGTAGGATGGTCCTCACACAGTGCATCTATGGAGTGAACCAGAGATTGAAGTTTGCGCCATTGCGGTGTATCGTCTTCCGTTTGGAATTTTATCCGAACCAGCGCTTTCTTCCAAAGTTCTTGAGAATCAGTATTGCGTGCATCATTGGTTTGATATACTTTCAAATCAATAAGGTAGTCTCCCACCGTGTTGATCACTCGACGTTCGTTGCCATTCGCAACTCTATTAACGAAGTACGAGGACAGTACAAACGAAGAAGTATTTTTGGGTTCGCCATCGCCACGACTAAGATTAAACACGTCTTCAGACTTCGCCTTTTTTCTGAAACAAACATAAATAACCCGTATAAGAATGTTTCAAAATCATTACAAAAATAACACAATTAATACAGCCTAGGTAGGTACCATAGTAGTCAGTAGGCTTATAAGTATAAAAACTGCAAAGTGGTTGTCATGTTAACAAATTGTTGTTACTCGTAAGTGACAGCATCGATTCAATAATATTATTTAGTACATAACCACTTATTATTTACTAAGTTAAAAATATAGTGTTACTGTGATTTACATATTCCAACACTGATACGAAAATGACATGGAATAAATTAACCAACAAATAAAACTTTAATATAATTGATTGATAATAAATTAAGTATGATTACCTTATACTAGCAGGCGATTTCTTAACGGAAGTAGATTTACGCTTGCTTGCAGGAGTAGAACGCTTTCCCAAGATCTCGGTAATGCGTTCAACATCTGTAGAGTTTCTGCGATGATCACACTCTGAGTCCGACCTGTAAAATATTAAAAAATAATCAGATTAATTTAAATTCAAAATAATTATGCTTAAAGGAAACAAAATATTTACGTTAATTATTTGGAATTAACTAATACCTAATAATATGTAAACTCGTACTTATTTATTCGATTCTAATTATCAGTAAGTTAATAAATATTACAAGTAGATATTTGGCTACATCTGATCTGTATAGTATTTGTTGAATTCAATTAAACAAAGGAAATAATAAAAAATATAAAGACTTACATTTTAAATGGTGGTCACTTGAAGTATAATTAAAACAATATGATAATTGTTTTAAACACTGAACTGCAGACTGCTCGCACTGTAGCATCGAGGGATCAGGCTCGAATTCAATGAATTGGACTCCGAAAACGCTAGCTTATAAGACAGATTAGTTATGTAAAAATGTTAAATTGAATGTTAGTGTATATTTAATAAAAACAACAGAAAAATTAGACCTTTCTTATTTGTATGGATTATAAGTACATGTAAAAATGAAAATTAACAATTATGCTAATCGCTATTTGTCAACGCTGCGAAAGCACTCAGGGCTGTCAATATAATTGTCATAATTATATCTTTTCGTTCCTACTTACAAATATTATAAATGTGAAAGTTTGTGAAGATGTATGCAATTATGCATGTATATATATATATGTTACACTTCCTCGCAAAGCAAAAACTACTGAACGGATTTGGATGAAACTTTGCAGTAACATAACTTACCTATACATTAGAATAACACATAGGCTATAAATTGTGCGGGCACGCAAAGTAGTTCCCTCAGGACGCGGGTGAAAACGCGTGAGGAAAACTAGTACATAATATGTAAGAATTGACTCCATTTTTTACAGTAAATGTGTGGAAGTGTCATCCCTAACCAAATTCGCTGCGTTAAAATAAAGGGGACTATTGCTAAATAGCAGTTTTAAATACGTAATCAGAAATATATTGTTGTAAATATGATACTTTTGTTATGATATACCAAGCAACTATTAAAATTATTCTAATTAACGTTTTTTATTAGGGTTGACCGACAGGATATATTTAAAACGAAATAACTTAAAACTATGTAAATAAAAATACGAAGATAAAAAAAAATATTTGTGATCTATGATTAAAAGGGTCCTTTATATATTAGTGTCATTGTTTATCGAAAAAATATTATGAATGACACCTACTTATACAATTTAGTAAATAAAATTATAGTCCACTAGCACATATAAGTAAATAAATCAAGGACAAACTATAATTATTTTTAAGGTAAGTAAACCTTGGAATTATTTATTTCGTATTTTATGCTTCTTTTTAATAATAACCTATATCAATTCACCCTTTACAAAATTTCTATGTAGCGTTTAAAATATTGTCTACATGATTTTTACATTTAGATCACAGCCCTGTACGAAATTGCATTCTTGCAAAATACGTTTAGGTAAACTGCGATCGGATGTAACGAATATTAACATGATACTTTTGTTTTTGACAATGCACACATTAGGCATTGCTATTACTTGCACGTAAAATGTGTCTTCAATTTGTTAAAACTATGTATTAGTTATTCTGTTTCATTTTAAATAAATCTTCACCGCTAACTCAATAACAATTATATTTATAGTTATTGCAAAATTGCTAACAGAATTGTTGTAAGGTAATAGTAATTATGTTAAAATATTATTTTATTTAGAAATAATTGATACCATTACCAGAATTATTATAATAAGTGTGATTTTTAATTTCAGGCGATTACTATTTACGAATTGAGAGTCAGCAGAGGTGCCTGTTAAGCAAAATATATTATATTGGAAATGTATAATAATTAACATTATTGTTTGTATCAATTACATACTTTGCAGGTAATTTTTAAATCTAATATTAATTTTGTTGTTTTGGCAACGTTCATCTTTTTATTCATTTATTTTATTTTATTTTTTCAGAAATATTTGGTATATTCAATCCGGTGGAAAATACTTGTATTTGAACAACTCGATAATTCTACAATCTTCTTACTGAAGTTACTCCAATGACCTGCTGAAGCGGATATTATCTGTGTATTAACAAGATCATGATTATTGGTTGTATGTATTTAAAGTAACCTTTTTCCTACACTACGATTTCTATAATCTTGCCTACACATTACATATAAATCCGGAACAACTAAATGTAAATCATAAAAATATTTGTGCTGTGAGAAAATCGAACCTGCAACACTTAACACGGAAGCCGATCACTCAGTTATTGCACCCACCACACTACTAACTTTTAATTCAGTCTATTTTCTGATAAAGTCTATTAATAATGCCTCACTGTTCGGTTTGCAAAGTATTTGTAGATAATCGCCGATGGTCTGGTCATTTACGTAGTAATGTTCATAAAAACAATAGCGCCATTCCTTTTTGTGATAATATTGCTATTATTAATTCTTCGTTTAAACATCGCATTGCAAGTTATAAGATCACTGCAACTAACGATCAAAAAAATTATTTCCCTGAAATGTTTCTCAATGATAATCGTAAACAAATTAAAAATCTAATAGATCGATCATTACAGAAACATACATCTGTGAAAATTAATTTTGAACTTTTTTCCTTTTTTCTTTTGTTTAAGAATGATCAACAAGAACTGAAATCATTTAGTACAAAAAATTATATTGTTCACTTTAATTACGATTTTGAATCAATATGTCGGCGTCAGGTATGGCTGAGCGGTAGCGCCGACATCGTTTGGGTTCGGTGGTATCGGGTTCATTGTAGAATAACAATATTCACTACTACTAACAACCTTACTTTATTAAATGTGATCGTACAATACAATTCAAATAGGTAAACCGACAGTTTCGTACTAGATGAGTGTCCTGCTTGGTGTCTCGAGCAAAAAAAAAGTGAGCTTGGCACGGTCCCCACTCTCCCACACGACTCTGTCCACATGGCGCCATTTTAACCGACAGCTGACGTCACGGCGTTTACCATTTCTTCTGTAGGTACTACAATAATCAATTTGAATCCTCTTTATCGCTAAATTATCGCTTGCTGCGACACGGCCATACTGACTCATCACACGTCCTCGTGTGTACCTGTGAACAATGCAACCAAATTTGAGGTATCACAGCGATCTCGGCTAACCTGGCCATAAGTTTTATCAAGAAGAACAATAATTAACCAAACAAAATCCATTTGTTGACAATATTAGGCTCGGCCTACCTGACTAATTGTCTATCTCAATAAATAAACTCGCATCAGAAGGAATACTACAGGTTTCATAAAGGTAAAAAAATTAAAGGAACTGAATCACAATATTAATGCACCCAGTATTAACAATAGTCAACGTCATTCTCGCTGGTAATCTGTTATGAAACAGTGGATCAGTAATAGCCCTTCTCGCTGTCATGCCTTACATACATGGGGCAATACCAGTTCTCCTCTCTGGCAAGCCCAGTATCAAACGGCTAGTATCAGTCCTTCACACTGATAAGCTCAAAACAGAATGGACATTACCGAGCCTTCTCTCCGGTAAGTCATCTGTTGTGAAACAGTGGGTCAGTAACAGCGCTTCTCGCTGCTATGCCCTACATTACATGGGACAGTACCAGTTCTTCTGTCTGGCAAGCCAAGTATCAGATGGCTAGTATCAGTCCTTCACACTGATAGGCCCAGAACAGAATGGCCATTACTGGTCCTTTTCTTCGGTAAGTCAAAAGTATAGACAAAAGACATACATTGTGCATTAACATTTAGAACGAGTTGATGGGCCTTCACCCGCATCTTCAACATCTAACCCTTCACTAATCACGTCTAATTCGCTAGGGTTATCACCTTGTGGCATCCTTCTTATGCGGTCATAAGCATACTTTTATGTTCTGTTACAGTTCAGTGCTTTTAAATTATAGCGATCACCGCCAAGTAAAACTATGACCTCAAACTTTACGTAATTTAAATTTCCAAAACCAAAACGACGACGACGACGACGTTCCAAAACGAACAAGCAACTAAACTTCAACCTTCTGACTGACTGACTGACTCTTTGACAATTCAAAAGTGCCTGCAAATGGTCCAATTGAAATAAATGCTTTGACTTTGACTTTACTTCAACTTCGACTTTGGCTTCGACTTCGACTTTGACTTCCACTTCGACTTCTACTTCTATTTCAACTTCTGCTTCAACTTCTACTTCGACTTCTAAATTTGCAAGAAATACTCTCCTTCATTAAAGAACATTCAAAGCCAGAATCAAAATCAAATTTGAAACACTCACTTTCATATTCGTTGCCGCTTGTTTTCTTATCTTATTAATGCCAAAAGGTTTAATGGCCTAGTTACGCATCATATCAAAAACCTAAATAGGGCTTGCCCTTACGTACACGAAATAGACACGTTAATCGTTAAACTAAGTTTTAAAATAAGTCCGCTAATCATCACATTATATTTCAAACAATAACCGGGTAGCACATGAAATAAAAATCGAAAAAGATTACCACCAATTAATACGTCACAAAGAATTTGTTCAGTAGGTACAGTCAACTTTAGCAAAACCTATACCCTGAACAAGCAAATGTAGGTATGTTTACCTACGAAATTACGGCTAACAGATTGCTTAACAAGAGAGCATTCGGCACCAGAAACAAAATAAAAATAATACGAATCACCAGATTCGGTAGATAATAAATCAGTAGCTGGCTTAATGGTACAGCTATCCGCTCGTTTTTCAACTTTACTTTTAACGGAGTCAGCCTCCTTCTTTGGACATCGTGTTGCGATGTGCCCTGGCTCACCACAGAAGAAACAGGTCATCGTCGGCATCATGCTTTCTTAAAAATGCTGTCTTTGACCCGTTGCGATCCATTGTTTCCTTTAGATTGTTCCTGCGACGTTCCGTTAGATGTTATGTGATTTTTGCGATAGTTCACCGCCTTATGCGCCGGTTTACCCGCAGTTGATTGAGTTTTGATGTTTCGATCACTTGCATCATATTCCTTAGCTGCATCTCGAACATTGTGTGCGAGTGGGTTTCAGATCCCGCTTCTGATGTCGGCGACAGGTATGGCTGAGCGGTAGCGCCGACATCGTTTGGGTTCGGTGGTATCGGGTTCATTGTAGAATAACAATATTCAATGCAGTACTAACAACCTTACTTTATTAAATGTGATCGTACAATACAATTCAAATAGGTAAACCGACAGTTTCGTACTAGATGAGTGTCCTGCTTGGTGTCTCGAGCAAAAAAAAAGTGAGCTTGGCACGGTCCCCACTCTCCCACACGACTCTGTCCACATGGCGCCATTTTAACCGACAGCTGACGTCACGGCGTTTACCATTTCTTCTGTAGGTACTACAATAATCAATTTGAATCCTCTTTATCGCTAAATTATCGCTTGCTGCGACAAATATATAAATCATTAGTTGTGTCACTGTTAAAGAAAATCGAGGAATTTCAAGAGAGAGACAGTGGTTGGACGTATCTGTGCAATTCACATTTAGAAATAAACATAAGTAAATATCAACCTCTCGGCGGATCTAAACATATAATATTACCTGAATTTATCAGAAATAAAAAAGCTTGTTTGAATATTCAAAACAATGACGAGTATTGCTTCTTATGGTCTGTTGTAGCTGCCTTGTACCCCGCAACTCACCATCCTAATAGAATTTCATCTTATCCTCACTTCAAGGATATTTTAAATGTCGATAATTTAACATTTCCAATCACATTTTCAGACATAGCTGTTTTTGAGAAAAATAATCCGTCTCTAAATATATTTGTGTATGGATTGAAAGATGATAGGACAATCATAGGACCTTTGTATACTTCAAACAACAATAAATCTAAGAGCATACATTTACTGTTTTTACAAAATAATACAAATTCTCACTATTGCCTTATAAAAGATTTACCTCGTTTAGTTAGAAATCAGATGACAAAGCATCACGGTAAACTACATTTTTGCGAAACATGCTTATTGTTTTTTCCAACGTCCAGTGAATGTGAAACACATGCGTGCGGAGGAGTTGTCACGGTCTTACCAGGAAAAGGATCATTTTTAAAATTTACAAATTATAATCGAAAACAAAACATTCCATTTGTCATATATGCCGATTTCGAAACATTACTCGAACCAATATTCAACGATGAATTTGACACCGCTAACACGACATACTTACAACGGCACGTGCCGGCTGCCTTCGGGTATAATGTTGTGTCATCATTAAACCTTACTGTTGATAGGTATAGAAATTATCGCGGTGTAGATTGTGTTTCGAAATTTGTATCCAAAAACGAACCCATGAAATTTACCGACAAAGATGCTCTTGATTTTAGTCAAGCTGTTAAGTGTCACATATGTGATCATTTACTGTGGAATGATAAGGTTAGGGACCACTGTCATATAACAGGTCGATACCGAGGTGCAGCACATCGGCATTGTAATCTACAATATAGAGTACCAAAATTTGTTCCCGTATTTTTTCATAATTTATCGGGATATGATTGTCACTTATTTATAAAAAAGTTAGGTGAAATTCCGGGACAAATTAAAATAATACCCAAGACCAAGGAAAAATATATCGTATTCACAAAGTTTATACATATTGGTGATGATTACATACAATTAAGGTTTCTAGACTCCTTCCACTTTTTAGGCACTAGTTTAGATAAACTTGCTAAAACACTACAGGCAGAAGATTATGTTAATCTTCGAACTCATTTTCCTGACAAAAAGCAGTTTAATTTGTTGACACGAAAAGGGATATACCCTTATGATTATATGACAGATTGGAAATGTTATGAACAGAAATCGTTACCGTCTAAGTATCATTTTCATAATTCCTTAACCAACGAAGACATTAGTGAACAAGATTATAATCATGCTCAGACAGTTTGGAGCGAATTCAATATAAATGATTTAGGGGAATATACAGATCTATACTTAAAAACGGATGTGCTTTTGTTGTCTGATATATTCCAAAGTTTTCGAAAAACATGTAAAAAATACTACAAACTGGATCCAGCATTTTACATAACTGCACCTAGTTTATCATTTGATGCAATGTTGCTAAAAACCGGGGTCACGTTAGAACTCGTGTCAGACTTGGCTATCGTCAGAATGATTCAAAGTGGTATACGTGGGGGATTGTGTATGTGTTCCCGACGGTACGCAAAAGCTAATCATAAGTATATGCAAGAATATAATTCATCAGAGCCTAACTCTTTCATAGTATATTTGGATTGTAATAATCTTTATGGCTTTAGCATGTGTCAATATTTACCTTATTCTAGTTTCAGATTTCTTACTGAAAATGAAATAACTAATTTACATATCGAAAATGTTGAGGATGATGCCGACTGGGGATACATATTAGAAGTTGATCTTCTGTATCCCGAGCATTTACATGACCATCATAATGATTTACCATTTTGTCCCGAAAAATGTATTCCCCCAGGAGGTAAAGCAAAAAAATTAATTGCAAATTTGTATAATAAGTATAAATATGTAATACATTACGTTCATTTAAAAAAGTGTTTAGAGCAAGGGTTGGAACTACGTAAAATTCACAGAGTTATTACTTTTAGACAGAGTTCGTATTTAAAACAGTATATAGAATTAAACACTCAATTAAGACAACAGGCAAAAAGTTCTTTCGAACAAGACTTTTTCAAGTTGTTGAATAACAGTGTTTTCGGTAAAACATTAGAAAAGACTGAAACTAGAGTAACTGTTCATTTAGTTAATCAATGGTCCGATACGTTTAATCGAACCAAGAAATCAATATCCGCTGAGAGACTTGTAGCTAGCCCTTATTTCCATAGTGCAACTATTTTGTCTGAAAATTTAGTTGCTATCCAAATGAAACCAGAAGAAATAATTTTAGATAAACCTATTTATATTGGCTTTAGCGTTTTAGAACTTTCTAAGTCACACATGTATGACTTTCATTATAATATTATCAAACCTTTTTATGAAAATCGAGTGCAGCTATGTTATACAGATACCGATTCTTTTGTTTATAAAATATATACTGATGATTTTTATTATGATTTAAAATTTCATTTTTTGCAATACTTTGACACCAGTAACTATGACAACCAAAATGATTTTAGAATACCAATAATTAACAAAAAAGTACCCGGTTTGTTTAAAGATGAATAATAGGAGGGAGATATATCTCCGATTTTGTGGGCTTGAGATCGAAATTATATTCTATAAAAACTCCTGATAATATAATTAAAAAAGCGAAAGGTGTAAAATCATGTGTAGTGAAGGAATTAAACATCACAGATTATAAAAACATATTATTCAATGATGGAGTTATTCGTAGAAAGAATATAATGTTTAAATCAATAAAGCACGAAGTATTTACACGAAGTGTCAACAAAATTGTCTTATCTAATAATGACGATAAACGATCGATATCATTAGATAAAATATCAACGCGAGCCTCACTCATTTATTTTAAAGAATAATAACGAAGTTTGATAAAAAATTTAGTATAGAACACAGTACAGTTGAGCGCAATAACTGAGCGATCGGCTTTTGTGCTAAGTGTTGCAGGTTCGATTTTCTCACAGCACAAATATTTCTATGATGTAAGTACAAATAATTGTCTAATTTGTTTAAATTTAAGGTATTATTAATTTACCAAGTAAAATATAAAATTTATTTTAATGTAATTTTAATTTTGCAATTACTATAAATATAATTTGTATTCAGTTAGTGTTTAAGTTTTATATAAAATGTATGCGAATTAGATTGTAAGTAAATAGTATGTTAATTTTTTATGTATGTATAAATAAACTGTTTTTTAAGTATCAACTTTGTTTTATTGAACTTAACAAATATAGTCTTACCGTTGTTCGCATTTTATTCATAATCCTTAAAAATAGTCTTTACAACACATAACAATGGCTGAAAACATAATCCTTACTAGTATTAGGTGAAGGAAAACATCGTGAGGAAACCTGGACTTACTGTTCCACTCAAACCATTTCAGAGGTCCTTGAGGCGGTTTAGAAACTCTGACACTAGGGTGTGTGGGCTCGTAAGACCTTACTGTTCACACGATAAAGAAGACTAGTATTAATATTGTAAATATGAAAGTAACTCTGTTTGTTTGTTTTCTCTATTACACGTTCACGGGAAAACGACTATGATGAAAATTTGGTTTAAACATACGACTGAAACCTGAGGAAAGACAGTAGGTTAGTTTTTATCCTAATACGGGAAGGAGTTCCTTCGATATGCCGGTGAAACCGTGGGGAACAGCTAGTAATATTAAAATACTCTGTTAAGGTAGATATTGTTTATAAAGGTATGTGCACGTTTTGCGTATAAGGTCACAGTTCATTGCACTATATGAAGTGTATGAAATATTTTGCAAGCTAGCAGTTTATAATTCATACTAAAACCTTTTATTATATTGAACTATAAGACTATTGACTAAAGAGTGATTTTCAAACTACTAATGTAAGCTTGACTTAATGCTAAGTTAACAATTCTAACTTAATATATACAGTTAAATTGTCAGTTTATTTTTTATTATTTACTGATTATTACTAGAGTTGACTAGTGGTTTTTGCAATATTACAGGATATTATCATAGTCATGTCAACGGTGAGTACAGTACCTGTTTAATTCTAATCTACAAGTGATTTTATGTACGTGTAGGTACACCAATTTTTAAAATGCAATATGTATATCCTGTTCCAGGTATCTGATTCTGAGATTGTGTTTAGCCAGTATGCTCAGGATCCTTACGAAGGATTATCTGAGATGTATCCTTGTGAACCCGAGCAATGCAAACAGACGAAACAGACACAGACGAAGAAGCAACATCGCAGAGAACCTTTTAAAAAACATAAACCCACGAAATCTTTTGTTATGAGCCGACTACAACGACGAGGCACTAAGTTAATTAAAATTACGGTAATTGATCTCTGCAACAATTCTCAAACTAGTGACAGTGATAGTGAAAGTGAGAACGTTGTGATAAGTGCGCAGTACATTGTTAAGGACGCTATAGACAGTGTTATGGACGAAACGGAATCGTTAGTTAAGAAAATATCAAAATCTTTAATAGACAATGATTTTTAGTTAGCTTTTTTAAAGATACTTCTGTATCGATTAGATGTAGAGATTATATTGTTATTATAAGTTATTATTTTATGCTAAGTTTAGTTTTTCTTTATGTTATATTAATTCATTTACTTTCTAGTACTTAAGTATTTACGATGTGTAACAAATAAAAATGCATTTTATTAAAGAAACTTATTTTTATTTTCAAAATATACTTTACACTTCATATCCCAAGTGCTTTTTTACACATAAAACATTTTTTAGAGCACAATGATTTAAATGTACATTACAATTAAAATTAGTTTTTTTGTCACAGTATTTCTTATGCAATTCAAACATGCTGGGACACTTGTCTTCACCAAGATCGAACACTTTACAATTTTCACAAATGTTTTTTATCCACTTCACCTTCTCCAAACCTTTGACTAATATATTTTTGTTTTCTAAATAGGGTACAATTATACGGTGAAATTCTCTATAATCAATATATCCTTCGTTCCAATGAATACCTCTGTTCTTTTCCAACCACTTTACCTGCCTTTTTTCATCAGTTGTTAAATATTTGAATAAATAAGGTGGTTTTATTAAGAACAATTGTGTATAATCACGTGTAGCGAACGCTAGTTCTTTTACTATAAAATTGTTGTACAGATCTTTAAATCCTTGAATATCTACTATTATAGTATCCGAATTCATGATATTTTTCTCACAATATTACTTAACGGCTTATACTCTATTATACAATCATTCAATATAAGACAGTATGCAGATGTTTGGTCAGGTATGTCGGATTCACTCTCAATTTCTACTCTTACATCCACAACAGGACCTGACTTAATATTATCCACTTGTCTAGAACAATCGATAACAAATAGAGGCGCCAAGTCTTTAAATTGTTTCTCGTTTAATAAGGGTTCAGGACGACGTCCGTAATATGACTGTTGAAATCGTACATATTGCTCGTATAATAAAGCAATTCTGTTATTTGTGAAACTAACATTGAAGTTTTCATATGGAAAGTAGTTTGAATTGAGGTACACTTTCACATTACGAATATAGCAATGATCAAACCGAGACATGTCAGAACTTGCACTGTTTTTTCTATTTGTCTGTAGACCGACAATGATGTATCTAGGTTTCTCTATTTGCGATGAAGTTTTGATCGACCAAGTATGCTTTGTAGTTTTAGGTAAAGCTGGATATTCGTAAAGATCCCAATTTCTGTATATCATTTGAAGTGCACGGTCTTTTTCTAACACTTTTAACAAACTTATTTTCTCTTTATCTGATACTTTTACATGCGGTACGCGCCATATGATTTTATTAATTTGAACATCGTCTATAATTTCACCGGTGTTAAGTTTTACAGCATTCAGGTTAGTGTTACTTCTTAGTAATATCAGTTCGTGTCTACTATTTATCACAACTTTTTTAAAATCTTCTGCGAAACCAAGAATGTTACAGAGTGGTATAGAAGCCGAAAAACTACCTCCATTCATATTTTTTACACCATCAATATTCCAGCCCCAGGCATTGGAAGCCTTTGATTCACTTTCATTCATTGATATTAAAGATTTTATGGTGGTCGTTATGCCTACATTTTTTATTTTGTCAATCTCTACACCATTTAGTTCGTATCTTATATCTTGGAATAGGTAGAGGAGAGCATTATTTGTAAACTGCACACTAGTAGCTTTATCCTTTGAATCCTTTTTGCTAACTATAAAAGTTCCTTCTAAATACAGGGTACTGGCTGACGGTAGTATATACAGGTCCTGTTGATTGATAGGTATTCGGATTTCATCGTTTCTATTGAAACTTGTTACATATGGCTTGTATGAATGAAATTCAATTCCTTCCACAGTGTTGTCGTAAGTTGGAGCAGCCAAAACATCTAAGATATTCATTTTAACAATCCAATCGCTTTAAGAAATGCCTTATTGTCTTTAGTTAATTTTATTTTCTTTTTTGTGCGAGCTCTTATTTGTTTGGATGCTTGAGCAGAACTGATGCGTTTGATTTGATGTACATATTTATTATAGTCAATCATTTTTCCTTCTAAGATGTAGATACAGCTGCACTTCCTCACCACGTAAATTGATTAAGCGATTATTTATATCTAAAAGTCTAATATGTATGCAGCTTATGTTGTTTTGGTTAATTGGAAAGTATATAGCGTTTTTCGGGATTTCTATAATCCTGTACCCTGGTGGCACGTTGAGTGCAAATTCGTGGATAATGTGACTGGGTTCTCCGTTTATGTATGAACCGCTTACAATATCACATTCTATCCTGATCACTGTTGTAGGTAAAATGTTGACTGGAAACTGTGACACATGCCAATTATTTGCTTTCAAGTTCTGCTCACTAAACCCTAACAAACTTCTAAAGGTGCCTTCTTTACTAAAATTAATGCTTTTCGTGCAGTTAATAGCAGTTTTTAATGTATTATTATTGCACTGTAGTTTAATTGATGCATCCTTAATTTCAGATTTTAAATAATCACTTATATCTTGCAATTCATATGTACCTTCCGGTATTTCAATAACTTCGTTGGATCCGTAGTAGAACTTGTTATTCGTTTTGTCAATGTTGGGAATAGAATTAAATGTTGAGAAATGTAATAAGGCACACTCATACTTTCCATATAATTGCAATGTTGTAGGATAGTGCGTAGATAAAGTGGATGAGTTTCCAGTAATCGACAAAGTAAGGGACATCTTGCAAATGATTAAAAATAACAAAAGCATAACATTTATACAATTTATTCCAAAAAGTCCATAGATATTCTAAACATAAGTGACCACAAATTATAGTGTTGAATTTCTGATATCTTGTATAGTTATAATTAATGTTACAATTCTTAAAATATTTAATTAATTCCATTGGAGGTTTCAAATCCCCGAAGCTATCAAAATATTCACAGTAGTTGTATATTTTAACGTAAGCTACCCAATGTGTTCCTTCATTCTTAGAATCATCTAAATTAATGATACCACATTCAATCCGTTTCGGTATCTTGGGCAACCTATCTCTCATGTAAACTCCTCGAAAGTATGGGATGTGGTGTGCATACTTTTGGATGTCTATATTTGTTAGAGCACGATTAGGTAGCTTAAAATTCAGTTTTTTGGAGATTTTATATACAATCCTTTACCATTTTTATGTGTTTTAATGTATAAACCCTTGCCTAAATTCAGTGACTCCATAGCACGATTATGTCGTTCTGTTTCTCGCAAATTTTGTTGACCAGCTTTGTAATCATTAACTGTTTTCGCAATACCAGCCGCACCACCTGCTAATGCTCCTAAAGCCGATAAACCAGCAAAAATTGGAATCAAAGGTAGTACGCCTCCTGTTTTTGGTAATGGTATCACTCGCGGTACTCGAATCTTTTGCATGCAAGGAATTATTTTCCTTGCTGCTGAATAGGCAGCTTTAATTAATGTTTTACCGTCCTTGGGATTTAGTTTCTTTATTTTTGATTTTATTTTTGATACAAAACTTTTAAATGTTTTAGCACCAGATCCAGACTTCATTTTGGCTTTCATTACTTTACTTACTATCCATGAGCTAAGTTTTTCACCTTTACCAGCATCTTTCGATGTAAGCCTTTCTTTCGCCATGTTTAGTAATTGCAAATCAGCCTTGTGACGATTGTCTAAGTCTGTATGATTTGCATATGCTATATCGTGTTGCTTGCAAGCTTCGTCTAGCTTATTTATACCTCTATCACCTCGTGCTAACCGTTTGCTAAGTTTAGTTCCTGGCCCACAATAATTGTATCCTGGTAAATGAACTTCGAATGGTAGATTATTAATTATAGTGTTAACTAGTTCACCACCTTGCATTGTCCAAAGATTAATGAAGCAAAGATTACAATAATTAGTGTTTATATAGGTAACATAAAAATGATTTAACCCATTATAGCAGATTTATCAATCCAACTGTTTTCTTCTTTGTTTAAACCAAGCCATTTCACAAATAGTTTTGATCCTTTTCTTTTTAAAACCTTTTCAATCTGATAAACACCGGGACAGTAAGATTTTTGTAGTTCTTGCTCATAAAAAGTTCCTATTATGGGTTGATTTCGCTGGTCTTCTAGATAATACGTTAATGGGTAGGTATCATTAATTTTTTTATGGTAAATAACTCGGTTGACCAATTAGGTGTATAGTATAACCTTTCTCAAAATTGTGTTTGTACACTTGGGAGCAAATAAATCGAGCCACTACCTTTTTTCACGTAAAATGGTAAATATTTTTGGTAATATGGAACGTATCAATTCGAACTATATATCGCCTAAAAGTTTAGTTAATAACCTTTACAATGAGGGTAAATTATTGAATAATAACCTTATTGAATGATAAATTATTGGCTCTGCAAGAAAAATGGTAATTTTGATAGAAAATTTAGTAGGGCTAAAACAGTCCATAAAAACAATAAAAAACAAAATTATTGCAAAAAAAATATTCTTAATAACTGGTATTACCCCCCCCGGGCCCTGATACATTCTTGTAGCCTATTAGTCATCGATCTGATCAGCGTTACGATGACATATTGTGGTATGTTCTCCCACTCTTCAAGCACAGCGACTTTAAGCTCGGGAATGGATGAAACAGCGGGAACCCTGGCTCGGACTCTCCGTTTTAGCTCGTCCCATAGGTGTTCGATCGGGTTCAAATCGGGACTTCGTGCTGGCCATACCATTTGTTGAATCCCGATCGCAGACAAGTATTCCGTAACGATCTGCGCGGTATGAGGTCTCGCATTGTCATGCATAAACAAGAAATTTTCTCCGACAAAACCAGCATACGGCATTACGTGGTTTTCAAGAATGTCAGTTATGTATCGGTCAGCTGTTAATCCACGTCTACCACTGCCATCGTTGGCGGGGTCGACGAAGACAAGTTCCGTTTTTCCGTCTAGAGAAATTCCTCCCCACACCATACAAGAACCACCACCAAAACTCACCGTTTCTCGAATGCAACATTGGGCAAATCTTTCACCAGGACGTCTATACACTCGGTTTCTCCCGTCATTGCTAAAAAGACAGATTCTTGACTCGTCAGAAAACAAAACTGACCTCCAGTCTTCTAACGTCCAATTAATGTGTTCTCGAGCAAACTCCAAGCGAGATCGGCGATGAGCTACAGTCAATTTTGGGCCAGTTGCTGGTTTGTGTGATGTTAAATTTCGTTCTTTTAGTCTTCGTCTCACTGTCCACCTACTGATTGCGACTCCTCGAACGTCACGTAACGCTTGCTGTAGCTGAACAGCATTAAGTCCACGGTCGCGCAACGAATTGGTTGCAATAAAGCGGTCGTCACGTTCTGTTGTTGCCCGTGGTCGGCCAGTTCCAGGTCGCCGAACAAAAGCACCAGTCTCCAGATACCTGCGGTATACCCGCTGTACCTTTGAACGACTCAAATGAAGTCTGCGTGCCACTTCACGTTGTCCGTGTCCAACCTCAAGTAAAGCTACAACTTGGGCAGCTTCCGTCGGTGTAGTATCCATTTTATCAGGTTATTTTGATTACACAGACACAGATAAAGACAACAATAACAAGTAATATGGGTATGATTAACAAAAACCTCAAATTTAATCTTTTCTTAACAGAGTACAATAAAAATGTCATAAGCAAATTAAATGCGATAATTTTATTCTACCCTTTAAACTTTAATAAAAATGAAATTTTGACAACTAACTACCCTCATTGTAAAGGTTATTAAATACCCTTTTAGGCGATATATGTTTCGAATCGATGCGTTCCTTAATACCAAAAATAATTACCATAATGCGTGAAAAAGGAAGTGGCTCGATTTATTTGCTCCCAAGTGTATTTACTGATGCGTACATAATCGCCTACTTTAAACTTAGGTTTCTTTGTATGGAGAGAGGATATTTTTTTTAATGTTCTGTTAATATTTTCTTTTATAACGTGTTCATTATATTTATTTACTTCAATCGGTTTATATTTAATAGTCTGATGCTTTGTATTATTATAGCTCTTCAATATTACTTCTAACGGTTGTCCTAACCACTTGTAGTTTCCATTGTAGCTAAAAGATTTATATAACTTATTTTTAATAGTTCTTATTAGTCTTTCAACAATCGAAGCTTTTTTGGTTGAAAACGTTGAGTAATGGTTAATATTGCTCGTCTTCATAAGATTCTGAAACGTGTTGTTATAAAACACGGTCCCCATATCCGTTTGTAAATTAACAGGTCTGCGATTACTATCAATCAATATCCTTTCAAATGCATGAGTAACATCTTGTTTATTTTTTGATTTTAATGGTTCTGCCCAAGCATACTTTGAAAAGCAATCAATAACCACTAGCACATAATTGTAACTTTTATTATACTTTTTTAAGTTTTGCATGTCCATCAGATCGGCTTGCCACAAGTCATCAATTCCTTTTAAAATAACTGATCGCCTCAGGAAACTTTTTCGCGCAGCTTTATGTATTTCATTAACTATTTGCTGTTTTGCCATTAGAGAGATTTTTAATTAACTTGTCTACCTCCGCTTTGGTATAAAACTTGTCTTCGAAATGAATCAAAACGTCAGATGACTTTGTTTTTAAATAAGACTTAACTGCATTTTGCCCATCCAATATAATTTGAGAACGCAATGAAGAAATCAATCTATTGAATTCTTGTACCGTGAGAGCATTCATTCGATCTACATAATCCTTGTTCACAACTTCGTCTCCTTCTACGGGAGATCTTATTCCTTTCAGTCTAGTTGATTTTAAATCATAGTCCCCCGTTTCTGACTTGCACAGAGCGTTCTCATTAAAGTCTAGTAACTCTGTTAATCGTAATCTTTTATGAACGTGATGTCCAAATTTGTCTACGTTCATATTTAGATGTATATTAATGGAAGGTTAACAATAAAATGAATACATTTTTAAAAATCATTTATTTATTTATAATTTTATTTTCACGCAATTCTTCAATGATAGATATAATTTCATTGTTTACTCCAGTGTTACCAGCATCTCGAGAAGCTATCAGTAATTTTAACCTATTCACTAGTTAAAAAGCTAGCTAGTTAGCTAGTTTAAAAGTGGCTTAATAACTTGTAAATATTTCTGTCCCTTATTACTTTTTATTGGTTTACCGGAATCATAGTCTCGTCGATGAGCATTTGTGTCGAGTAGCATTGACTTATAGTGTTGCATATCACAGTTGGTTACCAAACTTAAATCTACATCTTTCTTTAGCAACAACTGTTTCAAGCCAGGTGTATTTTGATATTTGCGCCCAGACACGATAATATATTCATCGCTGATTGTTATGTGAGCTGAACCTAGCATCAAGTTCCCATCCTTCACTCTAACACCATATGGGACCCCGGCGAGTGCTTCTGGTGATATTGACCAAGAGGATGTATCACCCTGTTTATTTTCAACTAATGATTGAAACGAACAATCACTTTCCTTGTCAGATTCATAGTCGTTGTCGACGTTACTCAGGTTTCCTTTCTGAGAAGCCGAATCAGTAAATGAAGTATCTGCTTCTTCATTTCCCGTGGTATGTAAACGAGGTGGTTGCTGGCTTGCATTTGCAATAAGGTTGAGAGGGTCTGTTACAGGCTTGAACACTGACTCCAGTGTATGTTTATTATCAATCTCAATGTCTTTCATTTTTCGTATTTTTTTCTTAACAGCTTCTGCAGCATCAACAATTTGTCTTTTTAATGATTTTTCCATTTTTAGATCTTGATAGATTAAGCGTTGTTTAATGAATAATAATATTGCAAAGGTAAGATACTTAAATATTAATTATTTTAATCAAATATTACAAATGTGTCAAATTTATTTCTGTAACATCCTTTATTTTTGGAACAATCCTTATTAATGACTTTTAACTGTAAGGTTCATTCCATATTTTTGAACACATTTCACGAAATTCTAGCCATGTCATATCAGTGTTGACATGTTCTTCATAAATATGTTTCAAATTAATTTCATCTTGTTTAAAAAGTATAATTAAGTTAGCATTGTCTCTAACTAACTGTTTAGGAATTTTACTATATGTCTGGTTAAGGTAAAAACAATCAATACATTTGTGTCTTCCCATCGCAAAGTAATCACGCATATTGTTTTGGTTTTCGCAAGCAACATCATCAAATATGATCACAGAATTAGGTTTTGCCTCCTGGACACTCAGTACTTCCGCATTACCATGATATTTCTGGAATGAGACACCAGAAACCCTTTGTAAAACTTGTTCTAAGAAGATGTATTTGGGTTGATGTAGAGTTTTCGAATAAACATAAACATTTTGAAATCTTAATCCATTCTCATGTATGAGAAGACCTATTAACAAATTAGTTTTTCCACAATTGGAAGGCCCGCAAATAATGCAACGTACAGAGGTAGGTAGTAGCTCTCCATGACGAGAACCAGTATTTTGAGGCTCAATACACACTGTTTTCACATGTAATGATTGTGGTTGTTTGACAAACTTCATAGTTACACATGAAACAAATAGATTAATAATGAGTCAATTAATTTGTTACACTCACATTTATAAATAATATTACGTCAGCAAACACTAAATAGTCTGTTCTCATGCTTGTTTGAGTTTTAAACTATTAACAATGCTCAGTGATAGAATACCATGGTAAACTGAACCGGTTAGTCGATTCTTGATTATTGAGCGTCTTGAATCACTGTGTCAGTCAAGTCGATTGTGTATTATTGGACATTCTGAGGCACTGTCAAATGGTCCGTGTCGACCGTTCACGATTGGGCATTCTGCACCACCGGAGCGATGGCGAACTCGTTTCGCCGAGCGAAAAGTGGTCCAGAATGCCCAATAATATACTACTCCAGTAGTTATGTAGATTATCGTGTTACCCAGTTGGAGGTCCGATAGGCAGTCGCTCCATGTAAAACACTGGTATTCAGCTGCATCCGGTTAGATTGGAAGCCGACCCCAATATAGTTGGGAAAAGGCTAGGCAGATGATGAGTTATATAGATTATCCCGAACGAACACAAACTTAACTTTAATTTATAATAATATAGTGATAGCCACGATTTGCTTGCTTATTGCATTTTTTAAATAAAAATGAACAGAATGATGAATTTTGTTAATTTTTGTTTTTTCTTCCGAGTGCATATCTCTTTTTTAAGGAAATTTCCAACAAGTTAGTTGACACTTCCCGTAATCCAAGAGCTGGTTTTTACCTTGGTCAGAGATTAAGCATTGCCATCCAACGTGGCAATGCAGCCAGTCTCTTGGGCACATTCCCAGATGATGGCGATGTGGAGGAATTTTTTTATGCCTTATTACATTAGTTTTTTTTTGTTTAATAGTTATACGTTTTATTTTATTGTACGTGTAAATATTGTATATAAAAAATGCTTATTCTTAGAAAAGTAATAACAAGTGGTAACTTTTTAACTGTAAATGCGTCACGTGGGATTTGACCACAAGTACTACCTTAATAATAAAACAAAGCAGCTAACTTCTTGCCATATTTTGGGTAGTTCTGTTGCATTGTAATTACTTTTCGTAAGTAGTTTTATTGTTGATTTTTCCGCAAAATAATAATAGTGGAACTTGGATATACTTCCTTACTATTAACATTCTTTTGTTATTTACGAAAATACTTTGTCCTACACTAGGAATTTCTTTTGTATCGTAGGCGTAAACATAATTAGTGTTTATATTTCTGTCAAAAAAATCATAGTTTTAGTGACAAAAAAAACTTTGAAATTATGTTGGTAGGTATATCATTATCTGTCTAGCCTTTCCCAACCATGTTGGGGTCGGCTTCCAGTCTAACCGGATGCAGCAGAATACAAGTGTTTTATAACCATTTAGCTGGTACGAACCGGGGGGACAATTGACACCAATAAAAAAATGCACTTTGAAGCTTTATACTTTAGTACCGGATCCCTTCATTAAAATATTGTTTTTACAAACCCTTAATATCTTTAAAATGCCTTTCTAACGACACCACATACCATGGAGTAGACTAGAAAAAAAAAACAACCATCCCCACTTTACGTGTAGAGGAGCTTTAGAACGAATGCCTATCGGACCTCCACAACCCCAACTGGGTTACACGATACCCCTTGGTAAGACTTGTTGTTAGTATTTCAGGCTTCTGACTACCCATAACGACTGCCAAAGATCTCGACTTGTGTAAATCTACCCAGTGTCGAACAAATGGATTTTCAAATTTATTTACTAATATTTTCAAGACCACACAATATAACATCATAATAATATAAACTCGGGTACGGCTATATAATAATAATATGTGGGGACATTTCACACACGGCCATCTGACCCCAAACAAGGGAGACCCTGTACTATTGGTGTCAGACAGCTGATATACATACATAAATACATTTTAAATACATACATATATAGATAAACAACACCCAGACACAAGGCAAACACAAGTGCGCATCACACAAATATTTACCCTGGGCGGGAATCGAACCCGCAACACGCTGCGCAGCAGTCGATCGCTCAGCCACTGCGCCAACCGTGTCGTCAAAAATATTTGATCCGTGCGGAAATTGAACCCACGACACGCAGCGTAGCAGTCAACCCCTCAACCACTGAGCCAACCATGTCGCCCAAAGTAACCATTAAATTTTAGAAGTTATGTTAGAGAGTAAGTAAGTACTAGTACTTACTAGTACTTGGAACAATACGTTCACTTTTCTAGGATTAGGTACCAAATTAACATGTCATTAGAACAATTCATTTTAATTACTATTAGAACATCAACATTAAATTGGTAACGTATAAGCACAATGCTGCCAGTTTTACAGTCTTTCTTCCATGCCGCTATAACGTCAAATGTTTGAGTTTTAATTACACCATAGGTACTGCTGATATAATACTTATTCCGTAACCAGCTGGTTACGACAAAACCAGAGTTACGAAAAGTATATTCTAGTTACAAAACCATATAAGTACCTACTGCAAACGAACATAAATAATCTGATCAAAAATGAAACCCATTTTCATCAGTTTTATGACATTTCCTCTTGATCACAGCCGTTTAAGAATATTTCAAATTTACATTATTTTTATTACACACACTACTGCACTAACACTACAAGCTATACCTAAGCATTGTTATCACATCCTCCTATCAGAAATTAAAACACCCTTTCCAGCCTCCAATATTCCCCAATAAGAACGCACCCTTATTTTTACCAAAAAAAATATTCCAAACAGAAAACCCTCGTCATGCTGACCGGTGCTCAGTCGTCACTACTTGCGTGACCGGGGGCTATTTGACCAATGAACGGTCAGTATGAGGCTCCGCCCCTTGCGTGGACAACGGTCAGATCCCACGGTGGGGATCAATCTACGACGTGGACGTCAAGTAGATTGATTACTGTTGAAATGTGCCTACAATGTATGAGATTTTGGGTCAGCAAGCTTAATAGGTAAAATATTTGAGATTGTTCGTTTTTTGAAAATATGAAAATACTTCTGAATAACTTATTCAAGTGACTATTATCATCTAGTGAGTTCTTTTCTATTTTTAAAATATAGCAATCACAATTACAATACTGCGAATATGAAAAGTGAATTGGATTAGTAAATGTGAGGAAAAGAGGTCAAATAGTGTTGGGGATAAACAATTATTATGGTTTTTTTTATAATATGGCTTTAACTAAGTAAACATTACAATAAAGGTGGTCCTTTACTGTAATGTTTACTTAGTACCTATTTGAGTATAGAGCTACGTCCACGCTAACATACGCTCGTTCAAAGTTGTAAGTCAGTCTATGCTATAAGAACTCGTGTTTCATAAGTTTTCAAGTAGTTCTAGTCTCATCGTGAAAGCGTAACAGACATAGACAGAGGTGCCGAAACCCTTGTTCACAGAGTAACTTTCGCGTTTATAATATTAAAGTATGGATTAGGAAGTAGGATCTTTCCTATCTCTGTTACTGTGTTACCAAATCAAATACTGACCGTTACACACATTGTTATTTTAAAATTATTATTTTAATAAATAATAACTCGTACCATCTGCCATTTTGAACAATGCACTTTTTTGCACACAATTCGCAAGTGTAGCGAGGGTCCTATTTCTGGTAAAACAGGTTTCTAGTTTGCATTCATAAATTCATTTGATAGAGTTACGCCGTTTTAAATGGATATCACAATCATTATGTGCAGAAATAATAATCGTGCACACTGGACTTTCGTATTGTGGACACTGGTAAGAACTATCGTTGTGATTAGATGAGAAATGACTTTCAAAAGTGCCTTTTAATGGTATTTTTTTTTATTTAGCCGTTACTGTCCCACTCCTGGGCAAACGCCTCTCCCGATTTCCTCCATTTCTCCCTGTTAATGGTGGAATTGAAATAAATTACTTGACCTTGACTTAATATAAGACCACCAGTACCACCTTAGGTAGCTATTTCGGCCACAAAGCAGGCGGTACTGTGGTCCAATTTAAAGGGTATGAGTGTCGGAGTAATTACAAACAGATAAGACATTTCTACTTTGTTTTTGGGCTGATAACGCATCTGCAACGCCTCTGGTATAGCACATATCCTATGGGAATCCAAGAGTGGTCGTCAAAGACAATATGGCATACATCACCACGCCATCATGCATCGAGCGAAGGTAGCGGTGACCGCCGACGGCTGCCCTGGTGTTAAGTACATCAGGGCAGCCGTCGGCTTAATTGCCATCCAATGACATAAAGAATAATAACTCACGATAGAGCCCTTTGTACAGAAGCCAGCACATCAACCAACCAGCACATCAATCTGTCAAATTTATTTGATAGTTTTTCAACTTTGTTACAACAGTATAAGGTTCATGTTCGATTGGAGAAATTTGACAGTTTGAGATAGCTCGAAGAGATGTTTGTACTTCAGCGCCGTCCGCATTCTTTGAAGCATCAGCATCCTCAGCTAAAGGATCTGGCCACAATTTCTCATGCATCCTAGAGTCGTTCCCTTACTTCTTCTAAGTCATCGGATATCCCGCCATTGAGGCACACAAAATTCATTTGAAACATACAATTTGTCATTCAATACAAATTATAACTGTACGAAGTAAAAAAGTAAGGAAAAAAAAAGTGAAAAAAAAAATGAAAAATAAAAGATTAAAAATGTCATGATGGCCCAGTGGTTAAGCCGCCCGCCTCTCATGCATGAGGTTGTAGGTTCACAACCGCGGGCTCAAACAAGTACAGTCAACAGCAAAAGTAGATGATCAAAATCAGAAATTCAATACTAATAAACGGAGTTCGCGTCAGAACTGTGTGGCGTCGAAGTGATTAAAAAATATGTGTGTGACTTTTCCAATTTCATACATAATTTCCAAGTAAGTTTATATTGGACATTACTGGCATCTGTAAAATACATCGTGAGTAAACCTTGACTAATAATTATAAGTCTAAAATCGCCAATCAGCCTCTTCTTCAATCAGCTTCTCTGTATGAGACGATAATAGACTAGTATTGTTATGATTAAAGGACAAAAATTAAAATGTCAAATTACAAGTTAGTCATTTTATACAATAGACACAATAATTACTTGCGAATATTTATCGTAGATTAAAGTTACTCTAAGCATACGTTTTGGATGTATATTGCACTGTTATTGCTGGATAAAAACGTTAAAACATTTGGCTTAATTTAACGTTATTATTAAGATGTTATAGACGTTATTGAGACATTGTGTTGGCTGAGTTTTGGTTTGGCAGGAATAATCAAAGTCAAAGTCAAATCATTTATTTCAATTAGACCATAAAGGCACTTTTGAACGTCATTTTGCAAAATTTGAATCTAGTTGCCCATTCCAAATGGTAGTTTCGTCTCATTCTCATTTATATGTCACATTTCATCTAAATGAACTTGAGGTAAGCTGTTATTCTACCTGCAATGCTATTCTGTAACAACTCACTTCAGTGCTCACTTCTAATTCCGCGGTGAAAAATGTATTTGGTAACTCGATGAAAACTACGCTAGTGCCACTAAGTAAGAACATAGGTTTTTTTTAAGTATGCTTTTCACTTAAGGTAAGTGAAATCGGAAATGAGTTGGGATTCTAATTCGGTAGTAGGCGTAGTCACTAGCTATTGTGCAGTGATATTCTGTAAAAAACTTTTTTTAAAAAAGAGAACCGCCTTCAAAAAAAACTTAAAAGTGATAAATGATAAATAACTTTAGCACAAAACACACATGAGTTTAGTTTCGGAAGTCGGTGGCTTTGTTTTGTTTGTGGTTTTATATTGCCACCGACTTCCGAAACTAAAGTCATGTGTGTTCTGTGCTAAAGTTATTTATCACTTTTAAGAGCGCGTATTCGATTCGTGAAGAAAACTTCATGTTTTGCGTTTTGCCCAGAGCAATATCGTAATTTATTATGTGAACAGATTATTTAAGGACAATTTACAGTTTTAAAAATATTAAGTCTTGATTTAGACAGCTACAGAGTAAAAGTATAATTTTTAATTATGGTTTTTTAAAGCGAAGACAATTCTTTCATATCGTTTTACGAAAATAGACGTCAGAGACGAATACAACCGTTACAATATGCCAAAATATTTTGTTTTATGCGTTTTTCCAACAGTATATACAGTCATAAAGACAGCTACAGAGCCAAAATTACGAAAATATTACTATTATGTATTAAAAAACAATGTCGAAAAAGTCGAAAATCGGTTTACTTTGTCAATTTTTTTCCACCAGGATTTGAATAAAAACATAACTGATATATTTATTTTATGAAAGTAAATGTTATGATTAATATACAGAATAGTTTTCAGTCCGTTATACGAGCTCATTTATTTTAGACAATTATTTTAAAAAGCACTGTAAAACATCGCGCGCTGTCGTTTGCCGATCAATTTCAATGGTTCGTGCTTATTTCGTGCATATTTTTTTTTCTGATGCACACAAACAGACCATTGTATTGTACTAGTGTGTGTCAATGCTGCTACGCCGTTCTAGCAATCGTTTAGATTTTGAGTTGCGCTAAATCGAATACGCGCCCTTAAGTTTTATTTTGAAGGCGGTTCTCTTTTTTCAAATATGTTTTTATTTTACACTTTTTAGTGCCTCGTTATCAACCAAATCCATTAAGGAACGGCAACACAGTTAAAACAGAGATTGAAAGTCCTCCAAAGATGGAAAGATGGAAGAAACGAAAACGACTTCTCGGTTTTTGTGGTTTTTTTCAAAAAGCGCTGAATAAATTTCTGTTAGTTGTTAACTAAAATCTTCCCCAGAATATAACAAACACTTTTCTGAAAACCGCATCAAAGTCGATTCAGCCAAACGGGAGATAATCTCGGACAAACATACATACATACATACAAACATACGAATCGAACTGAGAACCTCCTTTTTTTGAAGTCGGTTAAAAAAATATCCATCGGTGGATGTACATATGTGAAGTGAGCTTCAAATGAGCTGTCTTTCCACGGTCTGATGCTAGGCACTGGTAGCTCATCTCAAGTTCACTGAATCATTTAACGTAATTTCACTAAAGAATATTTTTACAGAGCACTGCTGTTGGAAGTTGATGGTCTTACCTAAGTGTAAAATTATGTAGATCATATTGAGTAAACCCATGGTTTTGTATTATGTTGTAACAACGTACAATAAGTGTTCGGTCCTTTGATGATTATGAAAACCCATTCAATCACCGCGTACTATTCACAGAAACTAGGCTTGTTAAATAATTCTTACTTACCGGTATCTAGTTGACAAAATAATAAAGTATCTGTGTTACCAGTGCCTCCTGTAGGTAGGTAGGTACTATTGCTGATCCAGTGCTGCATAATTCTTATACGTAAGTGTTTTACGAAAAGAGGGTCTAATTATTTAGTCCATATTTACGAAAGATACATCGAATTCCGTACATAATAATACTTAGTTATTTTAACTTAATGAAAAACACTGTTTAAAGGTGGACTCAATAAATTGTAATAATAATAATTTATTCAAAACAACGTAAGTAAATAAATAAACTGAAAAGGGTTAACAGTTTCGTAATTTTTTGTTAAATAAATCAGCATTCTATACGTTTTAACCGAGTACTTAGTTGTTGCGTTTTTGTATAGAACAGTTAGTTTATTTCTAATAAACCACAAGAAATTACGCCATGAGGTCTAAAATCATTAAATGGATTCACGGTAGAAGTTTACAATACGATGTTCTTTTCAACGTGTATTACTTATAAGGCACGTGATGCGTCGGAAAAACCAAAAATCATCTATATACTTTCGTGTTCCCATAACCCTCCAAACATCAATACAACAATTCAAAACTAATAACTTATCGTCACATCAACATGATCAATAAAAATAATAATAAGTGAGGACATATGTTTCAAAATAAGTAAGTAATAAAACTTTTTTATTATCAGAAAACAACGTTTTTACCCCACATAGAGCACGCGACGAAGGGTTGATTTAAGAGAAAAACAGGGAAATGGGTCGGAGAGGTCATTTTGTACCGGGGGCTGCAGTGAAGGGGTTAAAACGCCCTGATAACTGGTCACATAGACCTGGCGTGGGTTTGATGAAACCGGTTGAGTGAAATATTGACCGTTTTATATTTAATCTAAAGGGTGAAGGAGAAATATGAATAACTAAATGTTTCTCAGAAAATTAGAAACTTCTAGTTACCGGGAAAATTTGAAGAAAGAAAAAAGATATATTGACACAGACCATGTGCACACAATAATAAAAAGGTTATTTAATAAAAAAAACCGTAACAAATAAAAAACATTATAACAGTAACAAATAAAAAACAATATTGTGTGCCCCAAAGCTGCGCCAAACAGGCCCAGTTCAACAAAAATGCCAGATCACTGTCTTGTGCCTGAAGACAAGTGACCTAGAGACTGACCAGATCCGCATCACACTCAACACAAAGATTGCAGAAGCAGTTCACGTTAGCTGAAAGCCGAAGCAGATGACACAATATCGTCAGTGGACAGTTGGTTTTCTGATGGGTCACGTCTCGGCCCCCAGCGTTGAGGAAACGAAGCAAGGAGGAGGACATGTTTCACTTGCATCCTAAGGAAACTACCGAAGTTTAATCATCATACAAATCATTTTATAAGGATACTTCTAATAAAATTGTAATAGTAGGTAGTAAGATGACATCAAATGGGCCATTAGATAGGTACCTATACTTTGGGGCTGACGACTATCCATTAGGAAATGAGACGGTCGTTAAGACAGAATGGTACAGGTGGATGCTGTCCATTCTAAATCAAATCAAATCAAATCAAATTTATCCGTAAATGTAGGTTCCAATACATTAGGTTTTAAGGTCTTATAATAATATGGTCGGTTCGCTACATTTTGCTCGAGACGTAACTAATTTTGTTATTATTTGTAGCATACAAATGATCAGACACAACATTTAAAATTAAATAATTCAATTACTTACATACCAACATAATTATTCATTTATTCACGCAGACGTTGTCCTGCCCTGAAAATTGGTACAAAAATCCAGGTCCAGCCTACCCTACCCTACCTACCTTACCTATCGTACCTACCTTGTGTCCACTCGACACAGCAATTTGGCTCTTCGCAGTGGAGAGGTAGGTACCTGTATGTCTATTCTGTTATAATGTCCCTCGGTGAACACCTAGGTGAAGTGAGTTGTCATCCGTCCGTCTGCTTTGTCAATCCCCAGCATCGGGACGGATGACAGCTCACTTCACCTAGGTGTTCACCGAGGGAGATTGTAACAGAATAGCACTGCTGGGTGACATAGATAAGTACTACTAAGTTAAGCGCTCCTAGTACCAGGGTAACATACGTATATGAATAACATACATATATCTAAGAAGTCCTACAAATCGACAGCAGCGCCACCTACCGGGTCCAATTGTGAATCTAAACCATTCTCAAATCTACTGGAACACGCACAAATAATTTCATCAAAATCCAGGTCCAGGCGTTTAGGAGGAGTTCATTTTCATACACACGCACAGAAGATTTTTGTATATAAGATTACCAATGTCAAAATATTAATAGTCAAAACGTAATATTGTTAAAAAAACTAAAATAAAACAAAATCTAAATGTCAATGGTGTCCTCCATAAAATCAGTTGTGGAATAGTAACATTTATGAATTAAAAATTCTTTCAGTTTCCTTTTAAACATATTATTATTCAGATTCTGTATTCGTCGCGGAATTTTATTAAAAATAACTGGAGCCATTTGATAAATACTTTTACGAATTCTATATATGTATATATATATATGTCGGAGATGGTTTTTAATCTCAATTAATATTGTGGGTAGTTAACTAAATTTGTTATGATTTGTTTCTCTTATTATCAATTTAAGTGATTTTAGTATCAATTATTGTCTATTAATTCGAGACATGATTTATTGAGTACTCACTGTATGCACACTGATTTGTGGTTACTTTATTTCGATAATTGTTATCGATGGATTTATTCAAAACAATTGTTGACATGTTACTTTGAATGTAAAACGAATTACTTTATGAAATCACTATTGTTTATTCATGACAATTATTAGTGTGTTATTAATTGCTTTATAATTAAATCTTATTAGATTTAGTACATTGTAGTGTTTTGTATCAAGTAAACGCGTGACGCACTTCCGTGCGGCATTGGATAGACTTGTATGGAGAGGTTGCAAGGTGGGGGGCATCGCCTTATAAAAGAGCGTGCACTCCGTAAGTATGGCAGTCGATCCTCGGATTCGACTCAGTAAAGAGTTCCTGCTCCGACAATACTGTCGGTTTACCTGGTACAGCGCTGCTGTATATTCACATAGCTGTATAGGCTTGCTGCTAGCGAGCGATACACTTTGTATTTGGGTGGCTTATGCTACTGTACGAACTATGAACCTTAAGGGTTTGTTCGTTTATCATTGGGTGGCTTATGCTACTGTACGAACTATGAACCTTAAGGGTTTGTTCGTTTATCATTGGGTGGCTTAGGCTGCTGTACGAACTATGAACCTTAAGGGTTTGTTCGTTTATCATTGGGTGGCTTAGGCTGCTGTACGAACTGTAAACCTTAAGGGTTTGTTCGTTTATCATTGGGTGGCTTGGCCACTGTACGAACTGTGGGACCTTAATGGTCTGTTCGATTAACTGTATTGTTGCTGTACCTTTAACTTACTTTATTCCTGTTACTGATTACCATTTGTATTGTGTTTTCTGTACTAATAGTGTGTAATTGTTTTTACAGGTCTTGTTTATCGATAATGGGATAATGGGAACGCCTATAGTCCTGACGATGTGCTATACCGCTCGGCACTCCTCCTCGATCGCTCACTGACGATCCTACATATATATTTTCAGCTGACAAACGATAAAGCTCTATTGATCCAAGATCCTAAAGTCATGCCGCCGCTGTTCTGTGGTCGCCACTGTTGACTCTGACTTTCAGAAGTTGCAGTGGTTTAAGAATAGTGTGGCTTGCCTTGTCAAAAAAAAAAAATCTGTTGTGCACGAGTTAAACTTATTTTAAGCTATGTATATCTCTTTCTCTCCAATAAAACAAGAAAGAGGCAGATATTAATAAGAGCTGTCAATAGGGTATTACACCCATTTTTGAAAAGTGTCTCAATGAAATTCTGTAGTGCTACTATGCCACCAAAAAAAAACATAAAATTTTTGTTCAATCGATAAGTGCCTTAAAAATGCATCTAAATTTTAAATTTTCTAATTTTGCGCGTAATTTGACGAAAACGCCTCTTATTGGACGCCATATTGCTCAGCGTAAATGACGTCAGTTCGTTTTGTATCAAATGTGCTCATATTAAATACGATAATTGTATATCATTTAAAAATAATTAAAAGCATATTTTGTAATAGGCGTAATAATGAAAAATTACATTGGTTACGAAAATATTAAAAGTACAAAGCCTATATTACGCCAATCGGTTGACTGACAGTTGACAATTTTTTGTTTACACAGCCGTACGGCGTAATAACATGGCCGCTACTATTTCACGGTGTTTTATAACAGATTAAAAATACTGAAAACTTTGAATTTAATTTAAAAATTCGTTTTGTTATTTTATGAACTAAAACTTACATTTTCCGACTGCTTTATGCCTAAACTGTCTCAATAACATATTTATAGATTTTTTTCTCGTATAGAGTAAAATACCCTATTTAAGTTGATCTAAAATGTTCATACAATCAGTTGTCCTTGCGCGCGGAGACCTATCAATAATCTAAGCAGTTAGTTGTCATACATAATATAGTTGTCATGTCAGAACGTATTGATTAAAAACACTGCAAAGTTAAAAAAATAACTAATTTTACATATCTAACTTAGTTTTTATCTGACGCCGTCCTTTTCTTGAGCTTCCTGGTATTAAGAGATTGTCTAATTTTAGTTTGATTTGTGAATAAGGGACTCAGCGCCAATGTCGTTAAGGAGGTATGCGTAAATACTTGCAAGCTATAACCCCGGGTCTTTTTTCAGGTTTCAGGTATAAAGCGTCAGGTATAATCCTTCTTACTACCTTCTGTCCGCGACTTCATCCGTGGGAGACAAATTTTTCATAAAGAACATCCTATGACATTCGGTAATAGAGTAACTTTCTGTAAGTGAAATAGTTTTTGTAATCAGACCAGTATTTCCAGAGATTACTACATTCAAACTTGCAACAACATCAACAGCCACCAACAGCAATCAACAGCAACCCACAGCAATCAGCAGCAACCAACAGCAATAACAATACAAGCAGTATCATATCTATGATAGCGAGTATGCTTGATTGTGTGTTTATGAACCACTGCTGCAGGATTTCGGCTGGGCCTGTCACTTTGCAGCAATTATGTCATAAACTGCTTCTGTTTCTGTTTTAGTGTAAGACTAACGTAGTTTGCAAGTATATTGTTACTAACACTATGAGTCTTCTTGCTCGAAATAAATGATTATTATTATAATCTATACTAATATTATAAAGCTGAAGTTTGTTTGTTTGTTTGGTTGAACGCGCTAATCTCAGGATCTACTGGATCGAATTGAAAAATTTTTGAGTTGGATAGTCCATTTATCGAGGAAGGCTATAGGCCCATGCGAAGCCGAGTCGGGTCGCTAGTATTAGTATAAGTATAGATACAGGATCTTGTTAAATACCACAATATATTATTGCCAGTTGTACAAAAAAGTGCCAAAAAGAAATAGCTTAACACCATAACTACAGCCAGACGCAGACGTTATAAAAAGGTCCTCAAAATGGTTATATTTAATCATGTCGAAAAGACGCAGGCCTGGTGACTTTATGATCTCAGTTCATAATTATCATTCTAATCAATTCTTCAGAAGTTACCTGAATTCTTTGATGCACTAGACTTGGCTTGAGCTACAAAGCCGCGTCATGTTTGATCTTTCTGCAATCATTCAAGTCATTCTCGTATCGTTAGTTTATCATGCTGAGAACATTATTTATAACGCGTTTGCAGCGGTTCTTCTACACCCACAGAATTGTCAGTTTCTTTTATTAATTTTATTCAGATATTTTGTTAAAATAAACGCTTAATTCCTTTCAAATTGACCCATTTTAGTAAAAGCATTAGAATCACAAACCTAGCTATCTTACCTAAAATCAGTAGTGAAGAGTTTGCTACCAAGCTAAAAGTGAGATTACTAAAGATCGTACTCAGTGGAAACTGTACAAATACACAATAACAGTGCTGCTCAAGTCTCTAAACAATTGAAACCACGCCTCCAACATTCAAAATCTTCATTAAAGACCATTCCGTAGAATGTAATCAAAGCAATAGGCAAAATAGGTGTGCATAGTTAGGAATAAACCAACATAATTTGATCTACCCCTCCCCTCTAATTTGTTCTTCGATCAGATTAGAAAAGGGCCGACAAATAATCGCAGAGAGGTCTAATTTGGATGGCCGGGTTGAGCGCTACAATCCGAATCAAAATTCAAAACCGCGCTCTCTCTTAATCCCTGTTGAGGATCACAATAAAAGGTAATACATTTTAACTCCTGGTAAAGAAGTGGACCATTTTGGACCTTATTGCAATTGTAAAAGGGATTATAGCACCTTGGCTGCGGCAAAAATAAGATTATCCAAGCGAAAGTAGAAGGTGAAAGGGAGACATTTTGTTGTAAGGTGGAGCGTGTAGTGAGCGAAGAAAGGATAATGACTTGATTTTGTTACAATGTAGGTACTACTATCTCCATTATTTTTTCACTTTTACAACTCGCTTCTTTGAGAAATATACTATAGGTTTTTTTTATTCTTCAATACCTACCCGTATTCTACAATTATCAATAACTATTGCTATGTGACATAAAATTATCGAAGTTTCTTAACTTTGATTATTTAGTCCTTTCTCCATATCCGGTAATAGTTCTTTCTCCTCATAATATATCATAAAAACACACAGACAGTAAAATGCAAACACAATTTACAATTAATTCTAACATTTAGTTTTATATTATTAAAAGCACTGTCTTTACATATACCTTTACACAACTTTTGTACTTAGGCAGTCCATAGGTGGAACAAAGTAACTATAAGAATTAACAGTACTATTCTGTAAAAATGTTGGTGAAATGAGATTAAGGTAAGCAGAAAATCCCTAGCTTCTGTGGAAATACTCATTTCATCTATCTAGGGAGACTTTTACAGCAGTGCAGTAGGTCGATTCTGTAAAATTCAAACAACAACTCGCATCTCACATCGCTATTCACTCTCACTTCGTATAAGGTTCAAAATGACCTTGATATATTTGACACTTTGAATCGGGTTCGAGTGCGAAGTGAGCGTCGAAGTGACGGGGAAATTATCTTACAGAATGCCACTTCTTACGTCATCTCATACTTTACCTGTCAAAATCTCCCTGTCAATTTAGTTCAACTCGCTGACACGCTCGCAAGGGTGGCGCCAGTGTAAATTCGAATTATCAACCAAGTTTTTAGACTGCCAATCAAGAAACTCACAACGGATTCAGATTCGAAGTTTAGAATGAGGTCTTGCAGAATCGCACCCCAGTTGCTGCTGCTTCTTTTATTTATTGACCCATCATAAACCTGGTTTCAATATCAAGTGATCACTTATTTTCCTGATGGGCATAGACTTTTTCTCATCTCTATCATCAACATTTCTCGTCAACTTGGCATGGCATGATAGATTAAAAGGTCATAATAATACTCGTATTATAGGTAAGTATATACCCCGCTTGCAAATCATGTAAACACAAAGTTGTCTAAGAAGTTAAAACATTTTATTTTAGGAACGTGTCTAGCTATAGGCGTGGTTCAGGAGACAACGTAACGTCACTTAAGATATATACTGCCACCATACGCCTTTCTCTTTCTCTCTCTCTCTCTATATTTCTTTCTCTTTCTTGTATGTCTGCGTACGAGTTTTGAGACTAAAGTAGAATTTATATTATTCATTATTATTATTTTCAGCCCGATTTTTCCCACTGCAGGGCCTTTGCCCTGTGCGCGGACAGGTCTTTACCTGTCCGCTCTCCTTCCAACTCTCTCTTTTAAGGGCTGCTTGGGACCAGTCTTTGTTAAAGGAGTCCAGATCATCCCGCCATTTCAGCCAGGACCTGCAGCGATGTTGCTTGCCATGAATACTGGGTCATACGTTTGGTTAAATGATCGTCTAACATGCAGCGTGCATGTGTCCAGCTCAATGCCCCTAAGGGCCAGACAAGACCCAACTAGCGCCACCCATCATTTTATTTATATTTCTCCTAAATCAGATCAAATTTGAAAAATCTTAAACTTACCTTAACTATTCATTTACCTGTAGTATTTTTGGAGTAACTTTCCACTATTTTCGTCGCATTTCATAACTTAAGAGAATTGCTGATAACCGCTAAACGCGTTGCTTACCACTTTTGGTGGTTAGCTGTTTGTTAATCTCAAACGAAAGGAATGGAATGATGAATGGCGCTAATTGGCTCTTATCTGCTCCGTAAGAAAAAATAACTATACAGGTTTTAATTTCGAATTACATTCGGAGGTAAAACATGCTTGAGGAACTATAGTCCTGACCTCCGTCACATGAAAGCACGGGTTTTATTTTCTGTAGGTACCAATATAATTATATTTGTCTCAGTATACGCTTCGCCTTCCAGCGCAGGTGTCGGCCGGCTATAGTGCGGTAACTCTTTGTGTTTAGCAATTAACTCGCTCGCTCCGTGACGCGAACGCCGATGTCCCCTGTTTCTGCGAGTACGATTGTGTGTAATGTACAGTTTTTATTTAGGTACAAGATTTTAGAATAAAACATAGGACAGAAACAAAACACTGCATAGTTTAATAATCATAACACCTCCTGTACATTTTAGGAAAAAAAAACACAACTATTTATTCTCATCATAAAGACTATTATTAATTAAAAGAATTATCTTTATATATAGGTATAAAAGAAAGTCGTGTCAGTGCTACACTATAATTTATAACTAAAGAACAGCTGAACCGATTTGGAACCAGGAGACGGACATAGGATACTTTTTTTTTGTAGGTAAGTAAGTAGATAAGGACAGGACAACGTCTGTCGGGTCAGCTAGTTAAGTATAGAAAAACGTTGTTATCTTTTAAGCTTATTTTCGAACTTTTAGTTTTCTATGGCAAATGTTTTGGGTACTAACTTTTCCTTTGATGATTGTGACGTAGGATATGATATGAACTTAATAGCAATTAAAAAAAATGGTACTAATTAGGAACAAGGGTGACATTAGACATACCTGTCCTTAAGTACATATAGTAACATTTAAAATTTAGAACAACGCTGTTGTATGCATTATACTATGTGTAAACCACCATCACTTAAAAGTAACAAATTCGCCATAATTCTATCGAATATTCATCTACTTATACCTAATTTTACTACGGGATAAGTCATTCGAGTACCTTTAAAAAAAGATAAATGGATAAATAAATATATCGATGGGATTTAATTAGGAATAACTATTTTGTGACCCATATTCTGACTATAGAAGGTTCCAAATCAAATATTTTCCATTCACAGAATACCTATAGATGTTAGCACAGTTTCACAAATCAGGGTACAGTCAACAGCAAAAGTAGATGATCAAAATCAGAAATTCAATACTAATTTACTAACACTAATTTACATAATTCATTACTAGTTTCTTTATTAAAAGTGTGTGATTGTCACACACATACTTTTGAATCACTTCGACGCCACACAGATCTGACGCGAACTCCGTTCATTAGTATTGAATTTCTGATTTTGATAATCTTCTTTTGCTGTTGACTGTACCTATTTTACCATACAAATATAAAACGACCCAAAAACCATAGCTTTTAAAATCACAAAAGACAATTTACAAACACACCCACATTAAACCATATCTAGGTATGTCCATTATAACTGTAGCCCCCTACATCAGGTAGCGTACATTCGCCGGGCGAAGTAAATAACAAAGAAATATATAACACAAAAGGCTTCCAGGGGGAATGTGGACAATTTTACACGAGTATTTACAACCTCGCTGTCCAACGGTCTCGGGTACACTCCTAGTGGTGGGACAATGAAGACTAAAACTTGTCGATAAAATTGTCGCTTTAATTTTTTAGTAACACCGATGTTCAAAACACTGTTTCTTAGCTTTTGACTCCAGATTATGCTTTAAATTGCTAGCTGTGTCAGTGTATTTAAATGTAGCTGTTTACGTTAGCTATTAGAGCTATTAGCTCGTGGCTAAGTAAAAGCTGTACGGATCAACCAGTCATGATGGTTAAGCTAAATTTGCCGCGGTCGACCTGTGGATGGGTTACCACCCAATTCATACCGAGACCCTTCCGTGCCTCGGAAAGCACGTAAAATCGTTGGTTTCAGCTGTCATTCGTAGACCTTTGACAGTCATTGTAGGTAGTCAGAAGCACAAAATATAAAGGTTACAGAAGGACCGCTCCTCCATCCTCAAAAATAATTACCTAAACTTGCCAGACTCACTAGGGCTGCTACTGTATTGACTCTGTAGGTTTTATTTGTGACAATATGAAATTTTATTGACACTGGTTGGAACTCTTTGCAATTTATTATAACAAAATTTTCCTGATTGTCATGAATGTCGATTACATCATTTATTAATTTTGACAACACGTGACAGTCGAGACTGAAGTTTGCTTGAACCTGTTTGAAAATTCCTATAAACGTAATGTCAATGTGTGCGTGCGAAAAATGGCGATTTCTTCTGAGTGGTCTCTGCTCGGGCGCGCCGCAGCCTTACGTACTTTGTGTCAGAAGCTAGAAAATCTGACAAACAGTCTTAATAAGGGGTAGGTATTAGGTTTGTGGAGGTCCGACAGGCAGTCGCTCCATGTAAAACACTGGTATTCAGCTGCATTCGGTTAGACTGGAAGCCGACCCCAAAATAGTTGGGCCAGGCACATGATGTTTCGCCCCTCTTAGACGTCCAGGGGGGAGTCTAACACCTCACTCCCCCCCCCTGACCCGTGATGTGGCCCGCCGTAGCGGGCCGGCACCAGCCGGGGGTTGCGGAAGTATCTCCAGTTCCCGCGACCCCCGACGTAGGTGTGAGATGGAACACCGGGGTGGCTTTTAGTCAGTAAGAGTCTGACAGACCCCTCCGCCCACCCCAGGGCGGAGGACATCAATGAGGATTTTCCACCCCGTACCAAAAAAAAAAAAACAAAAAAAAGGCACATGATGTTTACATTTGATTTTGAAACTATTTTTTTTAGATAAATCTTGCTATAATCTTTTATTTTTTCCAGGGTACATTTAAAACCACTTGTACAATACGGTCAACGTAACTTGGCGCGTCTGAAGTTAGCTGTTTGGCTGCGCAATGGAACTTTTAGGAACGAAATTGTCTACTGCGCAGCTAATCGGCTAACTTCAGACGCGCCAAGTTACGTTGACCGTACTGTAAGTCATACAAATATTTGTTTACTGCGGTAGTCAAACTCGAGATACGGAACGTAGCTTAGCGACTACACCAACCGAGGCGTGGATATTATTAGTTTTTGGTATGTTTTGTGTTCAGTCCAACATACGTGATCCTTACTAGTTTTACAAATGAAACATGAAGAAATTAGTACAGTCTATTGACATAATCTTATAAACTCTTAAAACTAAATAAACGTCTGTAACATACGTCGTATACCTAATAATGTACTAGATTGGTCATTTTCTTTGCCGTAAGCCAAGACAAAATATTACTTCATATTTTAAATTATTTCTACAATACACTCCACATATCTACCTACTTTGCATACTGAATGCTTCATCATCATCATTATAATGCTAGTTTGACATAGACCTCCCCTATAGATTGCCAAAAGGACCAGTTGCAAACAACTTTCATCCAACTAATAATGCTTATCAATTCATAAACCTTTCCATTTACTAAAACAATTGGTCTAAACATTCATTGCATAAAGTATTTGAAAAAGAATACAAAATAAATAAAAACTATCGACAAATTCCACCCCCGCTCTAAGAGAGCCGTCATCAACACCGCATTCGGAAAATCTACACTTAACCAGAAGAGCCAGCCCTCCCATTTATCCTTACACTCGCTGTCCCGTAGAGTGGGGAGAGGGGGTAGAGGGGGTCTAATTCGGGGGGCAAAAGGGCATCGGGCGAAGCTAAGCGCTACAAGCGCTGATTACCACTTTAGCTAAACTTTATTCTTTGCTTTTGGTGATTTAAGTTTTGTTTGTAGGTGAGACAAAAGGTCACTAGATAATGTTCAGATTTTCTTTTTTCTTTTTAAGCTGAGTTTTTGTAAGGTATGAAAATTGCTAAGTACACAGTACACACAATAGATTTTCTACGCCTGTCTGAAACTTCCGAACTGGAAAAAAAAAATTACAATAAAATAATTATGTCAATATCTCCTCTACAAACACTTACCATATTAGTTTCACCAATTTATAATAAAACCAATTACCTAACACTAAACTTAAAAAGAAGCATCACACCAAAAACAACACATAATTAAAACACCATACGTAACAGAGGGGAAAAGTTATCTGTACGTAAGCGTCCCCCTCTCGTGGAGGGAGGAGGGGTGCCGGGCGTTCTGGCCCATCAGTCTGGCCACGGCAATTCAGATGATGAATTAATCCAACAAATGTGACGGTATCACTTAGCCCTAATGCACGGGTATAATGTTACCCGAAAATTTCTCTCGCAGAATTTGGGCGCTTCACTTTGAAAATCTCCGTCGACTTTAATGTGCGACAGTCCTTTGTTTCTTTATAGGGATTATGTTTTGCGACGCGTCTGGAGGTTAATGTGTGTTTCTTATTTGTGGGTGGTTTTAAATTTTTTGTGGCGCTTTGGTACTATTTTTCTCTGTGATTTGTTTTATTTTTCTTTTCAGGTCATCTTGGCTCGTAGTAATTAATATTGGATTTTATTTGAATACATACTACAAATGACAGAAAGTAACCTTCAATTCAGTGATATTACACATTACAGTACCTACATTACAATGAAACGTTTTTATAGTAAGTATGGAAGAAAAAATATTGAGGGAGTTTTATTTTTTCAAATTCCTGAAATTAGTATGGCCTCTAATGGCACATAATAACATAGCGTTGTTTTCAAACAAAACATTACAACAGTAAAGCCCTGTCCTAATCCACACCAAACTAAACCACATAGAGATAAAGTTTACAAGAAATCCCCGAAAGATGTCGCCACACATCAAACTAAAACTCGTTACAAAATGTGACTTCTCCGAATAAAGTTGTTGTTTTAATTACATTATCAGGCTGGCACACGCGTGGGGGTAGGGAGTACCCTTCTCACGGGTTGAAAGACATTCAAATAATAGTCTTCGAGAAAAGTGGGACGTAGGCGGGTACAATGTACCCCGAGTTGGGAAGTTTTGATTGCGTTGCTGGCTGTCACGGCTGACGGGTTCGATGAATTGTCCTGGCGTTGCTGATGTGTCGTTCGTCCTTTGTTTTTATGGTGATGTACTGTGTTTGTTTGTAGGTTGAGAAAATTTTCGTACATATTTGCAGTTTTAGAAAAAATATTTGTATGTATTGGTACCTACTTGAGCATGAAAGTGTAGCAAGATAGGCAAAAAAATACCTTTTGTGGATTTTGATTACCCTAACATTCTGTTACTTGAAGTACAGACGCTAGCACATCAAGCTACTACAGTCTGTCACATTTCTTTAATCGATTTTCAACTTTAGGGTTAAAATATAAGGTTCAAGATTGATTGGGAAAATGTGACAGTTTCGGGTAGGTTGACCTGCTGGCGTCTGTACCTTTACCCCAAAACAGCCTTAAGACTTACTTTGACCAAGAAAAACAAATACCTACACAATACTCAAAAAACACGTTTGTACGACATGGTTTGGTGATCTCAAAACGCACCATAAACTTTGCACACATAGAAATCTCTCAACAATAACGCAAAAACTTTGCGACACGCACACAACCGCATTTAAGCACAAGCGCGCAAAAGTACTCCATGGGGGTACAGTTGACCAATAGAATGCATTTAACCCTTCACAGGGATTGGGGACAAGCATTGTTTCAAACACGGAGTTTCGGTGCGCCATTTTGTTCATTTAAAATGGACGGTGTGACAATGGGTCACTATTGTTCGCTGTGAGCGTAGACGGACGCCAAGTCTCCACTGTCGGCGAATGTAGGCATTGTTTTATCTTTTTCTATTTTTTTTCAATTTTTATGCATTGCTTGCGTTCTGGTTTTAAGCTGGCCATCGTATTTGATGAAAAGATTTGCGGATATTTAAGATGGATGCGGTCTTTTGTTATATGAAATGTGTTTCAGTCTGATAGGTCATTGTGTCGATCGATTTTGGACTTAAAATGGCGAGTTTGATGGGTGTTACTGAAGAATTAACATCCATCAAACTCAAGCCTGTGTGGTGCCGGCCGCGAATAGCACCACCTCGTTTCTACCCGTGGGTGTCGTAAAAGGCAACAAAGGGATATTGACCAGAGGATGGGCAGCAGCATTCTTCTGAGTACCATAACACCTACTATGATTGCTAACATGCATCGGCCAAGCATCGCGATTAGGCTAACCCTCCCTTGGAGGAGACCTATGCTCAGCAATTGGCGTTTACAGGTGGACATGGTGATGATGACTGATGAATTTGTTCTACGACGCGTTCTTAGTAGTTAGTTTGAGTTATCTGATTTCAGACTGTGTTAGGGCTCATAATTATTTTGATACTAACGTAGAAAAATAGGGATAATAAGGGGAATATTTTCAATGGGAGTAAAAAAAATCAAATTTACAAAAACAAGCATTTTTTTCGCTTTTGTCTAGTACTGGCATCTGCTTCAGCTTCTAGCCCGCGACTTCATTCATATCGAAATCAAATATAGGTACCATAAAATATATGAGACTCAGCAATAGTTTAACTTTCTATTATAGTTAATTCATTTTTGAAGTTGGATGAGTATTTTCGGAGATTACTTACTACATCCAAACAAACTTTATCTCTTCATAGGTAATATTAGTTTGTGTTTATCATCATTATTACTTAAAAAAATTAAATACTTCCATTTTTTTTAGTTTATTTTACGATATCCTTATTGAGTATACATTAAATCAAATTACATTAAACCCTAACACAAAATAAAGCTCGTGCCGTATTCAAAAATACAATCGTTTTGAAATCCGAAATCCGTAAAACTGGAATTTCAAGTTTTCATTGTCACATTGTAAACTTAGGGTCATAACAACTAGATCACACCATTGTGTTCTTCAACCAAGGGAGCGGCGGGTTTATGAACATAATATGACCCGTTTTGGGCAATATTGTCCAATTTTCGGTAATACAGTTTTGTCAACAGCGGGCGTATTAGGCCGGGCCCATTGTTGTAGGGTTAACTTTGACAAATTATCAAAATGTTGAAAATAATGTGTGTTGATGGCTGATCTTTGATCGATTATTATTTTTTATTACTTAGTTATGAGGTGAGAGGTTTAATAAAAAAATGAGTTTGCAAAGATAATTTTAATTATTTTATTTGTCATTCATAATTAATTAAGAATGACATGACACATATTATCATACAATACGCTGAATAAAAATAAACTTGCCGAAGGTCAGAATTAAATTACCTAAAAGTCTGACAGTAAACTAAATAACTGTGTAGTCAAATTCAGATAGCCCTCAGCAACATTCGTATAAATTAACAGCCAACACATTACACTTCGTTGAATCCATTTAACGTACTGTAATCAAAGTGTTACATTACAAACGCTTACATCAAATTAAATCAATGCTTGTATCTCCCAAGACACAGGTGTTATGCTCAGCCTGTGCTCGCCCAAGCTTGGCTAAACGAACAAGGCATTGAAATGGGCAGACGTATCTCATTACGATGCAATTTTGATGATTGGATAGTTAGATTGATTAGTTCTCAAAATCAAAGTCAAAGTCAAAGCATTTATTTCAATTAAACCATTTACAGGCACTTTTGAATTGTCAAGGAGTCGATCAGTTAGTCAGATAGTTGAAGCTAGTTGCTCGTTCCAAAACGTAGGTAGGTCTCTATGGAGAAGAACGAGCAAGAAACTCCACGGACACTCTTTTAAATCAAGTTTTTACAAAGTTTGGTTACATTCTTGTTGCTTCTATATGTGAAAACGATGAAAGTAATCTAACAATACAAAACACAAAAAAGAAGCAAGATAAAGTGGCATCTAATCCATGGCAGATAAGAGCTGACCAATCTCCACTGACAGCGCCCGTTCACGAACATGACGCGTGAATCAGCACCATTTAGCTCAACCATTTTGAAGGGAGCCGAATGATCTAACACACGCGCCACCATCAGCGAGACATTTGAGCGAGCATGACAATACTCCCAACCGCCATGTTAATTTTTGTCAAACATAAAGGTATTAATATACATGGCTCCATGGTATTCACATTTACAAAATTGAAATAATGCTGCTAAATTATACAAAATTAAGGTTTCCAATGTATATTATTTTATCATATGAAGTGTGATAAGTTAATAATTTAAAAATATCTATATATAATAATAACGATACTCGTTACTCATGTCAATAGAAAAAGGGGTAGGAAACATCCTTTTCTTCCAATTTGGAAATTCCCTAAACTGGCTGTGGAGCAGGACCAGCATTCAGCCAAGCATCTTTATCATTGATGTAATCTTCTAACTTATAATATGCTTGTCTACATAGTGTGCGTTTAATACATGTTTTAAATTGTTTTTCATTCAATTGTAGAATATCAAGTGGTATTTTATTATAGCATTTTACACAGTACCCCATAAAAGAAGTATGTACTTTTGACAATCTGAAGCTTGGCTGATCTAATTTGTTCCTATTTCTAGTATAAACATTATGTCTGTCACCTATTTTATTAAAAAGATGAAGATTTTTTCGAACATGCATAATGTTTTCATATATATATTGAGAAGGTACCGTCATGATGTTAATCTGTTTAAACAATTCTCTTAGAGATTCGCGTTTGCGGAGATTATAGATTGCTCTGACAGCCCGCTTTTGCAGTATAAAAATAGAATCCATATCTGCAGCCCGTCCCCATAGCAAAATACCGTAAGACATTATACTATGAAAATAGCTAAAATATACTAGCCTAGCGGTATCCACGTCTGTCAAATGCCGGATCTTTCTGACAGCGTAAGCGGCCGAACTTAACCGCCCTGCAAGAGATGTTAAGTGAGGACCCCACTGTAGCTTGGAATCAAGCGTAATCCCTAGGAAAACAGTCCTTTCGACGAATTCAAGTATGTCCTTATTCAATACAACGTTACATTCATTACTCTTAACATTCGGCAAAGCGAATCTTATGCATTTAGTTTTCTTCTCATTTAATACTAAATTATTTACAGTAAACCAATTATGAATCTTAAGCATGGCGTCATTTACGTCGTCAAGGTGCTGTGCCCGTCTATTTACTCTAAAAATCAATGAAGTATCATCAGCAAATAACACCATTTGTGGTTGATTTTTCAGTAAATGAGGTAAATCGTTTATATAAACTAAAAAGAGGAACGGACCCAATATGGAGCCCTGCGGTACCCCCATTTTTACTTTTAAGCCTGATGAATTAACACCATTTATTTGAACTTGCTGCAGTCTATCACTTAAATATGATTTTACTAAGCTAAGCGCTTGTTTACCCAGTCCGTAATGCTCAAGCTTTAAGAGCAGTGTTTCGTGATTTACACAATCAAATGCTTTGGAGAGGTCGCAAAAAATGCCAATAGCATCTTGCGAATCCTCCCATGCTTTAAAGATATGCTTAATTAAGGTGACACCGGCGTCAGTAGTACAACGCCCTCTGGTGAAACCATACTGTTGGTCATGTAAGATGTTGTTACAATTAAAATGACTGAGCATTTGGTTAAGCATTACTTTTTCAAACACTTTGCTGAAAACCGGCAAAACTGAAACGGGTCTATAATTATTCGTGTCCTTGCAATCGCCGGATTTAAAAAGTGGTATAATCTTGCTGTACTTCATTAAATCCGGGAAAACCCCTTGGTCTACACACATATTAAAAATGAAAGCTAAATAGGGTGCCACTGTCTCAATAACCGATTTACAAACATTAGTAGACATCCCCCATAAATCTTCAGTAGCCTTGATCTTGAGTTGTTTAAAAGTCTTTATAACGATTGCAGGGTTTATATGTTTAAATTTAAATTCCGTGGGGCAGGCTGGAACATTCGAACTTAATAAATTAAAAGCAAGTGACGGCGAGGAATCTAAAGTTTCAGTAGTTTTAATAGGAACATTGGTAAAGAATGTTGCAAATTCCTGCGCAACTTCTATATTAGTACTTATGAGACCACTGGAAGTCTCCAGAGTGTAGTCAGTATTATGTCTTTTGTTCCTATTTGTTTCATTATTAATAACTTTCCAAACAGTCTTAATTTTATCATCAGCCGATTTTACTTTGTTGCTAATGTATAACGCTTTAGCTGCCTTACAAGCATTTTTAAAAGTTTTAGAATAAATAGTAACATACTTATTAAAAGTGTCAGTGTTAATATAAGGCTTAAGGCCATACAGCTCAAAAAGTCTTTCCCTACTTTTCCTGATGCCTTTAGTTGCCCAGTCACTGAATAAAAACTTAGGGCAAATTGTTTTAGTTTTTTTCTTAAAAATATTCTGAAACTCAGTTTGCACAACTGAGAAGAATTCTTTATATAAAATATTACCATTATTCATACTAAGGTCCTGAACGGGTAACTTACTTAGTTAGTTAGTTAGTTTGTCGGGGCCTTTTCCGCACTTAGCCACTCGATTGGGCCATTGTACGTGAAATCTGTCTCTTCTTTTATTCCAGCCATCCTAGTTCCTCCCAGAAGCCGAGCAGCCTTTTCAGGTTGCTGCAGACTTCCGATAGTGACACTGGAGACTGGAGAATCTGTGCCCGTTGATCCGCCACGCTCCTGCACTCCATGAGCACGTGCTGTGGCGTTTCTTCCGCCTCCATGCAGCCTCTGCACAGAGGGCTATCTGTCACACCTATGGTGCACAGGTGTTTGTTTAGGGGACAGTGTCCGGTTATCGTACCTAGTACTTTACGGATTTGGTCCCTGTTTAGTCTTGTGAGGTTGCGGGCAAGCTTCTTCGAAGCTACCGGAACAGCATTCTTTGTTTGCCTGCATCCTGCGCTGTTTCTCCATTCTGTTTGGTGGTTAGCTTCTGTTGTAAGGCGCAGCCATGCTCTGATTTGTGCCAGGGGTATAGGCAGTAGTGGTTCCGGGCCGTATACCGCCGTCCTTGAACCCCTTTTGGCCAGTTCATCGGCTGCATCATTTCCCAGTGAGTTACTGTGTCCTTTAATCCATTGCAGAGTCACCCTGTTTGTGTTTGCAATGGACTGCAGTGTATTATGACACTCCAGTATTAGGACAGAGGTTATAGTGTTGCTTTGTAGAGCTTGAAGTACGGATGCACTGTCTGAGACAATTTTAATATTATGTCCTCTGACATCTCTGGCTGCAACCGCTTGTGCTGCTTTGGTTATACCTATACATTCTGCTTGAAAGATAGTGTTAAGTTTATCTAGGGTGGTTGAGATTTTAATATTTAGGTCGTTCGAGAAGACACCTGCCCCAGTACCCTGTGTGGTTTTGGAGCCATCTGTGTATATCCTAACTTCATCGATACCAGAGTTATCTTCCATTTCTGCTGTAAGTTGGATATTGTATCTTCGATCGAAAACATGATGACACAATGTTCTGTCCGTGGGCGCCTCAAGGAGTGGTATTTCCTTCAGGATTCCATTCAGTACAGTTGAGTGTGGTGTTTCTATGTTTAGCTTCCACAGTCCGTTGGCTCTCAGTCTTAGTGCGGCTGCCTGTGCCTCTTCTTTAATGACGAGATGCAGAGGTCTTAGGTTCAGCAGGTACTCAAGAGCGACTGATGGAGTAGTTCTCATGCATCCAGTTGCCGCAACACTAGCCAGGCGTTGCAGGCTTTGGAGTTTCGTTTTCACCGTAGCCAGTTGTGTTCTGGGCCACCACACAACGGATCCGTATGTTATAGACGGCCTAATAACTGAAGTGTATAGCCACAGTGTTATTTTAGGGTTGAGACCCCATTTTTTACCAACTAGTCTCTTGCACTGATAAAAAGCTATACAGGCCTTCTTTGTTTTATTTTCGATATGACTCGCCCAATTTAATTTATGATCAAGTGTGACGCCCAGGTATTTCACTTGAGTTGATAGGGAGAGTTTGGTATTGAATAAGTTTGGTAGCTTGAGTTCTGGTAACTTCCTTTTGTTGGTGAAAAGAATGAGTTCTGTTTTTCTTGGATTTACTGACAACTGATGGTCGCCACACCATTGTTCCACAATACGTAAAGCAGATCGCATTACTTCGCATAAGATGCTTTCAGCGTTTCCGCTTATCAGTATTGCTAGGTCATCTGCATATCCAATAGTAGTGTAGCCTTGTTCGTTTAGTCTTTTTAGAAGGCTGTCCACTACTATGTTCCATAGAAGTGGTGATAGGACGCCTCCTTGTGGGCATCCCTTGATCACTTTTGCTCTTGTTCTTGTTGTATTGTTTACTTCTATTTGAACTGCCCTTTTGCTGACCAACTCAGTAATCCATTTAACTTACTTATTAAAGTCTTTTTAAATTTATCTAAATTACCAGATGTTATTGGTCTTGACTGAATCTGTATTTTTTGCAAGGGTGTGTTGGACTCAAAAGCAACGGTTTGACCGCTGTGATCAGAAGGAAGATAATTTACAATAGCTTTATCTAAATAGTCGCAGCTACAAAAAACATTATCGATACACGTAGCAGTGGTCGTAGTTATTCGTGTTGGTTCTAAAAACACATTTGACAAATTGAAGGATTTAAAGAGACTTATAAATCTACTGCTACTTGAATTATTTTCTAAAATATTAATATTAAAGTCTCCGCAAATTATTATTGATTTATTACCCGTTACAAGCTTAGTCAAAACATCCTCCATTATAGACTCAAATAAAGAGTAGTTATGATGATTCGGGGGTCTGTAAACGCACACTATGACATGCTTATCTAGCTCAACACAGGACAGTTCAATAATATGTTCAACTGATAGTGCAACAATGTCTCTGCGAGACTTAAATTTAATATTATTTTTTATTATAATTAGTGAACCACCACGCAGCATAGATTTCCGATTAAAACAACTGCCCACAGTATAATTTTCATAATTAATTAACATTTCATAAGGTTTCAACCAATGTTCAGTAAAACAAATAATGTCAAACATTGTCTTTTCTAAAAACAATTCAATTTCCAATTGCTTGGAAGAAAAACCTTGAATATTTTGATGAAATAATTTCAAGGAATGTTGCTTAGCCCTTTTTTTTTAATTCTCTGCATGATTGCTAGAAGATACCTTGTTATTACTAAGTTGAACTATATTGATACTGGTACCTTCTGTTGTCTTACTTACTAGTTTAAACTACTTGAGCTTACCACCTTAACATTAGTATTATTACTAACCATGGTGCTAGTTATAGAACACTTCGACATACTAATTATGTCTGAGTTAATATTAAAAGCTAATAGCCATGCTATCTGACGTCTAAACCTAATGGGCAGATACGCTGTATCTCTAGTCGATTTCAATTTTTCAACGAAACTGTTGGTGTCAAAAAACATAAGCTTGTCACTATAGTGACTAGTTAATAAATGCATATGATTATTAAGCTTATGTATGTTATTATTTGTCCTATTTGATAGGTGCTCAAAGTACGGAAAAGCGCATAATATTATTTTTTGACAATTAATGTTCAATAGTTCAGTGACACTGTCAGTTATATCATCAATTTTAACCTTTGAGCTATTACCTACACATATAGTAATAATTGTATTAGGATCATATTCCTGTCTAGTAACTGAAGATATTATTTCTTTATATGAATGCCCAGGCGTGCAATAATTCAATACAGAATGACTCAGGTTGTTATTTAATAATCTACCTAACCCTCTCCCTAAACTATCTGAAAACAAAATAGGACAATAACAATCTTTATTAGAAACATTATTGCAACTGAGAAAACTGTTGTCTGACTGTGACTGTACAACAGAAGGTGAACCCTGTACAATATCTGTTGTTACATTTTTTTTTAGCATACACTCCCTAGCTCTTTCAGATTGGGACAGGACTTCTGTAGCATCAGGTTGAACAACCTCACAGCTTGGTTCCATTTGGAAGGTATCTGGAGAGGTGCTGAGAGGCAGTGGGTCTACTCTGTCTGCATTGGAGTTACACATATCTACTAACTCATTTGTGGCAAGGATATGTTCTTTTATTTGCTTTTGAGAATGCACATACTTGGTATAAAGCGCATGTAGTGACTCTTCAAGTACCTGAATTTCTGACTGAAGCCGTTGAGTGTCAACCCGATAAATGTTAGCACTGTCTTCTAACTTTATTTGGAAATTATCTAATTTATTTATTAGAAACACACGTTCTCTCCTTAGTTTTATATTACTGGAATAGTGTTTCTGTTGTTTCTTATATTTATTACATTTTTTAATAATTTTATTCAATTTGAAATATTTTTTTATTTTATTGTGACTCATTTTATAATTACTATTATTGTGTTTCATTATAGAATCTTCAGTAAGGTCAATTGTTATTAACGAATTTGTGTTACAGTTACTTTTCAACAATTCATTATATAAATGATTAGTTTCCATAACCTGAGTACATTCTTTATCCTTCTGTAATTTTGAATACCGTACATTTGCATGAATTAATTCCTCCTCTAAATCCCTAACTTTACACAAGGCCTCCTTCTTCATCGAAGATTCGAACTGGATTGGAGATTTGTGGGCTGTGAGGTTTTCAGATTGACGGGTTCAGTTTTAACTGTGATGTATGGAAATGGCTTTTTCTTCTAAGCGTATCGATGGCAAATATATAGGTATATATGTTACTGTCAAAACACTTAACCCGTCTAAACTACTTTTGTCGGACTTCAGTCAAAACCCTCATACAATAAGTAAATAAATGCAATGTTTTTTTTAAGATACTATAAGAGCACTAATATCTAGGCATGTGAATAGCTAAGTCACTGTCTTTCTTATTATCGATTTACATATAATTTTAAATTAAGTTAGATATAAAAGAAACAAGAAGATTAGTTTTTTGCTTGACATTTTTAAAAGTAAATATACATATAATTTACACTGTTGTAGAGCCGTTTGAAGAGCAGTGATTAGATAATTTATAATGTGTCGATCTATGTATAGTTTAATTAATTTGTAATTAGAACAATTAATAAATTAAAATTATTTATCGGGTTAATATTTAAAAACTTGGAATTAAAAAAGGCATATTTCTTACACATAATACGTAATGATTTATTTATTTTATTTATTTACAGTTCATGCACAAAGGTACAAAGGCGGACTTAAAGCCTTAGGCATTCTCTACCTCTTTGATCTCAATAAAGTAGTTGTGTAATTCATTACCTAATATTTTTTTAATGATTTTGTTTTCGGTCATTATTTTTAGTCAGTCATGACTAAAAATAATGTTACGAGGTTTACCTCTAAAACTAAGGACATTTCTATGTTTTGCCTACTAGGTTTATTTATATGTGAATAAGCTTGTGTGTAATAAACAGGGATTTAAATTAGCATACAAATGACTGCCACCGCGCCATTGGACGTCGGCGCCGACCAGTTAAATTATTTGACTACAATACTATTTCTTCATGTTGTTATACCTATGTAAATTTTGTCAACTACTCTTTTAATTTATTCACTTATTTTCAAATATACAGGGTGAAATTGAATTCATGAGCAAATTTTTAAGAAGTGACTCAGACCACAAACCTGAACAACTTTAATTATGGGGCCAACTCAAACAGCGCGAAAAAGATATCAGCTGTTCCATACAGAAGTGCAATAAGTATTCGGCAAAAATGTATGGAACAGCTGGTTTTTTTTTGCGCTGTTTGAGTTGGCTCCATAATAAAAGTTGTTCAGGTTCATGGTCTGAGTCACTCCTTAAAAGTTTGCTTATGAATACAATTTCACCCAGTATAAACCACCAGTCGCGGGCAAAAGATAGTAGCTTTTGCCCGCGACTTCGTCCACGTGGAAGTCAAGAAAATCATAAAACATAGCGTACACTCGGAAATAGTGTAACTTTCTATCAGTAAAAGATTTATTGAAATCAAACCAGTACTACCATCTTACAAAAACAAGCAAAGTTTACCTTTTTGGAATGTTGGAATAGATTGCATTGTAACCGACTCTCAAGTAGACCGTAGGCGCCTACGGGCGCTACGCTAGCATCTCGTCGGCGCCTACGGTCTACTTGCTACGGGTTTGCTACAATAATAACTAATCTACCTAGCCTTTTCCCTACTATGTTAGGGTCTGCTTACAGTCCAACCAGATGCAGTTGAATACAAGTATTTTACGTGGAACGACTGCCTATCTGAACTCCACAACCCAGTCACTGGATAACACGATACCCCTTGGTAAGACTGGTTGTCAGACTTTATGGCTTCTAACTACCCATTATGACAGTCAAAGATCTACAAATGACAGCCGGGAACAACGGGTTTATATGCTTTCCGAGGCACAGAGGGGTCTCGGTATGAAATGGATGATCACTTATCCAGACCGATCGATCCGTAAGGATTATACTTTACATTAAAAAATATCTAAGACAAATGCTAAAAACATCATATATAACTTATAAGGCTCCTGAAAGGTAGCATTTATCCAAAGCGATTTTCGAATTTAAGAACTACGACTGTGGGTTCAATTTCAATCACAAAAAATCGACGCAAAAATTGTTTCCAGCTTTGAACACCGGAAAATAGAAAAAGTAGATTCCTACATAAAAAAAAGAAATGGAATCAAACCCGTGCAATAAGCAGGGCCAATAAGGACACTCCGCAAACAGTGTAAATTACCAATTAGTAAGCCTTTCATAGTGATACCAGTAAACAGAATAGTAGCAAAGTCTTTGGTTCCGTATTATGATAATTACATAATGCGATGAATAAATAAATCAATTTTAATTTATGCTAAAGGCATGCATGACACACTGTCATAACAACTTCACATACTTTTAACCCTAAACCCTCTCACTTAAATAAGCGTTGCTTATAGTTAAGTAAAGATTAACATCTGCTTAGCCATACATTTTTGACGTTTAAGCGTGTATTATTAAAATGGCCTGAGCCAGTGAGGGCATTCACTTCATTTGCTACTTAGGAAATTGTACTGGGAACATTTCGTTATTCAAAATGGCTATAAAAATGATGAATCCTTTTTTTAAATTCCGTATAACTCTATTGTTTTTATGATCTTGCAAATATTGTTGAGTAGATACAAACAAAGACAAAGGTTTTGTTAAATAGAAAATGGAACCCTAAAAAGAGCTAAGCACAATCACCACGCGAACCCTAAAAAAAAACTATCGTCACTCCCCGTGCTATATTGCGACACTTTAATTAGTAGCTGGCAACACCGAGTGGTCGGGAATTGCCACTTTTTTCCACCATTGTGCCTCTTTATCGCCACTCTCTCCCCGACTCGTGGGAGCCACGTTGCCTCGATGTGCCAATTAAAGTGCGATATCAATTGTTTCTGCAGCCTTTTGATATGCAGTAATTACGTTTACGAGTTTGTGAAAAGTTTGTTTTTGTTTTTATTATTTTATTTTTTTCTCGAGTTGTGGAATATTTTGTTGTGTCTTTTGTAAGGCCGTGAACATAAAATAATTACGATACTTATTTATTTAGTTTCTAGTTGCATCTGCGTATTTTTCACTTCGTATTTATTTGCGTTTGGGCAAGCTTAGTGTGTTGGCGGGCGTTTATGGCGATCTTCGGGGAAGGCCTATGTTCAGCAGTAAACAGCAATGGGCTGATATGATGACAAAATTAATTGGCACTTGAGATTGAATGATCATCATTCAATCTCGTGGTCAAATTAGTTGCTGCCCAAAAAAATCGACGCTGTAATTACGATGTAATTGCTAAATCGTCGTCTGATAATTCGTTAAAAGCTTCTCAATTGTTTTCTTAACGAGTTGAGGTCAGCATCTTTTACAGGAAAATGATACAACATAATAACGTAAGACATCCTTGACGTAACCACATCAACGATTACTTAATACTTTCACTATGTCACCATAATTATATCGTGTCACTCCCCAGCAACATCGTTTTATTCACCGCCCCATCAATACTGAAGTCCATACAATCCTAAATATTACAAAACAAACAAGTGAAGGCGAGCGCAACGAAAAACTACGTGCTGCGAAACCGAATACCCCGGTGTATATTTCCCGTCTCCACTACACCACTGACGCGGAAGACATCGTGAAGTACGTACGCCAAAGGCTGAAGTACGCGCCGAGAGTGCAGTTGCTGGAGTCGCATCGCAACGTCAACTTTAAGGCGTTTGTGGTGCGCATACCAACATGCTACCTGCATCAGGTGTTGGATGAAAGCTTTTGGCCACAGGATGTGGTATTCCGCCGCTTTCGCGGCCAAGTGCCACCGGAACGTGCAAAGACTTAGTGCAACTAAGTGATACTAACATAGTATTAAGTTTTATTTACTAACACAATTGTTATATTGTTATATGTATACTTAAGTTAAGGTATTTTTCTATGGGTCTTTGTTACCTGAAAATAAATGGTTTTATTATTATTATTATTATTAAATATTTGAACTGCAACAAGCGAACAGTGGAACAATCGCTTGCAACTCGACGTGAACGTTCACCGCTTCGATAAAACCACCTATGGTTTTAAGAAGCGTACAGCACTTAAGCGGGTGGGCTTTATGCAAGATGGTAAGAAAGTTTTATTATTTGTGGTCAGTCACGGAATGAAAACCTTAAACAGTTTTCGTTTTAATTGTTTTAACGTTGCAAAGGCGGTCATTGATCCATTTACATTTTCTAGCATTCTTCATTTTAAAAACGGCAATAAATATGTTAATGTCCCTAATTGATGTTCATCGTACCTATTCGTCAATATTTTCCAAATAAAAAACGTTAAAAAGATTTTTTGTTCAGTTTCTTACCGAAAGCTATTGCCGTGGTCAAACACGCCAATTCAGGTTCAATTGAATCTTACCACCACCACCACTTCAGCCGAAAGACGTCCACAAAGTCAGTGGTCAGTGGACCACTGACCACAGACTGTCCAAGACTCCAATTGAATCGACATTGAGATTTTTTTTTTTGTGAGCTAGATAAATACAAACAGTTACAAATTATATGAATAATATTGTATGAATGATTATATGATTAGTTTATTCTGTTAAAGTAGGTATAAGAAAATTAAGTAGGTACCTACTCAGAAATAATTTATTAAAGATCAGGGAACGAGAATACTTTCTCAAGATTTTTAAGGAGATTAACACACAATCTTAATTATACAATGCTGAATACTTCTAAATGAAACAAGTAAATAAAATTATTAATAACTAGCACTTTACCCGCCACTTCGTCCGCGTGAATTTTCTCAAGGATCCCTAATTTTTTCAATGATGAATATAGCCTATGTTACTCAGGGATAATGTAGCTTACGATGGGTAAAAGAATGTTTGAAATCGGACCAGTAGTTTTAGAGTTAAATCGTAACAAACAATCAAACAAATATTTTTATAATATTAGTAGGTATAGAAGTATAGATTCCGAAATAAGACATTTCTATTACAAAATTTAGATAACTTTTTTTATTATTATTTATTAATTTAGGTAAATTATTTACCGTTATTTGATTCATAGCGGCTTTGTGCCACATTGTTTAAATCAAAACTGACGCCGTGCACTCTATGTACTGGGGACTGTACTATTGTATGTCAAGTTGTCCGAATGTGTCACATTGTAACTGCGTTAAAACAACTTAATCATCTATTCAGCTCTTTAAAAAATCTTAAGAAAAAACATTTTTCTTATGTTCGTTGTATTAAAACAGAAGCTATTAAAACATATCGTTTTTAGTGCAATACAGTTGAAAAAAGTGTGTTGTTTTCATAAAGAGCACACTTAATGGAGGACATTGTTTTTAGATAAAAAGTATTTTTATTTAATTCTCTTCTTTAACATGTATTAACACCGTATAATCTCCAAAAACTTAGGCAGAAATGTAAAGGTAGTACAGTCAACAGCACAAGTAGATGATTAAAATCAGAAATTCAATACTAATGAAAGGAGTTCGCGTCAGAACTGTGTGGCGTCGAAGTGATTCAAAAGTATGTGTGTGACAATCACACATACAGTAACACTTGACTGTACATTCAAATTTTACCTGTCATAAACTACAATTATTATAAATGCAAAAGTTTGTGATGATGGGTGGATGGAAGATAAATAGATGGATATAATTATGTTTGTCTGGTACTCTTTCACCTTTAATCAGCTAAACGGCATTGTAGCTTTACACATAGCAATATTTATTCCGATTTTGTCTTCCTCTGCTGTAATTTAGGAATCTGGAATCTCAGATTTAAGCTCGTCACAGACGTAGCTATAATATATATTAATATAACTCATAGCAAGGCATATTACGATATATTTTTTATAGTAATCTTTGAGTGACCACAGATGCAGCTATGATATATATCTTTATTACTTCACTTAAATATGTGGACAGATATAGCAAGGCGAAACAAACAAAGACCGCAGACGTAATAAGGGCGAAAATATATTATTATATTATAGCTACCGTGTGTGGTGGCTAGCTGTAATATATATTAAAGCTACGTATATTAATATATATTACAGCTACGTATGTGACGGGCTTTAAAGTTTACGCAGACGAAGTCGCGGATATGCGCCAGTATTTCATATTTTCTTTTTGCATAAATCTTGCGCTACTGCTTGGCTTTCCATTGTATGATCCGGTCCAACGAAGCGAGCTGTCATTAAAAGGCTTTTAATTCTTGATGGCTCCACTCTTCACGTAGCCAATACACTGATCTGGAACAAATATAAAATTGGTTTTAGTATTGCCGGCTTCAGACTAATACTAGACAAGTTTATTTGAAAATTAGTTATTCCCGGTTCCTTTTTATAACGAACCGATTTTTGCTCGTAAACATAGTTGTTTATTTTCATATTGTTGTTTTTTAGGTATTCGGTCGGATAGAGCACAAATGTGAAAGTTTATTTATTTATTTATACTTCATGCACAAAGGTACAAAGGCGGACTTAATGCCTTAGGCATTTTCTACCAGTCAACCAAGGAAAGTTCATTCTATCACAGGTTGAAAATATTTCACACGTAATAATATCCTTATGTTTTTATAAGGATACAATATCTTTAAAAATGTCGTGATGGCTCAGTACTTAAGGCGCCTACCATGCTCGAGGTTAAAGGTTCGAAATCGGGCACGAGCCATTGCTCGCCAATGTAACAGCCAAAGTCAATGTGACTTTTTACAATTTTAAATAAACTTTCTAAGTTTATCTTGGTCATCACTGACGTCAGTAAAGGAAAACGTCGTGAGGAAACCTGGGCTTATAATTAAAATAAGTCTGAAATCGCCAATCCGCCTGGAGCAACGTGGTGATCAATGCTCGTGCCTTCTCTGTTTGAGAAGAGGCCTTTGCCCTGCAGTGAGACAATCATAGGCTGGTATTATAATAATATCCTTCACAGATGCATACCTAGTTTATAGCTTTTACTCGAATATATCGTGGCTTAAGTGTCCTAGGTGAAATAATCCACACTGCCATACTTAATATTATAAATGCAAAAGTAACTCTGCCTGTTACACTTTCACGATGAAACGGCTGAACCGATTTTGATGAAATTTGGAACGAAGATGGCTTGAACTCTGGGAAAGGACATAGGTTACTTTTGAATCAGCGACTTCGTCTGCATTCACTATAACCGACATTCACGCAGGCGAAGTCGCGGGCAAAAGCTGGTAGTAAATATTTTTTGTACGTCGCGTCGGTAAGTAACAAACATCACGTTACCACCAAATTAGTATTTGTTGGGTATTAGTTCAGATAGAACACACATTGATATCCTTCACATTTTTAAGTTATACTTTTACCTACACTTTAGCCTAACAGTGCTCTAAGTAAGTCCCAAATTCCCAAAGTAAGTACAATAAAATATGCGTAAGCATTTAGTAGGTATACGTGTACTCCCACACTGACGTCACTATATTCATCATTACCTACATATACGTCGCATCATTTTCCCTTTGAAAACCATAATACCAAGGGGCTTTTGTTGAAACTACCGTTGACATGCAGCGTTCTTTCAATGCACTCGAATCAGCTCATTAAAGTCTTTCCTTCGCATCATTTCCTTGGGTATTTTCAATCCTTGTTTAATGTTACATTGTTCCTCGATGTTCGGCTTATTACGTTACTGCATTGTTACTTAGTATTATGTTGGTACCTACTGGATTACGGTTGAGAGAAAAATGGGTTTCTTTTTTATGGTAAGATTATTTTGTAGGTTTGAAGATTATAGAGTAACATTTTTGATTATAAACACGACTTTCTTCATTATTTCATATGAAAGAAAGAAAAAATGAAGTCGTAGTCGAATGATGTGACATTGGTGCCAATTCTGTTATGAACGAGTTAAATTATTTTAAGCTGTTTATATCTCTTTCTCTCTCTAATAAAACAAGAAAGAGACAGATATTAAAAAGACCTGTCAAATTGTCATGTCAGCATTGATTAAAAACACGGCAAAGTCCAAGAAAAAATAATTTGACATCTCTAACTTGTTCTTATCTGTCGCTGTCCTTTTCTTCAGCTGCCTGGCAGTAAGAGATGCCGATTGTCTAATTTTAGTTTAGTTAATAATTATTACAACTAGCTTTTGCCTGTGACATCGTCCGCATTGAAGTCTATAAAACATTTATTCTATGACATTCAGCAAAAGTTTAGCTTTCTATCAATGAAAGATTTTTAAGATTCGTATTAGTACTTTCAGAAAATACCCTTTTCAAACAAACAATTAATTTTAACTCTTTATAATATTACTATTTAATTTCATGTATTTTAATACCATTCCTATAGACCGTCTAAATTTACAATCAGTTTAACACCAGTTACAAAATACATATTTTCAATCCAAAAACAATCCACCAACTACCTAAAAAAAATCGCCAACACACGCCAAAAAACTTAACCACACGCCAAAAGACACAAAGACATCAATACATCCAACCCAAAAGAACAAACTAGCAAACACAACAAGCCCCAGTCTGTCCCAGACTTTTCCGTTTGCTATGACACTTTGAGTCGACTCACTTTTTAATTAGCGTATTTTTCTTTGTGGCGGCTCCGTGTAAATTAGCCTCTGATGTGAAGTGCGGCAAAGCTTGCGCTACAGAGGAATGACGCACTATCATTGCTCTGGTTTTATGCAGGGCTTTTGTGAAGGCATTAGCGTATTAGTTGTATATGTGCATCGCTCGGTATGTTGAAAGTTAACTTCAATTGTAAGGTGTTTTTATTCTGCTTTTTAAACAACACTTTTCCCGCGAATTTTCTTAAGGATCCCTAATTTTTTGATAATACTATATAGCCATACACACACGAACACACTCACGGATAATGTAGCTTCCTATTGGTGAAAGAATTTTTTAAATTGGTTGAGTAGTTTCGGATATTACCCCCTACATACAAACAAATTGAACATCTTTATAATATTAGTATGTAAGTATTTATGGATGAATAGAATAGATAATAGTGCAAGCGGTTGTGGTCAAACCACATACTCGTATTTTGATCACAAAGGCATCTTTTTTAACAGCTTTGCATTGCACGTCACCGTGTTGGGTCTTTGGATTTAATTTGAGGCAAACCCACGGTTTTTCGTACCAAAAATTAATGCTACAAATAATTGACAAGCGCGTGTAAGCTATTGTGATTGGCTGTTGATAATTCAGCCAACCAATCACAGTAGCTTTCGCGCAGTTCACTATGTAGCCTCTCAATTTTAATTATTCGTTCAAAAACCCAGTTAGTAACTGCAGGTAATTAAATTTTGCATTTATCAAATTACATATCAATGGATGACCAAAGGTAATTAAAAAGTCTTGCGTTCAAAAATTCAAGTTCCAATAACCTAATTTCAATCTCAAATAAATGCGTACATACATATCATTAAAACGTCTTCATAATTCTCCAATATAACTTTATTCTCGTAAATCCTCAACAAACAACACAAACACTACCCAAAGGCATTGTAGCACATTAGATTTTTAACTTCAGCAGTTTCAGAGGCAAGAAGATTAACAAATCCCAATCACGGGAGAGATTCGCGTATTCATACCAAAGTTTTCCGCCCAGGAGGAAGACAAAACATACAGGATTATTCAAGAGCGAATGGGACACAGATATTTTAAGTGTGAGGGCCACAGTACATGGGTCTGACATAATGATATATTAATTTCTGTCGCGAGCTTCCATTGTTTTGGTAGGTATTTTATGACGTGACGTATGGTCATTATGTTTTCATAGTTTCATAAAGAGTTATTCATAGGAGTGTGTTGGCGTGCGCTTAATGATATACAAGTATAATGCGTGTGATAAATTGCTTCAATGCAGATTTAGGTTGTTCTGTTTACTATTAATTATGTTTAGGTAAATAGGTAGGTAGGCACGGTCACCAGAAGAGATTACCAAGGCCCTCGGATATAGTTGACATTTACTTTTTTGATGTTTCTGAATAAAATTTAATTCAATTGATAGGGAATAAACAGTTCATTCATTTAATTTAATTTCATTCGAAAACATCCATCGGTTTGTAAGTAAACATGTTTATTTTATTACTGTACCAACTTATCAAGCGTCCCTAACGACATTAACAATTTCATCTGCCATTATATAGTTGAAGAACCACTCCGATAGTATTAGAAATTATCTCATAATTGTAAAGACTAGCAACTCTATCAGAGGCAGACACCGGCATTTATAGGCGAAAATGTTTTTTTTTTCATTTTTCACTTCACGAACAAACACAAGTAATTCTTTTTATTATTAAAATAGTTGTTGAAACGGTAAAACCTTAAATGTGTAAATCAAACAAATTGTTTCACCAATATTCTATACTTTTTTAGAGGTATGAGGGACAGAGTGTAAAGTCCCACATCCTCCATAGAAAAGGGAGGATCCTCCGACCAGACAGGTGTTGTGTCTGGTGGGCTACTGCCCGACGGTTGTAGTCGGGATTTTGTATATATCCTAATGTCGCGGATAACTCTGCTTGCGCGATCTAGGAAACGTCGGTTGTAGTTTGCTTCATGTGCGATAGATGTCGCTACACTTTTTTTTGCTGAAAATAAATGTTCAAATCAACTTGAAATCCCTACTCATATTGATTCATCATAATTATAACAATTTATTATAATTACGTCCTTATGCTGCCTACCTACGTCCCATCACTAATGAAGTAATGAGGCACCTGTTTTTGATATCGATATTCTTGTATACATCCCTGCTTTGAGCGTGCAATAGGTACAAGGACTCATATGCCTTTGATAATAATTGTACGATCTAAAACTACATGTTTTAACATTTTAAAATGGCTTTTGGTATAGCTAGTCACGTGTAATGATGATGACTTGATTACTAACACCTACTTTATTACAAATAAAATATCGATATTAATTTATGGAAGTAGATAAAATGTGAAACAAATTTTAAATATTCATAATATTGCTTAAATTAAATTGGACACAAGAGTTTAGCGATCTTTTGAAATACAAATTAGGCCGAAATTCAATCTTGTAACAGAAATAATTGTATGTATGCTATACAAAAAATTTACTTATATTTACAAACGTTAAGCTTATTTTTATATCAATGGGATTGTTTTCCTGGCACTCGTAGAGTGCTGACATGCTATAAAGAATCCAAGTTATTTTATTCGGTTTTTCTCTTTAATTTATATAAGTAGAAACCATCCGACTCCTCACACACCATAATGCACCGCGTTGGTATACGATTGGTATTTGAAAGCATATCGTCCCATAAAACCGTTGTAAGCCTTAAGCCGTGTGGTGCCGCAACGAATAGCACCACTCCATTTCTACCCGTGGGTGTCGTAGAAGGCGACAGAGGACCAGATTGACCAGAGGATGGGCAGCAGCGTCCCTTCTGAGTACCATAACACCTACTGCGATCACCAACATGCACCGGCCAAGCATGGTGATTACGGCTGAACCCCCCTTTGGGGGAGCCCTATGCCCAGCAGTGGCCGTCTAAAGGTTGACATGATGATGATGATCGTCCCATAAGTTTTACAGTACCTACCTACATTGTTTTTATAATTTTTCTCTAATTTCGTTCCTGTTCTTATTACTGCTACATAAAAGCTTATGTTTCCCCATAACTGTCCCACACTACAAATGACAAAATCCTTCAATAAACACTATTATTAATCCGGTTTCATATTACTCAGCGTTAGAACTGCAGGTCATTAGTTGATATGACGTTAGAGGATGGATGGGGGATGATAATTAGCGGCTCCAATCCACCCTTATAGCATATGGTGTGTCCTGCAAGTCATGGTATGGGGGATCTATGTGAGATTGTTATGGTGTAAATGTATTAATAGGATGGGGATATTTTTCAGTTAAGCTCACTTGTGCCAAAAACTTAACACGGAATTAGTTGTTAATACCAGGTTTAATTACGAAATGCTGATACGTATTGGGTCCGTCTTAGTAACAAACTTGGAGTTAAAAGTTAACCCTGTCTCGTGCCAGCGTGGTAATAGGTATAGGTTGTAGATAATAGTTTCTAGATACATCATATATGAAATTAATAACAATAATGTAATATTAATGCGGCGTCATTTTCCACACGGCCATCTGACCTCAAACTAGGCAGACTCAGCTATGTTATTCTGTAAGAACTCACTTCAGATCTCACTTCTGATTCCGCGGTGAAAACTGTTTTAGGTAGTCTGTAACTCGATGAAAACTACGCAAGCGCTACTAAGTGCTGGCATAGGTGAAGCGAACTATTATTTCGTTACTATTTAATCGAAAACCAAATACTTTTCACTTCTAGTAACTGAAATCGGAAATGAGATAGGATTCGAATTCGCGAGTGAATTCTTACAGAATTGCACTGCTGTTATTTGTGAAACTAACATTGAAGTTTTCATATGGAAAGTAGTTTGAATTGAGGTACACTTTCACATTACGAATATAGCAATGATCAAACCGAGACATGTCAGAACTTGCACTGTTTTTTCTATTTGTCTGTAGACCGACAATGATGTATCTAGGTTTCTTTATTTGCGATGAAGTTTTGATCGACCAAGTATGCTTTGTAGTTTTAGGTAAAGCTGGATATTCGTAAAGATCCCAATTTCTGTATATCATTTGAAGTGCACGGTCTTTTTCTAACACTTTTAACAAACTTATTTTCTCTTTATCTGATACTTTTACATGCGGTACGCGCCATATGATTTTATTAATTTGAACATCGTCTATAATTTCACCGGTGTTAAGTTTTACAGCATTCAGGTTAGTGTTACTTCTTAGTAATATCAGTTCGTGTCTACTATTTATCACAACTTTTTTAAAATCTTCTGCGAAACCAAGAATGTTACAGAGTGGTATAGAAGCCGAAAAACTACCTCCATTCATATTTTTTACACCATCAATATTCCAGCCCCAGGCATTGGAAGCCTTTGATTCACTTTCATTCATTGATATTAAAGATTTTATGGTGGTCGTTATGCCTACATTTTTTATTTTGTCAATCTCTACACCATTTAGTTCGTATCTTATATCTTGGAATAGGTAGAGGAGAGCATTATTTGTAAACTGCACACTAGTAGCTTTATCCTTTGAATCCTTTTTGCTAACTATAAAAGTTCCTTCTAAATACAGGGTACTGGCTGACGGTAGTATATACAGGTCCTGTTGATTGATAGGTATTCGGATTTCATCGTTTCTATTGAAACTTGTTACATATGGCTTGTATGAATGAAATTCAATTCCTTCCACAGTGTTGTCGTAAGTTGGAGCAGCCAAAACATCTAAGATATTCATTTTAACAATCCAATCGCTTTAAGAAATGCCTTATTGTCTTTAGTTAATTTTATTTTCTTTTTTGTGCGAGCTCTTATTTGTTTGGATGCTTGAGCAGAACTGATGCGTTTGATTTGATGTACATATTTATTATAGTCAATCATTTTTCCTTCTAAGATGTAGATACAGCTGCACTTCCTCACCACGTAAATTGATTAAGCGATTATTTATATCTAAAAGTCTAATATGTATGCAGCTTATGTTGTTTTGGTTAATTGGAAAGTATATAGCGTTTTTCGGGATTTCTATAATCCTGTACCCTGGTGGCACGTTGAGTGCAAATTCGTGGATAATGTGACTGGGTTCTCCGTTTATGTATGAACCGCTTACAATATCACATTCTATCCTGATCACTGTTGTAGGTAAAATGTTGACTGGAAACTGTGACACATGCCAATTATTTGCTTTCAAGTTCTGCTCACTAAACCCTAACAAACTTCTAAAGGTGCCTTCTTTACTAAAATTAATGCTTTAAAAAAATTAAGCTGATATACAAACACAAATACATAAATACCGTGTCGTCTATGTTGTAATTGTTGGTAGGTATGTCTTTTACGTGCTGTGCTGTGTTCCGGCACACCCGCGACACTCCATAGAAACGAAACGATATAATTGTCACAAATCCATAAATACCGTGTCGTCTATGTTGTAATTGTTGGTAGGTATGTCTTTTACGTGCTGTGCTGTGTTCCGGCACACCCGCGACACTCCATAGAAACGAAACGATATAATTGCCTACACTAATACTAAAATAACAGACTGTACAAATACGTGCGTGTGTGCGCGTGCCTACGCGCCGCTCGAACAAAAACGCAGTTCCCAGAGCAGTCGTTCGACGCGGGGAAAAGTGAGGAACGAGGACGGTATGAGTGCCGATATAATGACAGGCATATGAGACTTTTCTACGTTGTAACTGGGTTGACAATACATCGGCAAAGGTTCTGGTTTTGCAGATGCAGAGGACGAGACACGACACGGTTAGCGTAGTGGTTGAGCATTTGACTGCTGCGCTGCGTGTCGCGGGTTCGATTCCCGCACGGAACAAATATTTTTATGGCCTACAGTAAGTTGTTCCGGGTCTAGCTGTTTGTGAATGTGAGTTTATATGTTTGTAAACGCACCCACGCCACAGGAGAAATATATAATGCGGGGCAATGTGTTTAAAAACCACTTAATCATCAGGTGGTAGGCCTCATCAGGTGGGCTATCGGCTAATTTGCCATCCAATGCTATAAAAATAACATTATTTTTTAGGAACTCTATGAATAGGTTAAAAGATTTTAACCAATTGCCTTATTTCAACATCAACTAAGATTGCGGTATAATCAATTAGGTTTAAAGCGGAAATTATGTTGAAACTAAAGAAATATTTTGGAACGCACCCAGAAACCAGTCTCGATGATGCGCCAACATTGCACAAAAGAAAGGAGATTCCAAATATATGTGACCACAGCGCTCAAAGGAGTTATGATAGGTTCAAATAATATTGTGTTTGTTAGTATTTTCATATTGTTTACTATACTCAGCAAACCTTACTTTCAGTGAGTTTTAGGGTTCCGTAGCCAAATGGCAGAAAACGGAACCCTTATGGATTCGTTATGTCTGTCTGTCCGCCCGTATGTTACAGCCACTTTTTTCCGAAAAAATTAGTACTATACTGTTGAAACTTAGTAAATAGATGTATTCTGTGAACCGCATTAAGATTATCACACAAAAATAGAAAAAAAACAATAAATTTTGGGGGTTCCCCATACTTAGAACTGAAAATAAAAATTAGTTTTTCATCAATCCCCTATATGTGGGGTATCTACGGATAGGTCTACAAAAATGATATTGAGGTTTCTAATATCATTTTTTTCTAAACTGAATAGTTTGCGCGAAAGAGACTTCCAAAGTGATAAAATGTGTCCCCCCCGCCTGTAACTTCTAAAATAAGAGAATCATAAAACTAAAAAAAATATATAATGTACATCTATGTAAACTTCCACCGAAAATTGGTTTGAACGAGATCTAGTAAGTAATTTTTTTTGAATATGTCATAAATCGTAAACCGCAGTTTACCTTACTTGCTGCTACGGAATCCTTCATGGGCGAGTCCGACTCGCACTTGGCCGCTTTTTTTTATTCTAATAAGCTTGCGTTTGACCGTAACTCACCTGGTGTTAAGTGATGATGCAGCCTAAGGTGGATAACGCTTGCCTAGGATAAACCGGTTCACTCGTGCCTTGAAGATACCCAGATTATACTTATCAGGGAACAAAGAGGAATTAAGAGAAGGAATTTTATAGGTTATTTTACTGTCGGTGCTATCTTGGATGCACACAAAGTCGCGTATTAAAAAGTAGCCTATAGTAATAATAATAATAATTCATCTATTTCAGGCTGCATAGGCCCATAGATAAATACCTTAACCTAAACATACATATTTTATAATTTGTAACTTTTGTCAGTAGAAAAAACTTAAGACTAGTAAGTAGCACTTCACTTTACACTAAACTGTCTTTGTGCTGTCCTGTGGCGCTCGTCCGCCGAAGCGACAAAACACCTCGTCTTGCACGCGTAGCATGACCACGCTATGTCTACGGAAGAATAGACATACTGACAGGAAGAATAGACAAAATGTACTGACTTGTCTATTCTTGCTGTCAGTATGTCTATTCTTTCGTAGACATAGCGTGGTCATGCTACGCGTGCTGCGGGCCCTATGCCCGTATCCAGATTCCAAGTGACCTCTTTTTTTTTTTTTATGTCCATCGGTTCACTGGTTTTCCGATAATGGTTTGTGTGGTTTGCGATAGTGGTTTTAAAATGTTAGTGTGATGTTAATGTGTGTGATGTGTGTGTGTGAAAGAGTACTTTTACATAGCTCTCTGGCAAACGCGTGATACGCGCGCGTGCGTGATTCTGGGCACAAAATTTCAAGACCGGGTTAGGAATAGTACCATCACAAAAATAGCTGACGTCATTAGGGACTGACGTCATTAGCTGTCACACTGAAGTGGAATTAGGCTGGACACATCTGAAGCATGTCTGACGATTATTGGGCTAAACGCGTGACACAATGGGTTCGTTCGCATCGCATCATGGCAAGCTCAGGCGGAGATGGCAGGATGGTTGGCCAATTTTGACAAAGACTGGTCCCAAATAGCCTTTGACGGAGAGAAGTGGAAGGAGAGTAGAGAGGTGTTTGCCCTGCAGTGGGAAAATACAGGCTGACAAAAAAACAGGCGGTGCCAGGAACAAAAGCTAGTCACATAATAATTATTCATATAACTTTACACACGCATTAAAAACAACATGAACGAGAACAACACTCCAGTCGCCCATCAAACGACAATATTAACTGCAACTTCACGTATTAATTATATCAAAATCACCAAAACGAACACAATAACTACCTACGAGGTTCGAAATATTTCACTGAATATCCGACATTTCTTATCCTACCCACTTAAAACATGCGAAGGGCAATGGGTCCTCCGAGTGTCATTCATCAACAACTCTACGAACTTTGCATGTACCCAAAACCTCTTATTATTTGCCACCCTACACTATAAAATTGAACCGAATGTGCTTGACCGTACCACCAGAAACTAAACTTTAATTCTGTCAGCACAAAGTTTAGTTTTCTTTGTCAGTGCAGCTTAAAACACAGTCGTTTTAAAGCATTAATTATCGCGTTCAACCCCCGTTTTAGGGTAAACCCTTTAGGAAATTTTCGTCCCTTGCTGGTCACCCTCCGAGGTCCAAGCCAAGTCATTAGTATGCGCTATGTAAACTAAGGTATGTTGATAAGGTTCCGTTTAATTTCGTAGATATTTGTCGTTGGATATGCTAAGAACACTGACGGTTGCAGAGGGTACTAAAATGATCATTTGAATATAGAACATTAAAAGGGTTGTCAGTAATACTGTTTAATTATGTAGAATTTCTTAAACCGTACATGGTACGTTTAATTTGATTCATGATGTATCATGAACGAGAGATCTTAATAGAAACTAACATCGCTGTAAATATTATGAAAAGCACACTTTACGCTTGATAAGAATTTGTATAATATAGACGTTTTGATAAGCGTTTGTTTAAAAATAATCAACTTATTAGTTAGAAAATGTTCTGAGTTTGTTCTTGTAAATAATTAATTTAAATAGGAATAAGTTAAATTTAGGTCAATTTTTGTCATGAATAGAGATCTTAGGAAAACCTTAAACACATTCTTTAATCTCTCTGGTTTAAAAAATATCAATTAGTTACAAACTGTTCAAAGTTTACCTAACCTTGCCATCAAACAATTTTTAGTAAAAATATCCTTCATAATAAAGATAGTTACGACGTTAAGGTTTAAATAACAAATTGTAAATGTGGAAAATAAACTGAATATTGAAGAATGTTTGAACTAAAATTGAACTACCTACCTTTAATCAAAATGTTAACAACACTCCAAGAGCCACCTTCACCTCATAATAATCACACGTCAACATCTATCATCGCAACAAACACTGCATACCTGTCACTTCAGTTCGCTCCAATGCGCTCCCTTGCTTCTAGTTTATGCAAAATTAGTTTTCCAATACAAAACCCCTCGTGTCTAAGCCGTATTAGCTTATCTTTCCACTTGGCACGCTATAAATTGGTCAAAATCTCGTTGGCTCCTCGACTTTGCTACGTAGGTATTCCTAAGTGGTAGGGTTGCCAGACTTATGAGGAATTTCAGGATGCGTCCGTTGAACGATGAATGGTACAATTTTACTTTCTAGTGACGTGAAAAGAATAGCAAGTTGGGTAGTGGTGGGAACACATTTTCTTTAGAAAATACGTGTGTAAAACCCCTAGCCATTTTGTATGCAGCTCAGCATAAAGAATTTCAAAATCTGTACAATTTAAAATCCACTTTTCAATTTTAACGCATCTAAAAATTCAGAAATGTCATTAACCTTTCGAATTTCTTATGTCACACAGTCCGACATAAGCAGCGGAGGTTTGACCTTCAACACTTTCGCCCGACAGTCGTTGAGTTAATATTTAAATTAATTTATAAAGGCCTTGACAGTATTAAAACAAAATTTTCTATCGGGATTCAGAAATATAGGTATAAAGATTTGGTAATTTTCCCAAAAATCCCACAGATCCCCTTTCCTATATCCCCCCTAGTCCCAAATCTAGTGGCTCCTACGAGTGGTATCACCAGTTAGCTCCGTTCACCAAGTAGAAAGATAACATCTAATACAACAATATGTTCTATTATTGCGTAACATAGATTACTCAGTTTTGTTTATGTATTGTATTGTACATACAGATTTATTACTTTTGACATGTAGTGCGCTTGTAGGGTAGATTGTAGATTGGTTGTTATTAATAAATGGTAACTAGTTTGATTTTCAAGTTGAGATATTATGTTGATACGTTTGTACTGCAATAAATAATGACGATGCTGTTTTTATTGGTCAGAATTTTAAATTGGTAAAATAATTGATTTAATTATTAGGGATTACAATACAAATAATGACAGAAACCAACGTGTTATACACAATACGTCAATGTTACCATAAAAATAAAAAAATCTCTATTTAAGGCAGTTAACCCTACATCGCGCCAATACGTCACATTGATCAGTCCTTTAAAAAAAAATGAGACCATGCCTCACTCTAAGCAAATTTAAAAAAGGAAACCCACTCACGTAAACGCTACAGCTCCCCTTCCTCCAAGCTTGCGGCTAATTTTTTTAACACAACAAGTTTCATTATCAAACTAACACAAAACTAAGATAAGTTGCTCCCTCCACAAAGTAATCTTTACACTCCCCCTCCAAAAGCTTCGAAACTTGAGAACAAAGTTGGAATAACTTTGGAAGACCAAGGGCTGTTTAGAAAGGACCCCTAACTTGGCCCGAGTCTGAAATATTAATGTAGTTTCACAGAATCCTATATGAGAGGTGTATATGTTTTCTGGATATTTGCTAATGGCTCGAGCAGAGTCCGGTTAGTATCGATACGTCTCTATAGATTTTCGGGTCAATGATTCTCTAATATTTAGGGATGAAGTTTTGTGTCGAGTTATAAGACGATGTTCTAGAGTTGTAAAGTTTTGTTTTAATATTGAAATGAAAGAAGTAGGAATAGAATAGTATTTTTCTATTTACAATATAAATGAATAAAAAAGAACAAATAAGACTTATATCCCAGCGGAGTAGTACTAAAAATTCAAGTAGTCTGGTCCTGTCAATAATTTTAAAGTTGGACGCAACTATTCAAAGAAACTTCAACTTGCAGCAAAACTTTCTTGTCAACTAAAATTGAATCTCAATCTATGCAGACTGTAACGGTCGTCGGTACGCCATTGCGTGGAAATACAAACACGCGTGCACAAACATGAATACGTAGACGACGCAACACATGCAAACAAAATTCGCACACAGACAAAGTTGTCGGGCAAATTTTCAACATGGCACACCAACTTAGGGGTGGACTACACTCGTGTCCTTCCTTTTGATTGCAATTAATTCGGAAACTAGGGGGGAGACGGGTGGTGTGGGAAGCGGGGAGGGGGAGGCAAAGGGTTCGTTCGGCCAATGCGCAGGGCCGAACTTGGGAATAGATTGTTGGAGTTTGAAAGTTGGTACAAGTGTTCGGTTTGGTTAGCGGTCTTTAGTTCTAGTTTTGTTTCTATTGATTTGCGATCAAGTTTTTGTGGTGGGTTTGAGTATAACGGAACTTGATAACGCGGTAGGTAGTTTTAGTTAGCCAATTAGAGTCATTTGTAATAGTTGAATGTATTTGTAGATTCTGCTTGAAGATTCTTGTTGAATTTATGTTATTGGCACACACATTTAACAAGAATCTCTTTTTTCAAAGATGATTTTTAACCTGAGATATTTTTAATCTCTATCTTACTATCTATTACTGACAGTTTTTCTATGCTTATTTCTCAGCACTTGGTGTGCAACCAAAACATCCTAAAAAGTTTCACAAGTATTTCCAAAAACTTTTACCGGCTGAAAATTTATTGGAATTTTCCTACCAAACTCCCACCCTGGCTGTCGTTTGACAGCCAGCGTGCCAGCGTTTTTGGCGGGCTAGACCGTTTGGTCTAGCCCGCCATTACTCGGTGAAAAATGCCCAGACATTTTTATCCCGTACTTATAACCTGTTAGGAGGAGCCTGTTTTCTTTTTGCAATTAGTGACTTGGGATATTACTGCAATATCTGTGAGAGGATCCGGGCACCGTAAAAGGGAGTTTGCATTTTGATTTTCACGTTTTGAATAATAAAATTGGTACTTAATACATTTTCTGGAAAAAAAAACATAGAAAAACATTCACAACGCCTATTTTTTAAAAATTATTATCCATACTTAATATCCTTGTAAATGAATGCGAAAGGGAGTTTATTTCTTTGTTACGCTATCACAGCTAAACTACTAAAGCGATTTTAATAAAATTCGGTGCAAACTAAGCTTGAATCGTAAGAAAGAACATAAGCTACTTTTTAATCCGCGACTTTGTCTGCATCCGCGATAACCGACATTCCAGCGGACGAAGTCGCGGGAAAATATATTCAAGTGTAGAGTAAAGTATATCGTGTACAGATTGATTCAAAGTTAACAAATGACTAAATCTATAACACTTTCACAAAAAAAAAAATATTCATGATATTTATAATGTGAGACCCATTCAAACATTATGACACATAGCCCTTTCATCGCTACCTACCTGTTATTAATCATAAAACCCCAACTTGTTTATTGCTCAAAAAACACCCTGACCAAAAAACCGAATATAAAATCCCTTTCATTTCAATTTCACCTTTAATCTTACATTTCAACAGATAATACTATTATGGTACACATTATACAACACTACTAATAGATGGTTCATCCCGTTTTCACCTTTGACCCTCACCCACTAGCATTGTTACACAGCATCCCCTTATGACACCTGACCTAAAATGACCATATCATACAGCTTCAATATTGAGATCACAACCTTTGTCCAGAATAAACCGGTTCAGATTCATCTCATGAATATCTCTATTGAAAATATTCTTTGGGTCAAATTGGCCCCATAAGTGGGGTGTAAATGAGAACGTGTAATATAAGTTTATATTATTTTATGTTTTATTCTTAAAATATATACAATATTTACACACTTGTTACATACACAAAATAATAAAATAATATATTTTAATAAAAAAATTCTCTGCATCTCTGTAATGTGGCCGAGACTGGCGATATTGCCACATTATTGGCAATGGTGGTCTCTGGTCAAGGAATAACTAGTCCTTGGTCACTGAAAGTGTCAATTTACTATTTGGACATTATGTATGTTTAATATTTTGTTGTCAAATAATCATAGGAACTGTGCAATGAAATCCTTTGATAGGAAAATCTATATTTTTTGAAAGATGAACATCTCGTAAGACATGTAAGAGACCTTAAGAGCCTCCTTACACCAACAGAGGTTACGAAACTCGCCCCTATTAACAGTTAAGCACCTCGGAGAAAGTTTTCCAACACAGATATTAAAGATACTACGAAGTGAATAAAAACAGTGACTCTCCCAATAGACCAAAACAAATTTAAAAGTTCGAGTCATTCTAATTTATTTATTACAAAATGCATGATTATACGTATATAGTAAAACGTTTTAGTTGTGTAGTTTTTTTTTTTTAATTTTGCGTAATAAAGACTTAGTTTAAAAAACTTGTAGCACCACTTGGTGTAAAGATAGGACGTTGCATTTTTTGTGAACAATGAATAACTGGGGTTTTATAAAATGTAATTTAAAAATATTACGTAAAGACCTTTCTTTCTAATATAGACATATATTTCCTAGAAGTCTGTTTTTTTACTTCTTGGCTATATTTTACAAGCGGTTTCTTTTACAATTACAATGTTTGTTTTTCTATTTTTTTTTGTTGCTAAGTTGTGGGCCAGTTTCACCTACTCTCATTTGTATACTTTATCAGGGTCAGATTTCATAAGGTAGCGTACCTATATAGAACTAACATTCTAGAAAAAAGACAAATATTGAGAGAGATATACGTGACACTGCAAGGGCATTCGCACGTTTGATACGAGTATAAGACTGTGTACATAAATATGCCGCATGGCTCTACAAAAAGGGCAAAAAGTGGCTATCGATGACCTCGTGGTAACAAAATAGCCTAAAGGTGGGTAAACTCCAAAAATTAACAACAAACCACAATTCAAAACCAGATCTACAAATCATCCTATATCTCCTTAATCACAACAGTATTCGTACAAATTAATCTGCCATATCTCAAAGACAGTTTGGAAGTACCGATGCCTGCGGCCATACTGTTCTAGCCAAAACAAACTTGCCTACATTTGTTACAATTATTACTCAAGTCCCATTTAACTGAGAGTAGTTTTGGCTTGGACGTGACTCTAATACTACCGTTAATAGGAAGGTAAAATTTGACTTCTGGTATTTTAAGAAGTTTGGGTATTAGGGAGGGGAATAGGTAAACTGATCTGGTTAAGCTTTGATTTTGGTCTTTAATTCTTTAAATATGCCAAGAGAAAATCTCTCTCTTCGATTTGTACTTACTAGCACACATAGTGGTCAGTGCAACAAAATATATGAAGATAGATTCAGTTCATTGAAATGCATATTTTTATTAACTGCTAATGATCTTTGCTGCATTGTAAGTATATATATAACTAAGTATTAAATATCAGTACTATCATATCCATCGGACAAGTGGTTTACTAAAATATGCTTTTAATTGTCTTTTAAATATTTATAAAACAACTGGCTGACCCGACAAAAGTTGTTTTCCCATACCTTTTTAAAAAAATAGTAGCCTACGATCTATTCTCAGACCTATCAAATTTTCACTAAAAAAAAACATAATAATCGGATAAGTCGTTTCGGAGGAGTAACATAACACAAGAGGCTTTTATATAATAAAAAAGAGAAAATAAATATTTCTAATGTTATGTTGTGTTATGTTTTGATATTTCAATACTAACAACAACAAAACACTCCATACACACACACACATACTATTAAAACCACATAAAAGTTTTTATCGAATCGAACCCAATTAATCATTTCACTAGACATTTACCCACCAACGAGCATGTATGCACATTGTCCAGTTGAGACATAGTCACGCACACATAGGACCGTAGACCCTAACCACAATGGTGGGACAGAGCATGAATACGCTCTAACCCTTCAGGTCCATGCGGCAATTATTCAAAGAGAATAGTTTAACAGAAAGGATTGTAAGGACTGTATGCTTTAACCCTAAAACGCCACTACGCCTCGCGCTGAGCAAATAAAATCAAACTTTCTTTCGACGAGGCATAGTCGGAATTCGAGTGAAATTTTTGGGGTTGTTATACAATTATGTTAGGGAGTCAAAATTTCAGTATATTTAGAATATTTATACATTTGTCCGTGGCGGTAGTACGGACGGCAGTACGGATGAGACCTCGGCAAGTACATAATAGGTACAGTGATTTAGTACGGCGCTGCTGGTGATTTTAATGTAATTAGTCTGGCCGAATGTTACCGCCATTCTGTTTGCTCCCCGACAATGCGGAAACGTAATGCTCTTTGAGAGAATTTCAGAAAGGCGAGTAAGCTAAATTATTTGAAGGAAATAAATAAAGGACTGCCTGTGACTTCTGGCAATCCTTCATTTACTAATTCGGTTGAAGTTGTATTTTTGACGTTGCGTAACTTACCTATTTCATGTTTCTTCTAAAATAAAAACTCATAAAGTGAACTCTTTATAATACCTTCCTAACTTTGTAAGTTATCACAGATTTAAAAAAAAACGACCTACTTCTATACCCAATATGTAAATAATAAAAGAATAAATTCTCTAAAACAGTAATTCGTGGTGAAAACTTCATATTTTCGCGTTTTGCCCAGAGCAATATCGTAATAGATGTGAGCAGATTATTTAAAGATAATTACAGTTTTAGAAAGATTAAGTCTTGATTTAGAGAACTAGAGAGTAAAAGTATAATTTTTAATTATAGTTTTTTAAAGCGAAGACAATCCTTTCATGGCGTTTTACGAAAATAGACGTCAGAGTTAACTTTCTTGATGAATACAGCCATTATAGTATGCCAAAATATTATGTTTTATGCGTTTTTCCAACAGGATATACAGTCTTAAAGTCTACTAAGTCTACCAAAATTACGAAAATGTTACTATTATGTATTAAAAACAATGTTGAAAATGTACAAAATTAACTATTTTTTTTCACCAGTATTTGAATAATAACATAACTGATATATTTATTTTATGAATATAAAGGTTATGCTTAATATACAAAATATTTTTCAGTCCGTTATACGAACTCATTAATTTTAGACAATTAATTTAAAAAGCACTGTAAAACATCGCGTGCTGTCGTTTGCCGATCAATTTCAATGATTCGTGCTTATTTCGTGCCTATTTTTTTTTCGGATGTACACAAACAGGCCATTGTATTGTACTAGTGTGTGTCAATGCTGCTACGCCGTTCTAGCAATCGTTTAGATTTTGAGTTGCTCTAAATCGAATACGCGCCCTTAAAACTGATGGAATATGAGATGAACGCAAACAATTTTATAATTTCTATGCGTACTACTTTTTGACAACCTCCTTTCTGGCTCTCTTGTTCTGGACTCGGACGTCTATGTATATATAAGTATATAATTATTTAAGAGCCTTGCTTCACTTTCATTAAAAACAATAACTTTTAAACATAATAGTAAAATTTTCCTGAAAACAAATTTTAAAAAGGGAACTATAACAAAATGCACGTAGAAACAGTTTCGTCGTACACGTATCTAGGAAACAGTGTGTAATTACAAAACACAATTATTCATTTGAGTGTTAATGCCTCCTAAAACGAGTCGCGTAAAATATCAAGTGTACATCCACATTCTGCGCATATCTTCTAAGAGTAGTATGGAGTTGGACTTAAAGTCCGACTCCATACTACTCTAAGCAATTATCAAAGTATATAATATGATGTATATAAGTCAAAGCATTTATTTAAATAAAAACATTTTTACAGGCACTTTAAATTGTCAAGTGATAATAGTACTTATTGGTTGCCCCGTAAGGATCATAGGTACAAAATATTGGGCTCGGACCGAACGACCATTTTGAATATAAAACTGTGAGCAAAATCTGTCACTAACAAGGTGTTAACAATTAATTGGTAGAATAGTAAATTTTATTAGTATAACTACCTTCTGTCCGCGATTTCGTCCGCGTATACCAAAAATCATGACAATCAGCAATAAAACAGCTTTTTGTTAATGAAAATTTGTTTGCATTTAGACAAAGACTTCCAAAGATAACCCCATACACACAAACAAACTTCACCTCTAACACTAAATCCCATACAAATTATTACTACGTACATTTATTTAATTTAGCGCCTAAAATACGACGGACTAATTAAGTAAGTACCATAAAGAGATATAAAAAAAGCTTTTTACAAAAAAGACAACCGCCTTCAAAAACTAAAAAGTGAAAAATAACTTTAGCACAGAACACACATTGACTTTAGTTTTTGAAGGCGGTTGTCTTTTTTGTAAAAAGCTTTTTATTTTCCGCTTTTTAGTACCTCCTTCTCATCCAAATCTACTAAGAAAAGATTGAAAGTTAACTACTACAAAGATTGATGAAACTAAAAAGTCGTCGATGTAAAATTTTTGACTATTCGTTGATTTTTCAAAAAGTGCTGAATCAATTTCGATAAAATTTATATGGAACCACCCCTGAAGCATACCCTATCCATAAAAAAAAGAATTTTCAAAATCGGTTTACGTTTGCCTGAGAAATCGCGTAACAAATCGCGCACATACTTAATGCAAATTTAAGACTTATACGGTTTTCTCATGGATGCCATTGTCAGAACTGGACCAAATAAAAATGGGACCACACGGGAAGCACTGGCTTTCAAATAAAAATCATCAAGATTTCAATAAGAATCATCAAAATCGGTTCACCCAGTCCAAACAAATCGGGTAACAAACATAAAAAAAAAAAAAAAAAAATACAGACGAATTGATAACCTCCTCCTTTTTTGAAGTCGGTTGAAAAACAGTATTATCAGTGCTAAGTATGTACTTTGAACAGATGTCAAGGTCAAATAACTTTCCCGTTTGAAACTCATGCTAAACACAAAATCGTTAAATTAAACAGGCCTTCAAAAAATGTTTCACTTCTATAAGAAAACCAAGCTAAGAACTTGAAATTAAAACAAACCCACTCCACACTAACTCAACCCGAGTAGAAGTGGAACTGAAATTGTGAAAACGGCAATGACCATGCGAAATAGTGATCATCAAAATTCCATGAGCGCCGTACTATTAGCAGACGAGGGTTGAAACTACCCCAACTCGGCCTCTCTGAGCCACGCCGTTATGATAACTGCCTGGCTTATTGGTCAGTTTTGGCACTACATTTTTAAGAGTTTCAGTTTAGTTGCTTAGTGCTCGAAAGGTTGTGATATTAAAAAACAATTGATCAAGTTCAAAATCATAAAAGTAGTTATAATCATATAAAACTAAAATATCTCACTACATGTAAAAAAACGTGCGTACTGAACGTCAATTTTAAGTAATAATATCCCTTAAGAGGGTCTAGTACAGTCAACAGCAAAAGTAGATGATCAAAATCAGAAATTCAATACTAATGAACTGAGTTCGCGTCAGAACTGTGTGGCGTCGAGGTGATTTAAAAGTATGAGTGTGAATATGACATACTTTTAATAAATAAACTAGTAATAAATTATATAAATTAGTGTTAGTAAATTAGTGTTGAATTTTTGATTTTGATCATCTACTTTTGCTGTTGACTGTACATGCTCGAGGAGTAAATGTAACGTAAAGGAGTTGTTTCAAAATGTATGGAGCCTGGGCCCAGTCCTTGTACACCATACTTAATAATAGGGAAACACATTTTAAATAGTTCTCAACTGTCCAATTAATTTAAAATAGCTTTGTGAGCAGGTAAAACACAAGAAACTGCACTTGAAATTGCAACACACAACAAAAAGCTGTCATGGCGGTAAGCTGTCATTTTGATTGATTAATGACGTTTGACATTTATAATTCTGATTTTCTGTGTCGATTTGTGGATAGCCAGGTAAACAGATGAAAAAGAAACGGTGTTAAATTAAAAAAAAACGAAAGGGAGGTTGTTATAAAGTACTCTAGAACCTAGAAACAAAACGAGACGAAAGTGACTGAAGTGAGACTGTTGTGACACTGACAGCTGACAGTTCTCTTTCTAAGATCAGTGGTCGATCTATGGTTTATAGAGTAGCTAAATCTGAGTGACGCCATGTTGAAAATCCATAAAAATATTGTTAAATTACCAATTTACTACCACAACAGTATACATTTAAATGAATTATCTGTGTTTTTCCCGGATTCTACGGATTTTTCTCTTGTTTTTGAAGTGGTGTACATAGACTGGGCCCAGTATGAAACATGTCCTTTAATTGACTTTTTTGACTCAAGAATTATATTTTTTTGTAATTATTTTGTTGAGTAAATAACTTGCTTTTGATTTATTTACATTGAATCTGTATGTAATATGATCGATACGATTTTTATTGTTTGTTATTGGGTTTAGCCGTTAGCAGCTAATAGAAAATATAAGAAAGACTGATCGAGATCAAAGCTAACTAGATCAGTTATCTTATTGGAACATTGTTGGAAAGTAAGTAGGTACAGTTTCCAATAAACAGGAAATTATTCTAACTAGATATACCAACCTTTTATAAACTTGGATATCTCTTTAGCTTTTTTTTATTTCTTCGTCAATCCATCGACACGTTAGCATGTCTTTATACAATTTTGTCTCCAAAAATAAAAACATTTAAGTTAATCAAACATTTTGTTTGATTAACTTAATTGGTTTGCTTCTCTATCTGTTGCATCCAGCTACAGCTAAGTTTTCCGTCGATCCAATTGCCTTTTACCTGAAATAAAAGAAATTAAAACACTTAATTTTAAATAATAAGAACTGCCAATTCTGTAAACATCTCGATGAAGTGAGCTTGAGGTGACCTGTCATCCAACCTAATACTGACTGACAGATTACCACGAGTACACTTCACCTAAATTCACTGCTGCACCAAATAGCACTTCTGTACACAACGAAAAGGTAATGAAGCTGTGTGTGTTGATTATTTAACAACAATTTATAAAAAAACACCTTAGGTATGGTTTGAGCCGTTTGGGGTGGAAACTCTAGGGGGGTCCGAGTGCCCATCTTGTCTGTTGGGACATCGCCAAGCGATTGTTCGACTCTTTATGTGACCCAAAGTCTGGTTTATTCTTGGGTCAAAGAATCGGCATTGCCATACTGTTGGGCACGTGTCCCGTTAACAGCAATGTGGACGAGATTTTTGATGCCCTTTGATCACCCTCATCCCTTTTTCTTGTAATTGCACATAATATTATTATTCTTGTATATTATTGTTGTTATTAGTTATACTCCGTTTACATATTCACAAACCTTTTTTACAGTCCGTTCAACCGATTTTTACTTATATTGCGTTGGTGGCATGACAAATGTCAGCTGCAGTAAACAGTTGTAATAAATATTGTAACCACTTTATTTCCCTCTAATGTCATCCTTAAGCCAACGGAATAGAAATCAAAATCGGTTGATATACTGTAAAAAAGGTTTGTGAATATGTCTGATCTTATTGTAAACGGAGTATTGGTTTACTTAAATAATACAATGTTTCTTAGGAATTGTTTATTTAAATCTTAAATATACACCCGTAATAATGAATTTTGTCATCGTGTCACCTCTAAACAACCATAAAAATAAATACGCGTCGAATATATTCAACTCCATTTTTGTAGTCGGTTAAAACAAAAACCGCAGGAGCTCTGACAAAAACAATTGTTCCACATACCATGTCATGTGGGAGCTAGAAATTATGACTCCAAGAATGACCAGGCGGAATGTGGAAGGCCGAAATTCCTGGAGGGGTGGGGGTCCCCACCGGCACCCAGAGAGGTATGTGAACGAATTAGGGGTGCAATCGTAGTCTGGCATTCGCATTTTCTGTACCTAGTAGTTTAATTTTATACGAGTTTTAGTTGGGAAAATGGAAGGTACATTTTTATTGTTGTTTTAGAGAGTGTTTCATTTTATTATTTTAAACATTGCCTTACTTCTCCTATTTTGTAGATTTTTAACAAATGATGATCTCACATAGGTATGTCTCGGATTGCTCAGATAGTGGCAATGTACAGGTCAAGTACATATTTCCATGCAGTAATCGATCCCCTTACAATGATTTAGAATGTAAGGGTGTAGGGTGGATAATATATATCAACCTACCATTACACACGTTACCATTACCTACATATCAACACGCATTCTCATGGCGGATTCGAGATTTTGGACTAATTTTAATAACTATGAGTCAAGGTTTCTTCACGATGTCAGTGAAGGCCAAGATAAATTTAGAAAAATTCATACTCATACTGGTATTTGGTCTGGTGTGCCTCCATAAATTCTAATTAGAACGTTTTACGTACTGAGAAAATGACGAAAAAGGAAAAAATGGCACGTCATGGAGGAGGTCCATGTAAGTTGAAGAGATAATAATGATGATGAAGAACTCACATCAGATCCCATCACCCACCATGATCATCTTAGCATATTCCGGTCAAATATCAAAGTTTATCTCGATCAGGCCTACATAAGTTAGACTGTTATTTCAAGCATCATCTGCCTTGCCTACACTGTTACCGAATACCATAGGATGCGGGCTGCCCAAGCCGGATTGGTTGGCGATCTCTGGGGCAATAGACTGACATGATGATGATGATATAACATGTTTTATGGGATTCAGAGTCTGTGCTAAAAGAACCGACACATTCTTTGAGGAATTAAGGGTGTCATTTGCGAACTCAAACTTGTTACTTTTTCAAAATATTAAATTGAACTTGACGTTATTGGTACATTTACCTACTGTCGCGAAAGCGAAGGAATATAGCCTTTATGTACCTACAAATATGAATTAGTTAAGACGTAGCGTGAGGTGAGAGAAGGAGGGGATAGCGCGCGGCGGTGGATCGCGCGTGTTGGGTTTTATAAATAATAATTATATAAAAATGTATAGGTATCGGTATGGAAATTTGTTATAGTGCCTTTTGAATATTAAGCTGATAATTAATCTATTATGTACAAGTTCTTATAAGGTAAATAAAAGGGGGTAGTCGGAAAAATTATACGAAACAGAATTCATTTAGGATTATCATTTAATTTAAAACATAAACTTTATGGTAACAGCATATTTATTTATATCTAATATTTAACTATTTATTTATGTGATCTATATTAATATTATTCTACATAAGACTTAGGACTTAGCACAATTTATAACCACCCTGATCATTTCTCAAATCGATTAATGTAATATAGGAACAATAAGAAGGAAATAGGCTTACGTTATGTAACAATGGTAGTCCCTGTTCGTAACTGTTTCCCAGACAATAGCAACATAATTGTAGCAAGAAGAAAACGAACTAGATGATTCCATTCCATCATTAAATATGTATTTAACAATATTGGTAATCATATAAAACACATACAAAACACATTAAAAAAAACAGTTTAGTTTTGCAACAGTATTAAATACATAAAATACTTAACTTTTATCTTAATGCTGAACAGAGATTCCTCCAACACGCCACCTGGTTTACTTGAGATCCGCACAGTTCGAGAGCCAAACAATAAGTGCCCGTCCCACCGAACGTTCGCCCTTTTATATCCTTCGTTTTCGTAAACAAGGTGGCGTGATCAAACGACGACATGACTCATCATAAAAATTATAACCTTACAATATTAAAGAATTATAGAATTTATACGATTAATTTGTACATAATAAAGGACCATATTTACATCTAATCGTATTTTAAGCTAGTACACAGTTTTAAAGAATACTTATATTAACAATACTAGCCAATGCATCACATAAACGTTTTGTTAAACTTAAATGTACCGGAATAATCGCCAAAAATTATAACAAATCAAAAATAATCTATCACGGCCATGCTGAACTGTACTTCGCTCTCGAAGTACAAGTCTCACACACAACTAAAGAACTTTTATGTATTGGTACCTGACCCTGACATGTTAGGGCTCCCACCTGCTGCACATGAGATCCAAACTAACACCAGGCCAGTACCCGACCAGCAGTAATTTATAAGTAGCCCTTGACTTTAGACATATCCGTCCTCCCACCTGCTGCGCGTGAGATCCAGACAGATACCAAGCCAATGACCGACCAGCAGTATCTAATTTATATGTAGCCCTTGACTTTAGACATATCCGTCCTCCCACCTGCTGCACGTGAGATCCAGACAGATACCAAGCCAATGACCGACCAGCAGTATCTAATTTATATGTAGCCCTTGACTTTAGACATATCCGTCCTCCCACCTGCTGCACGTGAGATCCAGACAGATACCAAGCCAATGACCGACCAGCAGTATCTAATTTATATGTAGCCCCTGACCTTAGACATATCCGTCCTCACACCTGTCGCATGTGCAATATAGACAGATACCAGGCCAGTGACCGACCGACAGTAAAATCTTGTACCAGCTTTATCAAAAATGACAAGTTTAACAAAACCTTTTCACTTCATTAATTACAAGTATCAATTATTCAATGAAAACTATAATATAATAAACATGTTCCAAACAACAATTAAACAAGAAATCGAATTGGCACAAATCATAACAATCAAATCAAAATTGTCCTCGGTGATATTAGTGTTAGTCTACTTACATAGTTACAATTAGCCATAAATATACAGTAGCAATGTTAAATGTAAATCTAATCTATCACGGTCAACCATAGCTTTCTTCAAAAGAAGCGTTTTGCTCTGTCCATTCACCAGGCCAAAATCTTATTTTTTATTTAGCGACAACAATATTTGAGACTACCATGGCCTCTTAAACAGAATCTATCATTACTTATGATTTCAATTATTTCGTAAGGGCCTTTGAATTTTGGACCTAACAACCATGTGTCCCAGATTATAAGTTTTGTTTGTTTGGTAGTATCAAAACGCTCCTTGAACTTATTTCCAACATCTGTTGGTTGTATTGACTCATCTACAACATCAGTTAGCCGAGCTTGTATAGAAGGGAGATATCCTTTTCTGCCTATTAATAAGCCAATTGGAGAAAACCCTGTGGTTTTGTGCTAAGGAACTGTTGTACCTTCCAAAGTACGTTTGGCCGTTCTGGCAAATTATTGACCTGTGTAGCCAACATATTTATTACTGTTGCTACGTATCTCTCTACCCGCCCATTACTACGTGGAGTACCGGTAGCTATCATACTAGGGTGTTCGACCCGCATTTCTTGAAACAATGTTTGTACATGATTTGAGTTAAAGTTCGTACCTCTGTCCGTAACTATAAGGGTTGATGTACCAAAAAGCGTAACATTATCTCTTAGAACATTGTAGTGAAGTAAATAATTAATAATTATTATTATTACTATTATTTATTTATTATTATTTTTAATTATATATTAATTGGAATCCATTTCACCAGTCTTAACTTTATTTATTATATTTTGAGTTTCGTTGTAGTTATACTGTGCAGCCTCTAACCATGACGGTGGGTTATTTTCGTCATTAATTACATTAATTACTAACGATGGCATTGCTTCAAGCTTGCTAGGATTTCGGCTAAGATAATCCATATGTCCCACAAAGTTCTTTTTTACTTCAAATTGTAAATCTCGCATAAAAGTCCACTATCTGGCGCCAAGAGGTGACAAATCTCTCTTATTCATAGTGGGCTTAATAATATTATAATCAGTAACAATTGTGAAATGGATACCCAATAAATATACACGGAAATGTTGAAGAGCGTTATAAATTGTTAGATTTTCAAGATCGTAAGAACAGTATCTCGATTCACTAGGGGAGGCACGTTTACCAAAATAGGATACAACAAAGTCATGTGTTCTGTGCTAAAGTTATTTATCACTTTTTAGTTTTTTTTTTTTTCTGGAGGCGGTTCTCTTTATTTTTTAAAAAGGTTTTTTTTTTGTAATAAGTTTTTTTTTTTTTTTTATTGGACTTTGATGTCGTAAAGTTTATTTCGGAGATTGAAAGTCTTACTTCGTGGATACAACCTTATTTTGACCGTCCACTTTTTGCATCAGAATAGCATCATAACGCAACAAACTTGCATCGGTATGCACAGAGATTTAGATATTTTATTGCACAATCCCTTCAAGTACTAACAAATACGGAACAAAGTTACAACCTAGCTGCCCGGCAATGGAATCTAATTAACGTTATCCTTAACAGTAGATTTATCAACCATTCGTTTAAAGAAGCAGACAGACTCATCATGACCTAGTTTCTTACAGTATAAACATTGAATTGGTTTAGTAGCAGGTTGCGAATTGTTAGTTACGGTGGGTTTAGAATCTGAACGGGCTTCTTGATTTTGTAACTTATAACATTGAGCTTTAACATGACCCGAGTTTTTACAATAATAGCATCGTTTTTCTATTACAGAGTCATTAGACTTAAAATGTTTTGTAGTCAGTTCATTGTCCGGTTTTTCAGCAGGTTTATTACCAGAATCTAATGTACGTTTTCTAGAAATTTTGACATATGTTGTAAATAGAGAGATTAAATCGGCAGTGGTTTTAACACGACTATTGTAAGAAGCCATTTTAACATTTACATCGTGTATACCTCCACAAACAAGCTCAACTAACTGTTGCTCAGTAAAAGAAATCTTGGTATTCTTAAGTAATCTAAGTTTTTCCCTGGCATATTCACAGTAAGAATCTAATGATTCCGAAGTAAGTAGTACAGCTTTGGTAAGTTTTTCGGTAAGGTTTCGTTTTTCTGGATACAAGTCTTTAATGGTAGTTCTAAAATTTTCCCACGATCTTCCCTCTTCAGGGTCCCAAGTTTCATACCATAGTAAAGCAGAGCCCTTTAAGGCCTTACCTGCTTTCGCTACGGTTGTAATGCTACTCCATCCAAGGTCCCCAGCGATTGCGTCGATGGTAGTGCACCAGTTGTCCGCACCATTATCATTCTTCGCAGGGTCAAATGGTGGCAGCATCACGTCGTCTCCTTGTCTTTTCACTGTTACTGCGTCGCGTATGGCCTTTAGCAAGCCCTCCATAATTGCGGGATCCATTGTAAGCCACGCTCACACTCTATAACAAACAAGCTATTATTAATAAGTGGTATGTCAGGTGGTATCCCACTTCTGATGTTGGGTTTTATAAATAATAATTATATAAAAATGTATAGGTATCGGTATGGAAATTTGTTATAGTGCCTTTTGAATATTAAGCTGATAATTAATCTATTATGTACAAGTTCTTATAAGGTAAATAAAAGGGGGTAGTCGGAAAAATTATACGAAACAGAATTCATTTAGGATTATCATTTAATTTAAAACATAAACTTTATGGTAACAGCATATTTATTTATATCTAATATTTAACTATTTATTTATGTGATCTATATTAATATTATTCTACATAAGACTTAGGACTTAGCACAATTTATAACCACCCTGATCATTTCTCAAATCGATTAATGTAATATAGGAACAATAAGAAGGAAATAGGCTTACGTTATGTAACAATGGTAGTCCCTGTTCGTAACTGTTTCCCAGACAATAGCAACATAATTGTAGCAAGAAGAAAACGAACTAGATGATTCCATTCCATCATTAAATATGTATTTAACAATATTGGTAATCATATAAAACACATACAAAACACATTAAAAAAAACAGTTTAGTTTTGCAACAGTATTAAATACATAAAATACTTAACTTTTATCTTAATGCTGAACAGAGATTCCTCCAACACGCCACCTGGTTTACTTGAGATCCGCACAGTTCGAGAGCCAAACAATAAGTGCCCGTCCCACCGAACGTTCGCCCTTTTATATCCTTCGTTTTCGTAAACAAGGTGGCGTGATCAAACGACGACATGACTCATCATAAAAATTATAACCTTACAATATTAAAGAATTATAGAATTTATACGATTAATTTGTACATAATAAAGGACCATATTTACATCTAATCGTATTTTAAGCTAGTACACAGTTTTAAAGAATACTTATATTAACAATACTAGCCAATGCATCACATAAACGTTTTGTTAAACTTAAATGTACCGGAATAATCGCCAAAAATTATAACAAATCAAAAATAATCTATCACGCGCGCGCACCGTGGCAATTGGGCCTGAGGGTCGGAGCAAGCAGTACACGGGTGAGCAAACTTGGTATTACTCAGTGCATGTGTGTGTGTCTTCAGATTGACCAGATATTCAGTTTATATTATTTCCCATTGTTGTTGTCGTGTGTGTATTGTTTTACCAGCGATCAGATTCAGAAATGATACCAAAACAGACCATAAACCAGCTGCGAGGCTCGGGGTGGCTATAAGGGGAGGTTGGAGGCCACATTGGGAGGACACCCAGAATATCATTGCGATGATAATTCAATAACCGTTATTCAGTGCAAACCAGTTAACATGAGTCCAACAAGGTTGGAGGCCAATATGGGAGGACACCCAGAATATCATTGCAATGATAATTCAGTAACCGTTATTCAGTGTAAACCAGTTAACATGAATCCAACGTTCGTTGGATTCAAATCATATCGTACCTGGGCATATTTCAGAGACGTAGGGTACTTTAAGTTCAGATATTCGTCACTAAATGGTACGTGGCGACATGGTGGAGATGCTGGGATCTCATTACAATAGTTTAAAAATAATGTTTGGTTCAGTTCCAAAAACAAATTGTGCGGGTAGATCGAAATTGTTTTCTGCGCTTAAAAGAATTAGGTCACCAGTTTAACAGTTTCAGAATACCCGCTATACTCACCAAATAAATTCAAAAATGGAACAGCCAGATTATTTGAGCGGAACATTGTGAATGTTAATTAATTTTGTACCATGTTATTATTAGAAAGTTTGACTGTTTTCTTAAATACATTATTATTGGTATGAGTGCACAATAATGTACGAATTATTATTTTAATTATTATTTTTACGTTGCGTAATGACCAACGATAGTAGTGAAGTTTATTAGTTAATTATATTATACGTTTGATATTAAATATTAGTATCAAATGAGTATTCCTGCAAATAGACTTTATTAAGTGAACCAATTAAAATGATTTTAGATTTAGTTTAATAGTCTTGTTTGATGAATTTAATTTACTTCTCTCATTTGATTAGTGCAGTTTGTTGGTATATTGTATTTCATAAGAATCTCATACAGATTTATATTGTTTTTGATACTCGGAAATCGGGATATTCATTTACTAAGAGAATGATCCATGACTGTGATATTACTTAGCTAGCACTCAATAATAATGGAAGACGCTATCCGATCTCGTTTAAAAATTATTTACGAATCCCTCCAATCAAAGATTAGCTCTGCTCGGTGTGCCCTAACGGAATTATCAGAAGAACCCAACTATAAAGGATTAGAACTAATTGATGCTGAACTAAAAGGTTCAAATGAGATGTTTGTTTCGGAAATTCGTAATTATTGTAAATTGATTAAAGAAATTAACGTTGAGGAAATTAGTCAGTATACGTCCACACAGATTCAGGCCGAAGAGTTAATAGCAGAAATAGATGTTATTATTAAACAGAATAATCGAAACTGTGCACTTGTTTTTACAAATAATGACAACAATGTTAACACAATTAGTAAGTTACCAAAAATGGAATTAAGCAAGTTTGATGGGGATGTTCTAAAGTGGTACCAATTTTGGGATCAGTTTTCATCGAACGTTGATAAAAGAAATATTAATGATGTCGATAAACTGTTGTACCTTCAATCGGTTCTTGAGGGTGACGCGAAACAGGCAATAGATGGGTTGGACACAACGGACAAAAACTATCGTATTGCTGTCGACACATTAAAGGAACGGTATGGCAAACTTAGCGTGATTATTGATGCTCATTATGTAGCTCTTTATAGAATTAAATCAGCGGAATCTAGTCAGGTAAAAGATTGTAGACACGTTCTAAATGAAATTGAGAGACATCTTAGAGTATTAAGTTCCTTAGGCGAAGATGTAAATCACAATCATCTTAGAGTAATGATTTTAGAAAAGTTCCCTGAGGACCTCATTTACGAATTAAGGATGAAGATAACTGGCGAAGATGAGTCTATTGATAGTATCAGAAAGTTCTTAGAGTATATCATATCGGCTAGGGAAACATCAAATAGATTAAAGAAAACTGCAGAAGGTACTAAAAATACAACAACTAGCGAAGACAAACAGGCTTCTGATAATATGACAATAGGATCATTACATGTTAGATCGGAAGAGACTAGAGATAATAAAAGGCGTAGATTTACATCGAGTAGAAAAGAAAAGGCTAGGTATGAAAATAGACAGCATAATAAAGTGCCCCCTCGGAAAAGACCACATGACGGTGACAGGTCCGATGAGCCACCTAGAAAGAAATCAATTAAATGTATATTTTGTAAGCAGAATCATTTTAATGACGAGTGCAGTGTGCACAAAACCTTACAGGAAAGAAAGGTTCAATTAGGAAACCGTTGTTATAATTGTTTCAGTGAAGGCCATAGGGCTGACAATTGCCGTACCAAGCGGTATTGTCGACATTGTAATAAGTTCGGCAATCATAATCGAGCATTATGTCCAACTAAACTAACACAGTCAGTGAAGTCCTTACCAACTGATACCTTATATACCTACTAATAATGTATATAGCACTACGCTGTTGCAGACAGCCCTGGTAGTAATTGTTAATAATTTAGAATCTAAAACAAAACTACAATGTAAGGTGTTGCTCGATTGTGGTAGTCAGCGCTCATATACAATGAAACATATTACTAATTTACTTAAACTACCTATTACTGATCAAATTAATTTATCAATATTCACATTTGGAAACAAATCACCACATCTTATTAAAAAACCCATAATATAGTTTAGTATTACAACTCGAATAGGATTAACTCGTTTTATTCATGTAAATGTAGTACCTCATATTACTCAGAGTATAAAAGCACCAACTTTTTATGATTTAAACAAAATGGAAAATAAAGATCGTATAATGGCTGATGATGGGTCTTGTGGCAACAAAATAGATATTTTAATCGGAAACGATTATTATCACTCATTCATGTCACAAGAAAAGTTATCGGTCACAAGATCTGTTCTTAGTTAATTCAGATTTTGGTTGGGTAGGGTCTGGAAGAATAAGTGAGAACATTGATAGTTCCGATCAGTTAACTGTATTGACCTACTTTCAATCAGATGAGTCATTTGCTACTAAATTAAACGAACCCGATCTCCCCCTTTAACTAGATGATGTTAAACAGTTATGGGACCTTGAATCAATAGGCAACACAGATTCTCCAAAAACTACTCGCGATGAAGAAGCGATCAGGCAGTTTAATGAAACAGTTCAGTACCAAAATAACAGATATCACGTTAAATGACCGTGGACTGAAGTACCACCGAATCTTCCAAATAATCTAGACTTTAATGAAACGATTGGATAATTCGGAGTTAAAAGTATACGACCAGGTCATTTAAGAACAGCTGCAGACTAAAATAATTGAGATTGTACCAGATCCAAAGATGGCACAGAACCATTCCGTTCACTATCTTCCTCACCATTGTGTTCGCGGCCGTGATAAGCCCAAAAGGCTCCGTATTGTTTACGACGCCTTAGCTAAAATGGCAGACAATCGAAGTTTAAGCGAATGCCTATAAAGGGGTCCACTTATGTTAGAGGATCTTACAGGACTGCTAATTAAGTTCAGAGAACACCCTATAGGAATAGTTGCAGATGTCGAGAAAGCTTTCCTACAGTTAGGTCTACAAGATTCAGACAGGGATGTAACACGATTTCTTTGGTTCAAAGACGTAAATAGTACAGTTAACCCAGATGTGCACTTACGTTTTTGTCGAGTTCCATTCGGTGTCATATCAAGTCCATTTCTATTGAATGCTACGATCAAATATCACTTAAACAAGTCGAACAACATGTTTCTAAAACACATTGCGGACGACATTTATGTAGACAATATTGTAACTGGCGCACAGACAATTTCAGACGCAAATAAACTGTACTGTGCTGCTAAAGAATCATTTGATAGTTTGGCCATGAATTTGCGTGAATGGAATTCAAATTCAAAGGAACTAGTTTCTTCCATACCAGATAAATTTAGAGCAGAAGACCGTAAACAGATAAAAGTTCTCGGTCTAATATGGAACATACATAAAGATCAGTTATATTTAAAATTTAACTTCAATACAGACATAACAGGCACAGTTTTGACAAAAGGGAACGTATTAAGAGTCATTGCTTCAATTTATGATCCGTGTGGTCTCGCAGTTCCGGTAGTTCTTCCAGCAAAACTATTCTTTCAAAAATTATGGAAAGAAAAGGTTAAATGGGACGTCAAATTGAGTGATAGTCTACTTATAGAATGGCAAAAAATAGCATCAAACTTAGAATGTCTAAAGAATATTCATGTTGATCGTTATTTTGGGCAAGGTTCAAATAAACGCCAAGTAGCTGAGCAAATTCAATACGAACTACATTGTTTTACGGATTCGTCTTTGCATGCTTATGCAGCAGTAATTTATTTACGCGGGACTTTACACACTAATAATATTGTCAGTTTTGTTATTGGCAAGTCTAGATTAGTGCCGTTAAAGGACCAACATGACTTACAGATCCCAAGATTAGAATTGCTGGGAGAACTTATCGGGTGCCGACTTATAGGCTATGTTACAAAATTTTTACGATATAAAATAAAATCACAATATTTGTGGACTGATAGTCAAATAGTAATTGAATGGCGCAAATCAGATAAATTACTTCCACCTTTTGTAGCACGTAGAATCAATGAAATAAAACAGAACAAGACTTTACAAATCAGATATGTGCCAACTGAATTAAATCCATCGGATGTAGGCACTAGGACGGAACGAGTAGATTGTTACAATAGATGGCTCAAAGGACCTGATTTTTTAACGAGTAACTCAAGTCGGTGGCCTACAGTTCATAATAATATAAATACTCAAATTTCAATTGCCGGGGAGGGTCTTTCGAACTCAATACCTTTAGATAATAAGACACAAAGTTTAGGTATTACAGAACCAATGATGGTAGTTGATTCAGACAAAACAGAGTAACATAATTATTAGAAACTAGCTGACCCGACAGACGTTGTCCTGTCCCGATCTACCTACTTACCTGCCTATTTACCTACACCTACCCTACACCTACCCTACACCTACCCTACACCTACCCTACACCTACCCTACACCTACCCTACACCTACCCTACACCTACCCTACACCTACCCTACACCTACCCTACACCTACCCTACACCTACCCTACACCTACCCTACACCTACCCTACACCTACCCTACACCTACCCTACACCTACCCTACACCTACCCTACACCTACCCTACACCTACCCTACACCTACCCTACACCTACCCTACACCTACCCTACACCTACCCTACACCTACCCTACACCTACCCTACACCTACCCTACACCTACCCTACACCTACCCTACACCTACCCTACACCTACCCTACACCTACCCTACACCTACCCTACACCTACCCTACACCTACCCTACACCTACCCTACACCTACCCTACACCTACCCTACACCTACCCTACACCTACCCTACACCTACCCTACACCTACCCTACACCTACCCTACACCTACCCTACACCTACCCTACACCTACCCTACACCTACCCTACACCTACCCTACACCTACCCTACACCTACCCTACACCTACCCTACACCTACCCTACACCTACCCTACACCTACCCTACACCTACCCTACACCTACCCTACACCTACCCTACACCTACCCTACACCTACCCTACACCTACCCTACACCTACCCTACACCTACCCTACACCTACCCTACACCTACCCTACACCTACCCTACACCTACCCTACACCTACCCTACACCTACCCTACACCTACCCTACACCTACCCTACACCTACCCTACACCTACCCTACACCTACCCTACACCTACCCTACACCTACCCTACACCTACCCTACACCTACCCTACACCTACCCTACACCTACCCTACACCTACCCTACACCTACCCTACACCTACCCTACACCTACCCTACACCTACCCTACACCTACCCTACACCTACCCTACACCTACCCTACACCTACCCTACACCTACCCTACACCTACCCTACACCTACCCTACACCTACCCTACACCTACCCTACACCTACCCTACACCTACCCTACACCTACCCTACACCTACCCTACACCTACCCTACACCTACCCTACACCTACCCTACACCTACCCTACACCTACCCTACACCTACCCTACACCTACCCTACACCTACCCTACACCTACCCTACACCTACCCTACACCTACCACTACCTAAGTGCAAAATTGACTCTTTGACGTTAGGAACATACCAACAACAGTGACTGCTTATAATTCAATATGAACTTTATACAATAGCAATAAAGCTCGTTTTAGTTAGAAAACGTTTGTATGGGAAAAAGAAAAGGGCTGTTTTTAGGGTTTTTCCGGCAATTATTCGAATTTTTCTCGCCGTAAAAACCATCTTTGAACTTCAATGAACATTTTAAAAAAAGAATTGGCCAAATTGGTCCAGGCGTTGTTGAGTTATGCGCTTACCAACACATTTTGCGATTCATTTTTATATTATAGATTAAGGCTAAACATTTTCCTAAAGAAGTTGAGGGTATCACAACAAACTTATCGAGATCACTGAAAATATATAAAGACAAGAAAGGACTTATTAGGTGTAAAGGTAGATTCAGATACACGAATATGTCACATAATCAAAAAGAGCCTATACTACTCCCAAAAGATTCAGATATCACGCGCAAAATTATAACGGAACTGCATCAGAAGAACTATCATGTAGGTGTCTCTCATACCTTAGCCCTATTAAGACAAAAGTTTTGGTGCCACACGGACGGTTAACAGTTCAAAGAGTTATCAGAAAGTGTCCACAGTGTATGAAGTACGCTGGTGGTCGATTCAAATTACCACACATGCCTGATCTACCAGCAGAAAGAATCAACCTTAGTCTACCGTTCGCCTTTACAGGCCTGGATTATTTCGGTCCATTGCTTGTGGATGAGAGTAGTAAAGAAAAACTCTGATTATGCCTGTTCACAAGCCTAACAATTAGGGCTATACATTTGCCAAAATGTTCACTAATCAATACTTGACTTAGCCACCGCGAACGTAGTGACAAGCACAAACAACCTAGAGTCGTTATTAATAGGCCACCAAAGTTAGCAGAGAAAGTTCAAATTAAATCAGATAGTAATAGGGCACTTTGGAAAGTTGGAAAAATAGCAGAATTGATTAAAGGATCGGATAAGCAGATTAGAGTAGCCAAAGTTAAATTACCATCAGGAAAAATACTGACCCGTTCAGTAGGGCATCTGTTTCCGTTGGAGATGGACGATCAAAGCACAGAATCGTCCCCAGAGCAGAATGTTGTACCAGTCAAAATCAGTTCGCACTCTGAAGATTTTCAGAAGAAACAATCAGTACAAAACGACCACCCAGTTGGTTTTGACCAAGAGTCTCGAAGTACTCAAGACGATGAACCAGTCATCAATGATACACCCATATTTCAGTCAGTACAAGACACCAGTAGACGACCAATCAGGGCATCAGCAGCCAAGGCAAAAGAGAGAGTTAAACAGTGGCCATCTCAGTTGATAAGCAGATTGTTTCAATGATTAGTGATAATTTAAAGTTGGAATCAGTTGGAATCAGTTGGAATCAGTTGGATTCAGATGGAATCAGATGGGAATCAGTTGTAATCAGTTAACATCTATTGGCATCAGTTGGATTCAGTTGGAATCAGATGGGAATCAGTTGTAACCCATTATCACTCCGAAAATGTTGTAAACATACTTATTATGATCTTGATTAAACCGTTATTTCACTTGATCCGATTTTTTTATTATCTTTCCCTTGGGCGGGAGTGTCGCGAAAGCGAAGGAATATAGCCTTTATGTACCTACAAATATGAATTAGTTAAGACGTAGCGTGAGGTGAGAGAAGGAGGGGATAGCGCGCGGCGGTGGATCGCGCGCGCGCACCGTGGCAATTGGGCCTGAGGGTCGGAGCTAGCAGTACACGGGTGAGCAAACTTGGTATTACTCAGTGCATGTGTGTGTGTCTTCAGATTGACCAGATATTCAGTTTATATTATTTCCCATTGTTGTTGTCGTGTGTGTATTGTTTTACCAGCGATCAGATTCAGAAATGATACCAAATCAGACCATAAACCAGCTGCGAGGCTCGGGGTGGCTATAAGGGGAGGTTGGAGGCCACATTGGGAGGACACCCAGAATATCATTGCGATGATAATTCAATAACCGTTATTCAGTGCAAACCAGTTAACATGAGTCCAACAAGGTTGGAGGCCAATATGGGAGGACACCCAGAATATCATTGCGATGATAATTCAGTAACCGTTATTCAGTGTAAACCAGTTAACATGAATCCAACGTTCGTTGGATTCAAATCATATCGTACCTGGGCATATTTCAGAGACGTAGGGTACTTTAAGTTCAGATATTCGTCACTAAATGGTACGTGGCGACACCTACAATTATATTAAGAAAAGAAGTTTAAGTATTAAGTAAGAAATTCACATTAATGAACAGTCAACAAAAGAGATAGGTATGCAGGTCATCGGAAATAGTTGAAGTTTACTTAGAAATCGATGGATGTTTTCAAATGAAATTTAATTAAATCATTGAAATGTTTATTCTCTATTAATTTTATTTTATTTTATTCAAAAATATTCATTGGTTTCTAAGTTAACTTTAACTATATCTGACGACCCTGCATACCTATCTCTTTTGCAGGTTACACCAAAAGTGCGCGCTGTTACAACATACGCGCTGTTACACCGGCTTTACACTCACTTCACGCACTGCCAACTTCTAAACTCCGGGTTGCTACTGAGTAATTCCTAATGGAAAACCCAATAACACTTTGCTCGACCTGGGAATCGAATGCAGATCCCCACGCTCAGCAGTCGCTCTGGACCACAAGATCAACGACGCCGTTTAATTTTAAGTACAGGTCTCTTCAAGGTCTTCCCTCTACCATCTACATCTCTACTGGTCATCAGAGGTATATCTCTACTATCTATAGCTGTTGGGGAGCTGAGGTGGTCGGCTTAGGAGTTGACGTTTCCTTCGCCGTGGTCTCACTCATCGCCGTCTGGTTCTACCCGCTCGCTGTCTCCTCCACCATGTTGAAGAAGCGGATGTATCCGCTTCTGGACATGTGGGCTACACGGTGGCCTCTTTCCAGGGATCTGATGTATACCTCTGGGTCATCATAACCTCTTATGTGGAGGTCCAGGCTTTTTTTACTCAAGTCTTACAACAGCCATGGAAATGAGATTAGGCAGCTAAACACTTGATTCCCTTCAGAGGTACGCTTGTACTGAAGAACTAACCTAGTATAGTAAAGTAATATTATTTGTATTTTGTATTAAACCATGGATCACACCCGGTCTCGTGTGCTGTATAAGACATAGAGACAAACTTCACCTAAAATCGAAACTCGCACCTGATAACGAACTACTTATAGTTACCTATAAAAGGTATCGAAACTTCTGCAATAATCTTTTGAAAAAATTAAAAAATCAGTATGATAAAAATGAATTACAAAAGGCGGGGAAAAATAGTAAACTTGTGTGGAAATTCATAAAAACTCATACATTTAGATCGAAAAATACCGAACCACCGTTTGATTTACTAATGACAGAAACAAACCCTTCCGAAGCAATGAACAAAATAAACAATTATTTTGCCAACGTCGGTAAAAATTTTGTTGAAAAATCTTTAAATTCTAGTAATTTTTCCCGTCCACATTCGGCAACGACATCCTCTACACTAAATTCTTTTGTTTTATTAGATACTGACGTTTACGAAGTAGTAAGTATAATAAACGGGTTAAAGGATGTTTGTGCTACAGGGTGGGATGATATACCTAATAATATACTCAAAAGATTTAAATACCTATTAGCGCCTCCGCTAACACACATTTTTCAGCTATGTTTATCTAACGGAATATTCCCTTAATTGCTTAAAAAAGCTGTGGTCACACCTGTATTCAAATCTGGAGACAAAAACTGTGTGAATAACTACAGACCCATTTCAGTGTTAACAGGACTCTCAAAAATTTTAGAAAAAATCATTAACAGTAGATTGATAAAATATCTGGAACATTACAGACTACTTTCAGATAATCAATTTGGTTTTAGGCCCAAAAGATCAACTAGCCAAGCAGTACACAAATTGACTAATTATATTTCTACAAATTTAAATAATGGTATGCACACAATTGGGATCTTTCTAGACCTTGCCAGGGCCTTCGACACAATTTGTTGTACTTCACTTCTGCACAAGCTTGAAACACTTGGGATAAGAGGAACACAACTTCTTTTATTTTCGGATTATCTCAGCGATCGTCATCAATGTGTCAAAATTGATCAGTATACAAAAATAAATGTAATAAAAACAAAAAAATAAATGAAATGAAATGTATTTGTGTATGTATATCAGCTGTCTGACACCCATAGTACAGGGTCTCCCTAGTTTGGGGTCAGATGGCCGTGTGTGAAAATGTCACACACATATTATTATATTATTATTTATTATTAATTGAAAAATAGTTCTTTTGGCATTCCACAAGGCTATATTTTAGGCCCTACGTTATTTTTAATCTATATAAATGAACTGTGTAGCCTGTTACTCCAAAATGGTGTCATAATACCTTACGCGGATGACACTGTCCTATTGTTCTCAGCTAAATCAAGAGTTGAGGTCTATAAACATGCTCAGACTGGTTTTAACATTGTGTCTAATTGGCTCCATAAAAATCTTCTAACATTAAATGCAGATAAAACTAAATACATTTTATTTACAATGAGGCATACTAATATACCGCTTACTAATCTGAACATTTACGCACATAATTGTAGCACGTACGCTGACAATGCATGCTCTTGTATCACTTTAACGAACGCTGACTATCTGAAATATCTAGGGGTCACTATTGACCCCAATTTAAATTTCCGTAAACATATCGATTTGCTATGTACTAGAGTGCGCAAATTAATATATGTTTTTAAGAATTTACGGAACATAGCCGATTATAAATTAATTAAACAGGTATATTTAGCTTTGTGTCAATCCATTCTTACCTATTGCATAACTTCGTGGGGTGGTGCTGCAAAAACCATTTTACTTCTATTAGAGCGTGCTCAAATAGCAATTCTAAAGGTTGCCACCTTTCGTTCTTTTAGATTTAAAAAAAAAAAAACCTACGCACCAGCTTTACATATCATGTAAAGTACTTACAGTACGGCAATTATTTATCTTAAGCATAGTACTACACCAGCACACTGCACTTCCTTTTAACCCAGTACCTTCCGACAAGAGAAGGAAGGACCTGGTCTGCACAAAGCCTCAAACTAGACATGCATTTGCTAAACGATTTTATGTTTTTTTAGGACCTTTCCTTTATAATAGGCTTAACATGTCACTAGGCTACTATGGTTTATGTTATAAAGAATGTAGTAAAATATTATCTGAATATTTAGCGATTCTCAATTACACAGACACAGAAATACTTTTAGAAGTTTTGGCATAATGATAAAGTACTTATTCTTGTATATTTACATAAGATTTATATAGGTTTACTTTTAGATAATAATGTACAATGCTTTTTCTCATAATTGTTAATGGATTATTATATATTAGTTATACTTTAAACTTCACTGCCCAATTAAATTATGTACAAAGTGATGGCCTGAAACACAGTTTTGAATTAACCTAGATCGAGCGGGTCGCTACCTAATATCGTTTTCCGAACCATCATTACTTGCACCAGTTATATAAATATCTTAGTTTTACTTTATTTCAAGGCATTATACTTGTATGGGAGTTATTCTTTTTGTTGACTAAATGTACACATTTGTAAACGTTATTTTAATAAATAAATTATTATTATTATTTGTGTTTGTTTTCTTTGTTCTCAGCTCTTTGGCTGGTTTTAACTGCATTTACGGGCCGGAGCCAAGTAAATGTAGCGTGTGGTGTGTATTAAGTTGAGGGTGTATTCTGTTGGGGGCCTGCTTCGTGTTCATCAATCTGCATGAACTTTCTCACGATTCGGCACGTATTTAATATGGCAGCTTTCTGTAGAGTGATATAAAGAGTTTCTTGTAGATCAAGTAGTTTTAAGCTATGGAGTTATTATTATTATTATTATTATTATTATTATTATTATATTTTATATACTTTATGTATCTCGGGACCCAGAGGTCCCGGGCCTTTGTAAGGCGTACGAGGAGCCGAAGCCAACTCGCAGAGGCCCCTTAGGTAGCTTTATATGAAATAAGACATCAACCGACGATTATCGCTGTATGCACTATGCAAGTGCACCCAAAGACAACCCCCGGTTGGTGCAGGACTATTACAGGACATGGAAACTAACAGTACTGGACTATGGGTATGGGTTGCTAAAGTGACTTGGTTACCTGGAACTATGAAGTGACTATGGCCCCTGCCGAATCAATGTTTGTATACATGGATAAAATAGCAGGGGGTGACTTGCACACTCACTAAATGGGCCCCCTGAAACAGTCGCTAGCACAAAGTGACGTAGCGACAAGGGGGCAACATATCTTGAGGTGCTAGAGGAGTGGAGAGGTATTCCACGGCTATCAGGACAATCCCGGAAGTACGGTCAAGATCCCTACCAGCGTCTTACTGGAATACTTCCTTACCCCGAGCACGAATGCTCTCGCGAGTTTCCACTAACCGGCCAATTAAGGCAAGATAGAGGTGGGAGCTCCGTTCCTCCCGGGAGATCAGGTCCGTGGGGTCGCTACTGCCCAACAGCTCGCCACAAGCTGCCCTGCGGGTCGCCACAAGCTGCCCTGCGGGTCGCCACAAGCTGCCCTGCGGGTCGCCACAAGCTGCCCTGCGGGTCGCCACAAGCTGCCCTGCGGGTCACCACAAGCTGCCCTGCGGGTCGCCACAAGCTGCCCTGCGGGTTTATTATTATTATTATTATTATTATTTAGGTGTGTTGTTTGTTCTTCTCAGCTCGAGGCTGGTATTAGCTACATTTACGGGCCAAAGCCAAGAAAATGTAGCGTGTGGTGTGTAGATTGTGTGTTCATGATGGTGTATTGTGATGAGGATTTATTTCGTGTTCTTCTATCTGCATGAACTTTCTGACTATTCTGCAAGTGTTTAATATTGCAGCTTTTTGTAGGGTTACATAGAGGGTTTCTTTAAGATCTAATAATTTCAGGCTATGGAGAAGGTGATTTGGAATAACGCCTGTGGTGGAAAGGACTATTGGGACTACGTATTGCCGCCAGATTCTAGTAACTTCCTCCTTCAGCTCTGTGTATTTACTTATTTTTTCAGTGATTGTTTTCTGTATGTTGTGTGTGTTGGGGACTGCAATGTCTATTTTATTTATTTTATCCTGTAGGGTTATATCCGGTCTATTATAATGGATGGTTCTGTCGGTTAGTATAGCGCGGTCGAAGTAGAGTTTATGTGTGGTATTTTCTAAGATTGTTTGTGGAGTATAATTGTAGTAAGGTGTGTTGGTGTTTTGTATGAGTGCGTGTTTGAGTGCCAGTTTTTGATGAACGATGTTGGCTACCTGATTGTGTCTGTGAGTGTAGTCTGTCTGTGTAAGTGTAGTGCATGCGCCTGTAATGTGTTGTATCGTTTCCGGTTGAATGTGACATTTCCGGCATTTATCATTGGTTACTGTAGGATCTTTGATTATATATTTTCTGTAGTTCCTTGTGTTAATGATCTGGTCTTGGATGGCTATAATAAATCCTTCAGTTTCGGGGAATAAAATACCTATTTTGAGCCACTTATTTGATGCTACTGTGTTTATGTGGGGTTGCTCTAGGTCATGAGGATGTCGTCCGTGAAGTACTTTCTTCTTCCAATCTTCAATTTTTTGATTCTGTCGGTCGTCATTGGTGTTGTTTGGTGTATCTGTCTGCTCGTGTAGGTTAAGTGGTGTGTAGTTGAGATCGTTTGTGACTATGGCTTTATGTATATCGCTAGTGCGAGATTTTGTGTGGAAGAATGTTTTTAGCCGACTAACTTGTTTTCGCCATAGGTGCTGGATATCTATTAGGCCTCTGCCTCCATGTTGCCGTTTGATGGTGAGTCTTTCTATGGCAGATTTAGGGTGTAGGTGGTTATGTTTCGTGAGTGTAGTGCGTGTAGTTCGTTCTAATTGTTCAGTGTCTGTTTTAGTCCATTTTATAACTCCGAATGAATACGTCAGTACAGGGATAGCGAAAGTATTTATGGCTTTAATGAGATGTTTACTCGAGAGTTGGGTTTTACAGATGGCGTTAAGTCTTTTCTTGTACTCTGTTGTTATTGTATTTTTAATTCTTACATGGTCTATTCCTTTCAACTGAGTGTACCCTAAATATTTGTATAAATCAGTCGGCTCCATTGCTGTTATAGTGTCCGTGTCATTTACTACATAGTCGCCAGGTCGTACTTTGCCCTTTACAATGTGAAGTGTTTTACATTTGTCTAAACCAAATTGCATGTTAATGTCCCTACTGAATTCTGCTGTTACTTCTACTAAACGTTTCATATCTTTTTCTGATTTTGCGTACAATTTGATGTCGTCCATATACATATATAAGGTGTGATATTGTTGTTTCATGTGTAGTGTGTTTGAGGCAGTATCCGGTCTTACTGTTTTGCAGCAAATGAGATAAAGGGTTTAGTGCGAGACAGAACCACAATGGGCTTAAGGAATCACCTTGGTAGATACCTTTTTTTATTGATATCTGTCGTGTGGTGACGGTATTGTAACTGCAATTTATCTGTAGTGTTGTTTTCCACTGTGGCATAATTAGGCGTAAAAAATAAATAATTTTCGGGTTTATTCTATAGATCTCTAAAATTTTTATTAACCAGGAATGAGGAACACTGTCGAAGGCTTTTTTGTAATCAATATATGTGCAATGAAGATTTCTGTTTTTTGTTGTGGCGTGTTTATGTATAGTAGAGTCAATAATCAGTTGTTCTTTGCATCCCATGTGCCCCCGCCTGCATCCTTTCTGTTCCTCTGCTATTATGTTATGGCGGTCAATGTGTGAGTTAATGCTTTTTGTGATTGCTTATGTTAAAATTTTGTATAAAGGGTGACTGGTAATTAGTGTACGATACTTAAACACGTGATTGTGTTCATGATAACAAACAACTTTCCCGAAGAAAAAATGATTTTTGTACTGGTTCACTTTTATCACAATAACACAACAGCCGTATGAAATTCACGCGCGCGCACGCCTGTGACCTAAAGTGAACCAGTACAAAAAACATTTTTTCTTCGGGAAAGTTGTTTGTTATCATGAACACAATCACGTGTTTAAGTATCGTACACTAATTACCAGTCACCCTATATAGTAGGTAGGCATGTGATTGGTCTGTATTGAGAAGGCTAACGTGAGTTTTTAGTTTTAGGTAGCATGTAAGTGATTCCTGTTGCAATAAAGTCGGGTGTATTCTGTTTTCTTAATATAATGTCTGTTAAATTTTTTGCTATTATTTTGTGTAATGAAAATAACTTTTTGTACCAAAAATTGTGTATTTTATCTATTCCAGGTGATTTCCAGTTGTGTAATCTGGAAGTGATGTGTGTAATGTCGGCCTCTGCTATTTCCTCAAACTCCATTTCGTCAATGCCTCTCCATTTTGCTTCTTCTTCCGTTATCCATGATGCTTCGTCGTTGTGTTCTACTTGCTCTTCCCAAATGTTAGACCAGAATGTTTCTAGTTGTTCTTTTGTAGGTGTGTCTGTGTCGTTTTCAGTTATTGTGTCAGTGTGTGGTTTGTGTAGGTTTCTATAAAATGTTTTTTCATTCATTGGTAGCGAAAATGCCGTTATCATGTTGGCGCTTCTGTGCCTTCATATATCTCCTGAGTCTGTGAACCTTATGTGCTAGTTTTTGTTTGAGCGTATCTAAAAACTCTTCTGGTTTCCGGTTGCTATTCTCATGCCTAGTGTGTGTAGAATTGTTCTTAAAAATAGCCTCAACCCTCTTAACTACTTTATTTGACCTGTTGTTATTAATGTATTGTGTAAGTCTACCGCAGTCTGCTCTTAACTTTTCTATACTATTTTCTAGTCTCTGTTGCCATGGTGGTTTTATGTCGTGTCGTCGTCTTGTGTTCCCTGTGTGTTCTGTGATTTTATAGTTGAGTTCTTCCGATATGACTACAGCTGTGCAATATATAAGTGTGTGTATGTCTATGAGCTGTGTGTCATTGGATATAAATTGTTTAAGTATAGTTTCGTTAAATAAATTAACTAAACGAAAAAGGTTAGGACTATATTTAAGTTTAGGTAGTTTTGGTCGAACTGCTGGATCCATTCCAGAGTATTGTGTTAGTGTTGTTGTGAACTTGTCATGTATTTCTTGGACATACGTGTCTGTTATAAGATTTTGATCTACGATGGGCAAGGTCTCTATGTCATTCTCTAGCAGTAGTGTAATATGCTCGGTTTGTGTGGATGTGTGTGATGATTGAGTGTATGCTTGCGAATTGTAGGATTGGGATTGTGTAATAAGTTGGAGTTGAGTGTATTGGTGTGACTGTTGTTGTAAAGTTTCTACAGTTATGTTTTGTGGAAGTGTTATAGTGTTAACGTCTGTAATATCATTTGATTCATGTTCTAATTGTTTTCTTATTTCTTCTTTTAACTGTTCTAATTCTTCTTGGGATATAAGTTTATTTCTAACGATAGTTCTTCTCTGATCTGATATTCTTTGTTCTGATACGCTTATCTCTGGGTATTGTCGTGTGAAAAGTTCATGCAGTTGTTTTCTGTAGGTGGTCATATCTGTCTCTAATTTCGTAATGTAGAAGTAAGTTCGCATGATGAATATATTAACATCTTTGCTCCATCTCATGCGAACTCTTGCTTTCCCAGCCTTGGTGGACGCGGGTAAAAAGGTACTTACCTCCCGCGCAACATTCAAGACCGGAGTGGGTGATACTGAATTTAAATTAGTTATTGGGGGTGATCATGGTATGGATGGTGACGAAGGTCTTGAGGGTGTGTATGACACTGTACTTGGGCTATAAGGTTCTATAGGGGTGTCTGTCCTATTTGTCAGTCTGTCACCATCGTCTGGGGTTTCGGCTGTAACATCTTTGTCGGTGGAAGCCCGCCTGTTCAACTCTTCACCGCTGACGGTTCGCATGCTGAGACACCCAGCGTCAGCTCCAGGTGCGCCCCGGCGATCGCCCCCGGGCAGCGGTCCTATGCGTTTCTTCTTTGAACGTGTCTCCATTTTTAAGTGGGTACAGTAATTTCTCGCTATTATTATTATTATTATTATTATTTTCGAATATGTGTTGTTTTTTCTCAGCACTTTGGCTGGATTTAGCTACATTTACGGGCCGAAGCCAAGTAAATGCAGCGTGTGGTGTGCATTAGATATAGGACGTGTTGTGTTGGGGACCAATTTCGTGTTCATCTAATTGCATGAACTTTCTGACAATGCGGCATGTATTTAATATGGCAGCTTTCTGTAGGGCGATATAGAGAGTTTCTTTTAGATTTAGTACTTTTAAGCTATGGAGAAGATGGTTCGGGCTAACGCCTGTTGTGGAGATGACTATAGGGATCACATAAACTTTTTCTTGTCGCCATATTCTTGTTACTTCTTCTTTCAGTTCGGCATATTTACTATTTTTTTCAGTTATTGTCTTCTGTATGTTATGTGTGTTGGGAACTGCAATATCTATTATGTACGTAATTTTATTTAGTTTATCCTGAAGGGTTATATCCGGTCTGTTGTAGTGAATTGTCCTATCAGTGAGTATGGCGCGATCGTAGTAGATTTTGTGTGTGTCATTTTCTAGTATAGTTTGTGGTGTATAATTGTAGTAAGGAGTGTTTGTGTCTTGTATGAGTGTGTATTTGAGTGCTAATTTTTGATGAATAATGTTTGCTACCTGGTTGTGCCTGTGAGTGTAGTCGGTTTGTGTGAGTGTAGTGCATGCTCCTGTTATGTGATGAATGGTTTCAGGTTGGGTGTGACATTTTCGACATTTATCGTTTGTTACTGAAGGGTCTTTGATTATATATTTTCTGTAGTTCTTAGTGTTGATTATCTGGTCTTGTATCGCTATTATGAATCCTTCAGTTTCTGAGAACAAGTTACCTATTTTAAGCCATTTATTTGAAGCTACTTTGTTAATATGGGATTGTTCTAGATCGTGAGGGTGTCTGCCGTGAAGTACTTTTTTCTTCCAGTCCTCAATTTTTTGCGTCTGTGGGTCATCGTTGATAACGTGTGGTGTATCATTGGTCTGATCATTTAAGTTAAGTGGAGTGTGGTTGATATCCTTAAGAACTATGGCTTTATGGATGCTACTTGTGCGAGATTTTGAATGAAAAAATGTTTTTAGTCGATAGACTTGCTTCCGCCACAAGTGCTGAATATCTATAAGGCCTCTCCCTCCATTTTGCCGTTTGATAGTAAGCCTTTCTATTGCAGATTTTGGATGTAAGTTGTTATGTTTTGTGAGCGTAGTGCGTGTTGTTCGTTCTAATTGTTCTGTGTCGGTTTTTGTTCATTTAATAACTCTGAATGAGTAAGTTAATATGGGGATAGCAAACGTATTCAAGGCCTTGATGAGATTTTTACCAGCTAATTGAGTTTTACATATAGTGTTCAGTCTTCTGTTGTACTCCGTAGTAAGTGTCTGTTTAATTCTAACGTGATCCAGTCCCTTTAGTTGTGAGTATCCTAAATATTTGTATACATCAGTTGGCTCCATTGCTGTTATGATGTCAGTGTTATTAATTACATAGTTGCCGGGTCGTACTTGCCCTCGTATGATGTGAAGTGTTTTACACTTGTCTAGACCACATTGCATGTTGATATCTTGACTAAACTCTGCTGTAGCTTCTACTAGTTTCTTCATATCTTTTTCGGATTGTGCATATAGTTTGATATCGTCCATATATATAAGATGTGAGATTGTTGTTTGTTCTGTAGTGTGTTTGAGACAATATCCGGCCCGACAGCGCTGCAGCAGATTAGATAGAGGGTTTAGTGCGAGGCAGAACCACAAGGGGCTTAGTGAATCACCTTGGTATATACCCTTCCGGATAGATATTGGTCGGGTTGTAACATTATTGTGATTGCAGTTTATTTGAAGTGTGGTTTTCCACTGGGGCATTATATTACGTAGAAAGTCTATTATTCTTGAATTAATTTTATAGATTTCTAAGATATGTATCAACCAGGAATGTGGAACGCTGTCAAATGCTTTTTTATAATCGATATAAGTGCAATGAAGATTTCTATTTTTGGTGGTGGCATGTTTATGTATAGTGGAGTCAATTATTAACTGTTCTTTGCAACCCATGTGGCCCCGCCTGCATCCCTTTTGTTCCTCCGATATTATGTTGTGGTGTTCAATATGTGAGTTGATTTTTGATGTGATTGCTGATGTTAATATTTTGTAAATCGTGGGGAGGCATGTGATCGGTCTAAATTGGGAAGGCTGTGGTGAATTTTTGGTTTTAGGTAACATGTAAGTTATGCCTGTCGCAATAAATTCTGGTATATTTTGTCGTCCTAATATTATATCTGTAAAATTTTTTGCTATCGGTTTGTGTAATGATGTTAACTTTTTGTACCAAAAATTGTGTATTTTATCTATACCAGGAGATTTCCAATTATGTAACCTCTCTGTAATGTGTATGATGTCTGACTCTGTGATCTCTTCAAATTCCATTTCATTTATTGCTCTCCATTTTTTAGTTTCTTCGGTTATCCAAGATGCTTTGTCGTTATGCTGTACTTGCTCTTCCCAAATACTAGACCAAAATATTTCTAACTGTTCTTTGGTAGGTGTGTTACGTGTGTCGGGTGTATCTGTGTTGTTGTCGTCATTCGCATTGGTTTGCGACTTGTGTAGGTTTCTGTAAAATATTTTTTCGTTAGTGGCAAATATGGCGTTATCATTTTTACGCTGTTGTGCTTTTTTATATCGTCTGAGCCTATGAACTTTAAGAGCTAGTTTTTGTTTTAAGGTATCTAAAAACTCTTCAGGTTTTCTATTGCTGTTTTCATGTCTAGTGTGTTTATAATTACTCCTAAATATAGCCTCCACTCTCCTTATTACTTTGTTTGACCTAACGTTGTTAATGTATTGTGTAAGTCTACCGCAGTCGGCCCTCAATTTTTCTATACTCTTTTCTAATCTTAGTTGCCATGGTGGTTTAGTGTTGTGTTTTGGACTTGTATTTCCAGTGTGTTCCGTGATTTTAAAGTTAAGTTCCTCAGATATGACTACCGCTGTGCAATATATAAGTGTATGTATGTCTATAAGATATGTGTTATCAGAGATAAATTGGTTAAGTACGCTTTCATTAAATAACTTAATTAAACGAAAAAGGTAAGAACTGTAACGAAGTTTAGGTAGTTTTGGTCGAACTGCAGGATCCATTCCAGAGTATTGTGCTAGTGTTGTTCTGAATTTGTCAAGTATTTCTTTGACATCAGTCGTTAGATTTTGATCTGCGACGGTTAGGGTCTCAATATCATTTTCTAACATTAGAGTGATAGATTCAGTTTGTGTGGATGTGTGAGATGTTTGTGTGTGTGCTAGTGAATAATTACATGATTGAGATAGTGTATTAGGTTGTAATTGAGTGTGTGTTTGTGTTTGTGGTTGTTGAGCGATTTCAGTTATGTTTTGAGGTAATGGTGTATTTGCGGTATTTTCTATGCTAATTTCTGCTTCCTGTAACTGTATTCGTACTTCTTCTTTTAATTGTTTAAGTATGTCTTGACTTAAAAGTTTATTTCTAATTATGGCTCTTTTCTGATCAGAAATTCTTTGTTCTGAAACGGTTACCTCAGAGTATTGAGTGATTTACAGGCCCCTGTTATGTGCTGTATGGTCTCAGAGGCACTGTTGCAATGTCTACATGTGTCAGTCGGCTGATTTGGGTCTTTTATAATATATTTCCTGAAATTACGAGTTGCTATGATTTGATCCTGGATTGCAAGCATGAACCCTTCGGTCTCGGGAAACAGTTCGCCTCGTTTGAGCCATTCGTTCGACTTAATTTTATCGACGTGTGGCTGGCTCAGGTAGGCTCGGTGTCTTCCGTGTAGAGCTTTTCTAGACCATGCTGCAATTTTGGCTTGTGTGCTTATGAGGTGTTCATTAATTTGAGTGTTCCTATTTTGTAAGTTGAGTGGTGTAAGTTTTTTATCTGCTTCCGTTACATGTTTGTGTAGTGATGAATGCTCTGATTTGTTATGAAAGTAAGATCTGAGTGAGAGTATCTGTTTGTTGTGCAGGTTACATATGTCTATCAATCCTCTTCCTCCTTCTTGACGAGGTAGTGTGAGTCTTTGTATGCATGATTTAGGATGGTGTTTCCTGTGTTTGGTAAAGAGTGTATTGATAGTAAGCTGTAAGGTTTTGATGTCGGTTTTTGACCATCGTATGATTCCGAAAGAGTAAGTAAGAATGGGTATTGCGAATGTGTTGATTGCTTTAATTGTGTTTCTTGAGTTAAGGTTGGTTTTTAAGATTAGGTTAAGGCGGTATCTAAATTTTTTAAGTAGTTCTTGTTTTGTCATCTTTTGTTGTATTTGTCTAGATTGTTTAAAACCTAGGTATTTGTATGTACTATATTCATCCATTGGCTCAATAGATTTACCTGATCCGAGTGTGTAACTATTGTTTTGGACTTTACCTTTTACAACTGACAAAATTTTACATTTATCTACTCCGAATTGCATACAAATGTCATTAGAAAACTGTTGGGTGGTGTCTGCTAAATGAAAAAGTGATTGTTTATCTGCTGCATATAATTTTATGTCATCCATGTACATGAGATGTGTTAAGGTGAATTGTGTGTTATCGCTTGTCAAAGTGAATCCTGTGTTGGTTTTATCTAGTAGGTTTGAGAGTGGATTGAGTGCCATGCAAAACCATAAAGGGCTTAAAGCATCACCTTGAAAAATCCCACGTTTTATGTGGATTGGTTCTGTTGCCACAGTCGTGGAGGCTTGATTCATTTTAAGTACAGTTTGCCAATTTTGCATAGAAGTTTCTAAAAACAATCTGAGTGTTGGGTGGATATTATATATATTTAAGACATGTAACAACCAGCTATGCGGAACAGAATCATAGGCCTTTTGGTAATCGATGAACATTGTATGAATATCTTTTTTCCATTTAAGTGCACTGTTCATTGTAATTGCGTCAATAGTTAGTTGCTCCTTACATCCTTGGCTATTTTTGCGGCATCCTTTTTGTTGTTCAGCAAGAATATTATGTTTGGTTAAATGTTCGTATACTACTTCACTTACACAGGCTGTTAGAATTTTATAAAGAGTTTGCAAGCAGGTGATTGGTCGATATTTGGCTGGGTCGGTGGTATCATTCAAGTCTTTAGGTATCATGTATGTTACTCCGTGTGTTATGTATGTTGGAAGTAAATGTGGTGATTGAATGAATGTGTTTAAGTGGTTATGTATATATGGTTGAATATAAGTGAATTTCTTATACCAGTAGTTATGAATATTGTCTGTGCCAGGAGCTTTCCAGTTGTGTGTACGTTTGAGGACGTCTATAAATGTGTCTATCGGTATGAAATCAAACACCATTTCTGGGGTTTCTGGTGTCGCTTCATTGACCCAGTCTGCATGATCATTATGTTGTACAGGATTTTCCCATATGTTTGCCCAAAATTCTCGTAAAGCTTCGGGGGAAGGTGTCTGTAAGTTCTGGTTAGTGGTGTCGTTGTTACTAGATGTAAGGTTCCTATAAAATACTTTTTCATTGTTAGTAAATTTAGTGTTTTGTACTTTTCGGTTAGTGCATGTTAAATATCTCTTAAGTCTGCTAGATGCTGCATTTAATTTTTGTTTTAAAGTGTCTAAAAAGTGTTCTATTTGCGTATTTGAGTTTTCGTGTTGTGCATGTAGTTGATATTTTAGCTTTATTGCTTCTACAGCTGTTATTAATTTTTGACTTCTGCTACCCTTAATAAAATGTGTCAGCCTACCTATGTTTGCTCTTAGATTTTCAATTTTCTTTTCTAATCTGATTTGCCACTTTGGCTTTCTTTGTTTATAAGGGCGTTGTTCATTTTGTGTAAAGTGTGACATTTTAGCTCCGTTGCATTTAGCTGCTGACCATGCTGCACAATAAATTATCGTCTGCAATGTAGTAAAATCGGTGTCCACATTTACGCACTTAGGGAGAATGACAGTGTTTATATATGTAACTATAGCAGAGAACTTTCTAGAGGTCTTCTGCTTAGGGATGTATGGTCTATCAGTGGGGTGTGTATCAGAAAAAAACTGTTGGGCTTGTTGAAACGTGGTTTCTATATCTGGATTAATTTCTGGGGCAGTTTCAGAGTTATGTTGCGTAGGTTGAAATAGGTCAATATCTATGTTGTTCAAGAAATTGTCTTCATCTGTATTTATGAGTGTGTGAGATGCGATGTCAGTATCTATACCATTATTTACGACTATATTTGTTGTGAAGTTTGTCGATGTGTTAGAGATGTGAATATTTGTGTGTTGAGTATTTAGTGTTTCAATATATTCATCTGATTCCTCTAAGTCATTCTGCGATTGTGTGTTCAAATTATCGTTGTCTACATATTCAATATTTTGTGTGTTGCTGTTTCTGTTAGATAATTCTGTTGCAACCTGTTTTTTTATTTCTTCTAATCTGTTAGTGTTTATGTATTTGTTATTTACAATAGCTCTCACTTGATCCGACAATCTTTGCTCTGTTATATATGTTAATTCTGGATAAATATTTAGAAATTCCTCATGTAAATATTTTCTATAGCCTGTTTTATTTGTTTCTAGTTGTGTAGTAGTATAATATATTCTAATTAGTGTTTCATTGTATTCATTTGTCCATTTCATGCGCTGGCCAGATTGTGTGTTTGTTGGGGTTTTAGATTGTGTGGAGTGTTGCTGTATTTGAGAATGAAGTATTTGAAGTTCGGCTCTGACTTCCTCATAAATGTGGTCTATTGTATCCTGTGGTAATAATTTCTTTTGAACTATGGCTCTACGCTGGTCACCTATCCTTTGTCGGCTTGCTTGCATTGCCGGGTATTTTTCTAAAAACTTGGTGTGAAGTGATGGAAGGTATGCATTTTTGTCTGTTTCCATATTTGTAAGATGAAGATATGTGCGTAGGATGAATTTATTCATTTCTGTGCTCCATTTCCTACGAGTTGTGGCAGTTCTAGCGGTGGGCACAGTATCGTCGACAAAATTTGTCTCCTGTACAACATCCGCTGACTGTATACTGATTGATGATGATGGCGTCGGAGTGACGCGGAAAGATTGTGATGATGATGATGGAATTGATGGAAATAGAGAAGAGGAAGATGACGAAGAGAATTGTGAAATTTCGTCATTTATCTGAGGCACCATAGCCTGAATTTGTTTTTTTGTTTTAGATCTAGTATTCATGTTATTCCCACGAGTAGCTAGGGACTTAAGACGTCGACCGCAGCAGTGCCCTGCGTTCACTGCGGCAAGGGTAAATAAAACTGGAGGTCCCCTATTATCCAGAGTTGGCACACTAGCGACTAGGCCTCTCCCCTAGCCATGCAGCCCTCGGCATGTGCGACCTTGGCTTGGATTGTATCTCTCTTAGTCTGGCTCCTCACCCTAGACCTATGTCGGCAAAGGAAACTTTACCGGCACACATCTAAGGTTCATTGAAGCGCGTGTTAGATTTATACCGATGTAATTAATATATAACAACGTAATTCGTGTTGTAATATAAAGTAATAATTAATTTCTGATTAAATGCAGTAGAAGTATAGTAAATAACATCATTTTAAATAGAATAAAGTGTGTTTAAACTTTGGATAGCAAATAAGTATGAATCACATTTGCTTGTCATCGTTCTTCTTCCATGAATCATACTTGTTTATCGCCGCTTATAAAAGCGAGTGTTCCGACTTCATAAAGACACTTTTGATCGAAACGTTGATCGGTACGGAGCTCTCGAAGAAAATAATAAGATAAGTATAACTATGATGATAACTATGCAAGGCTATGTATATGAATAATTTTAATATTAAATTATATGTACCTAGTTGTTATGACATGAATGATGTAACCTAAATTTGTAAAATATTACTGATTTTAAAAGAGTGTTCATGGAGTTTCTTGCTCGTTCTTCTCCATAGAAATCTACTCTTTGGAACGAGCAACTAGATTCAACTTTCTGACTGACTCTGACAATTCAAAAGTACCTGTAAAAGGTTGAATTGAAATAAATGATTTTGAGTCTGAAATATTACAATAAAATATATGTTTCCTAAACAAAGTATTTTCATTTCACTATTCTGTTCGAAAATAATAATATTCTTTGAGTATATAAGTATGTGTATTTAATACAGACCTATCTATTGCTTTTTAGTGTTGCCAATTATACCCTTTATTCTAACATCAGAAGTGGGATACCATGTGCTAAACTAATCTTACTATATTTTCAGGGTTATTGTTGCTACCGAAATGCAACCAGAGATTCACCTAAAGCTGCTTACTACTATCAAAGAAGCGTTGTCCAGTAAGAATCGGCAGGATGACGTGGCTCTCCCGACATTCGATCCCGCCACCACTGACAGCGGCGTAGTGGCGTGGTGTGCAGACAATGACAAGCTTGGAGAAAAGTTTGGTTGGAGCGACTTAACTAAAGTCGCAAAGGGAGGTAAGGCCCCCAAGGGCTCTGCTTTAATATGGTACGAGTCCTGACAACCCCAGGAAGGTCGATAATAGGAAAATTTCTGTGCTGAATTAACTTGAATGTACCCACACGAAAAAAAAAAAAAATATCTCGGTTTGTATAAAGCTGTAATTTATTGTTCAGACTCGTCAACATCAGAATTTTAGTTTAGTTTTCTGCTTACGTAGAGACTAAAAAGCGACCATTAGATCAATTACCTGGAGAATAAGTTGTATTTTTAAACGTGTAAATTCGACCAAACAGCAATTAAACTTTCAAAGATCAATGACTAGATGTTCGAGTCAATACTTTATGCAATGTTTTAAACTTTAAGCCTACTGACGTTACCATTCGCAAAATGTCTATTGACTTTATTGTCGACACAGGAGTAAGTTGTAGCATTATACGGGAATCTATTGCCAAATGACTAAATTATATATTTTTCCATACTCAATATAAGTACGTTAGTGGAATAGGTAACGGTAAAATACATATTTTTGCAACTATCACAGTGACAGTTAAATTTGAAGATATTTGTTTATAACTATATTTACATGTGGCCCGTGACCAAGATTTTCATATGATCTTATTGGTAGGAATGTGGTTAATTATCCTGACATTCAAATCACTGTAGATTCTGAAGGGCTAGCATGGAAAAATATTTTTCCTGTTGGCACTGAATTTAGTTTATTCGTTATTTAGAGCATCACATGCCAAAAGTTACGTCTTAACCGTAATCAATATGTTAGCTACTAGGTGTAGTAATGTGTCAGACTGGCCGAGCGTTTTGTGGAAAGTCCAATTGTCCATACATTACTGTACAGCAATCAACTGGTTTTTCACCTATTAGGCTGCTTGTTAGCAGAAACTCGAACATCCCGTGTATACAAGCTCGATTAGATGAGGTAATACAAGATAGTAATATAAATATTGACGTAACGACCGATCGTCAGTTAGCACATCAACGTCTTAAAATTGTTGCCGATACATTCAAAGACCGCTTTGACCAAACGCGTAGAGATAACATAAATTATAGCGTAGGTGATACTGTTTATGTAAATCAAGACCATAGGCGACATAACAAACTAACAGCAAAATTTTACGGACCCTACGAAATTATGAACATATTAGATAATAACAGGTTCTCATTAAGGGGTATTGGAAATCAGAGAAATACAATAGTTGCAAAAGAAAAAAAAAAAAAAAAAAAACCGCCTGTGGCCTGGATAGTGGACTGAACAAAACGCTGTAGTACATTTATTATAATATTATTTTAAGATATGATTGTATTATGGATGGATTAAAACCTTAACTGTGGTATATTATGACATTCACTGGCTGCGGGTGATTAAGCTTCACTGACTGCGGGGTGTTTGGTCTACCCAGTAAGGTCTGATTATTGATTATACAATGACGATTATGAGACGATTACTGATATTGTAATTATATTAGTATATATTGTATTAATATTAGTTTAAGACATGATTGTATTATTATGGATGGATTAAAACCTTAACTGTGGTATATTATGACATTCACTGGCTGCGGGTGATTAAGCTTCACTGACTGCGGGGTGTTTGGTCTACCCAGTAAGGTCTGATTATTGATTATACAATGACGATTATGAGACGATTACTGATATTGTAATTATATTAGTATATATGACATGATTGTATTATTATGGATGGATTAAAACCTTAACTGTGGTATATTATGACATTCACTGGCTGCGGGTGATTAAGCTTCACTGACTGCGGGGTGTTTGGTCTACCCAGTAAGGTCTGATTATTGATTATACAATGACGATTATGAGACGATTACTGATATTGTAATTATATTAGTATATATTGTATTAATATTAGTTTAAGACATGATTGTATTATTATGGATGGATTAAAACCTTAACTGTGGTTTATTATGACATTCACTGGTCGCGGGTGATTAAGCTTCACTGACTGCGGGTGTTTGGTCTACCCAGTAAGGTCTGATTATTGATTATACCATGATGATTATGAAAACGATTACTGATATTATGTAAACAAAATGTACCTTTATGTAATAAGAATATTGTGTTTGTACTTCGAGAGCGAAGTACTTGTCAGTATGGCCGTGTTAGATTTATACCGATGTAATTAATATATAACAACGTAATTCGTGTTGTAATATAAAGTAATAATTAATTTCTGATTAAATGCAGTAGAAGTATAGTAAATAACATCATTTTAAATAGAATAAAGTGTGTTTAAACTTTGGATAGCAAATAAGTATGAATCACATTTGCTTGTCATCGTTCTTCTTCCATGAATCATACTTGTTTATCGCCGCTTATAAAAGCGAGTGTTCCGACTTCATAAAGACACTTTTGATCGAAACGTTGATCGGTACGGAGCTCTCGAAGAAAATAATAAGATAAGTATAACTATGATGATAACTATGCAAGGCTATGTATATGAATAATTTTAATATTAAATTATATGTACCTAGTTGTTATGACATGAATGATGTAACCTAAATTTGTAAAATATTACTGATTTTAAAAGAGTGTTCATGGAGTTTCTTGCTCGTTCTTCTCCATAGAAATCTACTCTTTGGAACGAGCAACTAGATTCAACTTTCTGACTGACTCTGACAATTCAAAAGTACCTGTAAAAGGTTGAATTGAAATAAATGATTTTGAGTCTGAAATATTACAATAAAATATATGTTTCCTAAACAAAGTATTTTCATTTCACTATTCTGTTCGAAAATAATAATATTCTTTGAGTATATAAGTATGTGTATTTAATACAGACCTATCTATTGCTTTTTAGTGTTGCCAATTATACCCTTTATTCTAACACGCGCAAGCCCCACCACGACGACAACGTAGAGATACGACGGTGGGGTTATTATTATTATTATTATTATTATTATTATTATTATTATTATTATTATTTGTGTTTGTTTTCTTTGTTCTCAGCTCTTTGGCTGGTTTTAACTGCATTTACGGGCCGGAGCCAAGTAAATGTAGCGTGTGGTGTGTATTATGTTGAGGGTGTATTCTGTTAGGGGTCTGCTTCGTGTTCATCAATCTGCATGAACTTTCTCACGATTCGGCACGTATTTAATATGGCAGCTTTCTGTAGAGTGATATAAAGAGTTTCTTGTAGATCAAGTAGTTTTAAGCTATGGAGAAGATGGTTCGGGATAACGCCTGTTGTGGATATGACTATAGGGATTACGTACACTTTTTCTTGTCGCCATATTCGAGTTACTTCATCTCTGAGTTCTGTGTATTTACTAATTTTTTCAACTATTGTTTTTTGTAAGTTATGTGTGTTGGGGACTGCAATGTCTATTAGGTAAGTGATTCTTTTTGTTTTATCCTGTAGGATTATGTCTGGTCTGTTATAGTGGATGGTCCTATCTGTGAGTATAGCGCGGTCGTAATATAGTTTGTACGTGTCATTTTCTAGGATAGTTTGTGGTGTGTACTTGTAGTAAGGAGTGTTCGTATTTTGTATGAGAGTGTGCTTGAGTGCTAGTTTTTGATGAATGATGTTTGCTACCTGGTTGTGTCTGTGAGTGAAGTCTGTCTGTGTGAGAGTTGTGCATGCTCCAGTTATGTGTTGTATGGTTTCTGCCTGAATGTGGCACCGGCGGCATTTATCGTTTGTAATAGAAGGGTCTTTAATTATATATTTCCTGTAGTTTTTCGTGTTTATAATTTGATCTTGTATGGCTATGATGAAGCCTTCGGTTTCTGGGAACAGGTTTCCTATTTTAAGCCACTTATTAGAGGCTACTGTATTGATGTGGGATTGTTCTAAATCATGAGGGTGTCTACCATGAAGGGTTTTCTTTTTCCAGCTTTCAATTTTCTGGCTTTGTGGGTCAGTGTTGCTTGTTTCTTGTGTATTTTGTTCATTCAAATTGAGCGGGCTGTAATTGACATCATTGAAAGTAATAGCTTTGTGTATGTCACTAGTGCGAGATTTTATATGGAAAAATGTTTTAAGCCTAGTGATTTGTTTCTGCCAAAGGTGATGGATGTCGATTAGGCCTCTCCCTCCATTCTGTCTTTTGATGTTGAGTCTCTCGATCGCAGATTTAGGGTGTAGGTTATTGTGTTTTGTGAGTGTTGTGCGTGTAGTCCTTTCTAACTGTTCAATGTCTGTTTTTGACCATTTTATTACTCCGAATGAGTAGGTCAGTATCGGTATGGCGAAAGTATTCAAGGCTTTTATTAGGTGCTTTCCAGATAACTGCGTTTTGCAAACTGCGTTAATTCTCCTACGGTATTCTGTATTTAGTGTCTGTTTTATTGCTGTATGATCGAGTCCCTTGAGTTGCTTGTACCCTAAATATTTGTATAGGTCTGATGGTTCCATAGCTATAATTGTGTCGGTGTTGCTAACTGCATAGTCGCCGGGTTTTACTTTGCCTTTTATAATATGCAATGTCCTACACTTATCTAGTCCAAATTGCATATTAATATCTTGACTAAAGGTGGTCGTTGTTTCTATAAGAGTTTTCATTTCTTTTTCATTTTTAGCATATAATTTAATGTCGTCCATATATATAAGGTGTGAAATAATAGTTTTTTCGGTATTATGTTTAATATTATATCCGGCCCGACACCGGTTAAGTAAATTAGACAAGGGGTTTAGGGCGAGACAGAACCATAGAGGGCTTAGGGAATCACCTTTCCTAATATGTATCCGCCGAGTAATGATGTGAGTGCTAAGCCGGTTATTTAAATGAAGTGTAGTTTTCCAGTGTGTCATTATATTGCGTAAAAACTCTATTATTTTTGGATTAATTTTATATATTTCTAGAATTTGTATTAACCAAGAGTGTGGAATGCTATCGAAAGCTTTTTGATAATCTATGTAAGTACAGTGTAAGTTCCTATTTTTTGTAGTGGCATGTTTATGTATAATAGAGTCTATAACTAATTGTTCTTTACACCCCATGTGGCCCCGTCTGCATCCCTTCTGTTCCTCTGTTATAATATTGTGGTGTTCTGTGTGAGTTGATTTTATTAGTAATTGCTGATGTTAGTATTTTGTAGATTGTGGGTAGGCATGTGATTGGCCTATATTGGGAAGGCTCTGATGTGCATTTAGTTTTAGGTAGCATGTAAGTTATTCCTGTTGTAATGAATTCTGGTATGTTTTGTTTTCCTAAAACTATATCTGTTAAATTTTTTGCTATGGATTTGTGTAGTATCGTTAATTTTTTATACCAAAAATTTTGTATTTTATCTAACCCTGGTGACTTCCAATTATGTAATCTAGTTGTTATGTTTAAAATATCAGACTCTGAAATTTCTGCAAACTCCATTTGATCTATTGCTCTCCATTTTGTTTCTTCTTCAGAAATCCAAGTTGCTCTTTCGTTGTGATGTACCTGATCTTCCCATATTTTAGACCAAAATGTTTCTAAGTGTTCTTTTGAAGGAGTGTCTGTGTCGATCTCTGTTGTTGAGTTGGTGTGTGGTTTCTGTATATTTCTATAAAAACTTTTTTCATTCGTAGCAAATATAGCATTATCATTCTTTCGCTGTTGTGCCTTCATGTATCTCCTAAGCCTATGAACTTTAAGTGCCAGTTTTTGTTTTAATGTGTCCAAAAACTCTTCAGGTTTCCTGTTGTTATTTTCGTGCCTGGTGTGAGTAAAATAGTTTTTAAATATTGCTTCAACTCTCGTAACTGCTTTATGAGATCTGATACCATTGATATATTGTGTGAGTCTGCCGCAGTCTGCTCTTAATTTTTCTATGTCTTTTTCTAACCTGTATTGCCATGGTGGTATTACTTTGTCTCTTTGTCTAGTGGTTCTTGCATGCTCAGTGATTTTGAAGTTGAGTTCCTCACAAATAACAACCGCTGTGCAATAAATAAGGGTGTGTATGTCTATCAGTTGTGTGTCATCGGATAAAAAGTGTTTTAATATATTTTCATTAAATAAATTAACTAGTCGGAACCGGTTAGGACTATATTTAGTATATTCAGCTTAGGTAGATTTGGTCGAGCTGTTGGGTCCATCCCTGAGTATTGTGTTAGAGTTGTTTTAAATTTGTCATATATTTCTTGTGTATATATGTCTGTTATCGGATTTTGGTCCACGGCGACTGTTTCAATATCATTTTCAAGCGTAAGTGTTATGAATTCGGTTTGTGTGGCCGTGTGTGATGTTTGTGATTGGTTGTATGGTTGAGATTCAATACTAGATTGTAATTGAGTGAGCGATTGTGGTAGTTCTTGTAGGCTATTTTCGTTTGTGTTTTGTGTAGTGTTAGTGTTTACGTGACTTTCTGATTCTTCCTATAATAATTGTATACGTACTTCTTCTCTTAAATTATCTATTACTTCTTGAGATAAAAGTTTATTTCTTACTATGGTTCTTCTTTGATCTGAGACTCTTTGTTCTGTAACTGTAATTTCTGGGTACTGTCGTGTGAAGAGTGTATGTAGTTGTTTTCTGTAGGTGGTCATGTCGGTTTCTAATTTAGTAATGTATAAATAGGTTCGCATGACGAATAGGTTTACATCTTTGCTCCATCTCATGCGAACTCTTGCTTTCCCAGCCTTGGTGGACGCGGGTAAAAAGGTACTAACCTCCCGCGCAACATTCAAGGCCGGAGTGGGTGAAACTGAATTTAAACTAGTAATGGGGGGTGACGATGGTATGGAAGGTGATGCTGATATAGATGGTGATGAAGTTCTTGAGGGTGTATAAGATATTGTACTTGGACTATATGGTTCCATAGGGGTGTCTGTCCTGTTTGTAAGTCTGTCACCATCGTCAGAGTTTTCGGCTGTAGCATCTTTGTCGGTGGGAGCCCGCCTGATCAACTCCTCACCGCTGACGGATCGCATGCTGAGACACCCAGCGTCAGCTCCAGGTGCGCCCCGGCGATCGCCCCCGGGCAGCGGTCCTTTACGTTTACTTTTCGAACGAGTCTCCATAGTGAATGGGTTTCCAGAGCCACGTTAGCCACGCCAGTAATTTCTCATTCGCGTGTCCGCCCCCCACGTGATTAGATGGTCAATCAGGACGTGTGGTTGTTTAGGGGGCTTATTATTATTATTATTATTATTATTATTATTTATTATTATTATTATTATTATTATTATTATTATTATTATTATTATTATATTTTATATACTTTATGCATCTCGGGACCCAGAGGTCCCGGGCCTTTGTAAGGCGTACGAGGAGCCGAAGCCAACTCGCAGAGGCCCCTTAGGTAGCTTTATATGAAATAAGACACCAACCGACGATTATCCCTGTATGCACTATGCAAGTGCACCCAAGGACAACCCCCGGTTGGTGCAGGACTATTACAGGACATGGAAACTACAGTACTGGACTATGGGTATAGGTTGCTAAAGTGACTTGGTTACCTGGAACTATGAAGTGACTATGGCCCCTGCCGAATCAATGTTTGTATACATGGATAAAATAGCAGGGGGTGACTTGCACACTTACTAAATGGGCCCCCTGAAACAGCCGCTAGCACGAAGTGACGTAGCGACAAGGGGGCAACATATCTTGAGGTGCTAGAGGTCAAAGTCAAAGTCAAAGTCAAATCATTTATTTCAATTAGACCATTAAAAAGGCACTTTTGAACGTCATAATAAAAAAAATATAAAGTTGATTCTAGTTGCCCATTCCAAAAGGTAGTTTCGTATGGAGAAGAATGGGCAAGAAACTCCATACTTACTCTTTTAAAAAAAATGTGTACAATATTTTGCATTTACAGTTATATAACTATACGTGAATACGATGGACCTTGCATAAAAACACTATATTGAAGTATGTACAAAGTATTACAAGATAAAGAATGACAGCTAAGTTGTATACATAGATACATAGTGTTCACATATTATTATTTACAATTATTGTAAAAGTAGACAACCACTCCATACATTTCAACAAACTATGAACCTATGAACCAGTGTGTGACCCAAAGCAAGAATTAAATATAATGTATATACTAAGTATAAATTAAGTAGGTTTAATTAGCAATCCGTTTGATTTTGTCTAGACTGTAGATTGTCCTATGGAGCCCGGACCAGCATGTTTCCAAGCATTCTTATCATGGATATAATCCTCTAAACTGTAATATGCTTGTTTACAGAGTGTACTTTTAATATATGTTTTAAATTTTCTTTCATTTAGTTGCAATATATCACTAGGAATTTTGTTATAACACTTAACACAGAACCCCATAAAAGATTTATGAACTTTAGACAATCTAAAATATGGTTGAGCTATTTTGTCTTTGTTTCTAGTATTAATATTATGTCTATCACTAACCTTGTGGGGGATGCCTACAGTTGGAGGTCAAATGAAAGCTTGAGAACGTTGAAAGGCACCAAGCCGTATTTATTTTCAAACTAATATGACGATATCACTGTGCGACGACTAAGTTACTAGCGACGTTCTTCGGTTCTTGAGGCTTCCACTGACCCCCTGCTCTTCACGTCCTGTAGGGTCCCGCCTTACTTCAGGGGGCTCAGTTCTTAAGCGTTCAGTTCTTCGGATCTTCAGGTAGTTCTTCTTGTTGTAGGCACCGCAGTAGGGAATGAGTACCCTTGCCCATCGAAACCGACCTGCTTAGGTAGTTTTCTACTATAGCGCAAGTAGTGGTAGGCCTAAGAGACTTTGCATTTTTCCGATACTTCGATGTGATTTCTTCGCACACCGTATGCAACCGGGCCAATACGTAACCAGGTGGGTCACGGATGCTTGCTTGCGTGGGTGTCGATGTTCACGCAGTTTTCAGGTAGGTACTCATTGTCCTTAACAGCCTCCCCCCGGCGTAGCGCTGTGAGCCCCTTTCTCTCGGTCCAGGACGATGAGTCTTCTTACAGGCCGCTTGTAGACACCCCCGCGAGTCCGCACGTCCACGTTCCGCACTACCCCGTCCGGCCCCGGCGCCGCGCGCACGACTTGGCCCCGCGGCCACACGTTACGAGGTAATAAGCCGTCGGCTATAATAACGACGTCGCCCGTTCGTATTTGTTCTACGTTCTTCCTGACGTCACCGCGCGGGGTTAACGTTGGTAGGTATTCATTCACCCACCTTGCCCAGAAACGGTCTGCCAACGCTTGCGCAGCCCTCCACGCGCGCTTATCGCCTACGTCACAAGTTCCAGTGACCGGCAGCCCTACTGCCGACCCTAGTAAAAAATGATTCGGTGTTAATGCTTCATCATCGTCCGGGCTCACTGATACGTGAGTTAACGGCCTCGAGTTTATCGTGTACTCTACTTCCGTCATAACGGTGTTCAAAACTTCTTCCCGCGGCGCGCGTTCCTTCAGCACGACCGCGAGGGCGCTCTTCACGCTTCTTATTAATCTCTCCCACGCCCCGCCTTGATTAGGCGCTCCGGGCGCAATGAAACGCCACTCCACTCCTTTTGTTAGTGCGTAGTCTTTCAACTCATGCGACCACTCTTCATATGCTTTTCGTATTTCGACGTCAGCGCCGCGGAAGTTCGTGCCGTTGTCGGACATTATTGACTTAGGCCATCCGCGGCGTGCGGCCATTCTACGCATAGCCATTATAGCTGAGTCTGTGCTTAACCCGGCTAATAATTCAACGTGCACCGCTCTGGTGACGAGACAGGTGAACAGCAGTCCCCATCGTTTCTCTCTGCGCCTTCCTATGGCCACCATCATGGGCCCGAAACAATCCACTCCGCATCGTGTAAAGGGCCGCGAGTATGCGTCGAGTCGCTCGCTCGGGAGGTCTCCTTTGACTGGCGTCGGCGGCGCAGTTCTATTAAGTTTACACGTGACGCACTCGCTCAGTATCGCGCGTACCGTGGTTCGTAGTCGTAGTACCCAGTAGCGTTGTCGTATGTTGTTCACAACGTGCTCGCGACCTGCGTGTCCGTTCGTGACATGCTCGTGACTTATGATTAGGCGCGCGAGCGGGTGCTTGCCGTCTAATATGGGCGGTCTCTTTCTGCAGTCAGGTACGTTCGCGGCGTTAATGCGCCCATTTAAACGTATGATTCGATCGGAATCATATATCGGGTCGAGCTTGATTAGTCGGCTCGATCGTTCCAGGTTCCTTCCCAACGTAAGCCGTTCGACTTCTTGCGGGAAGCTAGCGCGCTGCGCCTCACGAATAAGCGTTAGTTCGGCTTCTTCTATGTGCTTCAACTCTAAGGTAGTGGCGCGTTTCCTACACTTGTCTACAAATAGGTGCACGTAGGCTACGGCGCGCAACATCCTTCTATATGATGAAAAACGCGTCATGTCGATCGCGCTCTCGTTAGCCGTTACGTGGGCTGACACTTCTGTTTCTTCTTCGTTCTGTTGCTGTATCTCTGTCGGCCAAGCTTCCTCTGGCTCTCTGAGGAACGCGGGGCCGCTAAACCATCGATCGTTCTGCGAGAGACGCGTTCTGTTGCCTCTGGTCGCGTCGTCTGCCACGTTGTGTGCGGTCGGCACCCAGCGCCATCGTTCAGCGGGGGTAAGCTCGGCTATCTCGCTCAGCCGATGTGCAACGTAGGGCGTGTATCTGGCAGAGTCGTTACGTATCCAATGTAACGCGGTCTTTGAGTCGCTCCAGTAGGTTACTTCGGCGGTCTATCTATGTTCTTTTATTATGTCCGCAGCGAGTCGACTGCCTATAAGACACGCTTGTAGTTCCATGCGCGGTATACTCTGCGCTTTCATTGGTGCAACTTTCGCTTTTCCTGCGACCAATACCACCCTTATCTCTCCGTCGCTCGTTCTACAACGCCAGTATGCAGCGGCGGCGTAAGCTTGTTCACTTGCGTCAGTGAATACATGCAGTGATCTCTCCACATACATGTGATCCGCGTAGTGTCGGGGGACGCGCAGGCCCGCCACGCTCGTCAGACCATTTATCCATTGGAGAAACGCGATAGCTTCGTCGGCGGGTAGCTGCTCGTCCCAACCGACCTGTCTTCGCCATAGCTCCTGCAGAGAGATCTTCGCCGTAATCGTATACGGACTGAGTAAACCCAGCGGGTCAAAGATTGACATTACTGCCCCTAACATTTCACGCTTCGTAGGCGTCCTTTGCCCACAGCGTATGTCGCTCGGTACGCGAGGCATATCCGTGTTGAATGCAAACTCGTCGGTCTCTGGCAACCACACCATCCCTAGCGTCTTGCCGTAGGGGTGTGCATTTGCGCCTAACTCTTTCGGGGTTTTCGACTTGTCCTCTTCCCTAATATGGTCGAGCAAGTGCGCGCGATTCGAATTCCACCCGGCGAGCTCGAAGCCGGCTCGCTTATGCACACACTGTACCTCGTTCATTGTTAACGCGGCGCTCTCCTCTGTATCAAAACTATCCACCCAGTCATCCATGTAATGATTCATCGTGATCGGACAGAGGGCGCTCGGGTAGGTATTCTTGCATTCCTCCGCATTCCTGTTTCTAACGCTGTGTGCTAAAAAGGGGGAACTCCGAGCCCCGAATATCTTGGAATTCATCTCGTATCTTCGCGGCGGGTTTCTCCGTTCACTGTCACGCCATAAGAAACGCTGCGCTCCTCGATCCTCGGGTCGAATATTAATCCGTAGAAACATTTCACGTATGTCCGCCGTTATTGCGACTGGTTTCTCTCTGAATCTGAATAATATACCGTGAAGCGTTCTGAGCATATCCGGTCCGGCCAACAGCTCGTCGTTGAGACAGCATCCGTTCGTAACTGCCGCGGCGTCGAAAACAAGGCGTACCTTCCCTGGTTTATTCGGGTTCGTGACCGCAAAATGCGGTAGGTACCATTCTATTGTTCTGGGATCATTATCTTCGACGGGGGTGGCGTAACCCTTTTCAAATAGATTGTTCATCTGCGTCGTGTATGCTTGACGAAACTCTGAATCTCGATCCATCTTTCGTTCTATAGATCGTAGCCTCCGTACCGCCATATCGTAGCTAGGCGGCAAGCGAGTGTCTTCCGTTCGCCAAGGCAAACCTACTTCATAGCGCCCATTTACGAGTCGCGCTGTTTTATTGAATATTTCCTTCGCGCGCTCGTCTTCCTGCACGGGTTTGCAACCCTTTGCTATTCCTAGCGCGTCGATCGCAAAATGCGCCTTTATTATTTCATCTAGTTCGTCATCGCGGTCGGTTCGCGCGCGATGTTCCGGCGCTCGTACATGGAGCACAGTGGCGCCATCTTCCGGATTTTCTTTGGCCACTATTGTCCGTGGCACCGTACCGTGCACTACCCATCCCAACTGGGTTAGCGAGGCGGCCGGTTCGCTTCTTTTTCCGATCAGGAGTTTACGCGATACTATTAGGTGCCAATTGTCTGCGCCTATGAGTACGCGCGGTCTTGCATTCGCATAGCAGACCTCGTTCTGTGGCAGTCGCTTCAGGTGTTCATAGTTCAAACAGCTTGCTGCGATTGTTTGACTTGTAATGTTGAGACTTTTGACGGTTCGCGCCTTAATTGAATGGGGGCCCGTTCGTAACCCCCGTATCTCTAGATCTACGCTCTCACTGTCAAGTTCCTCCTGCGTAGCCGTCAGGCCGTTCAATCGCAGTGCGCGCTTCGTTCCATGCGCGTTCACGGCTCTAGCGGTTTCCTCGTCGATCAGAGTAATCGTAGAACCTTCATCAAGTAGAGCGTAAGTATCAACTTCCAATCCGTTCGGTCCCTGGATCGTGACCGGGCACACTTTCAATAATACCGCGCCTGCTGACGTCACTCTGTGAGCTGACGCGTCGATCGCTTTTTCTTGTTGAGTGCTTTCCTTAGCGGTCCGTTCTAAAGTGTGCAACAGCTTATGATGTGGGTGCCGACACTCGTCAATTCCACATTTCTTTGCTTTACAACTGGCTCGCCGATGACGATTGTTCAGACAGCGAAAGCATACGCGTGCTTCCTTAGCCCATTCCCATCGTTCAGGCACAGTCATCGCTTCCAGTTTCTTACATTCGGTTGTGTTATGTTCGAGCCCGCAACAGAGACATACTTTGTTTTCAGTAGCTGTGTACGTAGCGGCATCTCGCCTCCGCTCGCTTTGGCGGCGCGCCGGCGCATTGCTTGCTTTGGCCGATGTCGTGGCCCGCGCTGGTTCTCTATTCGCGTTGCTATTAGTAGAGTAGGCATATCTCACGGCGCGGTCCGCTTCTCCCATGAGAAAGCGAGACAGAGTCACGATCTCAGGTTCACTCGTACTTCCGTATTGATCGGCGAAGTCGCACCATCTCGCTCTGATGTGCGGACTCAGTTTTTCAATTACTTGACGTGCCAACATAGGGTTCTGTAGGTACCCTCTCTCATCTATGCTTGATAGTACACTAACAATGTTCTGTAGCTTGATTGCGAACGCGTTCAGTTCGCTAGCTGACCCTCCGGGGCGCTGTAGCTTTTTTATATCATCCAATGCTTTGTCGATAATAATCTCGGGGAGACCGTAGCATTGTTCAAGGGTCCGCATAATAATTGCTGGATCCGTAGCGGTATATAGTAGGGAGGAGACCGTTTCACGCGCCTCTCCCTTCAAACATATTCTAAGTCGCGCTAGGTTCTCGGCCGGCGAGAATCCATACAATCTCGTCGAGTCCCGTTTTGCTGATCTGAATAGCAGCCATTCGTTCGGTACGCCGCTGAAGTAGGGCAGTTCTTGTGCTTGCCTGGGCGGCGGGCGACGCTGAGCCATTCGTTCTATGGCTTCAGCTAGTCTGTCTATTCCTCTATCCTTTGATCGCGTCGGGGTGGGCGACCTAGCTCGTCGTGGAGTTTCTATAGTAACTCCTTTCGGTACCTCCTGCGGCGCATATTGGTAGAAAGAGTGTTGCGACGGCCGTCTTGCTAGCCCCCTCGCTGGCCCGCGGTCGGTACGCTCCCCCCGTGGTTCGCACAGGGCCGATGCGCGGACAGCCGATGACATGTCTTGATCTGTTGTCGTCGGGGGTAGCTCGCCTTCCTTATGCTGGGCGTTCTTTAGCCAATCAGTAACTCGATGTTCCACGTCTGAGGCTTCGCGAGCACTGACACTTCCGTGGCCAGTCTCTTCCTGAATAGTGGCTATGTCCAATGCTAGTCGCTTCTTCACCAGGTCTGCTTCGATCTGCAGTTCTCTCCTTTGAATCTCGGCTAGACGTTCCTGGGCATCGAGCTCGGCTTGCTTGATTCGGGCTATAACGCTGGCGGCCGATCTATGCGATCGTTCGGACGCCGCTTTTGATCTTCTTTCTTCCCTATTTTGTTCAACATTAGACGCGGTTGCGGCGGTGTTTGCGGCGGCTGGTAACGCCACCTTTGTTCTATCTGTATCCATCGTTGTCTGTGCGGGTAATGTGGGCGCGCGGGCGTTCGGGTCGGGGCGCGCGCGCGGCTTTGTTCCGGCGGGTACGGACGTGGATGCGGACGCGGACGCGGACGGTTGTGCGGACGGAGACGCGGGGGGTTCTTCATAAATCTTCGCTGTCTTCGTGTCGGTGGCTGCTTGGCTTCTAGTCAGCGTCATCTTCGACTTTTGACGTCCCTAACAGCCCTAACGGTCCTAACAGTCCTTTTGGAGGGCCCGTGACCGGGATACGCTCCGCCAGGGATGGATGTGTGCAGGATCGGACAGGTTACAGGCCTACCCAGCAGAGGGCAGTGTGTCCTACGGGGCGCTCGGGAACCGGTGGGAATGTCCGGCTCCTTCGGCAGTGCCTACAGACCGGCCCCCGTACCACACACGACCTTACCGGCGTAGCGTGCAGCTTCGGTTCGCGCCTTGAAAAAGGCACTCTTCGTGAACCGGAGGTATTGCACGAAGATACACCGCCACCTCACCGCCTTGATCGGCGTTAACTCCGACCCCTACCGTTTGACACCGTTAGGTGGTAGGGATACGGAGCCGCGGTCCACCCGCTTAAAGAAACAGGATAGAAATGTGTGTACGACACTTTTCTCTTGAACACAGTTCTTGCGCGCCTGTCTTCAGCACCTGACTTGCGTCTTGAGCGGCTGACTTGCGTCTTGAGCGGCTGACTTGCGTCTTGAGCGGCTGACTTGCGTCTTGAGCGGCTGACTTGCGTCTTGAGCGGCTGACTTGCGTCTTGAGCGGCTGACTTGCTTCTTGATCCGGCTGGCGAAGGACCATCCAACTGTGGGGGATGCCTACAGTTGGAGGTCAAATGAAAGCTTGAGAACGTTGAAAGGCACCAAGCCGTATTTATTTTCAAACTAATATGACGATATCACTGTGCGACGACTAAGTTACTAGCGACGTTCTTCGGTTCTTGAGGCTTCCACTGACCCCCTGCTCTTCACGTCCTGTAGGGTCCCGCCTTACTTCAGGGGGCTCAGTTCTTGAGCGTTCAGTTCTTCGGATCTTCAGGTAGTTCTTCTTGTTGTAGGCACCGCAGTAGGGAATGAGTACCCTTGCCCATCGAAACCGACCTGCTTAGGTAGTTTTCTACTATAGCGCAAGTAGTGGTAGGCCTAAGAGACTTTGCATTTTTCCGATACTTCGATGTGATTTCTTCGCACACCGTATGCAACCGGGCCAATACGTAACCAGATGGGTCACGGATGCTTGCTTGCGTGGGTGTCGATGTTCACGCAGTTTTCAGGTAGGTACTCATTGTCCTTAACAAACCTTATTAAATAAATGTAGGTTTTTTCTTACGTACATAATATTTTCATAGATAAATTGGCAAGGCACTGTCATTATATTAATATTTTTAAATAGTTCCCTAAGAGAATCGCGGCGACGTAGATTATAAATGGCGGAGGAGTGGAGAGGTATTCCACGGCTATCAGGACAATCCCGGAAGTACGGTCAAGATCCCTACCAGCGTCTTACTGGAATACTTCCTTACCCCGAGCACGAATGCTCTCGCGATTTTCCACTCTAACCGGCCAATTAAGGCAAGATAGAGGTGGGAGCTCCGTTCCTCATCTCTGGCTTGCCCTTATTGAAAGGCAAGCCAGAGACGAGGAACAAGACTTCTCTCGGGAGATCAGGTCCGTGGGGTCGCTACTGCCCAACAGCTCGCCACAAGCTGCCCTGCGGGTTTATTATTATTATTATTATATAATATATAACGGGCTGATATCCGCAACTCCACGTCTCAGCGCGTATTTTGGCATACAGAAGACCTAACCTAACTCCACAAACAAATTAACAACCACAAATCCAAGCACATAACACCACATTTTTCACTCAACCCATAAAGGTACGCCCACACCACACATACGCGAACAAACGCACAATGCGTAGTTACGTATTAATCATGCGATACGCGGCCGGAACGGTCGGTCGTTAATCACTGAGCGGCCGGAACACCGCCCCCTCCCGCAATATGAAGGGGGCTTTTTGTTAATTAATCCGCACTTATGTGATGCTTTTATGTATTGTCGGTGACTGTGCTGTTACTTATATTACTAGCGTTATGTGGCTATCGTTTTTTGGTTAACGATGTTGTGATTGATGGATGCGCAAAAATGTATCTAAGTCATAAGAACTTATAACACAACTTCATTCACTTAGAAGTCAAAATACTTGGCAATCGTGTAACTTTTTTACCAGTGAGATATTTTTTTAATCGGACCTGTAGATACTGTCGAAGATTACTTAATACAACTAAAAGAAAAACAATCAAATTTTACCTTTCTGTAATAGTATCTATTGGTGTAGATTTTGTCTAAAGTGTTTTTACGAGAGGTATGTTTACTCGTATTTAAAAATGGGCCAACTTCAATAGGGATGTCTGCTAAGCTCAAATCAAATCAAATCTTGATATCATTATTCTTTATATATTACTTATAACTTTTTTATATTATCATTAGTAACATGATAGAAAAGGTTTGGTATTAAAAACGTTACTTTTTGGTAATTTTAAAAGTCATTGCTAATTTGTTGTAATTAATTTAGATGGAGATGCGATGGAACTGCCTAAGCCAATATACAGTGCGTAAAAGTCCCTTAAATAAATTCAGAGCAAAAAACGCTCTCTCCTGAAAATTTAATAAAAAATGCCACCAAAGAGGCCAAATCAAGTTGTTAACAAAACGTATTTTTTATTTTATTATTTTCCCTAACCAAATTAATTAAAGCAACATATTCATAAGAAGCGGACCAGCGCGTAGGGTTGCCTCCATCACTCAAGTTTTCTTCAACGGGTATAAAATTATGTTCGCATAACACCTCCATCATGCGCACACCCTACATTAATCATGTTGAGACAGGACTATTTATAGTATTAGTACGTAGTGTGGGTATACCTTTATGCAGCTTCTGCAAATGATTTTATTTGTTATGGAAAAATTGATGTGTTGGTTCTTATTTTATTTTATTCTGTGGTTATTTTATGTATGTACAAACAGGTTTAAGTAAAAATTCCTAAGAACTTGAATGGGCAGTATTCAAGTTCTTAGGCCCACTTGCGAAAATAGCTTAACTCAAAGTTGGTTGTTAACATGAGGTTAAATTAGAGATTTATGTTGCAACTTACTTTACACCGGATTCGGATTTTGGTGGTAGTTGACCTTCGTATTTTAAAGATATTGATGAAAATGGAAATATAAAACAAGACAGGATTATTTTGTACGCCTAAGAATTCAGTATTTGAAATTATACCATACTAACTAACCCGATAAACGTTGTCTCTTACGTTGTCATTAAATCTTCCCTAGACTTTTGACCTTTGGATCTGGACCACAATTATTTTAAGAGCAGAATTAGCCAAATCGGTTTATTTTATTATTATTATAAATTTGTATATAGAACATAGGTTTGTGTCATTATACATTTGCCAATACAAATACCAAAGAAAAAAAAATGGATAGAGAGATTATTGGGTAGATGATACCAATAACGAACAACAATTATTCCAAGACAGATTTCTCTAAAATAACATCATTCATCTTCATTTTGACCTTGAAAACCCGATTAGAATTCTAATGACTATAAAATTACATTTCTAGTTGCTTTGAAATCGAATTTCGTAAATTCGTAAATCGAAAATTCTGTATCGTGGGTCCGTTTACAAACATTTAAACTCACATACACAAATAACCAGACCCGGAATTTCTACGTGTTGACCATACAAATATTTGTTCCGTGCGGATCGAACCCGCGACACGTAGTACAGAAGTCAATCGCTCAGCCACTGCGCACACCGCATCGTCAAAATATGTACATATTTATAAACTTGATGCAGATTCAAAACACACACATACTCACACACACATACACATTTAAATAATTATTATTATGTTGCAATACTAGATGGCTAAAACTATTCAATTAACGGACCAAATATCTCCCCTTTGCATGCCTCCTTGCTGATCACAAGATTACAAGTCCAAACAACTGTTTATGAAATAAAAAAAAAAACTTACATGCAAAGTATTACAAAACTATTGCATTACTTTTTATCAAAGTCCATGACGCCATTAATGTCCATTATCTTGCATCTCTATCGCACATCGTCCCGTCCTTGTCTCCACCCCCGTCTAAAGAACGGAAGGGACCATTGTCTGTGTAACAATACAAAATGTCGAACTTTTGGGTGTAAAACATGCATTTGTATGTATGTGACGTTATGATCTTATTTGACTATAAAATATGTAGTTTGATTTTGAAATGAGGTCATTGTACCTACTTATTCGTTCATATCTGACAATGTCATGGATAAATAGTTGTAATTTTTTTCCACATTTATTTAGTGCACAAAGTTACAAAACCGGATTCCATGCCTTAGGCATTCTCTACCAGCCAACCAAAGGTGGTGAAGAGATAACAAGACAGGGGCATAAAAAAAAACGTGCCAAGAAAATCTCTACTATAAAGTAGAGATTTTTATTTTAATTGCTATCCTGTACCTAAGGGTGTTACTACACCAATAGATCGATCGTCGATCGATGCCATCAATCGACATCGATCGACGTTAATCGATTGGTGTGGTAGCTTTGGCTGATCGACGTCAAAATTAGTAAACTCAATGAATAATCGTATAAAAATGACAGATTCCAAATTCAAATGTAATTCTAATTATATGTAATTATATATTAGATTAATAACTCCAAAATCTTTCTTATTTTTAATTGTAACAGTATTTATGGCCAGACTAAGTATTTCATAAAACTCACATGGGACCACTTCTGAGTAGTCCTGAGGCAAACCTAAACGATTAAAAAATTTGAAATCGATGTACAATTGCCGGAGAAAACGCGTAACAAACATACAATAAAAACATACCGAAGAATAGAGAACCTCCTTCTTTTTTTGAAGTCGATTGAAGATTAGTGTACTTGCTATCTGGAATAATAGCCAGCTTATTATTGTCCGATACACAAAAGGCACGAGCATTGATCACCATGCTTGTTCAAGAGGAATTGGCGGTTTCAGACGTAATATATTCAATGTTGGCGTAAGGGTGTTACTACACCAATCGATCGATCATCCATCGATGTCATCGGTCGACATCGATCGACGTTGATCGATTGGTGTGGTAGCTCTGGCTGATCGACGGATACCGTTCGGCTAACAAATCGATCGATTGTCGATCGATGGCATCGGTCGACGTTGATCGATTAACTCCGGCTATAATCCATCACTAATAATAATCAAGCAGCTCGATCGACGTCGATTAATCCACCATTCTACCATCGATCGATCATCGATCGACAATCGATCGATTGGTCTGGTAGAAACTATCAATCGACGTCGACACATCCATTCTACCATCGATCGATACCGTCGATCGATTGGTCTGGTAACACCCTAAAGCTTATTTGTTGTTCATACAAAATGAAAACTTATTATGTACATCTGACTAAGGTTTATATTATTTTATAACACATTTGCTCGTAAAGTGTCTCTTATTACACCAATTTCAATATCGTAATGTATGTCATTACGTACTAGTGCGCTATTGTAATGTAAAACGCACGAGTTTCGTAAAACGTACAGTTTATCAAGATGCTCCGTCTAAAACGAACGGTACTTTTTTAAAACTTAGCAAAGAGTTTTTATGTAAAAAAAGTGGTCAACATTTTATGAATAAAATTAACTTTGGGAGATAAAATATAAAAAATAAACATTTAATTCTTTAATTTAATTAATTTTGACAATAAATTACAACCATTTATCTGTAACAAAAACAAAAAAATATTAATTTACTTTATTAGTAATACTGGCTGGTTTTGTGCCTTTGCCTTAAAAAAAGCGCTGCTGCGTGCGCATCGCTAATTTGTGAACAAGTAAAAATTATTCCGCGCGCTTTTTCTTATCGTTTTTATTTGAATTATTTCCTCGCAAATATGTTATAAAACGTCGTATGACATACCTGCGCTTTGATAATTACAGCCTCTGCTTTCTTGCAGCAATAGCATAGCAGCAAGCAATATCGCCTCGGCTGTAATTTTCAACCTACCGCACTTATATCATAATGTACTATTACATACTTTCCGCATAATTGTGCCACACGAGGGATAGCTGCGTCGGCACTTCCACTTGTTTTTTTTTTAATTTTAATAGGGTTGCTTTTGACCGCAATTCACCTGATCTTAAATGATGATGCGGTCTAAGTTGGAACACGCTTGCCTAGGATAAACCGGTTCACTCGTGCCTTGAAGATACCCAGATTATACTTATCAGGGAACAGAGAGGCGGCGTGAATTCCACAGTCTGATATCATAAATCAAAGCGTTTGTTTTTTCTATTCCGTGGTCACATTAGTACTTGCTCGTGCCTAGTGGCGAACCCATAATATTGAGCATCAGAGGCTTAGGTCTTAACCACTGGATTATCACGATATTCCCACTATAATTTTTTTTTTGCTAGCTGGTGCTTTCCCACTCCTGGGAAAGCACCAGCCCAGCCCTCCATTTCTCTCGATGTTGTGCCTCATCCCGCCAATTCGCGGGCAAGCCATCCAAGGCGTATATATCCCACTACAAATAAAAAACAATGTAAATTAGGTACTCATTTTTAAAAAGATTCTGCTTCGAGGAATCGTTTCATTTAAACTTTTACAGACCATACCCAACCACTACGTTGTAACAAAACATTCAACACAACTGAAATTGTACCAAAAACATGGTTGAAAGATATGCCTCAGCAGAATAGTCAAGTTGAAAGTGTACCGCGGGAATCTTACACACGAGAGCGCAGGAATAATGAGATACCAACTACTTACTTGTTACAAAGAAAATTCGTCTGTAGGACGCTATGGACAGACGCACTCGATTTTATGCATATTTTAGCTTGTTTTGTAGTCTGTGAGACGTGTTTTGAAAGATTTTTAGACTAAGTACAAAGTGGTAGTATTTCTTTTTTATTTTTGTTATTTATTTCGATAATACAGTAGGCAGTCGACCATTTGTCATGTAGTACCACATTTTCTATACATGTATACAAACAAGTTTGTATAGCCCGAATAAAAACTTTTTTCTAAATACATATTAATGCTTACAAGGCATATTTTACCGAGAAAAAATAATTAAATTTTTTGGTTTGTCAGTCTGTTTATTCCGGCTAATCTTCAAATAGGCTGGTTCGATTTTGACGAATCTTTCACTGGCATATAGCTAATATTATAAGAAGTAATATAGGCTACTTTTATTTTAGAAAATGAATTAGTGTCCACGCAAGATGAAGTCTCGGGTAGACACTATAATACTTAGATACAACGTTAAAGGTGTATTCGATTCAGAATAAGCGTAAAACAAAAAAATACTTGTGAAAAATTTTGTTTATAACTTTTTAATTTTTTGATCAGTGATTATCCGTATAATGTGAAATGGACTCTGTTTCAAACGGGCTAAACTCGACTTCCAAATCGACAAATGCTAATTTGGTTACTGGTTGCTGGTGTGTTTAGTCAAAATATAAAATCACTCACTTACTACCTACTTTACTTACTCATTTTTATTATATGCTAGTGTCAATCAGAGGTTATCATGTAGGTACGTAGGTACAGTGAAATAAGAAACAAGAATATAATTAATAATAATAATAATAATAATATGTGGGGACATTTTCACACACGGCCATCTGACCCCAAACTAGGGAGACCCTGTACTATGGGTGTCAAACAGCTGATATACATACACAAATATATTTTTTTTTTTTGTAAATACATACATATATAGATAAACAACACCCAGACACAAGGCAAACACAAGTGCTCATCATACAAATGTTTACCCTGGGCGGGAATCGAACCCGCAACACGCTGCGCAGCAGTCGATCGCTCAGCCACTGCGCCAACCGTGTCGTCAAAAAAAAAAAATACGGCGTTAACAGCATCAAACAATACTATATTGTTACTGTAGTTCCAAAAACAATGAAACAAAAATAATCAACCCCAAAATAAATTAAAATCAATTTCATCGCAACGTCTCCCTATATTGAAGGGTGATGACATTCGTAAATATTTTCAAAACGGAGGTTAGGAGTACAACCTCCCAATAACCGGACTATAAATTCGGTTAAAATAGGCGTTTCCAATTTCCTAGTTCACGTTTTGTTTCACCATAGCAAAAATTGTGGGCTCGTAGCAAAACAGCTACGGGCTACGGCGTAGGCGGTGTAGGCGGACGGTCTACGCAATCGAGTTACGATGCTGCGGTCAAGTCAAGTCAAGTATGATAAGGTAAATGTTGGTTGTTTTATAGTATTTAAGTACTTTACTAATTAGTAATCAGTCAACGTTAAGACCCGGCCACACTGGAGCGGAGAACAAGCGGGCGCGAGCGAGGTCGCTAAAAAATTAGTCTAAAAAATAAAAAAACATCGATTCTAAAAGAAGGAGGTTAGTATTTAGTTTGTGGGCGCGGTCAGTCAGATACTGCAGTACTATTTGTATAGCGTAGTATGGTATGGACCTGACCAACGCAGACAGCCGCAGTCCTTGGATACTTCTGCAGTATCTGACCGCTGCTGAGCCCGCAAATTGTCAGTTCCGGTGTGACTAGACTATAATAGATAGATAGATAAACCCCTACGGATCGTTCAGTTATAGTTAAGCTACGCTTGCCGCAATCGGTCTGTGGATGGGTGATCGTCCATTTCATACCGAGACCCCTCTGTGACTCGGAAAGCACGTAAAACTGTTGGTCCTAGATGTCATTTTTAAATCTTTGACAGTCGTTATGGTTAATTAGAAGTCAGAAAGTCTGACATAACAGTCTTACCGGGGGGTGCGTAAGGGTATTTCTGAGTAAGAATGTAAATACTTAAGGCTAACTGCAGTATAACATTCCTCTAAGGCTATCCAGCAATGAGACTAGGACGAGCACAAGCATCGGTTATCAGCTGATACCTCCTATACCACATGCTTTGGATTGTGTAAGTCAGATGTCAACTTGTGGTTTGATGGTGGTAATTTGTAGATCTTTGAAAGTCGTAACAGGTAATCAGAAGCTAAAAACTTTTAAGGCGGTTCTCTTTTTTCAAAAAAGTTTTTATTTTCGATTTTTTAGTGCCTCCTTATTACCCAAATCCAATAAGGAACGGCAACACAGCTAAAACAGAGATTGAAAGTCCTCCAAAGATGGAAAGGTGGAAGAAACGAAATCGTCTTCTCGGTTTAATGTTGTTTTTTTTTTCAAAAATCGCTGAATAAATTTATGTTTGTTGTATATTATAACCTTTTCCTCAATGTAACAAACACTTTTCTGAAAACCGCATCAAAATCGGTTCAGCCAAACGGGAGATAATCGCGGACAATCATACATACATACATACAAACATACGGGTCGAACTGAGAACCTCCTTTTTTTTTTGAAGTCGGTTAAAATATGTTACAACCAGTCTTACTAAGGGGTATTGTCTTACCCAGCAACTGGGTTGTGGGGGTCAGATAGCTGCATCTGTTTAAACTGAGAACCGACCCCAACATAGTTGAAAATGGCTAGGCAGACGATGATGATGCTGTTTACACATATTTAGGAATACAAGCTCGACATGAATTTTAATACCTACTCAGTGTTACTCATGCAACGTATTGTACTGTATTCTGTTTTGTCTTCCTTAGATCCATATACTAACTTTAATATTATAAATGCGAAAGTAACTGTCTGTTATGCTTTCACGATGAAACGTCTGAACCGATTTTGATGAAATTTGGTATGAATTTGAGGTGAAATAGATTTTTGATAGGAAATTTAGTATGAAATGGTGGTTGCCCTGGGGAAGGGCATAGGCTACTTTTTAATCAGCGACTTCGTCTGTATCCACTATAACCGACATTTACGCAGACGAAGTCGCGGGCAAAAGCCAGTAAATAAATAAAATCTATATCAATATAATAAAGCTGCAGAGTTTGTTCGTTTGTCAACGCGCAAATCTCCGAAACTACTGGTCTAAATCTGAAAATTGTTTCGCCGATTGGTAGCTACGGTATCACTAATTATACTTTATAATGAAAAAAAGTAAAAAAAAAAAAGAAAACCGCCTTCAAAAGCTAAAAAGTGATAAATAACTTTAGCACAGAACACACATTACTTTACTTTCGGAAGTCGGTGGCAATACAAAACAACAAACTCAAAGCCGCCGCCACCGACTTCCGAAAGTAAAGTACTTAATGTGTGTTCTGTGCTAAAGTTATTTATCACTTTTTAGCTTTTGAAGGCGGTTTTCTTTTTTTTTTTACTTTTTCTTTTTCGCTTTTTAGTGTTGCCTTAACATCCAAATCCATTATGAAACGGCGGCACACTTAAAAGTGATTGTAAATTCCCAAAGATTGAAGAAACTAAAACGTCGTCTAAGTATTTTTTTTTTGGAATTTGTTGATTTTCTCAAAAAGGGCTAAATCAATAAAATTTTGGTAAAATTTATATGGGACCATTTCGGAATAACCCCCGTTCGAACAAAAAAAAAATTTTGCAAATCCGTTATATATGTTAGAGTTATGCCCGAACATACATAAAAAAATACAAATACAAACATTCGAATTGTTAACCTCCTCCTTTTTGAAGTCGGTTAAAAAATTAGGCATCCATACAAAAAATCACGCGAACAAAGTCGAGGGAAAACTAATTGCAAATAAATATGTAGCGACATCTATCGCACATGAAGCAAACTACAACCGACGTTTCCTAGATCGCGCAAGCAGAGTTATCCGCGACATTAGGATATATACAAGATCCCGACTACAACCATCGGGCAGTAGCCCACCAGACACAACACCCGTCTGGTCGGAGGATCCTCCCTTTTCTAAGGAGGGTGAGAAACTTTCCACTCTGTTCCTCATACCCCTAAAAATAAATACCGTCAACATTGCATAACACACTGCTATTTTGTATACTATCACGATAACTCGCTCTCCGTGCCTCAATTCCTCAATCACAGGAGCGGTTGATCAATCATATCTGTAACTCAATCGGCCGCCACCGGATATGGGTTCCGCAGCCGTGGCAGGGACCGCCTATTTTAACTGCAAGTAAACGAGTTTTTAGCGGGAAATTGCCCAGTCTAGCCCGTAGTATGGCTATTTAGAAAATATTATTCTGATTAAATTTTCTGTATTTATTTTTATCTGATTGTTTTGGTTGAATTCTTTACAGTAGTAAGAAGTCTGGTAGCTTTTAGAGTATGTCAAGCAAGTTGTGTGCCATGGAGTAGGCGCCAAATTTAAAAAATCACGGAATTCTAGGTATCTCAGATCATACTGTGCAAAAACAGTCTTGATACTACTCAATACAATTTTTTGTGGAATTAGGACTTATCTTTCTATCAAGACCGTTTTATTGCAGTATGATCTAGGATATCAAATCACGATGTTAATTTCATTTCGGATAGAAGGTGTGGCAGATTAAGGTCAGCTGGTTAGTTGGGCTCCTTCAGGATGGATCAGCAAAATACCAACTGGAGGCGGTAGAAGCTATTGATAGACGTGTCGGCACATTGACAACGACTCCTTTGTAAAGGGTATAAGCTCCAGAGCCTTGAACATTGCCGCACATTTCCCAGCCTATCGGTCTTTAATCGGGTACATTTCAGAGTGTGTGCTTTGGTTTTGCACAACTTAATTCCCCCTTATCCATTCCTTCATTGGACGAGCAAAGATACGGCTAAGCGTTACCGCTATATGGTTGAAGTTCCACGGTCGAGAACTAAGCGCTATATTAGCACATTTATAGTGCCAACTGCCAGAATGTGGAATTCACTGCCCGCCTCTCTGTTCCCCGATACGTAGGTATAATCTGGGTATCATCAAGGCACGAGTGAACCGGTTTATCCTAGGCAAGCGTGCTCCTACACCACTCTACCTTAGGCCGCATCATGTCTTGAGATCAGGTGAGTTGCAGCCAATTAAAATAACCACAGGCCTATTAAAATATTTAAAAAAAAAGTTTATATTTTTTTTTTACTTATCGCGTATTCATGAGTGCTTTGAATGATTTTATCATGTACAATATTTATTTATTTAAAGGAACTCCAACGACTTATCCACTAATAATATACTTACATAATGGGGCGAAAGTTCGTCAGGATTATGGTAGATTTGTCACTTATTTACACAGCACTTACATATTAAGACGTTGTACTAACTTTAAATACACGTGACATAACAAAATATAAATATTTACACGAATGATAAGAACCAAATCTATAACTATTTAACTAAAACACTAAAATTAAAAGGCATAAAAGATATCCTCCAAATCCAAGAGACTGGCGGTATGGCCACGTTGGATGGCAATGTTTATCCCCTGACCAAGGTCCAAGGTCAACCCCGCTCTTGGGTCAAAGGAAGTGTCAACCAACTGTGTGGAAATTCCACTAAACAGAAAAAATGTCTTACTAGACTAATTGGAAAATTTGAGCGAGGCACGTCACTCATTAAAACTGATAGCATCTGATAACTTTATTGCATTCGACAAAAAGCGGCTAAATAATGATAATTTATTAAGTTATATTTTGGGAATAACTGCATTTTAGTGATATTTTTGAAATGTAAATCGCAAATATAGTTCAAAATGTTCCTTTTATTTTTCATGAAATAACCGACCTCATTACATGCTAACATTGAAATAAAGATATTTATCGAATGTTATAATGAATAGAGTTTAAGCTGAAACAAGCATTCTAACTAAAACTCATTCACACAACAATACCAAACCGCTTACTAACAAACGGCGCTTAATTGCCAAAAACACCACTAAGTTAATACAATTCCGCACGAGCAAAAAAGCGGCTGCATCAACTTTGAATCGCTTGAAACAAGGTTTAAAAGCTGTAAAGTCTTCACGGAGTCTTTCACTCTCCTTTTCGTTACAAGTTCGCTGCATTTTTCACCCGACAGCGTCGAGTACTTTCACTACTAACTTTTAAATAAGGTTTCTGATACTTTACGTGTTTAGTCGGCGAAAAAGTGGTGGGTGAAAATGGATGGTGGCGGGAATTGACGGTGGTCTTATAAGAATTGCTTAATTAAAGTGCATTGGTTATTTTTAAGGTTTACAACAGGGAAAATCTATAATCTTTTAGGAACTTTTAGCTTTTGACAGATTTAGACTTAAATGATAATGCGATATTGTTTAGGTCTAAATCTACCAAAACCTTTATTTTAAACTAACAAAAAAAAAGGAGGAGGTTCTCATTTCGACACGTAATTTTTTTTTTGTTTGACCACGCGTATCTTTTTATAGTTTATTCCGATTTCGATGTTATTTTTTAAATTTATAGTCTGTACCTCAAAATTGGTCCCGTATAGATTTCATCCTTCCACCTTTAAGAGTGGGAAATTAAGGGATGACTTAATTTGTTTGGTATTACCTTATTTTTTTGGATGTTATGAAGTAAGCGAAAAAAAAAAGATTTTAAGTTTTACCCTAATTTTTGGCAAGATTTTGACATTGTTTGTCGCATTGATAAAAAAGCGACTAGCGGTTTTAAACGTTTTTAATTACGAGAATTGGCCTTCAGGTCTAAAAACAAACAACGATTCTGAAAGTTACGTGTTGTTCTCATTATTACCCACAATTTTATTTTTAACTACTTTACTACTATTCATCTTATTTTGTATTTTTCACGAATCAAGTTTTGAATGTTATAACTAAACTTTTGAATACCCCTTCAATTCCTGTACTGTGTTGTATGTAGCAAGCAATGTGCGAGTTTCATGATGTTCAAGTTTGAGAGTAAAAAAATAGTTTTCCGGCAATATTTTACTTTGTTCAAACTTATTTAGTAAGGGCGTATACTTAGCGTAGATGTATGGGTATTTAATGACTAAATATGTGATTGTATCTTTCTACACTCTTTAAGGTATAAGTTTTATGAAAACTCTATAAATGAACATACATGTTAACAAACATCTTTTCTTTGAAACGTCTACAGTTGGAATCTTCTTCATTTATTTATTTTATTTTATTAGAGACAACAAACTGCAGTATACAAAACAACAATCTCAACCTTTAGTCAGTAGGAGTAGAATAATATACACTATACTGACTACGTTATCCACAAATTATCATACAGAAAGACAAGTATCTTGTTGGTGATCATAATGAGGAAAGGCTTTTTACCAAGAAATCTAACTATTAAAACACTTAAAAAAACTTTATAAAATGAAGCAATCATATTCTTTTAAACCAGTACCTAATCAAGTATTTTACGAAAAAGAACTTGTGAAACCAAAAACTCGTAAGTTCAACTAGAATTTATTGACCACATGAATCAAACACTTTTTTCTAACAAAAAATCCTATTTTCATCAATTATTTCCAGTTTCAAGCCAACAGATAAGAAGACTATCTCTTCAGCAAAAGTTTCTCCACATAGCAAGCTAGCGCCCTCTGTGGCGTCAATGCTCTATTAAAACGTAGTTGTGTTGCGTGCTACTCGACGATAGATGGCACTGTACCATGTTCTTATTGAAAAATAATTGTTAGTCTTTCTGATTGGGATCAAGTTGGAAAACTATTGGTCTGTATGACAAAGTACTAGAAATACACAATTTTGATTATTAACATTATTGTGCACGTATACCTTTACCATGTTCCCATTCTTCATCTTTCGTTTAATTACGATATTTTGTTAGCTTTCTGTGTAGTTTGATCTAATTATTTTATTACTTTATGCAATATTGAAATATGCTTAGAAGAATTATTGAAATGAATTCGATGTTTGATGAAACCAAATAGGGTTTGGTTTCATCAAACTTTAAATTCTTCCGTTTTTTTTGCACTAAGTTGTCTTATCGCTTGTTTGGTACAATTGAAGAAGTTTTACCCAGCAGTGGACTTCTGGAGGTTGATGATGAATAGGTAGGTATCAATGTTTGCCTCTTTCCATCAAAATTGTTGGTAGCGAAATGTCCAGTAGAATATGTTATTAAAAAACCAATTACCAATTATTTATTTCAAATCATCACATCAAAATAACCTACGAGTACCCAACTACGCCTTCATTCTTCAACACTTCACAAAAAAATAACAAACGACCGCCCAAAACGCTAAAACACATTCGCATACCACAAAAAACCGTCCAAAACGAAGCGTCATGTACATAATTCTAAGGGTAACGCCACAAATAAGACGACAGTCGGCGAAATATCTATTTCGGACCGGGCCGGACCCGCGTCACGCTGTCACGGACGCGCCGGAGGCCCGACAGGAGTGGGCGCGAGGCATAAGCGGTAGCGGAGACTGTAGAAAGTGATTTTATAGAATTTGATATTTCATGAAATATTATAATGGAGAAGTAAGGGGTCAGTAATCCAACTAAGAATACGGAAATGGTTCGTTGTGTATAACTAAGAGGTTCGGTGTTGATTCATAATATCACAAGTAGATAATATTCTAAATACCTATACATAATTAAATTACCATTTTCATATGTCGCTTTAACTAAAGGTGGAAGAAATTACAAGTCTTTTTTTGTCATTTAGACAATATTTATGATAGTTTCTGCCCGTGACTTCATCCCCTTAAAACATAAATATCCCATAAAACATATCATAGGTATAGCATTTAGGAATAACCGAGCTTCCTATTAGTGAAAGAATTTTCAGTATCGGAGTAGTACTTCCGGAGATAAATAAATAATAATAAATAATAAATAATTATTATTTTATTCAGATGACTAAGATCCAAAGTGTTAGTACTTATAATTATGACTTACAACTATTGTTAGTAAAATTACACGATATTGGTGATTTATAAAGTTATAAAGTTAGAGATAAGCACGTTCATTGAAAACAAACAAACAAACTCTTCAGCTTTATAATAAAAACTAGCACTTTGCCCGCGACTTCGTCCGCGTGGATTTCGAAAATACAGCCCATAAGTATAACTGATACTGTAGTTTTCTATAGGTGAAAGAATTAAGTACTTAGGTTAGGTAGCTTTTCCAAATACACTGTTTAAGATTGTTTTATTTTCCAGTAACAAAATAATCTGGTTTTCGGGTGATCCAACTCGTGATATACTGTTCATGGGTAAAACATTATTTTCTTGGGTCAAAACCAACTAAAGATAATGTTTGTTCCTAGGACTTCTTAATTTTTTTTTACGGGAAACTGGAGTAGCTTGAACGATATAGGCAGGTTCGTGGGAATCATTGGAATTCTCAGGATCTGCGCCAACTGGCCAGCTCCTGGTTCGATCAAAATGGTCGCTACAATTAAGTTTTCTTTTAAATCTTTTATGTCCTTGCCCTTGCACAGGTTAAGTGGGCTTAAATTCCTTAAAAGCATGTTAGCTATTCCGATTTTCAATAGCAGTTCACAAATTCTGGCGGATAGTGGACTGCATCCTCGATATTACACACTGTATCAATAGACTTGTAGATTTTGAGTTGGCCGAGGGCTTTTTGTAAAATTACATTATTGATTACATTGACTGTATCGTTCATTGTGAGATGACATCCCTTGAGCAAAGCCAACGAATATCTGTATCTAGTAAATATTTAAGGTCAGGATCGTGTGCGATCCACTCGTACGCGTATCGAACATACCGACTGTTGCTACAATGAAACTGTCAATGGGAGTTTGAAAGTAGAGCGTGCAGTTTTACCGTCCCTTAATAAAGAAGCTGCAATTCTTGATGGAGCTACTGCAATTTTTTCAGAATTATTAAAAATATATAATATATAGAAATATTCAATTAGCAAGAAATGTTTTCCATATGCCACCTGGAGTGTCCAAAATAAATGTTTTGCCTTTATTGGTCGTTATGCTGCCCATGATTACATCAAAAGCCTTGGATCTCCCAGGCAGCACAAACCATTTGAGTAAGTTTTGTTTAACAGCAGTCATAGAAACTAATTGCTGAATAAGACTACCGTAATTAGCTGATTAAGCGCTTACTCAGACGTTATTCAAGCAATTTGGGCACAAAATTATACTGATAATAGCTGTTTAATAGCAACGTAACAGATGAATAAGTTTTGAATAATTGTACGACAAGCTGAGTATCTTCTACATAAAAGCATTTTGTTCTTTTGTACAAGTATTACAGCTCTGTTAGCCAGATGATGAATGAATGATGAGTGAACTTTATGGTTAAGTCCTTCAAAGCTCAGATATTCAGATGATACACCGCGTTTAGCTTACTTCAGTATATTTTATCAAGAAGTTAATCAAATTAAATTGAAATTGTCAAATCCGAACACCGCGGTACGTCTTTGGATGGTGAATGCGACATTGAAATACGTGGCCAAATTATATTACCTATCTTAATTAAATTTTACCCTTATTTATGCTTAAAGAAGGAAATTGTAGGTGCGCATGCAACTTTACTGTGTATTTATATATACATTTCGTATAAAATTTTCACGCGCCACCTGATAAGCCTTTTGGAGAAATAAACAACATTTCCTCTATTGGTTTGTTTTTACGTGTGAAATATTTTTTATGTTATATGCAGTCTAAGGGTTCAAAAATAACCTTGTAATACTTTTATAAGAATATTATACCGATTTCGTTATTAAAATTGAGTATTTGAGTATAAAATTCCTTATCATTATAATAGGTTATGTTATTCGATATGGCTACGCTCATTCTGAATAAAATCTGATTGCACAGCGGCTTATCGTCTTATGTCTGCTTAACAGGCCTTATGTGTCCACTTATTAAGTTGTTCTCTGGTTAAAAGTGGTCTGCACCCAACATATTTTCGATAACTGTTCTGTAATCACACACATTCGTATTATTTTTTTTTTGTAAGGCGGCATTTTCACACAACCACAAACAAAGTGCAGCTTTATATAGCCGCTTAAATACTGACTAACGTTAAAGAATAGTACTTCTTGTTTAAAAAAATGACTATTTTTCGTGAATACCCAGCAAACTTCTGCATAAGAATCTGTTACTATTGCTTTTAGCACAGTTAGCTGCACATTACGGTAATTTGGTACTTAAAGCGGCATAAAGCAGTTATAACAGCTATCTTAATTTCTGTTAAGTTACTATATGCTTCACAACAGAAACAACGCCTATTTTATACAGCAGCTGAATAACTGTCAAGATATGGTGTTTAATACAACTAAAAGAGAACAGAATATAAATTATCCGGTATCATGCTTGATAATGGAATTTTAAACCAATGTTATACAAAAGGTTACACAAACTTTTGAGTAACAGGTCTTTTTATGATGATTATTCAGTTTTAAGAAATAAAATCGGCAAATTACAAAACTAACTCAGCTAATAGAATTATTATAGCAAAAAAAAAATTATACAGAACTTCGTAGTACACACAGCTTCAATATATAATAAAGCTTAACCCTGCATAAGGTTAAATTGTTGGCCAGATAAATGACTTGTGTGCTGCCTGGGCTGTGACTAACTTCAGCAAATTTTTATTCACAAAAGTAGCCAATTCACTGATACGGGTTTACCAACATTGTATCTATTGTATAGTGTTCTGCACATTGCACGAATTTAATTTTCTATTTGTATTAAACCTTAATTGTACCATCATTAAAAGGTATGGTAAAGTGTTGATTTTGCCGTCGAACTCCGAGTCTGACGTCTTCACAGAAATAGTCTTTCAAGATATGGCGAAATGGCAGTATCACTACAAATCCATTTAATAAAAAAAATAATCGTTGTTCGTTAGTCTCGCTAAAACTCGAGAACGGCTAAACCGATTTCGCTAATTTTGGTCTCGAAATATTTGTGGAAGTCCAGGGTAGGTTTAAGGGGCGAGAAAATTGTGGTATCTAGGGTAGGTAGATAGATTGGTATGTAGATATGTATGGTAGGGTATGTAGGTAGGTTGGTAAGGTAGGTTGGTGGGGTAGGTAGGTAGGTTGGTAGGGTTGGTAGGTAGGTTGGTACGTAGATAGGTTAGTAGGGTAGGTTGGTAGGTAGGTAAGTTGGTAGGGTAGGTAGGTAGCTAGATAGGGACAGGACAACGTCTGTCGGGTCAGCTAGTAACTCAATTACTTTTAATGAAAATTGCAACATTGAAGCTTCTCTTAAAAAAAATCCCAGTGATCATCACTTTCCAGCAACCCTCTGTCCCGGCAAGCGGCTTGATACGTCTCCTTGACAACTCCGTTTTGAGTTTATAAACCTTCGAACGAAGTTGGGCTGCGTACGTGGTGCGCAACAAAATTCTAAGGTAAAAGCATTCTTATTGAGACGGATGTGTATTATACCGTACACTCTTCCCAAGGCTTTATCTCTTTTTATGCCGGATAAGCGCTTTAGTCTTGAGAACTTGTTATTAGCCCACGTATAATAGTGTGGAACTTCATGACTACAACATAGTTTTTCAAAGCCAAATTCGTCGGTATTACAGAGTTGCAACGTGGTGCGGCAAGCTGCCCAAAATCCACGTAAGGCCGTGGATTTTAGGCACCTTGTCGCACCTTTCCTGGTGTGCTATAGGTAAACGAATAAAATGTCCGTACAAAGCATGATCTACTTAATGCGGTGCCTGAATGTTAGACGGAATTTTGCAATTTAGTAATTTTATATTATCTTCGAAACTATTTAACCAATCGGCATACTGTTAAGGGCAAATTTTATCTCTATGATGTCATTGTGATCATAATATTATTTTTGTTGGTAAGGTTTAATACTTTTTTTTTTTTTTAATCATGCAAACGTAGGTATGTCGAAAAATCCTTTTTTAATACATAAAAGCTACTATATCTGCTAAAATATAAAAGATAGAAATATAAGGCGGACCAAGTTGCCCAACATTGTTTACAATTATTTAAAACTGTTTATGCAGCGCATGCAAAAAACTCCGTTTTAAGAGGTATTTCTTTCCGCCTGGCTAGACAAAAATTGTGATAGTTCAGCTAATAAGCATGATATCAATATAATTTATAGCCTATAGCACTTCGGGATAACGTAGCTTCTTATTGGTGAAAGAATTTTTGAAATCTGATGAGTAGTTCTGGAGATTACCCCCTACATACAAACTTACAAACTTACAATCATACAAACAAATTTTACCTCTTTATAATATTAGTATAGATTTATTTAATTGTAATTTAATAAAAAGGTTATTCGTAACTCGACAAAATAAAAAAAATATAATTATGCTTATACTCTGCGCCAAGTTCTAAAAATGTAGCCAAGTTAACGTGAACACGTGAGGGGGCATTTCTTCAAGCTACTGGGCTACGTGTAAACACTGTCACTGTCACGTTTAGAAAAAAAGGGTGAAATACAAAGCAATTTCTAGTTTCATGCAAGTGTAATTTAGTGAAATGTGTCGAAACGACTTGGTGTGACGTTTAGGTTTTCTTAGTTTACAATAGTTATTAAAAGTTGGCCGTGTGGTGCCGGCCGCGAATAGCACCACCCCAATTCTACGCGTGGGTGTCGTAGAAGGCGACAGAGGGATATTGACCAGAGGATGGACAGAAGCGTCTTTCTGATTACCATACCATCTACTGCGATCGCCAACATACGTCGGCCAAGCATGGCGATTACGGCTAAACCCCCCGTTGGGGTAGACCTATGCCCAGCAGTGGGCGGCTAAAGGTAAAAGTGGTTTAGTACTTTTCACAAAATGTGTTTTTTTTTTGACGGTACTGTGCATGTCATGCTGTAAATGAAAAAAAAAACAGGTTTTAAATTGTATTATCATAGGCATGATTGTAAGGTTATCTTACATTTTGCTTTATAAAATAACGATGACAAAATAAACATAGGTAAAATTAATATCTAGAGAACAAACAATATGTAAAATCAGTTACTCGACCACGCGTTGTCTTAACAGAAAAAATAACATAAAACTATAGTTTTGGTACTGAACAAACTAAGCATTCATAAACTACATAAACTAAATGTTTACACTAACAACATTAACCTTACTAACTCGGTACCTTTAAAAATAAACCAGCCTATACTTAATCCAAGTTTCAAGTTACTCATACTTAATTCATAAAGGAGCTACCCAATAACCGAAATACGGCAAATATTTCGAAGTCAAACATACGAAATAGAAATCAAAACTACACAATCGTTGTATAGTAGCCATGGGTCGATCTGACGGCCCCCTGTATCTACTGCCCACAATACACGACACAACGAAATGGTTACCCTATTTTGGTAGCGTTAGGGTTCGGTTTCGGGTGTAGTAGAGCGGTAGATATAATGTTTTTTGTTATTCAAGGTTGTTTTGAGGGTGTACTGCCCACAGCTAGGGAGTACTGCCCGCAAGGGCCGGTCGGTGCTGCGTTTGAACGGCGAGACAGTTGAATAGGCGAGTAGCGTGTTTTTAGACTAGATTTTGGTGCTACGAATTTAATGCGCATGTACTTTCAGTATTCTTTTTTATAGTAAATAAGATATTATTTTATTTAGATGCAACTAATAAGCTGACGTTTATTTTTTTCTAAAATAAATAATAAAACTATATGAAAATAAATTTCCTTTTATCTGCAGTTGGTTGAAAAAAATATTCATACTGATATTACCTAAGAATAACTAGACACTAAATAGAGAAAACTAAGTTTTTTATTAGCTAAGTTTATATCGACTGACTTACCCAGATATGAGTTTCTCAAAAGTCAGTCAACTACACTAGATCACACCATTCAAGTGCACTAGATAGTGAGCACGAGCCTCGAAGGGGTATATCCGCTGTGCATACATTAGGCACAGATATCGCAAAGCTTTTCGGTAGGATTAAATTAGTTAACTTATTCGGCTAGTTGTTTTGTATTAGTACTGAAACTATGACGTGACTATGTTGAAAATGATGTAATGTTGAATTTACGTTCAGTTTTCTTCAAAGAAAGATTAATTGCGATTTTCAGCTGTTGTTAGTACTTATTCTATAATTCTCTTTTTGAATCGATGTCGACCCTCCTTATTCATGAGGCTTATAACTGCTTCTTACTGCATCTTGGTTACACAACAAAAATCTCATGTAGACCAGAAACCACTGTGCAAATGAAAACCAATAATTTTTAATATGTGTTTCGAAAATTTTCACGATGTAGGTACAGTCAACAAAAGTGATGAAAGTTTCCTTTTCTTTTTCTTTTTTTCTTTTAAAAAAAAACGTTTTGGGGTAGCGTTTTTCGCACATACACAAATCTTGACCAGACCCGGAACAACTACTTTTAGGTCATACAAATATATTTGATCCGTTCAACTAATTGTTTAAATTGACTAACTAGTTACTTGTATAAGTGAATTTATTTTCGTAAACGCACGCACGATCAATGAACCGTTCATCGGAATTTATCCTGTATTGTGGGTGCGTTTACAAAAATATAAAGTCACTTATACAAAAACGGCTTCTAAAAAAATATCAACTTCATTCATTCATTCATTTATTTGCATTTCTACATGGTTAAAAAGATGTAACAATCAGGCTTAGAGCTATGAACCGTTGTAGACCCTGTCAGGGCACAGCATAATTATTATTTATTTATTAGATTAGCTAAAATTAAAATAAAATTATACATGATATTTGAATAATAATCAACAAAAACAACATATAAACATTTGCATAAAAGTCAAAACATAAACACAACATAAATAATACTATTATTGGAAAGTGAGTACCTATTATTATTACTACTACTATTTTCTAAGATACTATTATTAAAATTACATAAAGCTATATTTTATTAGGTAACATCATTACAAATTCTTATTTAGTGAGATCATGGTTCATTACAAATTGTATTAAGGAGATATAAATATAATTAAATAAATAAATCACAATTTGAGAGAATTTATAGATTCATTAAAGCAGCAGTTTATATTTTACTTCATAAGCATTTAGTAGTTATGTAGTGAGTGGTGTAGTGTGTAGTCGTGTAATTATTATTATTTTTTTCGTAAGTACACATGAATTTATGAATGTAGATATTTACTTTAATTATAGTCTTTCATTTAAGTACTCGTTTATATGATAATAGGTTTTGTTTAATAGGAATAGATTTAATTTATTAATAAAGATGTTGTCATTATTTATATTTCTTATTTCTTCTGGTAACTTATTATATATTTTTATCGACATGACATAGGTACTTGATGAGTGCATTTTTAGTCGGGATGTAGGTATGTTCAATCTATTTTGATGTCTTAAAGTAATTTGAGTTTGTATGTCTTCTCTTTTTGTGTAGAAATTTGGGTATCTACGTACAAATTTGCAGATTTCAAAGATGTAGAGGCACGGTAGGGTTAAAATTTTATGTTCCTGGAAGTGAGGCTTACAGCTATCTGTTTGATCAATATTGACTAAAATTCTTATAAGTTTTTTTTGTAGGGTGAATAGTGTGGAGTCCTTACTATTACCCCATAATATGACACCGTATTTAAGCCATGCATAGGCATATGCGTAATATGCTACCAACGCAGTATTTATGTCTGTAGTTTTTTTAATTTCCCGAAGGGCGTATGAAAATGCTGATAATTTTGCTTTTAATTTTATCTGAGCTTGGTTACTTATCCGTTTTATTCTCTGTACTTAATTATTTGTTACCCTTTCGGTTAAATATTTATATTATTTAATTTATTAAAGCAATAACCTATGTCGGTTACAGTAAACGTCCATGTTTCTTACGGAATTGAAAAAGGCTCTGAGGGTCGAGCACATGAGCGCGGTGTACACGTAAAGGTTGAAATATACACCCGAGCATTTTCTCTTGCATTCGATGTAATGGTACAATACAAACAATAAAACTTCAATAAAAGTTTTAAAAAAATCCATTGTATCTAACGTTGTTGTGATGCTCAAAGCGAGTGAAGTATTTATCTGTAACATCCTTCTATTATACATATTTATTTATTTATTTATTTATTTGCTCTCATGCACATCACACATTTTACAATATAATTATTAAATTGTCGGTTTTTGCACATGAACCCTGTTAGGGCACTACGAATAATCAAGTTGGTTTGCTGTTGAGCGTACATGCTGCGTCATCATTTTATGAGGTAATTTAAATAATAATAATACGTCTAGAATTATGATGTCCAATTTACAGTAATAAACCTTATAAGTACAATAATACACATTAAGTAATAATTAGTCAAATTGCAAGAATAAAAGGTATTAACAATCATGTCATGTCAAATTATAAAGTATAAGTCGTGTCATGTCAAGTTATAAAGTTATTGATTAAGTCGAATTTTGGTATGTCATTACATTACAATACAAATTAATACAAAATTAAATACAAAAATAAAAGGATAAAATAAAATAAAGTAAACAATATTTATGTCTTTGATCAGACCGGATCCAACAAAGAAGAGAAAGAAATGTTATGAAATACCTACATCTATAAAGTTTTATCTGTCATGTATTCGTCTACGGTGTAATAACATTTCCCTATTAAAAGTAGTCTTAGTTTATTATTGAATGAATTTGTATTCTCGTCCTCTTTGATGTAATTTGGTAATTTGTTATAAATTGTTGCGATTCTATAGTGGGGGCTATTTTTCATTATTTTTAGTTTTGGTGTCGGTGTAATCAACTTGTTTTTGTTTCTACGGTTATAATTTTCGTTTGCTTCTATGTTTGATCGAAAGTAGTCTCTGTGTTTTTTGCACGAACGTAACTATTTGTAATATGTAAAGGGAGGGTAACGTTAATATTTTATTTTTTATGAAATATGGTTTACAACTTTCCCATGGCTTAATGTTCATAAGGATGCGTATACATTTCTTTTGCATGATGAAAATATCATGAACGTCAGTACTTTCACCCCACAATATTATGCCATAGTTAAACCATGCATAAGCATAAGCATAGTATGTTGAGAGCGCGGTCTCATAATCCGTGTTGCTTTTTAATTTGCTTAATGCGTATATAAATTTTGATAATTTAGTCTTCAGATTTTCAATATGCTTTTTCCATGTAAGATTATTATCCAATGTTAAACCAAGAAGCGTTAGATCGTCTGTTTCTGGGATATTTAATTTATTACTAAGGTTATTTATGTCTAGCGGCTTTCGCTGGTATGTCCTAAATTGTAGTAGATTACTTTTGTTAGCATTAATTTGTAGATTGTGCTTCTCTAGCCACGATTTAACTATTTCATAAGTATTTTCTATGTTGGTCAAAGTTTCGGCGTTTTCAGTGCATCTAAACAGTAGCGATATGTCGTCCGCGAATAGGACACACTTCGAATCAATTATTTTAGGTAGGTCATTTATGTATATTATAAATAATATACATCCCAAAACACTGCCTTGTGGTATGGAGTGGTTAATAATCTTTGTCCGCGATTTTACAGTTTGTATTTCTTTTGCTTCTTTATTGTAGTATTCTATTTCAACATATTGTTTTCTATTTTCTAGGTAAGATTTTAGCCATTTATAGCATGTACCCCTAATTCCTATGCCATATAATTTTTGTAATAAAATGTCATGTAAAACCTTATCATATGCTTTCGTCATATCTAGGAATAAGCCTATTGCATATTGTTTGTCATTGATGTGATTATATATTTCTTGTACGTAATTTTAAACCGCGAGTGTGGTCGATTTTTGTTGCCTGAAGCCAAACTGATTTATGTCCAAGAGATTGAATTTTTCCAAAAACCCGCAAATTCTAGTGGACATTGTTTTTTCGAAAATTTTTGATATGACTGGTAGAAGGGCTATTGGTCGGTAGGAACAGGGACGTTGTGACTTGCCGCCTTTTTTAAATATTGGTCGTAGTTTAGCTTCTTTTAATTTATCCGGAAAGATACCTTCGTCAAAGGATTTATTTACTAGCTTAGTTATAGGTGGTGTCAATTCATTAATACATTCTTTAATTAGGAAGGACGGTATTTCATCAACTCCGGCGCTGCGCTTGTTTTTCATTTTGCGTATTATATTATAAATTTCACGCTCCGTGGCGGGTTGGACGAATAGGGAATTTATTGATGGTGTAAGGACTGGGCATGTATTTGACGTGTTGTTTGACAGCGGTTCGCCGACCGAAGCGAAGAAATCATTAAAAATATTAGCAACCGCTGATGGTGCACTTGTGGTTTTATTGTCATCATAACGCAACGTAACATTTTTGTTATGGCACTTGTAATCTGGTTTAAAGTTATTTTTAATAATGTTCCACATGGTTTTTAATTTATTTTGCGAGCGCTTCATTTCCTTAATATGATTGTTTTTTTGACAATTTTACACACTTTTTCAAGATTTTTTCATACCTTTTATAATGTGATTTTAAAAATTCGTTGTCAGTCTTTTCTATGAAAATTTTTAGCAATCTTTTGTGCTCACATGATTTTTTTAAACCTACAGTTAAGTAAGGTTTCTTTTTATTATTTTTTATTTTTACGCGTTTTTTAGGTATAGTTTTATTTAGTAATGATTTCATCCTATCAGCAAATTCGGTGTAAATTTCGTTAACGTTTTTATTTTTGCATAGTATATCGTTCCAATCCGTTTGACTAAGGGTAAGCTTAAACTGCGTTATTGATTTTTCATTAAATAGTCTTTTCGTTCTGAAATAAGTAGAAACATGTTGTTCTATTCCTGGCGATTGTTGCGAATAGTTTAGGCTTTTGTGGTCAGATATGCCAGTATTGTCAATGGTTAATTTGTATTGTCTTTGATTAGTAAATATTAAGTCTATACATGATGACGTAGTCAGTGTTTGTCTGGTTGGTTCGTTGACGATTTGGTGCAGGTTGTGTTCTAACATTATGTTTTGTAGGCGTTGGTAGTCTTTGTTTTTAGATGATTTGTCAATATTAAAGTCGCCAGTCAAAATTATATGGTTTTTATGAATTTTGGGTTGTATTTTTTTTAATATTTCTACAATAACAGTAAAAAATGTTTCAATGTCGCGATCCGGTCTGTAAATATTAATAATAATTGTGTTTTGTGATATGATTTCTACAGCACAACATTCAATTACACATTCTCTTGATAAGTTAGTACAGTCTTCTAGGTGCTCGTATTCTATGCCGTTACGTAAGAGGATAGCTACTCCTCCCCCTCGGTGGTCACGTCGGTGATAGGCAGATGCAAATGTGTACCCGTTTATTTTGATGCTATCCTTTTGGTTTTCACGTATCCATGTTTCTGTTAGACATATTGATTGGTAGCTTTTTTTCTCTATAAAATCCTCGAGTATGTGCGTTTTATTATTTATACTTTGGATGTTTTGGATAAGTATCTTAAAGACGAAAGGGATCCGGTCCGGCTTGGTTAATAGTGGGTGGTATGGTGTGTCTCGTTAAGTTTGGGTCATCATACTTCTGTGTTGGAGTTTTTTTTGCTGTATAGTCATAAGTAGTATTAGTGTAACCGTTTTGTTGTGTAATAATAGGCTGTCCTTCTCTTTGTTGTCTTCTTCTCTGTAACGATTCTTTATTAAGGAATCCAGATACACATAAGCCTAAACTTTTTAAGTATCCCACGTTTTCTAAGATATATTTAGCCATCTTTTTACTAATTAGTTCCACACGTAATGGCCGTCCGTTTCGTCCTATCCGATTAAGCTCTTCGATATAGCCAGTGAGGTCAACATTCAAGGTATCTTGGAACGCAAATATTACCCTATCTTCGAGGTCTCTTTCAGTTTCTTTAAAATATTCGTTCAAGCCGTGGATAACAATTATTTTAGAGGTATCGTTTGTGGAAGTGTCGTTCACGTTAAGATGCATGTTTTTGTTCTGTAGGTCAGCTATTTCTGTTTTGAGTTTTTTATTTTCTATTTCAAGTTTCTGTATTGTTTCGTTTATGTGGATAATATTAGTATTTATTTTTGTTTGTTCAAGAGAAAGTTGTTCGGTTTTCTGGCTTATTTCTTGTTGCAGTTTTAGTACAGCTATATTAATTTCGGATTGGATTGTACTTTTAATTTTTGACAAGATGGATTGTTGTTGCAATTGTAATTTACTATCTAATAGTTGACTAATTTTCTCTAATGTAACTGGCTCTGTCTGTAATATGATGGGTGATATGATTGTAGCAGTGTCTTGTTTTGTTGGTGGTGTGTCAAATTTTCCTGTATCCCCCAGTATACTTTCGTCATCTCGTATTTGGTCGTCAATGGACATGATTGTGTCGTCAAGATTCGGTGGGGATGGTCTCCTAACAGGTGTGTCGTCATTTCTAATCTGCCTTGTAGTAGTTTTGCACGAAGGGCAGCGCCATGAGTTAATTAATTTGCTTTTATTTTCTACATAATACGATGAGGTCATGTTGATGCATCGGTAGTGGTAAAGTTTTTGGCAAGTACTACATCTTAGCAATTCTCCGCGAGCTATTGGGTGTTTACATCCAGCACAATTCATTTTTGTGGGTATGCGATCCAAATGTTCCGTGTACTGATACTTGAGTTCCTCGTAGATTTTGTACGTTACGTGGTGTGACTCACCTCAGCGGGCTTCGCGCGAGTTGTCGTAGGTCAGGGACACAGATCGTTATGTTAATTTTTAAAAACGTTTTCACTTATAACTTTTTATTGGTTAAATGTATCACTTTGCACTTTTCACCAGTAGTTAGGTTATTCAAATCTCTGCACTTTGATATATAAAGCAACAGTAAACAGTAACTTTAGACCTAATTTTTGATTAAAAATCTTAGAGTAATTTGTAACACGTCCTTATGTCTCAACAGCGCAACCAAAAAAAAATATTTTCCTCTTCGATGAAATGTCGGGTCTATAGGTCGCGTGTGCTCTATGAAATGTTTGCGACGAGCTTCTTGCTTAATGTTCTGTTTGAGATATTAGAGCGTCTCGATGTTCTGTTACAAGTAAATTTAAATGTAGAATACCTATTTTGTTAGTTATAAGTGTTATAACACAAAATATACAGGCGTGCCGCAGCTTTACGTACTTTGTGGTTATAATATTTTATCATAAGGTTTTATATTCTTGGTATTTTATTTTAGTAATATTCTCTCTATTCTTAATCTTATAATCAAAGAAGAAAGTTAGTTTCCATTACATAATATTGAAATACCTGAACATACAGTATTTTCTCAGATAAAAAAAATCGTACCTCCCGTGTTCTCTATATGTTTATCATATCTATCTGTGGTTGCCGTAAATAAATTAAAACAAAATACTTTTTGATAGTTGTATCACCAATTGTAAAATCGACTCGAAGCGAATACTTTACCGTCAGCGCGTTTATGTTAGGCCACAGGTCCCCGCGGCCCGGTCGAGCATGGCTCGAGTAAATAACGCGGGAGGCACGAGTTTTTATTGCTATCTTAGAAAATACTATATGTTTGGGTATTTCAATATGTAATGGAAACATTCGATTCGACGGAACTTATTTTCTTTATTGATTATTAGAATAATAATGAAAAAGGATATAATAATACTTAACTTTACTTTACAAGTCAAACAAAAAAGGAACTTATTTTATTTATTTATTTTTAAAGCCCTTAGTCTCGTTCAGTACTGTGAAACGGTTACTTTCTAAAGCCTATACCTCAAAAACGGCTTACCAAAAAGATTTGAAAAAAATATATGTTAAATATCGATATATGCATATCATGTCCTTGACGTTTATCTTAAAAAGTCGTTATGACGTTTTCGTATGACTAATACTTTTGCCTTAAAAAAATACTGAGCAACACGATATTTTTTGACTAAAATTCCTTTCAGCTCCTAAATGGCTGTGATATTTGGAAATATTTTTACACTGAAATATTGACGATTAAAGAGACTACAGATTCAATATAAAATAAATGTAAATCTGTCAACATTTTGCAAAGAAAATCACAAATATTCAGATTCCGTACGTTAGAGCCGCTCAGCGCGGGCGCATCGGTAGTCGTGCGACAGCACTGAGACGGGAAGCTTGTATCACTCGCTGCTCCCCCGTGTAAATGTGTGAGTGCAAATACACATGAGCTTTTTGTGTACGTGTGCGTAAATAGGCGTTCAAAGAGTAGCTAGCTGATTAGGAACAATTTGTTTGCTTTGTGCGCGGGAACACTATTGTTGGTGCTTCATAGAATTATTTTATAATTGATTGTTGTATATCATGACATTAGAAAATAGTATACACCTATTGTTTTTATGGTTACATAATTAATTTTAAAAAACTATTTTTTTTTTCTTTAGTTAATAAGTACCTAAGTGAAAATTATTTCTAGCATAATAAATTGTGACAACTTATCCCTGAGGGGGGTTGCCAGCAGGTAGGTAGACAGCCAGGGTCCGTAAATAAAAGCGTTGATAGTTTAGTACCTACACTATTATTTATTGCCTAAATTCCGTGGCCATCACATGTACTACTGAGGGTAGGTAAAGGGTTGGAACACTGGCCTGAACCGTCTCTGAAGGTGATGCTGGTTCCGTCATCAGCCCCCACCAGGCTTCTAGTTCCAGAATCTTCGGCGGTAGCGAAGGGTAGGTGCGAACCTCCTTGCAGCAGGGAATCTCCGCTAAATGTATTCTTCAACGCCGGAACCACGATGTGGCGGAAGCGTGATAGGTAGATTATAACTCCCTAGAGGGATAGCACGAAGTATTTATTAAAATGATTTAGATATATGGCCGGAGCGAGCGACACAGCTGTCACCTCCAGTACTTTTCATCGTACTTTCCGAAACCACAGTAAAGATGAAACCAACCGAATCAACAGTCCGTGGCGACGATCGACAAGGATCGTTTTAGCGATGCGCGGGCGCATAGAAGCGAGGAAGCCTTTTAAGTTATTGCGTACTCGTAGGTTCCGTATAATATTATTTAGTTTTAATGATTTATTTTAGTGTTAGGTAATATTCAAAAGGATTATAATAGGCTAGTTAGGTGTTAATTTATAAGGTTGTGTATAAATAATATGGTTTTAAGTGTACTTAGGTTATTTTTACTAGTGATTATTATACTAAACTTCTATACTTGTAAAGTGCAACGTTACAAAATAAATGACTAATGACTAATCATTTTTTGGCGACACTGCTGGCGCAGTGGTTGAGCGATTAGCTGCTGCGCTCCGTGACACGGGTTCGATTCCCGCACGGAACAAATATTTGTATAACCTACAGATCTTTGTGCAGCGGTCTGGCTGTTTGTGTGGGAACACCCAAATATTCCGAAATATTTTATTCCGAATTTCGATATTCCGATTTTCAAAAGTCCGAATTTCATAATACCTAAAAATTATAATCTCTATTATTTCAAATCACGAAAGTTATTTTACCGAATGTCGTAAATCCGATTTGTTTGTTTTCCGATTTTCATATGTTCGAAGAATCAAATGCTCGATGAGTTCTCGGTCCGAAAAACGAAATTCCGAATTTCAATATTCCGAATAAACTGTTAAAATTAGGATTCTGATTCAATTCAGCTACGCATATATATTCAAAATGGTGTCCCCTTGTTTCGCAGACAGAAATTTCATAGAATTTCGTTTCCCAGAAAATGTTTCATATAATATTTTGGTTCTTGTATTTTTATTTCGACTATTATTGTTTCAAAGACTATTTACTTGAATGAAACATATTTCACAGAAACACAATTCAAAGAATTTTTAATCAAATTTTTTTGTTTAACAAACTTATCAAACAGTAGAATTACTTTTTAACAAATATTGTTTATTCGGTGTATTTTTCTATGGAATTTATTTCAACAAAAATATATAGGTATAAAAAGAAAGACAATAACAAAAATAATCTTAAAAAGTCAATATGTTGTGCTACAAAAGTTAATGACAGAAATGAATTGCTGTGAAACCGACTCCACGTAGTCTTGTCTGCCCTACACCTAGAGTGTAATTTAAATTCGCGTAGGCGCGGAGACGCCGTAGCCGTGACAGAAACCATGCCTGCTGCATGTTGCATGTTCGCTTGCATGCTCGCTTGCATGATGCATGCTTGCTTGCTTGCATGCTGCATGCTTGCTTGCACGCTGCATGCTTACTTGCATGCTGCATGCTTGCTTGCACGATAAACGATTGCACGATATCGATAAAGATAATCGGAATTTTAATAATCGGAATTCGTATTTTTGATGTTCGGAATTTTCATTATGTCGGACTTTTTGTTATTCGATCTTTTGAAACTCGGTATTTTGAGAATAGTAATTATAAACGTTCGGAATTTTGAAATTTTAGTATTATAAAAATAGGATGAATGATAAATCGGAGTTGCCATATGAGGAATTTTGAACTATTCGGAATTATGAAAATCGGTATTTTGAAATTCGTATTTCTGACTTTCATAATAAAGTTTTTCGTATTTATGTAGTGTACCCTGTTTGTGTATGTGAGTTTATATGTTTGCACCCACGATACCAGAGAAATAACTAGTGTAACGTATTTTATGGAAAAAAAAAATCAACACGACGGGATTTTTGATCTTCGGCCAGAGAATGAGGTTCATCGCGAAGCAAGCTTTCTTAGGGTCAAGACACACCAGAATGGCAGCGCAGCGGCCGGCAGTTTTGATGGCAAACCATTTTCAACTTTATCTTTAAACGTCAAGACGTCGCTTATAGATTTGCGTGCGTCGAGCGGCAGCTCGAGGCGCGCCGGGCGGCTCTGCGAGCCGATGACCGCCGAAGCGATACTATGCTTTGAGGTTTAGAGATAAAGTTGAAAATGTTTTGGCAGCAAAACTGCCAGCCGCTGCGCTGCCATTCCGGTGTGTTTTGACCCTTGGGGTGTTCATGCATCACATGCATGATATGGGAAACTGCCTTTGATCAGTAATAATCATCACAACAAGATCATACGATCTTGTAAATTTTACGAAAGCACTGATGCCGAAAATGAGTTCGAAATAAAATCCAAGATGGCGGCTACAATAGTTTACGAAATAATATACCTTATGGGGGTCGTTTCCATGGTTTTCGGGGGCGCTGATGCCGAAAATGAGGTCGAATTCAAAATCCAAGATGGCGACTATACATTTTATGAAATGGGCGTCAAGGGTGTCGTTTGGTTAACTGTAACCAAATAGAAAACTTGTAAGTACTGTCTGAAAACCAAACATAATTACTGGATAGTTAAATACCTATCCATGGTCAACTAACCATATGAGCTCCTCATAGAAATACATTTGCTGGTTAGGTTATTTACTTTCACCATTTCTTAGCGGATTTGGATGAAAGGAAGTAGGTGCTAAAAAGATAACCGCCTTCAAAATCTAAAAAGTGATAGGTAATATACCTTTAGCACAGAACGCATGCCTTTAGTTTCGAAAGTCGGTGGCAATACAAAACAACAAACAGAACCAAAGCCGTCGACTTCCAAGACTGAAGTCATACTTACTTATGTTTTCTGAAGTTATTTATCACTTTTTAGTTTTTTTAAAGCGGTTGTATTTTTTTGCAAAAAAAGTTTATTTGTCGTAAGAATTTGTGATTACCTAGTGGAATAATCAATAATTAACTCATATAATGCTGGCACTTCACATGGCGTATTTGTGCAAATATTCAGCATATTTGGATAATACAAAATCGACTTTATTTCAATAAGCCTAGGGCACATTTTGTATTATCCAAATAAGGCGAATATTTGCAAAAATATGCCATGTGAAGTGCCAGCATAACAAAAGTCCAACTATAGCAAGATTTTAGGGTTTTTTTTTTACTTTAATTTCGTAGTTTCGTACTCAAAATAGCAACATTTAATCTGAATATTTATTGGTCATTTAATTACTCAATTCCTATTTATTTTAAAATATACAAGTATCTACTTCCGTATTGTTTCATTATTACCTACAGTGAAACTATCCATTTCTAAATAAATGAATTAAATATTATCCAAACGTAGGCAGCAACGTACGTAAGGTCGGGCGTGCGTGTCTGTTGTCCGCATATATTCTGTGATCGGAGTAAGCGGGACAGGGATGCGTACTACTGCGTACGTAGCAAGCGCTGGTGTGTGTGTAAACCGCGCTAGAACTCCAAGGCCATTGACGAGTCTAATCGCCTTAACTTGTCCGCGACTTCGTCCGCGTGAATGGGTTACCTATCACAAGGTCGAAAAATATTTGACCGAATTTCATTTCACCTAAAACTTCAACTTTTCTCGTTTCGTATTTTTTTACTTCATCGAAGTCACGTCTGCCACTGTATCAGTTGACCTATTATCAATTCGCTTTTTTTCGTTGCTCCTACGTTTCATTTGGTCGAAATAGTTTTTACCGAAGTTACACTTAGCCGAAATAACATTTGTTCTAACATTCGTTATACCACTGTTTTAATTACCATATTTCACCAAACGCCTAGAAGTAAATATGTCTGATATTGAGTCAATGATAACCGGTACTCCACCAGAAAAAAAATACGTCGTTATAGAAACGAAAAATCAAAAACTTTTGAAAATAAAGACAATTTGAGTGAAATTCAATATTTGAAAGAGCTTTCAAAACTAATGTATTTATTACAGTGGCGTTAAGAAAGAAAGAAAGAAAAAGCATTTATTAGCCCGCACAGGACGAAACACACAAATAACAACAAGGTTTAATATTATTACAAAATACAAAATAAAAATAGAGAGCTTATTAGCTTATTAGGCTTAGCTTCGTTATAGAGAGCTTATTTCAGATTAGTTTCCTACTATTTTGTTTTATTAATTATTTAACGTAATGGCACTTAATAAAACTCCAGTCATCCCAGTAAGAAGCTTGCAAACAAAGATTCTTGCTTCGAACATGCAGCATGCAAGCAGGCATGCAGCATGCAAGCTGGCATGCAGCATGCAAGCTGGCATGCAGCATGCAAGCAGGTATGCAGCATGCAAGCAGGCATACAGCATGCAAGCAGGCATGCAGCATTCAAGCAAGCATGCAGCGTGCAAAGAAGCATGAAACATGCAAGCAGGCATGCAACATGCACAAGCATTGTTTCTGTCACGGCTCCGGCGCTGCGGGGTCTGGGCGGCCCCACCCCTCCGCGCCTACGCGTTCTTAAATTATACTCTAGGGTTAGGGCAGACAAGACTGCGTGAAGTCAGTTTTGCAGCGATTCGATTCTGTCGCTAAATTTTGTTACGTATTGACTTTTTATGACACTATTTTAATTTAATGTTGAAAAGGCTACCAGGCTATATATTTGAGATCAAATAATATTGCGAAATGTTATTTTGACGGGGTGAAAATATGGCAAATAAATCATTTGGCAAATGAAAATAGTTTAAAAGAGACTTCGGCCAATAGGATAGAGTTTTTTGTAAAAATAAAAATAATTCGGAAAAGTGATCGGTTCCCGCGTGAATGTTCTTTATCGAATTGTTATCCGGATTAAAAAGTAGTCTATGTCCTTTCCCAGGGTTCAAGCCATCTTTATGCCAAATTTCATCATAATCGGTTTAGCCGTTTCATCGTGAAACCGTAATAGACAGAGTTACTTTCGCATTTAAAATATTAAGTATGGATAAAGATAACATATTAGTATGGATATGGACATAACGACCGAAACCAATTACACTATTTAAATAATTTATTTCACATAGTCATGCATTCTTCTCGCAAAAATTCAAACATTCTGACAGTGATAATACTGTCCATTCATTTTCAAACTTATCAAGATCTGAGTAGTTCAGGAGAGCGTAAATAGTGGTTAATATCCTAGGAATGATGACTTGGAGTTTGTAACAGAACAGCAACTTGGATCAAACAGTAAGCGGTGATTTTTTGCTACGACAGCTTATAAAAGTTGTAAATTATTAGAAAAAGTGTGACTGGGCTGGATTATAATAACGCAAAAGTCATTATGGGTAGTCAGAAATCCTAAAACTTGACAACCAGTCTTACCAAAGGGTATCGTGTTAGCCATTAACTGGATTATTGCTCCCGCCTGTCATGCACGAGGCTGTGGGTTCACAACCGGGCGCGAGCAAGTACCTATTGCCATTTTCAATTTCAAATGTACTTTCTAAGTTCATCTTAAACATCACTGACATTGGTGAAAGAAAAAATCGTGAGAAAACCGGGACTTAATATTATTATGTCTGAAATCGAAAATCCGCCTTGAGCAAGTGGCTCATGCTTTCTCTGTATGAGAAGAGGCCTTTGCCCTGCAGTGGGATAATAATAGGCAAGTAATACACAACAATAATAAAATACTGTAGCGACGTCTATCGCACATGATACGTACTACAACCGACGATTCCTAGATCGGGCAAGCAGAGTTCTCCGCGACATTAGCATATATACAAAATCCCGACTACAATCATCGGGCAGTAGCCCACCAGACACAAAACCCTTCTGGTCTGAGGATCCTAACTTTACAAAAGGAGGATGAATAACTTTCCACTCTGTTCTTCATACCTCTAAACTAAAATACTATATCAAAATTGCCACTGTGCTATTCGGGCCGCCGCCGTATGGTGCCGGCCCGAATAGCACCCCCCCATTTCTACCCGTGGGTGTCGTAGTGACAGTACTGACGTAGTGTGATAGAAGGATACTTATCAGAGGATGGGCAGTAGCGTCCTTCTGAGTACCTATGTTAGGGGGGTTAGGTTTCCGCACTTAGTCCTTAAAATGGACCATTGTACGTGAGCCATAGCGGCCGATTACTCCAACCAGCCCACCTCCCTCCAGAAGCAGATCAATCTTCCCAGTCTTCTCAGTGCGTCCGCAAGGGAGTTTGGCGTTCCAAGGGTCTCCCTGCGGATCTGGGTGACGCCAGTGCACTCAAGGAGTACATGCGCCACCGTTTCTTCCGCCTCCATGCAGGCCCTGCACAGAGGACTATCAGTGATACCTAGTGTGTGAAAGTGCTTATTCAATGAGCAGTGTCCGGTGATGTTCCCCGCCACCAGTCGCAGGCTATCTCTGTCCAGGTTCAGAAGGCGCTTGGTCAGCTTCGTATCCAGGGATGGCATAGCCTCCTTGGACTGCCTGCACCCTGGTGTCGAGGTCCACCATTTCTCCGCTTGTGTTTGTGTGTAATCTCTTAACCAACTTCTCAACTGATTGAACGGAATGGGCACAATGGGTTCGGGTCCGAAGGCTTTTGTGCTGGAACCCCTTCTGGCGAGTTCGTCGGCCACATCGTTACCTAGTGAACCACTGTGTCCTTTGATCCATTGTAGTGTCACTGTATTGCGGTTTGGTACTGTAATGCGTTCCAGTGCATTATGACATTCTAGTATTAGTCTCGACGTGATCTGGTTTCTCTCTAAGGATTGAAGGACTGAGGCACTATCGGAGAGTATACGGATATGCGTATCCGTGACTTCCCTGGCCTCAATGGCGTGTGCTGCCTGGATGATGCCTACGCATTCTGCTTGGTAGACAGTGTTTAGCATTCCTAAGGGCCTAGATATTTTAATGTTTAGGTCTTCAGAGAAAACCCCGACTCCGGTGCCGAGGTCGGTTTTTGATTCATCGGTATAGATCCTTAGCTCATTTGGGCCTGAGTAGTCACATAGCTCCGCTGTAAGCTCTATGTTGTAGTGTTTCTGGAAACAGTGTGTTTTCAGGGTTCTGTCGTTGGGTGATGCCATCATGGGCTGTCGTTTGATTGCTTCCTCTTTTATCCGTGTATGTTTGATTCGGGAGTCTTTGCTTAGGGTGCCGGATATATCGAGCCTGAAAGCCGCTAGGGTCGCTTCCTCTCTCACGACGAGATTTAGGGGTGGCAGTCCTAGCATCGCCTGTAGGGCGGCAGTGGGTGACGTTCTCATACTGCCGGTGATCGCCACGCAGGCTAATCTTTGTAGTTTCTCGAGCTCCTTCTGGGCTGTGCTCAGATTGGTCCTGGGCCACCAAATTAGAGAGCCGTATGTGACAATTGGTCTGATGACTGTGGTGTATAGCCAGTAGGTGATTTTGGGGCTTATGCCCCAATTCCTGCCAAGCAGTCTTCTGCATTGCCATAGGGCTATGCTGGCTTTTGTGGTGATGTAGTCAGTGTGTCTTGCCCAGGTCAGCTGTTTGTCCAAATATATGCCCAGGTATTTGGATTCACCCGATAGGCTTAACGTAGTTCCAAAGAAGTGTGGTAACTGTAGGGTTGCCAACTTCCTTTTCTTTGTGAAAAGGACAAGTTCGGTTTTAGTAGGGTTCACTGCTAATTTGCACTCCTTGCACCAGTCCTCTACTATCTTCAAGGCTTGGTGCATAAGGTTGCATAATGTGTTTTCATGTGTGCCGTTTATTATAATGGTTATATCATCAGCGTAACCCACTGTGAAATATCCCCTGTCATTTAGGCGCCTTATGAGGCTATCTACTACGAGATTCCATAAGAGTGGTGAGAGCACGCCTCCTTGCGGGCATCCCTTCGCCACAATGGCTCTTGTGGTAAAAAGTACCATAACACTTATTGCGATTGCCAAGATGCATCGGCCAAGCATGGCGATTACGGCTAAACCCCCCTTGGGGGAGATCTATGCCCAGCGGTGGGCGTCTAACGGTTGACATGATGATGATTATGATTTCAAAACTTAACGTGTACAACAATACAAAAAGCATACCAATAAGTATGTCAAACAAATAAGAAAGGTCAGCGTCAAGTACAATTTCACTGAAAAATGCAGGTAATATCTCCGGCTAAACTTCATGCAAGCGTTCTCTGGATTCCGATGGATATGCTGAAGAATTTAGTATATAACTTGAGAGGAATTTTCAGTTTTACACAGGGTATATCTAAACGAATAAATAAAATTGATGTGTCTGTTTGTAATGTCAAAATAACAGCTTTTTACTAAATACATAATTATGAAGGTATATAAGGTTCGAATACCAAAAAAAAAATTTTTAATTTTTTTATCTGTATGTCTGTTCGTTCCGGCTAATCTCTGAAACAGGTGGACCGATTTTAACGAGACTTTCACTAGCAGATAGCTGATATTATAAGGAGTAAAGATAAAACCTCGATGATAACCGACATTCACGTGGACGAAGCAGAGAGATCAGCTAGTATATTATAATATCGACTATCGACGAAGCGACTTTGTTTTATACTTTGAAGAGATTCAAAATTGAAAGATGGGAAATTCGGAAAAAAAAAATCGGATTCGGATTTAGTTACTTATAACCCAAATATGACAAGAATCAGAGTCAGAATGCTTTACAAGACGACTTTCATATTGTGTAGTGCTTTTGGGAAAGTCCTCTATAAAAGAGCGATAGATGTACGAGCAAATACACGAACTTACAGCCCGTTGATAAAAAGTTTTAAAAAGATTCGTAAACTACAAAATATTGTTTCAGTATCATAAAAGTGACATAATTATACTTACTAGCTTTTGTCCGCAACTTCGTTTTTCAATTTTTTATGGACCCCTAAATTTTTTTTGAACATAAAACATAGCCTCTGGGATATTGTACAGCTTTGAATTTACGGAATAGGACCAGCAGTTTCGAAGATTAGCCCGAACGTACAGAAGCTCAACTTTAATTTATAACATGTAGTGAACACTGGAATTTCTGTTTTCATTTGCAGTTTATTAATTTTATAGTTACCGATCTTCTTCACTTTACATTTCGATTCAAACTTAATGGCGGCTGTGAAGTGAGCGGTTGGCTGCGCAGTACCCCACCCCTCAACCCTGCTGTCACGTGAAATTGTTACTGCGCAGCCACTCGCCTCGTGTTCAGAGCCGCCATTAAGTTTGAACAGTAGGTACTGTATCTCTAAAACATATCTAAATAATCGCTAGCATGTACTGGTTACGTTATTTTGGCAAAGTAGCATTTCTTACACTTCATCCAAGCCTAGCCTTTTCCAAACTACATATATTGGGATCGGCTTCCAGTCTAACCGAATGCAGCTCAATACCAGTATTTTACATGAAGCAGTTGCCTATCTGACTTCCACAACCCAATTACTAGGTTACACAATACCCCTTGGTAAGACTGATTCTCAGACTTTCGGGCTTCCACAAAAGCCAATAATGAAGAGATAAATGGAAGTTATTTAGATCAATTCAAGAACAAAATCCTACAAGTCAAATAAGCTCCTATGTCCATCCCTTTCCCAAATCGATTCAAAGCGAACAAGCAGTGCAATATTGGCAACAAACAGTCGGGCACAGTCGGACACCGCAATTTATAAGCGAGCCTGCCAGAAGAAAGGGTCCGCGGCCTGTTATTGTATCGGAAGGTGGCCCGGCCTAACGGGCTTAGACCATAGCGTTAGGAAACTCGTAGAAAATACAATATTTATTTATTTATATGACGTACACGACTTAAGGGGCTATTAAACGACTTTTACAGATTTTAAACTGACAATCACGTCAAAATGTGCAGTGTAAATGATTTGAAAAAAATATATGTTAAACTAGAACATTCTCTTAATCATATAGAAAGTGAATATTTTTGATTAAGTTCATATTAAATAGTTTAATTAACTCGTGAAGTTGTGTCTGACGAGGACAAAACATTGACAATCACACAAAATCTACCAGGTATAATTATCCGAAACTTACACTATCTTACAGACAATTTTATTATCTATCTTTTAGTATACGCCTTTTTTTTAATTTTGAATTTTTTGGACGCAGACTGCGTCCGTTCTGCATCAGTTTTGCGTCCAAAACTCTCAAAGTTTAGTCGAAAAAATTAAATAAAAGTAGTATTCTTTCAAAATTAAAAAAAAGGCGTATACTAAAAGATAGATAATAAAATTGTCTGTAAGATGGTGTAAGTTTCGTTTAATTATACCTGGTAGATTTTGTGTGATTGTCAATGTTTTGTCCGCGTCGTCGTTTTAAGGGTCCTAAGATTTGGTGATCATTTACTATTTTTGGTGGTCATTATATTTATTCCCATTACATAAATCAAGTTTCTATTATCATTTAACATGAACTAATAACAACAATTAATTACTGCTCTCAGAAAAAATATTATATTAGCGAATTTATTTTGGAATACTTTAGATCGCAGTCGGAGTTGGCATCTACGAGCTTATTTTGTGCGGTCAACACGCGCGGTACGGAAAACGCAGCACGGGCTGCATTCCGACATGAAGGCATGTCTATGAGTTGATGGTTTCTGCTACTGAGATATTTACTCGGTGTGTATGAGTTGACGAGAATCCGTCAAAAAAATTGACAATAATATTCTCTATTCTCTTATTCTTCTCCTTATCAGTCGTACACTCCTGGCGGAGTAGACGACCACTCCGCCAGGAGTGTACAACTGATTATGTTATGAATTATCTGATAGATTGGTGGTGGTTTTTGCAAGAATTCACTCTTCACTCCATTATATACTCTCTGTTCGCGGCACTGCGTGTACACTCAGTAAGAGAACACTTCGTGGTCGATTTTAATAAGGTCTGGCCATCTTGGCCTTTTAACTCTTCAATCGTGATAACCCAGTTTGTCACTCACATCGATGATGAAAAATATCACGAGCAAGCCTGGTGATCAATGCTTATTCCTTCTCTGTATGAGATAGGCCTTCGCCTTGCAGTGGGACTATAATAAGCTGGTATTATTTTTATAATATAGATTCAAATAATATTCTCCACATTCAATTTCGGTTACGGTAGCCTATCTCAGTGGACACTAGCCAAGTACAGAGATTTTATAGTGTGAAAAAAGAACTTTGCGTGCTATGCTCGAAAAACGCAATAAAAAAGAATATCTAATTCAAACATTAAGTAGGCATTAGGTACTAATCTTCTGTATTAGCTAAAAACTTATTTCCTTAGTACTATTACCTTTTCGTGATTCTATTGTTATTTTGCAGAAAGTCTCTAGTTTGCATTTTGAATGAAATCCAGTATATCCATTCCATAAAACAATACCTATCCCAAGAGTATGATAACCAACAATAGTTGGAAGTTTGGGAGTCCTTAATAATTAAATTCATGTTCCAGACTAAAAACTAATATTTAAATTTTGTCCGCCTCTAACCATTCACAGGTCTACAGGGTCACATTTGCAAATACAAGCGTTGTCTCTGTATGAGTGTGTACTTACACTTCGTCCCTTACGCACACTAACACAAAAGGGACAAAGGTCACCGGCCACAGCCTTCTTATATTTGTTTAAGACGTGTATTGTGCCCCAAGACCCTTATTTTAGCGATACATTTGTATATTGTATTGTACGTAATACCTGCCTTTTGTATAACTAGATACTTATTGTATATAAATGTATAATTTTAGGAAGAAAATTGGATTGAAATGTTATTTCTTGTGATATTTAGAAATAGAACTAAAATGGGGGATTTGAAGCTGAAAAGGAAAGATCATTTAATGTAAAACATATTTAGATAAACACCATGTAAACGACAAATAAAATAAACTAATAATTATAACCAGAGGACGGGCAGCAGCGGCCTTCTGAGTACCATTACACCTACTGCGATCGCCAACATGCATCGGCCAAGCAAGGCGATTACGGCTGAACCTATGCTCAGCAGTGGGCGTCTAAACGTTGAAATGATGATTATTTATAAATCCACAGGATAGTTATACAGATTGAAGCCGACAAATAAACGCACGTCATTCTTGAATTATTTCGTAAACATCTACCGCACATCTAAATTTTGTAGAAGACACTAATCTTGCCATCTAAAACTACTTAAGTATGTGTCCAGTATAATTCTAATATTTCGCCAACATTGTGAACTTTGACTGATGATGATTTTGTGCACGAGACATTACATATTTTCCTTGATTTAAGAGCATAAAGACTCGGGGTCGTTTTTTAGGATCCGTGTGAATTGCTAACACTGGTCCATAATGATTTATTTAACCATTTTTATGTACAAAGGTAATGCTTATTACTAGAAAAATCTCTTCCAGCATGCCTACGATTGGAGATTGTATATGTAGTACAAACAAACAATTTTCGGAACATCGATGTTTCGAAAATTGTTAGCTACAGAATAAATACAATCTCGTTTTTCTTAAAACTATTTTGAATTGATGGCTAATTTCAATACAAATCTCCTTGGTGAAAATCATTGGTCACCTATGTTGACGTTTTTTAAATATTTTTAAAGCGAGCGATCTAGGAGCGGTGTCCGTGGCATTCTTTTTCACCAAAATAACGCGTCTGCTCACACAGCTGGTAGAACCATGGACTATTTTGAATACTTCGGGGTTACATAATATGTTATACCGTAAAGCCTTAGTTCCATGCGATTGATTTATATTTCCCACAGTAAAAAAAGTAATTTTTCGACCTCCCGAAAGGTAACAATTTTAATGTTTCGTAAGCTGGTTCACCGAATGCATTATTATGTTCAGAAAAGTTATATATAAATTTTTTTCATATTCTAATCATTTTTATTTCACAAACTATTTTACGTCTATAGACACGATAATTTATGTACCTGTAACATTTTTTAATCTAAGCACGTGTTAGCAACTAATTCTTAGTTAAGCCGCAAGTGGGTATTAGCTAAGCAAATCGTTTACACCGCTAGATCAAAGACATAAGTCCCGATTAACCCCACAAACTCAAACTACGCCATCAACAAACAAAAATAATCGAATAACAGGTTACAAATCAGTCAAATTAAAGCTAACTACGTAAAAGTGTCTCCCGTTCTATAACACGTCGAGCAAATAGAGGTTGGATCTAATAGGGCCTCCAGAGGCTCTCAAACGTTCAATCAAAATGATAGGTAATTCAGTTACACAACCACTGGACGAATACCGTCCCATCTTGTACAGGCGATCGGTTAAGTGTTGGGAAGATTTAAAGTCAAAGTCAAAATTGTTTTCAAAAACACACACAATTGGCCGTAATCTATATACATATAATAAAACAGTAACAAAACTGTGTCTGTACATTGAATATATTAAAAAAATAATAATTGAGGGGGGTTTAGGAACAGTAATAGATCACGAATCCAAAAAAAAATTCTGTTTGTCTGTTTGTCTGTTTGTTTGTACACGCTAATCTTCGGAACTACTGGGCGGATTTGAATGATTTTTCTTTTGTTGTATAGGTATTAAGTCTGGGCAACATATAGGCTATAATTTATCTTGGAAACTTGAACACCTGATGCAGAACCGCAACAGACCAGCTAAACTATAAGAGATACAAAAATGGTACCAAAGCAAAAATTGATCCACGTGATGAGCATTTTCTGCTGAGAGAATTAATTTGAAGATCTGGAACACCTGATGTGGAACTCCAAGAGCCCAGCTACACCATGACACATATAGGAATGACGTCTTAGCAAAAGTTGTTCGGTCTGATGGGCATTTCCTGTTGACTTATAAAAATCGAAGATCAGAAACATCTGATGTGAAAATCTAAGCTATCACTAATTTCACTGTACGTTATAAAATAACATAAGCTGGAAGTACCTCCACGCGGTGAAGACGGTAACAGTTTAGGACTGATTTTTGATGACGATGGTATATCATTGAAAATTTGACTCTACTGGCCAAAATTCCCATTTATTTTTTTATTTTATCGAATAAATATTTTTAATTCCCTTTTCCATTTATCTTCGTGACACGGTAGCCTACCCGGTGACGCAGGGGAGCAGTCACTTAGATTTTAATTGATCAGTTATCTTCTTTACAATAAAACTATAACCATGCCTAGAAAGAGGTCAAATCTTTCCCAATGTTCCAAAGGAGCTAAAAGATTGAGGATCATAAGATCCCAAGAATCTACCGAAGAGCGTCAGGAGAGACTTGATGCTGTTCGAGAACATCAGGCTGCAACTCACTCCGTGGAAACCCCGTGGAGAATTGCTGGAGTTCGGCATGAAGAGACAGAAGAAGAGCGCAACGAACGTTTGAATTCTGATCAACTTCGACATTCTCTGAACAGAATGTCGATATCATCTGAAGAATCGGATGTGTCTCAAGATATAGCCGTAGGTCATGGCGATCTTCCTTGGGTTGGTAAGGAACGGAGTTCATTTACGTATACTCCTATGATTGACTACGCCACATATTCCGCCATCGGAGGTATGATTCAAAATTGTACTTTTTGAACGTCTCGAATCATCTCGCGCATCCCGTTGTTTTCCCGTCCCTGGGCTCTTAGAATTCGACATCAGACGTTTCAGATCTTCGATTTTGCCGACCCCGTTGTAGCTGGCATAAGCAACAGGATCCGCGTACGAAGTTGCGGGCAGAAGCTAGTGGAGATATAAGTTTGAATTACTACGTTTCGCTGCTAGCGTCGTTTATATATTAATTAAATAATTTAAAAAAAAACACAGAATTATGTTTAAAACAGATATCTATTTTCTATGAGATCGTGATTTTTTTTTCTTAGAGGTACTCGTGGCTAAGTAAAAGCCATATGAATCTATTGGTCATGATGGTTAAGCTACGCTTACTGCGGTCGGTCCGTGGATGGGTGATCATCCATTTCATACCGAGACACGCGAAAACATACGAAGCACGAAAAGCCGTTGGTCCCGGCTGTTATTTGTATATCTTTCACATTCGTTAGGCTTCTGACTACTCAGAAACCTGAAAATCTGACAACGAGTCTTACCAAGAAGTATCGTGTTTCCCAGTTACTGGGTTGTGGAGGTCAGATAGGCATTCGCTCCATGTAAAACACTGGGTATTTAGCTGTTTACGGTTAGACTAGAAGCCGCCCCTAACATAGTTGGGAAAGGGCTAGACAGATGATGATGATACGTGAATACGTGATATTTCATAACTTAAAAAAATCTACAAATCTTAGTTTATTCCTAAAGAACTTGAAAGACCCTATTTTTTCCTTTTTCAACCGACTTCAAAACAGGAGGAGGTTATCAATTCGTCTGTTTTTTTTTTTTTATGTTTGTTACCTGATTTCTTGGGACTGGGTGAACCGATTTTGATGATTCTTTTTTTAATTGAAAGCTAGTGCTTCCCGTGTGGTCCCATTTTTATTTGCTCCAGTTCTAACAATGGCATCCATGAGAAAACCGTATAAGTCTTAAATTTGCATTAAGTATGTGCGCGATTTGTTACGCGATTTCTCCGGCAAACGTAAACCGATTTTAAAAATTCTTTTTTTTATGGATAGGGTATGCTTCAGGAGTGGTCCCATATAAATTTTATCGAAATTGATTCAGCACTTTTTGAAAAATCAACAAATACCCAAAAATTTTACATAGACGACGTTTTAGTTTCATCAATCTTTGTAGTAGTTAACTTTCAATCTCTTCTTAATAGATTTGGATGAGAAGGAGGTACTAAAAAGCGGAAAATAAAAAGCTTTTTACAAAAAAGACAACCGCCCTCAAAAAGTGAAAAATAACTTTAGCACAGAATTCAGTGGCTTTTGTTTGTTGTTTTGTATTGCCACCGACTTCCGAAACTAAAGTCAATGTGTGTTCTGTGCTAAAGTTATTTTTCACTTTTTGAGGGCGGTTGTCTTTTTTGTAAAAAGCTTTTTGATAAGTAACATTCAGAAACTATTATGTGCTCAATCCAAATTAATCGGAAATAAATCTTCGCAACTTTTTGTTATGGATATAGGTACTATTTTCTACTCGGTACCTAAATGATTTCTCCAAACCTCCAATTATTTATTTTAATTTTTTTTTTTATTTAATTTAAAAAGAAAAAATATTTAATTGGTATTTATGAAGCTTTAAATGAATGTAAAACGTAAAAAAGAACATAAAGTTAGTGCATTTTACTGTTAAGTTTTTATTACTTAGCTTTCTTTTTTTATTTCAAAACAATACTTAGATATTTTCATAGTCACTTTGTGCTCGAATGTACCCGTCGCATCATCGACCACTACTCGTATCTCCTATCCCCTAATTAATCGTGTATCGCGTCAGTCTCCGGATCTTCCCCAGTGGATGACCCACCTTGATTCGATCAACTCTATTTGATAGGACTTCTGAGTTTTATCATGTACAAGCTTGTGCCCGCGTCATCGCCTGTATAAACTTCAGAATTAATAAGTCAAATTTTTAAATTTTCCAACGGAATACCAAAAAGGGATAAAATTTATTCTAAGACGCTAGATCAAAATCTGTGTGTGTGCCAAATATCAGCTAACTCACTCAAATCGAATGTTACCAAATGTTTATACCTAGTATAATTATTTTTTCCGTATGATAAAATTGTCCTCTGACAATTGGACGTACTCGTAATTCAACAGTACTCAACCCATGGAAAAAATGAGTTGTTTTACTAAAGAGGTCCTAACGGTCAGTTCTTTCATTTGTATTTTAGTCAATCATAAAAATATTCATATATTAGCTCATAATTATGTGACAATTTTCAAATCATTCCAAAATAATAGAACATCTGAATTAAATTATCATTACTTCAAACCTTGTACTCTAAATGACTGTTTGTGGGTTAGGTCGTTTCTGCTAAACTACGTCCGTACGTACGTTACTACGTTATTGTGTGGGAGAAAAAGTAATTTCTTTAAATAAAACTTATTCTACGCGTCAAAGTTTAGAGAAAATGACCCACAGCCGTTTAAACACGAAAGTGTAACAAACATCTATTCACCCATTCTCACAAACTTTAGACGATTACCTATAATAGTAGTAGGAAGTAGGAACGGATGTGGGTACCTACGCGCGTTCAAACATAATACACCTATTTTTGAAGTTACCCCAGCCGGTACTGCAATTGCTATCTCAAACCCAAAGGATTTTCTTGGAAACAAAATAACGCATGCAATATTTTGTTATTGACAAAATGAAAGGCTTTGACATTATTTGTGCTAAGATAAGGCTGCAAGTTGTACGGTATTGTAAAGGAAACCATTGACAAAATGTTTCGTCTAAACACTCCGGATTCGTTCTAGATGCTTTTTAAATGAGAAACGTTAGTCTTACTTTTATATCAAGGCATTGTTTAGCCTAGCGGCGTCAGAGGCCAGCATGCTAGGTAATTAAGAAAACAATTATTATTTAGCATTGCCCTCTTTAATTTAACGACACGATTGGCGCAGTGGTTGAGCGCTTGACTGCTGTGCTGCGTGTCGCGGGTTGGATTCCCGCAAGGAAAAAATATTTGCATAGCCTACAGATAGTTGTTCCGGGTCTGGCTGTTTGTGTATGTGAGTCCTCTACTACAATAAATATATACTTCAATCCGGTACTGTAAGGGTTCAGCACGGTCTGAACCCTTACAGTATTTACTACCTATAATCTGAATCGGTAAAAAATGCCTCTATTTTACATACCTACTTACACTTTATAAGATTACTCACTAGCTGTACTGGCAAACGTTGTTTTGCCAAATAAATTATTTTTCACCTTTTAGAAAATAGCCTACGACTTATTCTCAGACCAAATATACAAAAAAAAATCATTTAGATCGGTCAACCCGTTTCGGAGGAGTTCGCTAACAAACACTGTGACACGAGGTTTTTATATATAAGAAGATTAGATGACATTGATTTTCGCGGAGTTAAAATTGCGAATAGATTCTGAATTGGTCTTCAGGAAACTTCCCATTAATAAATATGTTTTATATTTATGAGAATAGTCTAAGATCACAATACCCAAAATCCTTCCGTGGCAGCATCATCAGATAATACATAGTTCGTTAAGCAAGGGTCATCCCGAGGGTCAAAGCTTCCAGGATTATCTACCTTCAGTAATTGCTTACATTTTAGTAGGTACCTTAGCTATCGGTATACTTACTGAAACTTCGTGAATAATGGATGGAAGGTATATTACTGATTGTTTAATGGGGTATCTTGATTGTGGAGTGCTTATACAATGTTTGTGGTGGGGTTTCAAATTAAAGTTGAAGAAAGTGAAACGGGAGCTTTGGGGCTTAATAATTGAAAGAGTCTTATAAACTTTGAAATGTTAACCATCCTGCCAACGAAGGTTTCAATGAGCCTATATCAGTAGTAGAAAACAAACATTTATTTACTACTTGTATAGGTACATTGAAACACCAAACAATACAATTCAAAACAACCAACAGAACGCCACCGCCACCGACTTCCGAATCTAAAGTAATGTGTGTTGTAAAAGTTATCTTTTTAAATGGTCCCATATAAATTTTATCCAAATTGGTTCAGCACTTTTTAAAAATCAACAAAATCCCAATAAAATTACAACGATGACGTTTTAGTTTCTTTAATCTTTGGGAGACTTTCAATCACTGTTTTAACTGTGTCGCCGTTTCTTAATGAATTCGGATGGGCGATACTAAAAAGCGGAAAATAAAAACATTTTTCAAAAAAAAGACAACCGCCTTCAAAATCTAAAAAATCAGTTTTCAGTTTTAGTAATTTTAGTAATTTTATTGGGATTTTGTTGATTTTTAAAAAGTGCTGAACCAATTTGGATAAAATTTATATGGGACCATTTCGGAATGAACCCCATTCGAAGGAAAAAACGCAAGAAATTTGCAAATTCGTCTATATATGACAGAGTTATGCCCGAACATGCATAAAAAAATACAAATATCCGAATTGATAACCTCCTCCTTTTTAAAGTCGGTTAAAAAGAAACATTTATAACATAATATGTAAGTTTTGGAACGGAGTTCCTTGACCGCTTCAACAAAAAATCGAGAACGTGTCTCAGCGCCAAGCTTTCTATAGTTGACTAGCTGCTGCCCGCGACTTCGTTCCCGATGTTTACTTTCAGTCCTATCGCAAAATCCTTTCTTAGCTTAGCTAGCTTAACTATAAACTACGTTCCTGCCAAATTTCATCTTTATACGTCAAGCGGTTTTCGATATTACGTGATGAGTGAGTGAGTGACCTTTCGCTTTTAAATTATATATTTAAAATTAATAATAATGATCAGAAGATATTAGTTATATTTTGACATCCTACGTTAACATAGATGAAATATGAATAAAGAAATTGAACTAATTTGAATTAGGATGTGTCAAGGGCACATAATTAGCAAAGAAACAATGACAAGCTTTACTTACGTATAAAAGTTCTTTTTTTTATTTTCTTTAAGAAACATTCCCCCTAGGAATTTCTTCTATGTCGTGTGTGCGTTTACAAACATATAAACTCATATACTTGTGTATATGAGTTTGGCTGGCTGTTTGTAGCCAGACCCGTAACAACTATCTGTAGGCCATAGAAATATTTGTTCGGTGCGGGAATCGAACCCGCGACACGCAGTGCAGTGTCGATCGATCAACAACTGCGCCGACCGTGTCATCAAAGTCGATTATTTTGAAATTTTGATTTGACATCTATACATGACGATGGCGGTCAATAGATTGAAACGATTTATATGCGGCTTGCAGTAGATATGGAGAGATATGGAGAAAGGCCTTTGGAGAGGGCTCCATACGCCTTTCTCTTTTTCTCAAGCGTGCGCTTTCTATCATTCACTTTCTAGTGTGCCTGTGTATGAGTACCGGGACTCTAGCAAATCTATACAGATTTTATTTTGAATGCGTGAGAAACTTTGTTGATCCTGACGGGGCTTCCCCTGAAAGCACGTGATAAACGTGCTTTCAGGGGAAGCCCCGTCAGGATTTTTTAAATTTATAAATTATGTTGCAGGTTATTCCATCATTAGGCCAATCGAGTCTGGAAAGTCTTTCTTTTTTTCAAAAATGTCATAATATTTGTTCTTCTGATATAAGTACAATAATGATTGCTTGTAGGAAGTTTAAAAAATCACAGTGTAAAAACTTATCAAGTCTGTAAAGGTTCAGGTGCAGTGGGACCAATACTAGATCAGTGTTAAAGCCTTATTTACACAATGCAATCTTCTCTTCTACACCATACAATCAAGTTGAAGCAACTATAGCTCGACCGCTTAACTGAGACCGTTCCTGCAGTAGCTGCGCGGTGCGGGAGGGGTGCCAGTTGTCACAAGTTGACGTATCAGTGAGCTCTCGCGTCACGTCACCACACCCCTCCCGCACCGCACAGCTACCCCAGAAACGGTCTCATTTAAGTTGTCGGACTATATTGACTTACATCGTCTAACCGGTGTTCAGACGGATTTAATTATAACTTTTATTGTTCCTTAGTGCATATAACAGTCAACTAAATTGCAGTGTGTAAATGGATCTTAACTGGCACTATACAAGTACAAAAGAAGAATATACTGCTATTGTAATCAAAAGACCTACTTACCTACTGTAGCAATTCTACATGGTTTAAGGAATAAAAGGCTATGTAGAACTGTACGTATTGAATTTAATAAGCTCTCACACAAAAGATAAAAATGTGATGAGTATCAAAAACAATTGTTAGTATAAAAATGAGCACTGACCTAAACGCACTGGGATTAGGCAGAGTTTTCCAGGAGGATTATGATCCACAGCCTGGTACAGGATCGGCCGAAGAGAAGACTGACGCGATCAGCTCGGGGTCACCCAGGCGGTCTCAGTAGGAGGACCCGCCCTGGGAACATAGGCACGCGACAGCTCGGCTTAACCCGCTTAACCGACTCTCGGTTGCAGGCTGGTAGACTTGTAGTAGTAGACTGGTAGACTTCAGTAAGGTACGCGTATGGGTAATCAGCGTGTTACCCAAGCGACTCCGAGATCTAGACTCCAGCAACGTAAGCGTATGGGTAATCAGCGTGTTCCCCAAGCGGCTCCGAGATCTAGACTGCCTGTTTGACAGGTTTTGTTTTCTGACCGTTCTTCCGAAATTCGTAATAAAATCCAATTATGAATCTTCTTTCTAGAACGGTCATTGGTTTTCCACAGCGAGGTATTATAATACCGGCCAGACTTAATAATTGTCGAATGCCAATAATAATAATATTTTTTTATATAATATTAGTGCGAATTAGATCTAGAGAAACACACGATAATACAGCGGGTGTTCAGCCGTTTCATATATGACACTAACATACAAGCTTACAAGATCAGCATAGAGGATTTACGTTAGTAGCCTAAAACTTTTAGAAGTAATGTTGACAACTGTCATTGACAAACATGTCAAAGCAAAACATTATTTATTTTTCAGGTATGTAAATATTAATCATAAATGATATGAAATGATGATGATACAGGAATACAATTATAACACAGACAAAACCAGCACATAAAACTGTGAGTACATTATATATTACTTATAAGATTCCAAGAATCCATAAAACAAATATTATAAGATGTAAACAATAAGTCGTTACAAATGATTTCATGCTTATGAAAAGTAAATATAGTTTTCGAGTTGAACCGAAATACTATACTACCTACCTACTACTGCTACAACCCGGGAGTCTTTAAGTCAAGAGTGAATAGGTTACTTCTAGGCAAGCGTGCTCCATCTTAGACCGCGTCATCGCTTCCCATCAGGTGAGATAGTGGTCAAACGTATGCCTATCAAATGATAAAAAAAAAGACCTCAAAGTAGGAAAGCACAAACCGTCTCATTATAAAACAGAGTTTATCTTTAAACCAGTTTCAAACCACCGAACCAGGTTTTGCACTAAAAGCTTTACATGATAAAGCACTACAATCGGATGACAACTCACTTCACCTAGGTGTTCCCCGAGGGAGATTGTAACAGAATAGCTCTGCTGGTCTAAAGACAAAACTTGTTTTTAATTATGACGTATTATTATGTCTTAAATTTCGTGACTCATTGCTATGTCCGTTAATTGCCAGCATGACATGATGAGATGTCTATGCCGTATAACTAAAGCATGGTTATGTTACAGTCAAAACTTCACACTGGTCAAAATTACTTTTGTAATCAGTCAAAACCCTCCATTTTCGCTAACTATTTTTTTTTTTTTTCATTTTTAAAAATTACTACAAAACAAAAGATTTTAAACAGGACACAAAAAAAGAACCTACCAACCTAATAGGTTTCTGAATAGTGAGGATACATTTAAACTGGTCATAAGGACTATTGACTGATTTTTGTAGTCAAAAGCAGTTTTGACTGTTTTACTGTGACAGTTACACCAACTGATGTTAAATGTCAGTGTAAACTGAGCAACAATATGGTCGAACAGATTTTATTTATAAATTGAAAATGAACTAAAATAACATAACAAATAGAGTTAAAAATTGCATGCAAGATATAATTACTTTTTTACTCTGTTACTATTATTTTATATTTTATTATATGCATATTAAAACAAATAAAAACTTTTGGAGTTTATTGCTGTCATGATTGTTTGATGATTGTCATGAGGTATTTCGATGCTTAACTTTATCAGCAGTAGATAGGTAGTGATATAATTTCTATGTGTTATAGACATTGTTGACTACCTCGTTGGTCTTATGGTCGCAAGCGCAACTGCTAGATGGGACAAGCCAGCTACAGTACCGGTCGAACGGGGTGAGATTGATTAGTTTTGAAATAAAAACCTACATAGCGTTTACAATATTAGAATAAAAAATCTGAAAATAAATAAATTAATGACGACTTTTTGAATGAAAACAATATTAACTTTGATTACATAAAATTGATTAATAATTTAGGAGAAAAAAAAATGACAACCTGTCCATTTTATTGATATTGAAAATGGGACTGCTTTGATAACACCCACAATTTGCACTGCTGCTTTAAATTCACCCCGACGTAGAACGTATTTTTGACCAATATTCAGGGTTAACTTTGAACGTAATTTTTTCCACTTCCAACTACTTCTTTAGTGTGTTACACCGTTTACAAAACATGGCGTAATGACTTGAATTCTTAATATAAGATTAAATAATCGGCTGTGTTTAATTTTGCGGGTAAAAATTAGTAAAATATTAGAATTTTAGGTAATTATCAAAGTTACCTCTTGTTTTGAAAGTCACCCCGTTTGACGGTATTTCCAAACCACAGCAACTTCTGAAAGTCAGAATCCACAGTGGCGAACCACCACAAACGCAAGCCTATAAGACTATAAAAATTTAAAAAAACCCCCAACGCAAAACATAAAAGCGATTATGTAAAAAGTAAAAAATAATACTTTTGTTTAGCCATCAAATGTTTGTTCGTTGAAATGGCGCTATAATGTCGCGGCGGGGTACCGCTTAAGTAAGTCAGTCCCTTAATTTCATTCACTGTCTATTAATTTACCAGCATTTCCGACCAATTATTTGCTTCGATATTATCAAATTTTTGTTGCTAATCTAGTTGTTAATCTTGTTGCAAATCTAGTTACCATCAGTTCGCTATTTTAGCTATTTAGTTATTGCTTTAAACTTAGCGGTACCCCGCCGCGACATTATAGCGCCATTTCAACGAACAAACATTTGATGGCTCAACAAAAGTATTATTTTTTACTTTTTACATAATCGCTTTTATGTTTTGCGTTGGGGGTTTTTTTAAATTTTAAATTTAATTTTTATTTTAAATTTTTTAAATGTAATTTAGTTTGGTTTTGTATATGAGTTTACAAAAAAAATTTACAAGTTTTTAGTTTTCATTTCGTTACTCATTCCTCATTCCCTTGCAATGTATACTATATACATTATTCTACTAGTCAAGGCCTTTCATTTGATACCCATATATTGAGGGAGTTGTGAAAATAGAATGTAATTCACCATTTTGTGGTTGCGGCCATCTTGGATTTAAAATTTGTCATAGTGTATAGTATTCTACTAGTCAAGCCCTTTCATTTGATACCCATATTGAGGGAGTTGTAAAAATATGTGATCCGCCATTTTTTGGCGGCGGCCATCTAGAACCAATTTTCATCAAACATAGCTAAGCTAATTCCGACTAATTCACCTTTCAAATAAAAAAAACAAAATCAAAATCGGTTTATCCGTTCGGGAGCTACGATGCCACAGACACACACACACACACAGATACGTCAAACTTATAACACCCCGTCGTTTTTGCGTCAGGGGTTAATAAAATACTGATTAAAACGAATCCAAATACGATATATCTGCTACTAGGTACTAGTGTGCTGTATAATCTGGCTGCAGCATAAGACCAAGAATTCTATAATCTTGCATAGTTTTATAGCAAACATGGGTGTTTCAATGGGTGGTCAGTGTGGTCACCTATAATAATATGTTTGAAAGCAAAGTAAACATCCGGTATGCGTCTAAGATCCCTACCGCAGCAAACAAAAGAGCTGATAACTTTAAAACTGCTGAACCGATTTTGATGAAACATATCTAAGAACCATCGCTAGAGAATCTACTTTCAAATAAAAAAAACCGCATTCAAATCGGTTCACCCGTTAAAGAGCTACAGTGCCACAGACAGACACACAGACAGACAGACACACAGACACATAGACACACAGACACGTCAAACTTATAACACCCCTCTTTTTCGTCGGGGGTTAATTAAAAAAAAGCGTCAAGGCCTTGAAAGCTGTAACGAAATTAATCACAAAAGAACAGCGGAGGAGTAAGTAAAACATATTTTCAATTTCCCTCCAATTCAAGCAGGAGACAGAACAGAACTGGGTCAATAGGCATAAAGGGAAGTTTACAACTTGGGGAAGCCATGTAGCCAAGTACCATGGATTACAATTAACATTACTACTTACTGGGTTCGATTCCCAGACCGGGCAAAATATTATTGGGGTTTTCAATTAGGAATGTCTTAGTAACAGTCTGGAGTATTGAATTTAGCAACGTACTTGAAACGGCTTCACGTGCTTTCCGAAGCACGGGGGGCTTCGGAAAGCACGTGAAGCCGTTGGTTCTGCGCCTGATCTCTCTCCGGCCATGTCGGATTGCCGTCCCATCGGACTATGAGAGTGAGAAAGAGTAAGAAGAGTGATTGAGAGTAAGAAGAGTGAGTGAGAGTAAGAAGAGTGAGTGAGAATAAGAAGAGTGAGTGAGAGTAAGAAGAGTGAGTGAGAGTAAGAAGAGGGAGTGCACCTGTGTTTGCACACACACTTATGCACTACAATATATCCTTCAGGTATTCAATAAGATTGGCCACTTTTACCGAGATTCGGTTGGGATTATTATATGTTTAAAACTAGTTTGTAAGACAATAGAAGGTAGTAATATAGCTATACCTACAAACAACAAGGTCCCTTCTTGCTCTCAAAAAGTTAAGATGCAAAAACAGCAGAATACCTTGAAATTATTTCATCAAAATATTCAAGGTATTTCATCCAAATTATTAGAAATTGAATTGTTTTTAGAAAAAACCATGTTTGACATTGTTTGTTTTACTGAACATTGGTTGAAGGATTACCAAATGCTAATTAACTATGAAAACTATACTGTGGGCAGTTGTTTTAATCGTAAAGCTAAGTCACGTGGAGGCTCATTAATCTTAATAAAAAATTGTTTAAAATATAAACAAAGGAATGACATTGTTGGCCTATCGGTTGAACATTGCATTGAACTATCCTGTGTCGAGCTGGATAAGCATATTATAGTGTGCGTGTACAGACCCCCAAGTTACCAAAACTATTCCTTATTTGAGTCGGTAATGGAAGATGTCCTAGCGAAACTCGCACCGTGTAGCAAATCCATAATTATTTGTGGTGATTTTAATATTAATATTTTAGAAAATAATTTGAATAGTAGTCAATTATTAAGCCTTTTTAAATCATTCAATTTGTCAAATGTATTTATGGAACCTACTAGAGTAACTTCAACTACTGCTACCTGCATCGATAATATTTTTTGCGATTGTGACTATTTGGATAATGCTATTGTTAATTATCTGCCATCGGATCATAGCGGACAAACGGTAACTTTTATGTTTAAAATGTCTATGACAAAAGTGCAAATACAATTTAGACCATTTACAACTGGTAAATTAAATAGATTCAATAGTTCCCTAAATGATAAGTTAAGTGCTCTGGACCATAATAATAACAATGCAAATAAATTATATGATGATTTCTTTTCTGTGGTGGAGACTGAATTTAATAATACTTTCGAAAAAAAGGTAAAACATATTAGCCCTAAGTTTATATTTAGTGACTGGGCAACTAGGGGGATTAGAAAAAGTAGGGAAAGGTTGTTTGAGCTGTATGACCTTAGGGCTTATATTAATACAGATACTTTCAACAAGTATGTTACTACTTATTCTAAAACTTTTAGAAATACTTGCAAGGTAGCTAAAGCCCTATACATTAGCAATAAGATTAAATCGGCAGACGATAAAATAAAGACAGTTTGGAAAGTTATAAATAACGAGACTAACAAGAAAAAAGTTCGTAACACTGAATATACATTGGAGACATCACATGGTCCCATAAGCTCTAACCTAGAAGTAGCTCATGAATTTGTTAATTTCTTTACTAGCATACCAGCTAAAACCACGGAAGCTTTAAATTCCTCACCTGACGTCTCAATTGCGTTATTAAAAGCGAACGTTCCAGGCTGCCCGGTAGAATTTCAATTTAAACATATAAACCCCGTAACAGTCTTAAAAGCATTTCGGCAAATCAAAATAAAATTAACTGAAGATTTGTGGGGCATGTCTATTAAAGTTTGCACATCTATAATTGAAACAATAGCGCCTTATTTGGCTATAATATTTAATATGTGCGTAGACCAGGGAGTTTTCCCAGATCTAATGAAATTTAGTAAGGTCATACCACTTTTCAAATCCGGGGACAGTAAAGATACCAATAATTATAGACCCGTGTCCGTGTTGCCGGTTTTCAGCAAGGTATTTGAAAAGATAATGCTAAATCAGATGCTTGTTCATTTTAACACAAATGGCATTTTACACGAGCATCAGTATGGTTTCACCAAAGGACGTTGTACGACTGGCGCCGGCGTCACTTTATTAAAACATATATTTACCGCGTGGGAAGAGGCGCAAGATGCCATAGGAATTTTTTGTGACCTCTCCAAGGCATTTGATTGCGTAAATCACGACACGTTACTTTTGAAACTTGAGCATTACGGACTGGGTAAACTTGCGCTTAGTTTAATGAAATCTTATCTGTATGACAGACAGCAGCAAGTTCAAATAAATGGGGTGAATTCATATGGTTTAAAAGTAGAAATGGGAGTCCCACAAGGGTCAATATTAGGTCCTTTCCTCTTTTTAGTTTATATTAATGATCTTCCCCGTTTATTCAAAAACCAACCACAAATGGTGTTATTTGCCGATGACACCTCTTTAATTTTTAAGATAAATAGACGGGCTAATAATCTCGACAATGTCAATAACGCCTTACTTCAGGTCGAAAATTGGTTCACAGCCAATAACTTAGTATTAAATGGAAAAAAAACGAAATGCATCAGATTTGCTTTACCTAATGTCAAAAGTAGTGATTGCGATATAGTATTGAATAAAGAGAAACTGGAATTCGTTGATGAAACTGTTTTCCTGGGAATCACGCTCGACTCAAGGCTACAATGGGGTCCTCATTTAACATCTCTCGCAGGACGACTAAGTTCGGCAGCATATGCTGTCAGAAAGATCCGGCAATTTACTGATGTGGATACCGCGAGACTGGTCTATTTTAGTTACTTTCATAGTATTATGTCTTACGGTATTTTACTTTGGGGGCGAGCTGCAGACATCGAGTCTATCTTTATTCTGCAGAAAAGAGCAATCAGAGCCATTTACAATCTACGTATGCGCGATTCTCTAAGGGAACTGTTTAAGGAAATTAACATAATGACGGCACCTTGTCAATACATTTATGAAAACATTATGTACGCTAGAAAAAATCTGCATCTTTTTGGTAAAAGAAGTGACAGACATAACTATAGTACTAGAAACAGGGACCAACTAGTTCAACCAGGTTTCAGGCTGGCTAAAGTAGATTCTTCTTTCATGGGGTTCTGTTTAAAGTGTTACAATAAAATACCTCCCCACATTGTTCAACTTAATGAGACAAAATTTAAGTCCTATATTAAACGCACACTATGCAGCCGAGCATATTATAAATTGGATGATTACATCACTGATAAAAATGCTTGGCTGGATGCTGGTCTAGCTCCACAGCCATAAGGGTTCATAGATTTATTGATTAGCATTGGTGACAATTTTTATGGAGCTGCTGAAGATGTAGAACTACATTATCTTTGCATTGTATAAACTCAAACTATTAGTATTATATAATTTTGCATAGCACATACATGTGAGCACTATGTACTTTAAAGCCACCATTTACGTGATGTCTTTCGTTGACTTGAATATGCCCTGGCGGTTGAGTGTTTGTCATGCTCACTTGAATGTCTCGCTGATGGTGGCGCATGTGTTGGATCATTTGGTTCCCTTCAAAATGGTTGAACTAAATGGTGCCGATCCGTGCGTCATGTTCGTGAACGGGCGCCGTCAGTTGAGACTGGTCATCTCTTAGCTGCCTCGGTTATTTTAAATTTATTTTGAATTGTCTAATTTCATTGCCACTAGGACCTCTTTTAACGTGCACAATTTGTTACATCGTTCTCACATTGTACCTCTAAATTCAACATGAATGATGTAACCTAAATTTGTAATATTCTATTGATTTTAAAAGAGTGTTCATGGAGTTTCTTGCTCGTTCTTCTCCATAGAAACCTACTGTTTGGAACGAGCAACTAGCTGCAACTTTTTGACTGACTGACTCCTTGACAATTCAAAAGTGCCTGTAAATGGTTTATTTGAAATAAATGATTTGAGTTTGAGTTTGAGTTATATATTCCTATAAGTTACAGAGATTACTGAAGCAACATGGAAAATGATAACCCTATAATAAAGTTTCGTATTACGATCCTTGAAACCGTTGAAGTGTAAATAATTTTAGCTGAGCGTGTGCCTGGAGATATTCGAGATCGATCGGTAAGAGGCTGAAGAATATATTAATTCGGTAATGTATTGTAAACATGGGAAAATTATCTAAATTGCCTGTGGTACTTGTTTTTGGATGATCGTGTTTTGGGTATAGTGGGTTTTTGATTGATTTTAAATCGTGATGGCCCGTGGATAACGCGCCCTTCTCAGGCTTCTTATGGCCGAGTCACACCGGAATGGCAGCGGCCAGCAGCGACGCGGCGATCAGCCGCGAGCCGTTCTTTTATGTGGCGGTCAACGGCTCGCGGAGCCGTGCGGCGTCGCGAGCTGCCGCTCGACTCATACAATTCTCTAAACGACACTATGCTTTGATGATCAAAGATAAAGTTGGAAATAGTTTTTCAGCAAAACAGCTGGCCGCTGCGCTGCCGACCACTGCCATCCCGGTGTGACTTGACCCTAAGGCATTAAGTCCACCTTTGTACCTTTGTGCATTATAAATAAATAGTCTTGATATAATGACAGTCGCATATCGATCAATTTGATTTGCTATGAACAAGCCTCATAAAATCAACAATAATCCCACTGCAAGGAGCTGCAGGGGAGGCCTATGCCTCTTCTCATACTGAGAAGCTACGAGCATTGATCACCAAGGTCGGTCAAGGCATGTTGGCGATTTCAGACTTATATTAATTATAGGTCCAGGTTTCCTCACGAAGTTTTCCTTCATCGATGTCAGTGATGTCTAAGATACACTTAGAACGTACATTATTTATGAATTAAAAAGTCACATTGCACTGGGCCTATGGGGTATGACATCTTATTTGTCTTTAAGAAAACACAACTGATAATCATCAGCATTTTCAGCACTTATAAAAACAAACATCTTACAGAACATCGTGTTCAGAAATATCAAAGACGTGATCCATTAAATCATTCCCACGCGTCTAAAAATTTAATTCTCCAACTATCAAGTAATACGCGAACTTAACCCTCTAGAGACAACGGGCAAATTTTGCAAAAAGCAACGCGCCTCGGTACATCGAGCCCGGCAAAGTTAGCGGGTGTAATCGATACGGCCTTAGGGTTTTGGGTATAAATTAGAAGTTCCATCGATCACCGACGCCCTTTGCCCATCGGCTCGTACTTTATTGATAGTGAATGTTAACCGATAGTTCACTGAGTTACGCTGAACGGCACATGTATTTTTGGCCCGGTTTATTTGTGCCTCTGAACCTATTTTACGCGCGATTTAGGGTTAATGTCGGTCGTATGGACTGCTGTGTCCTTCATTACATTACAGCGACCTTTTTTCAGGGTCATCAAAAAAGAACTAGCTTATTGGCACTTAAAATAGTTTAACGACTTTTAAAGTTGTACATTTCAATAGACAAAAGTATCTACGTACCAAAACTCATAAAAATATTGCATGTCTCACATGAAGAGCTAAAGAAAACTCAAAGTGTAGCAAAATAAAAATCATATTAATGACAAACCATAATCCACTTACGACCATTCCACATGGCCAGTTACCAACGAAAAATTACGGTACACTATTAAGAATTTTATAATACAATAAAGAAGAGCATTACTCATTGCATTGGAATGCACGGTCAAGTGCGGACGTGTTTACGCTGCTCGTTGCGAATATTATATTCACGTATTGCGCGGCTTTAGCCGCTGCCCGGTTTATGTCGCTATGAGTTCACAACCGCTCATAGCCAACGAGGTCTTGGCATTTATCAATCATGCCATCGACTTCATGGACGAGGTCAGCATATTGCAGATCTGCAAATCCAGTTTTAAGGAGGAGGAGATCAGCAGTGCCAAGCTGCTGCTGTACCAGTCGCTCGGCAAAGTCGAGCAGATGCAGTCCCGCCGGAGGGATGGTGGCCAGAAGTGTGTGCAGGACATCATCACATTGATGAAGAGCACCGACCCAGACGACGTGCCCGCATTTGTGGCGAAGGAGCTTCATAAGTTGCCCCCAGTCACGTTTGACCACGTCGACGTCACCAGGTTGCTGAAGGACATAAGATCTCTCCAGGCGAGCCTGGCCGTGGTACAGTCCAAGTTGGAGGTGTCGAATAACACCATTGGTGAGCTACGTACTGAAGTAGAGTTGTTGCGCAACGCTGTTGAGGTAATTAGGCCGCCTGATGCCACCAACGAGACCGCACGTCACGCAGCGGGAAACGCTAGCGTCGGCAGTTTCGATTCAGCGAGCTCCACTGCGTCACCCGCTGCTGATATCGCATGCGTTGCAACATGCGCCGCCGCCGTCGCTGACTCAGCGCCGGTCGAGGTAGTGACATGTGTAGGTACGTCGACCCCTAGACGTGCCTACGCTGATATCGCCGCCACGCACCAACCTATCGAGAAGGGGAATAAGAAGAGCTCCTGTAAACCAGACAACAGGGGTTCGAAACAGCAAGGCCCAGCAACGGGCACGTGTGACAAGGATGGCTTCGTGAAGGTGGAGAGGAAGAAGAGGAAGAAGCCACCTAGTCGGAACCAGTGTGGGACCGCGCTGGCAGGACCCATTATGCTGCGTCCGGCAATACCTACGACGCAGCTCTATGTGTCCAGGCTGCATCATACCACGAAGGTTGAGGAGATCGTGGAGTATGTCCGATCGAAGACCAGCTGGACCTTGAGGGTCGAGAAGTTGGAGTCGCGCCACAATACTAACTTCAAGTCGTTCGTGGTGCGAGTTCCGACTCAGTATATCGAGACCTGCCTTAAGAATGAGTTTTGGCCGGAGGGTGTCGTATTTCGGCCATTCCGCGGAAGGCTACGCGACACCACGCAGCGCAACACGACGCCGTCGCTTCGTGTTCAATAGTTTAATTATATTTTTTTTGTGGTTTTTATAAGTATGTATGATAGTCTGTAAGGTATTTATGTTATGGGTCTTTGATACCCGAAATAAATGGTTTATTATTTATTATTATTATTACTTATAAAAGAGGTGCTCGGGTCCGCCTATAAACATACATAGGTAAAGGTAAGGAGCACTTAACGTTTCCTAAAGGATACATTATTGAGGAGAGCCTTAAAAACAACATTTTTACATCCTACGGTCCTGCGGCGCATATTTTATTGCGGGTTGTTGGGATGACCCTCGGATCGGACTGCGCAGAGCTTGGAAGCGTAGAGGGGGATAAAAATTTATTTTCATATTGCCTATGTTTTGTACCTAGTGTTTTTTACTACCATTTTCATTTAAACTTTCGGACTGCACTCTAAGCGATGTTACTTGAATTGTTTTTGTACCTACCAAGGAAGATTGAAATTGCTGCCATTATTGATAATTTATGTCGTTATGACATTTTCTTCGGTCTTAATTTATATCTGTAACAAAAATACATTATAAATTAGTACTTAGAGTATTTTTACACGACTTAGTAGACTTCATCTCGGCCCAGTAGTAGACGATGGCGGTGAATCTTTATTTGTTTATTATTTATTTATATAGGTACACTTTATGCACAAAACTACAAAGGGGGACTTAATGCCTTAGGCAATGTCTACCAGTCAACCAAGGGTAGTGAAGAGATAACATGGCACTTTAAAGAAAGAAAGAAAGAAAGAAAAAGCATTTATTAGCCCGCACAGGACGAAACACACAAATAACAACAAGGTTTAAAATTATTACAAAATAAAAAATAAGAAACGAATCGGTCCTGTACGATGCCAAAAGGCCCCTATCTCAGCATTGTGCTGTAACATTTAAAAATGTCACAGCGCTGATATTCTGATAGGGCCCAAAGTGATGCCACGGTCAGATACGGATATAATAAAAAATAAATAGTGTAAATGAATAAACAAATATAAATACATGTAAAAAAGTAAATTAGAGAAAACAGTAAATAAAAAATAATTATTATTATTATATCTACACCCAACGTAACCATATCCTTCGTCAATCTGCGCGATGGGATGGCCGATAACTTTCATATTCACTGGCAAAGTGGCAAGTGGCAACACTGACGAACAGAGACGGACGCGGGCGCAGACATATTTGTTTATTGTTATGGAACGTAGCATTAATTATTATAACATCAATTATCAAAGCGAATTCAAAATCATAATCCATACTCTTTGCGTAATACCAGATAGCGTGCAGTGATTGTGAAACAAACTTGTATTATAGTGGGGCTCTAAACCCAGTTAAAACAAGAAACAAACATTACCTATCAGCGGTATAGTACCTACGTGAGTTACAGATGGAAAGAACCAAAAAAGTGACTTTAAATAACGGCAAAACAATGCATCTTGGTGTCGAGGTGACGGGAATTCACTACCAGACACAAGAAAACTAAGTATCGTCTTGTTAATATCTACTAAAAAATGAAAATAAGCACGGCCAGACGCTCCGACCACCCCTGCAAACTGCGTGCAGAACATTAGTGAGTTTATTCCGACAATTTTTTTTGCTGTTGGAGTAAGTAACATTTGAATTTACTTCTAAACGCACCAATTGTTTTTAGAGCACGAAGAGGTGGAGGGAGGTCATTCCAGCAGCGACTGGCAGCGAATTTGAAACTACCACGGAAAGCAGCAGTTTTGTGAGAGGAGGCCAACATCAGGTAAGAAGATGCTCTGGTTTTTATTTGGTTAACATCACGCGACCAAGACAGTTTTTTATAAAGATAATCTGGTTTTTTTGTGAGAATAGTGCCAAAAAGTAGGGTAGCCAGGTGAAGCTTTCTCCGCGCTGACATTCTCATCAAATTACCCTTATTTAAAAATGGAGTGATGTGGGCTCTGGGTGGCACATTGTAACAGAACCTTGCACACGCATTCTGTACCCGCTGGATTAGCTTCTGACTTCTACCGAGAATGCACGCCCCGTACACAGGGTCAGCGTAGTTCAGCTTGGATAATATAAGTGATTCACATAGCATGACTCGCATATCTACACTTATGTAGGGACGGACACGATATAAAAGCTTGAGTCGGTAGAAGCAGTTGCGCACAGCTTCCAGAATGTGTGTTTCAAAGTTAAGTTGACCATCAAAAACTACCCCAAGGTTACGAGCTTCCAGAACCCTCTCAATACCACAACCATCAATCCTGAGGTCCAGGTTGCAAGTCAGCATTTTGTTAAGAAAAACCCTGGATCCCATCACAATATATTTGGACTTAGTTGGATTCAGAACCAGGGAGTTTCTTCTGGACCAATCAGAGATTCTTTCCAGATCCTCATTGATATATTTCACTGTTTCAGCAGCATCCTGAGCGCAGAAGGAGAGGTACATTTGTAGATCATCAGCATACAAGTGGAACTTGGTGTTGATCAAACATTTGACGATGTCAGCACTGTACAAGATGAAGAGGAGTGGGCCAAGAATCGATCCCTGCGGTACTCCCCTGTACACATGCTTTGGACTAGAGGACATGATATCTCCATTGTCACTAGATACCTGAACGAATTGTGATCGATTAGTAAGGTAACTCTCAAACCATTTTACTGTTTCAACATTACAACCATAATAAGACAGCTTGGCAAGAAGAAGAGAAGTATTGATTGAGTCAAAAGCACGTGAAAAATCCAGAAGGACAAGGAGTGTTCCGATTCCTCGGTCCCGGGCCTCCAGAATGTTCCCAACCACATCCAGTAGAGCAGTTGTTGTGCTGTGGCCCCTGCGAAATCCAGATTGTGCAAGTGGTAAAATCCCATGATGCTCCAAATATAATGTTAGCTGGTTGGAGACAACCCTTTCCAAAATTTTGGACAGACAAGGGAGCAGGCTGATTGGGCGGAGATCCCTTACACTGGTGGGGTTAGAAACCTTCGGGATTGGTCTAACGATTGCTATTTTCCACAGATCAGGGAAGGAAGAGGTTACGATGGATCTGTTGATGATTGCTGTTATGACTGTAAGAGTACGAGGGAGTGTCAACATCAGCATCTCCAGAGAGATCCGGTCAGAGCCCTGCGCGTTAGATCTGAGACCACGCAGGATTCGCAGCACAGCTTCCTCCTGAACAGGCTCAAGCCGGAAATTACTGTCACTGTGCTGATGCTGTTCAAAATATGTTAAATCTGCAGCAGCAACGTCCCCGCCGCCAGGAACATCCAGGAAGTGCTGATTAATAGTATCTGGATTGTTACAGAAGTGGGGCAGACTGTGCTCTGATTTTTTTGTGTTGGTAATTATTGTAGACTTGATATGACTCCATAACTTCTTAGGCTGTGTAATATTATTGTTGATATAAGTTTTAAAGTATGCGCACTTCTCAGTCTCAATTGCTGTTCTTACCACGTATTTTAACTCTATGTAAGATTTTTTATGGTTATCTGATTTTGTAACTTTAGACTTTACATGGCACTTGTCACGCAGCTTCATCATTTCCTTTACAGTGAAGGTTTTCCAAGGAGGTGACTTTTCTTTAATTAAGACTTTTTTGATGGGTGCATGCAAATCAAATAGAGCCATAACGTATTGATTAAACATTTCAACCATTGAGTTCACATCTTGGAGACTTTCAATATATTCCCAGTCAATTTTGTTTAGGTCATTATTAAAAAGTTCAGGGAGCATATCTTTAAGTGGCCTATAGGTAATCCAATGCGGGATAAGCTTCTCTACTTTAAAATTTAATTCAATGCTTATAATTGCGTGCTGACCAAGTTCAGGTATGTGTGAAACTTAGTGCCCACACACACGGGCGTCAGTGCACGCAACATCAATTAGAGTTTCACTATGGTCTGTAAAATGAGTTGGTTCGGTAACAATTTGTCTGAGCTTGCAACAATGTAAAAAATTATTCAGAAGCTTAGTTTTGTTGTCAGAGGGGTTTAAAACATTAATATTGAAGTCACCCACTAGGAGAACCTTATCCGCGTTGGCAAAAGAGGAAAGAGAGTCTGTGACCGCATCCAGAAAAACATTCACATCAAGCCACGGCGGTCTGTATGCAGTGCCAATGATAACTGAATGCGAGTTAACATTAAGTTTAAGCCACATCTGCTCGACCTGCGACGACGGTGGGTGGGCGGCGGCGCGCGCGCGCACTCCGCGGCGCAGGTCCACACTTGGAGGTGCTTAACAAAAAAGTAACAATTAAAAAGTTTAAAGATATAAACTACACACATAATTATATTCTAGAATATCATATACCTATATAAATAAAAGAAAAGAATAGAGACTGGTCGGATTTAGAAGATCGATGATACACCCAAGTACTAAACTTTAAAGATATTAAAAAAAAGAAACAATCTAAGCAGCAGAACTACTCAATAAATTAAAACAACCCTCAATTTTCAAAAAACAAATCGATACAAAGTAACCTTTCTAAAGTTTGTACCACTATGTCGGTTACTTGGCCGGTCCCGCGAGGCTACGGGGCCTGATGGACGGAGCTTGCCGCGCAAGGGTTAACCTAAGTCAACGTAAATATTTGAGCGATGTATGCGCGCTTGCCTTACGTAGGTATCAGTGTTGTTTTAAAGCTTGACATTTGTAATGTTTTTGGAGGGTTAAGTTTGGTAGAGATTAGTATAAAAAGATTGTTGTTTAAAAAAATCTTACAGGTTGTATTCGCCTTTTTCCGTCAGCTTTACTCACGACACTTTTCTTTTTTATCCATTTACGATTCTGTTCACCCTGGCTCTTAGATTCTATGTGTAATTGATGATTCTTGGAAGTTCCAGTTCCTCTTCTCATACCACAAAGACACGAGCATTGGTCACCGCGCTTGCTCATATGATGCTCACATGATTATAAGTCCAGGTTTTCTTACAATGTTTTTCTTCGCTGATGTTCAAGATAAAATTAGAAAGCACTTATGAAATATTATGATTTCAATTAATTCCTCCTACTATTAAAATAGTAGTAGGTTAGGTAAATTACAATTCTACTTACCTATACAAGTACTTCCTATCCTACTTCCTACTTAATATTATAAACTTAAAAGTTTGTGAAGATGCATGGCTGTTTAAGTGTTTGATCTGTTACAATCTCGTCGGTGAATACCTGGGTGAAGTGAGCTGTCATCCATCCGTCTGCTTTGTCAATCCCTAGCATCGGGACGGATGACAGCTCACTTCAAAAAGGTAATTACCGAGGGAGATTGTAACAGGTAACCAAAACTGCGTTTGCGTATGAGTGAGTTGATTCTAATTATATAAAATAATATATTCACTGATACATGTGTCATGATGGCCGAATGGTGAAGGCGCTCGCCTCTCATGAATGAGATTGTGGGTACGAAACTGGGAAAGTACCAATGTGTCTTTTTCATTTCATATGTACTTTCTTCATTTATCTTGGACATCGGTGAAGGAATACATCGTGAGGAAACCTGAACTTATAATTGATATAAGTCTGAAATCACCAACCCGCCTTGAGCGCACGTGGTGATCAATGCTCGTGCCTTCTCTGTATGAAAAGAGGCCTTTGCTCTGCAGTGGGGTAATTATAGGCTGGTATTATTATTATTATTTTTATTTACTACTACTAGCCGGTTGCTTGTGCCAGACATACTCGTAAGACACTAAAGTGTTTACGTTAGTGCAGCGCCTTATAAAGTGATGATATTTTAGTTTATGCAATACCTCGTGCAGAATCCACAAGCTGCAAGTAAATATTTCTTGTCAATAATCTCAGGAGCTCATGGCTAATTAAAAGCCGTACAGATCGATCGGTCAAAGGTTAAGCTACGCTTGGCGCGGTCGGTCTGTGGATGTGACGAACTGAAAGCACGTAAAGCGTTGGTCCCGGCTGTCATTCGTAGATCTTTGACAGTCGTTATGGGTAGTCAGAAGCCTGAAAGTCTAACAACCAGTCTTTCAAGGGGTATCGTGACACCCAGTTACTGGTTTGTGGATGTCCAATAGGCAGTCGCTCCGTGTAATACACTGGTATTCAGCTGCACCCGGTTAGACTGGAAACCGACACCAATATACCTGGTATAGTATAGGTATAGTATAGGCATAGTATAGGTATAGTATAGTATAGTATAGGTATAGCATAGGTATAGTATAGGTATAGTATAGGTATAGTATAGGTATAGTATAGGTATAGTATAGGTATAGTATAGGTATAGTATAGGTATAGTATAGGTATAGTATAGGTATAGTATAGGTATAGTATAGGTATAGTATAGGTATAGTATAGGTATAGTATAGGTATAGTATAGGTATAGTATAGGTATAGTATAGGTATAGTATAGGTATAGTATAGGTATAGTATAGGTATAGTATAGGTATAGTATAGGTATAGTATAGGTATAGTATAGGTATAGTATAGGTATAGTACAGGTATAGTACAGGTATAGTACAGGTATAGTACAGGTATAGTATAGGTATAGTATAGGTATAGTATAGGTATAGTATAGGTATAGTATAGGTATAGTATAGGTATAGTATAGGTATAGTATAGGTATAGTATAGGTATAGTATAGGTATATTATAGGTATAGTATAGTAGTTGGTAAAAGGCTCGGCAGAAATGAATCTGGTGATTATTTGTAATTTTCTTTTTTAATTGTTCGTATAGGTGACCATGTAGTATGCCTAAGTATGTGATGCCTTTTTATTTTCCGTCTCGATCGTCAAAACGTCAAATTGTACCTGGCTTGTTTATTATCTTCCTGATAAAAAGAGTCCGTTGAATTTCTTGCTCAATCATCTCCATGGAGACCTACCGACATTTCGGAACGAGCAACTAGCTTCAACTTTCTGACTAACTGATTGTTTGATAATTCAAATGTGCCTGTAAATGGTTTTATTGAAATAAATAACTACATTTACTTTCACTTCACCACCTTTAATTTTAAGTCCGCCTTTGTACTTTTTGTGTTCAAAAGGGTAAATAAATAAATAAAGCGAAAGAGTAGCTTTATGGCAATTATAGGGATCGATCTAAGTGTTAGTGTATATTTCGTGTATATTTCTAAAATGATGCAAGCGTCTGTAACCATGGGTAAAGACTTTTTAGAGCTTTCGATCACTTCTTAGATCGGTTCAACCTTCATCTGTGATTAAACATAATTGTACATAGAACTATGAGTAATGTCACGACCAAGGATTAGGTAGTCTTTGCCATCCGCCAAGTAAAGATACAGTATACACTTCGACAAAACTGTTTAATTCTCTCGAAAATAAAGACTGCAATAAAATACATTACTATAATGAGACACAAACATACTGTTTGACTTCTACTGACAAACACGAGGGTAGTACGTGAAAATTACGCGGAGTTTTATCCCGGGTTCGAACCCCGAGTCGTCCCTTGCGGCCAACGGCCGAAAACTTTACCTTTGACCCTCTTGGAGAAGTATATAGAGCTGAGTACTTAGGTGAATATCTTTTTAATACTTTAGTTGCAGTAAGCAAACATAATATCAATAAATGGTCCTTAGCTTTATAAAAAATGTCTAATTAATATTTTCCTTTCTTGTTTTTCCCTTGCAGAAAACACTGTCTTGCAGGCGAGAATAAATCGTCTGCATGACAGTGTTTTCTGCTTTTTGAGATACATTGAATCCTATTCTGTTAACCATCGCAAATCAAGAGTTTTATTTTAGACACTTTATTCCTAAAATATTGCTTAAGACAATTTTATGTCCTCTAAAAATAATCAAAGTTCCTGCTGATAAAACGCTGTTGACATAATTTTTTGGCGACTATCTACTCCTTATATCTACACTAGTACTACACCAAGTCCGGGGGTATCTCCAGCATTCTTATCTACTTACTCCGCATCTATAGCTGAACGAGTCTCCAGAGGCCTGGCCCCGCCTCTTACGGCCTGTCAATGACTAGTAAAATTTAGAACCGGCCTACCATTGATATAAATGTTTTTTGTTCCCAAAACGGCCCTTGAAATTGTAATTTAGTGATGTCTTCGAATGAGATGGTGTATCGAAGTGTTGTAATATCCATAGAAGTTGATGATGGTAGTGTCGCGACTGTATTTTGTTTTTAAATTGGATTTGGTGGATAGGTGAGACTATTTTTGTGTTGGGTGGTTGTAGTTTTGATTTTTGTGATGCAATAGTTTTGGTTTTTATGTGGTTATAGATTTTGTATAGTGTAAAATTTCGCTGTCGCACTAATCTGCATCCGTATGAAATATTTTCCGTGTTTTTTTCACAAGCCATGGTCAAACACGTTGAGCTAAACTTTAATGTAACACTTATTATTTTTAAAGGTACACTCTTTTTCATTGATAGCAAGCACTACATATATTCTTGCTGAGTAAAATTAAAACAGATGTCAAGAGTCTTTTCCATTTCAGATAACAGTCTATGGCTACGATAAGAGACATACGATCGATTAATTTTCTAGACGATACGATGTCCAAGAATGCAGTCTAGTGGGCAGTTGAACTGTCACAGAAATATAATAATGTAAAACCTAGGTTTGTAATTACTCAGCAAACATAGTAAATATATGGCAGTTTTTGGAATTCAAATAATCAAATAGAAATCGATTTTACTAAAAATAATAAATAGGTAATGTAACGTTTTTTTTCACCGTGTTTTGTTTATAACAATGTCTAGGATTGTAATTACTCAGCAATTTTTGGAATTCAAATAGGTAAACAATTTGAATTCGATTTTCCTTTTTATTCAACCGTCTTGTGTTTATTTTTTAGTATTTGAATCCTTTTCATAATTATAATAAATAATAATAATAATAATATCATTTATTTCGGGAACAAAAGACCCATAACATATATACCTTACAGACTATCTATTTATATATTTATAAAAAATATATATATTTATAAAAACCACAAAAATATTACTAAACTATTATTGTACACGAAGAGACGGCGTCGTGTTGCACTGCGTGGTGTCGCGTAGCCTTCCGCGGAATCGCCGATACACGACACCCTTCGGCCAAAACTCTTCCTTGAGGAAGGTCTCAATATAATGCGTCGGGACTCGCACCACAAATGACTTGAAATTTGTATTGTGGCGCGACTCCAACTTCTCGACCCTTATTATGCACACAGTATCAGTACAGCATATTCCCAACGCGTCCCGATAGAGCGTTCCCATGCTTCCGCACGCATGCATATCTGACTTCAATCTGCAGCATATTAAATTCCATCCAGATTTCTGATGCACGCCTACGTGCTTACATAACTGGTAAATACAAGGATTATAACATGTTAAGTGAAATATTTTGGAGTTAAAATACGGTTTAAAGTTTGATTTTATTTTATAAAATGCTAATGAAAATGAGTAACGTCGTCTTAGAAAATAGAGTTCGTTAGTGCTAATAAGCTTAAAAATAACTTCTAATTTGAAGTTGTGCACAATTTAATAAAACGGCTGAAACTAAACCATTCAAAACGATTTTATTCGCAATATCGCACCTGGCGATTTTTTCAACCAATGACTGACCAGTATTTTCCCCCTTCGCAACCCACTCGCTGGCCAATGGCCGACCGGTTTCACCCCTGTCGCGTGCTGTCCAGTTTGACCACTAGGGGACGAGTTGTCTCGACCGACGACCCTTAGCCACGCGCAACGAATATTCAAATATCGAATACTCGTTTAAAATTTACACTGTATAAACATGAAATGGACCTCGGATGTTAGAAAGTGTCAGAGATGAAAATCCTTTTGTCAATTCGATACAGGTATTTATATATGACAAAAGTTTTGACACGTACCATTTATTTGACCACTTACTGACCACAAGAGGGTTGAAGATTCGTCTCCCTAAAACGTTTTGTGGTGATAAAATTTGTGTCGCGTGGTACAGACCTGTTTTTAGATGATAGCGTACAATGGGAGTGTTTGTCAAATAATAGGATAAAACAGATATTCTGAGATTTATATTGTTGGTTCAATGGATAAAGTTAACATCCCGTGATTTATTTGCTATTGTGTCTGCACGTATTTTAAGGTTATTTTTTTAATGATTTGTTGTGGTCGTTATTTTCAGATACAATTTTGTATTAACACGCAAGTAATTTAATTTGTTTCAATAGCTCAAGAGCTTTAATTAGACAGCGTGTTACCGACTTGTTTAAATTCTATTATAATAATATTATGGGGTTCCTTTTTATGGACCTAAATGTAGCTACGCTTAGGGTAGGTCTACGTAAAACCAAAAGAAAAAATAACAAAAAATAAACAAATACAATTCATTTGTTTCAGGTATGAACCCATATAACAAAAATAATATATCTAACCAAGTACTTACTTAATGTCGTACGCTCTGAAATGCTGGGACAATTGATTACTAAAAACCTCTTCATTTGTATTGTACGTAAGACCGTTCGGTCGTCCAGAAACAAGAGCAAGGAGGGCCACATTCCTCATAATCCCGCCCTAATGCCCTGTCCTCTGCAAGGGACATTTCCATTTATTATTGAGCACTTAATTTATGTGTTTTGTTATGGACCGACAACTGGCGCGGCTACCCTAAGCAAATGTATAAATACTTACACAAAAATAATTCGAAACTCTGTTCTATTTCGCAAAACTGAAGTTTCAAAATGATTCCGCAAATTGGCGTCGTTTAGGGCAATTTAGTTAAATGCGAAAAAACTGCTTCATCGGACGTTTTAAAGTGAGCCCAAACGAGCAATTTTAAGCTCTTCGTTAGTCAACATAGTGTGTAAATTCTCTTAAACGACTAAAGTTCTTTTAAATCTTTTCGACTTCAAAAATATGAAATTTTAAAAGTAGTATTGTGGCGATGCTTCGCGAAATTCTGCCAAAAGTTTTGAAGCATAGAGTTGGAATTTGCCAATTGATTGGTGTCGTATAAGTCATTTTCGGTAATACTTCGATCACTTAGAATTGTTTAGACTATGTACCCAGCAATCCGTTCTCTTCAGAGCCAGGTTTTGTTTAAGAAGGGGTGAAATGACATTCGGGATAACTAAATCCGAGGGACTTTGTGGAGTTTAGAGGTCATTTTTCAAAATAAGTAATCGGGCAATAGAAGTTTACAATAGTCCGAGGATTATAGAATAGCTTTAAGAAGGGAGTTATTGTACCAGACAGTGTTGTAAGGATATTCGAATATCGATAAAAAGTATCGATATCCTAGAATCTTTCTTCGGACCCTGCCTACGGACTGTACCTGTGCCTATTTACTTATAGGACACACACAATAACGTAAGAGGGAGAATTAATTCTGTCTGTCTCTCTATTCCATTAAATGAATGAATGAATGAATTATTATTTATTATTATTAATAAATAAGGCAATGAAACTTACAGTGGAGAAGTACCATTTTGTTTTACTCATTCATTTGTTTTAGGTATATATTCTTCCCTTCAGATCTTTTTTTATGAGGAGTGTGCCTAGATACATTTTGATCACAAGCTTACAAAATAAAATATTATTACAAACCTGCAAAAAAATGTACAGAGAGAAAAGAAAACTAAATGACTCAGCTCAAAGTGGTATAATATGATATTCAGAGAGAGGAGAGCTCTTCAAACATGGCGTACATAATGCCTATGAAAGCATAAAAAATCAAAAAAAAACCATGTGAACCGAAACACATGGAGAATAAACATACGAAGTAGATACTTACAAAAATATGAAATTCACCACAGCATTTGCTGGGGACGGCGAGTTTTGTACGGTTGACAGAAAAAACGAAACCACTTACAACAATAAAAAATATTAATTTTTAGTCAGTAATGTTTATTTATACATTTATTTTCATACAAAGAAACACAAATACCAAATTGTTGCATTATTTGTTTGTGTAATTTGTAATATTGTATTTTCAGGCTTCATTTTTATTTAATGTATTGGATACATATCCACGAGTTTGGTTTGGTTCACAAGTACAAAGGTGGCTTTAATTTTTGTAAAGTGCCTATATACTCGTAGTTGGTACGTTCCAGATAGCGGTTTAATACTATAGTTAATGATGGACAAAATAAATTATTGCCTTTTCCTGTAATATTAATTTTGGTCACTGCATATATCATTTATATGTTACTAGCTTTTGCCCGCGACTTCGTCCGCGTGAATATCGTAATCGCGAATGCAGACAAAGTCACGGATTAAAAAGTAGCCTATATCCTTCCCCAGGGTTCAAGCTATTTTCAACAGTAGAGTTAGCAACAATTTCATCAAAATCGGTTCAGTCGTTTCATCGTTAAACCGTATAACTTTCTCATTTATAATATCAATATTTATTACGTAGCCTCAATAATAATGATAAGTAATAAAAAAATTATATATAAAAGGATGTTTATATTTTTCAAGCATATTTTTTATCATTTTATTTATAAATTCAAAGAAACTACTCTGACTAAATGTCATAAAATAATAGAGAGACGTTATTTTTCGTGAACAAAATAACAGAGAGAAAGAGCTCTCTGAAACATAATATTTTGTTAACTCTACCTGTTCAGTCGTCCATAATGCGAGTTGATAGGTAGATGTATTAAAAATAGTATACATTAGACACGAATACGACATAATATAAACATACGTACTTATATATTATTATGTGAACAATATTATATACCATTAAAGTGTATTAGAAAAGGACTACAGCGCGTTTTGTGGTAGTCCTATCTACATAAAAGTTTATGAGAATAAAATTTCTTGAAAAATATAATATTAATAAATGTAAGTATTCTTTGAAAAAAGCTATGGAAAAGTAGTGAAGTTTTCACAATACCCAAACTACCGCAACTCGTGTAAGCCAGAATCAACAGTGGCGTCCACCAGAAAAGTACCGAGACAATGAAGCTTGACGTGTCTCAGTGAAATGATTCAATTGACTTGGATCCCGCTTCGAAATTAATAAAAAAAAACATCGGATGAGTAAGAAAAGAATCATATTTTCCACTTACCTCCCTATAAGACGCGGGCCAAGTGCTAGCCTCTTATAAGTACCACAACTAGATTTCAGTTGACGTGCAATTTCTTTATAATTCCAATTGTTGTCAGTCGAAGAAAGATACATAATAATTATGTATGAAACCGGTGTCTGTTGTTTTATCTACAACAGACACCGATCCTTTTATAGTGTCATTAACCGTTACTATGTACTATACTGTGATGATGCGAGAACAAATAAAGAATTACGTATATCTATACACTTCTTGGACATATTGGGCAGGTGCTACGTCTCAAGAAAAAGAGGAAAGTACAAAATCTAATTGATGATCTCTAAGGAGGACCACAGCACATTAGTATAATGTTCCCCCATTATATTAGCTGGGCTAGCCAACCGTAAGTACAATTTAAGCGGGCCATCAGTCCAGCACCATTACTTACCTATTGACACGTAGACAGATCGCTACGTGCCGCTAGTCCTGACCGACACTACTAGGGGTTTGTACTCGATCTTGTCTCGAAAATTGAAATTTGGTCTGTATAGCTCTAATATTAGGTACTGATTATTTTAGGCTGTTACAAATCAGATAACAAGCTGGCTATAGTTTAGATAGTAATACAGAAGCCAGCACATTAAGTTACAACAATCTGTCAAATTTCTTTGATAGATTTTCAACTTTAATACAAAAGCGTAAGGTTCATATTGAATTGGGAAAATTTGACAATTTGATATGGCTTGATGTGCTGACATCTGTACATTTACAGGATGCGGTGTAATGTCAAACCATTAGATTTTTAAATTAGATATACCCATTTGTCACTTTGAATTTATTTAGTTTTAAGGTTTTACTAATATCAATTTGATAATTATTGTCGTATGAAATTAAACTAAAATGCAATAAGATTATTGTACTTTTAATGCAAAAATTGACTGGAATCGAATACTTTTAAGACCGTCATATGTACCTACGTAGCTATAATATATATTATAACTAGCCACCACACACGGTAGCTATAATATAATAATATATGTTCGCCCTTATTACGTTTGCGGTCGTTGTTTCTTTCACATTTTTGAAATATATATTAATATGCCTTGCTATATCTGTCAATGTCCACATATTATTATTTTGGTGACGTAATCCAAACTTAATATTATAAATGCGAAAGTAACTCTGTCTGTCACTTTCACGTTGAAACGGCTGAACCGATTTTGATTAAATTTGGCATGAAGATAGCTTGAACCCTAGGGAAGGACATAGGCTACTCATGAATCCGTGACTTCGTCTGCATCCACTATAACCGACATTCACGCGGACGAAGTCGCGCTCAAAAGCTAGTAAAGATATATATTATAGCTGCGTCTGTGGTCACTCATAGATTACTATAGAAAATGTATCGTAATATGCCTTGCTAAGAATTATATTAATAAGTATATGTATGTATATTATAGCTACGTCTGTGACGGGCTTTACGTTAGTGTGCCTCTTGCTAGGCCTGTACCTACACATCATTTTGTAAAATTCATTCACAAAACGGTGCGTTAAAAACAACGAACTGACGAACTCATTCAAGCAGTCATGCATGATTACTTCAAAGTGTGCAATTATTAGGCATGTTGGTACTTTTTCAGCTGTCATAATCTCTTTAGAAGACTAAAACTCTTCTAGATCATCCTAAATGTGTAAAGTTAATATCTGCCCCCACTTGTCCTATAGCAAAACCAAAGCTAAGCGACTTCAGCGAAAACTCGTAGTAAAGAGACGGGCAGTTGCTAAGATTAATGTGGTCTCCAGTTTTAGTGAAACTCTTACTCGGATAGCAGAGGGTTTTTGTGAAAAAAAACTGCACGTAAATCGTATAAACCATTATCTGTGAACCCTGAAATGCAACGCGCGGTCCGAAGTACCCCCGCGAGTTTAAAAGTACGTATAATGGAAAATAATAAATAACACTGGCAGGTTTTCACCCTAAACAAACATCAGTCGACACCTACATACCAGTCATTGCCACATCGTCATGATAAAATACCGTCATAAGTCGAAAGCCGAAAAACTGGACCCCTATAACTGAGAGTAATTTGTCTCAAGCACTGAAAACGTCTTCAGTTTAACCCAATACACTCGGTCCTAAGTAAACTTTAGGTAAACTTAAACGGCCGAGTCCCTTTCTCGACCACATTCTAAATAAATAACATCTAATGGGGGACATTCATCAGTGTTTCCACGTTTTTAGGTGGGTAGACCTCACTCTCCTAGCTGTCTGCTGTTTTGGAAAAGTCCTTTGCGAACAAATCCAGGAAAGTGCAAATACCAAATTGAACTTTACACCATTATAGTAAAGTCTTATTTAGTTTGGGTAATTTAGGACAAATTACGTTTGTTAAATACACATATTAGCAGTGGCGAGTGCAGAGATATGAGAGGGGGCAAGAATGGTGGGCGGTGGGGTGTCACGGCGGCCCACCCAACACCCTTTTTTGTTTTTTTTTTGTTGCATTTTTTGCGTGAGCGCGTGCAGGGTTTTGGACTGCATAGGTAAGTAATATTATTTGTTGTAATTAAAGCGAACATGGCTGTCGAGTGTGCTTTTAAATTATGCAGCTTTCATTTAGAAATTAAATGATACCCAACGTAATATTTAAAATATATTTTTATTCTATTTTTGTACATAAAAGTAAATTTTGACGACAAAAGTTAGCTGTTCATTTTTCAAGTTCTGGTAAACGTGCCTAAATCCTGTCAAAAGGAAAATTTCCTGATATGAGACAATTTTTTTTTAAATCCTGTTTCATCACAAATTTTCCTCACCACAATCCACAACCACCTAGGGGCTAGGTAAGTACACTCCGTATATCCCGATTATGTAACATTGAAAAAGGTCCACAGATAAGTTGGACAGCCACGACTCTTGAGCGGGGCCCGGTGTCACCGTGGACACCAGATAGCGCTGATGAGGGTCACTGGTGCCTTTCGTACCCCATTTGTACTTGTACAAGCTTTCCTTATTTAAATATCGGTTGAAGGTAGCCTTTTTTGTTTGTTTTTTGGGTAAAGTTTCCTTTGAAGATAACTTGTGAAAACAATTATGTAAACGGTATAGGCTTGGTATTGGTGATTAAAAATATGGTATTTTAGAATAAGTTTTACTTATTTCCAACACGATTTTAATGTAATAATCAAGTAAGTTTTTGAACTTCAACATTAGATAATTATTGTCTTTAAACGGAAATCATACATAAATAAATAATTGGGCGCCAACATTTGTGAACTTGAAAGCTATTTTTAGACCTCGACACCTAATTACCGCGTATAGTGGAGAACTAAAATGCAACAGAAAATTGTATATTTAAGTAACAAAATCACTCTTTAAATTAATAATAAATAAATATTAATATAAAAATCTTTAATGATGCAAAAACGTTTGACTTTGTTTAAAACTAATAATAGGATAAACTCTGACTCCCAAACTAGGGTATCCGGAAACTTAGGAATTAAGGAGTCAGTGTTCTGTTAACATACCAAAACCTTTTTAATGTGTGTTTTAACACAGACACAACAGGGTTGATAGCAATAGATACTCGGTCCCTTCGTCGCTTGGTCAATGTCCTTTGTAAAAGCATAGCATGCAGAATGTGCAATATTGCGAATTTGTGCCGAAACCGACCGGTAACAATTTGGACTGTACTTTAGCAAGTTGCCGATAGTCAGAATAACCAAACGTTTTGCTAAATATTGGATAAATCTCACAAAAACATTATTTTAAACAGTGTTAACCAAAAATGGATTCTTTACTCCTGGATAATTCCAGTAGAACGTTAATTCACGTCATAATTTAATTATAATTTTCTTTTTCTTTGTAACTTTTCTTATGCTAGTGATCTATGTAAGATACAACAAAAATGTAGGTCAGTTTATTTTCATCCTTTTTAGGTAGTACTTTTACATTAAATCACTAAATTCATAATAGATTATAAACAAAACTTACAAATATTTATATTAGGTCCAATATATAAAAGGGAGTGAGCTCGTAGGCTAAATTAATCGTTAAATTGATCTTTAAATAATAAAATATTTAATAAATCATTTCTCATCAGTCGCGTCGCACGCATCTCCCGGGACTAAGCGAACAGGTCTGTGATTCCTAGACTGATTTGATTTATTAATCACTAGCTTTTACCCGCGACTTCGTCCGCGTGAATGACGGTTATCGCGAATGCAGACGAAGTCGCAGGTTGAAAAGTAGCCTATGTCCTTCCCCAGGGTTCAAGCTATTTTCATACCAAATTTCATCAAAATCGGTACAGCTGTTTTGTCGTGAAAGCGTAACAGACTAAGTTATTTTCGCATTTATAATATTAAGTATGGTTATTATATCTAAGTATGATTAATAGAAAAATATAAAATAAGTGTGGATGGATTAATTTATTACACGTGAACGGGAAAGTACCTACTAGTGTTTTTTTGTATTTCATATGCATTTTTTGTAAAGGAAAAGATCGTGAGTAAACCTGAACTTTTTATAAATCTGAAATCGCCAAACCGCCTTGAGAAATTGTGCTGATCAGTATTCAGTATCCACTAGGACGTTATTGTTTAATTTTATAATAATATTTTATATTATGCAACAAAACTAAATGGTGTTAGTAAACTTTAAAGAAATATCAATTTCGCGTAATCTCGTGCACCACATTAAAAGTTTAAACAAACAAAATACTATCGTAATTATATCCTACCCAATACCAAAATGGACGTCACACTACCAAAAGCAGCTGGCAAAGGCTAGAGAGGAAACGGTAACTGAATGGAACTAAATTCCAGGCGTCTCCAATGGTGGGTACAGTCGCGACCGTTTCACTGGCCGGACTCTTTGAAATGCAGTTAGCAGTTCTCGACGCGAATGTACGCTTCGTCTGGATCGGTGAAATTAATTCTAGATTTTTTTCTGTGTTTAGGTTTGATTTTTGAAAAGTTTAATGAGACAGAAGTAAATATTTGATAGTACAGTGTTAAAAAAAATGTTATTGAGATTATCTTCACCATTGATTGCCACCGTATTATAAATCATGTTTTTTTAAAGGAACTAGTAATCTTTACAGAACTGAGGCATATGTAGGACGTAGGTACTAATAAAAATATAATATAAGTTCATATAATTCCGGTAAATAACACCCAATGTCAACAATAAATTAATAAAAATAAAATTACACAGAATCAACTAATGCCGCCAGTCTCTTGGGTACATTTCCAGATGACGGCGAAGTGAACGAATTCTATGATGCCTTATTATGTTAGTTTTTTAGTTTAATATTTTAGGTTTTCTTTTTTATTAATTGTGTAAATATTGTACATACTTAGAACAATAAAATATTTTGTGATTATTACATAGCTTCGGAAAACTCCCTGCTCGCTTTCCACCGCATATCTACCAGTGGATACGTTCCTTACCCACCTTACCCACCTGAATACACCTGGTACTTTTACCAAAAACGAGGCCTAAATATTTTTCTTTAACATTCAGAAAACATACCCACATAATATCATAAAATATACTATCAAAATGCGAAAGTAAAAACCCGAAATAAGACACCGCCTTTTGTTTTCATTGTTTGCGTACCTATAACGAGACGCGAGCTACGTAACAAAAACAAAAGAAAATGGCTCTATTATGTGAAAACAACCCAGAGACTACCGTGGGCTGAATTTATACGATATACTCTGTATTCAGTTAACCAACGTTATCTGATACCTCATACGCGTTACCACGTCTCCTCGGCCATCTTTGATCTGAAGTGGCGCGCGGGGGGTTGGGTGTCACACTACGCTGGTTAGAAGAACATATTTCGAATATCCAAAAGTATAAATTTCGCCGGTAAGCTATCGACTTACTTTTTATAATCGACGAAATCGTGGTATCGGGAATGGGCCACTGTTTTCAAGACAAACAGGATGTGCTGGTAGAGCCGTTTTCTGAAATCCTGGTAACCTATACACCATGTATATCTTACATGTTTTTGTTTATGATTTATTCGAGTGCCTGCTGCGTAATCCGGAGAAGAGAGAAAAGATGACTCTTAGAATGCTGAATCCTCTTGTTGTTACAAAATGTAGTGAGTTTTACCTTTATAACAGACAATGCCCGCGACAAAACCATAGTAAAATAATCAACTTCATCTGCGTGAAAATCGGTTGCGGTTCTTTATCATATTTACACGGAACGCTAATTCTTTTTCTGTAGAAAAAGTAGTCTATAGTACTCGTTTTGCAAGCTGTCCTCAGCTATCTGCTAGTAAAATCCTCGACAAAATTGATCTAGCCGTTTCGAAGATTAATGGGAACAAACAGACAGACAAACATAAAAAAATATAATTGTTTGAAGTAGATAGGTACCATGTAAATATTCATAATATGCATTTAGTAAAAAGTTGAAATTATAACATTACGAACGGACACTTTATTATTTTTATTTATTTGTATATACTAAATTCTGTCCGCGACTTCATTCGCGTGGAAATCAAGTATTAGTATTTTTGGTATAGGTCAAAAATATACCATATAGCACTCGGCTACAATATAGCTTTCTATCAATCAAATAGTTTTTGTAATCGAATCAGTACTTTCAGAGGTAATCTACAAACAAACAAACAATTTTACCTCTTTTTTTAATATTAATTTCGAAAAGAAGACTTCTTAGTTAAGTTTCATAAAGAAAAAGACACCGACATAACGCAGTGATTTCCATTTCATAGCTTTGATGTAAACAGTTCTATGTTCTATAAAAATGCATGAGAGCCTTGAGTCTACAGACTCAAGACTACAGAAGTTGACTCAAAAGAAAATGGTTTGGACAAAACTTAGCATTTAGCAGTTTGGACAAAATTTAGCATCAACACTAGACTAGCTGACCAAGTGACTGCGTCCGTGTAAGAGTTGAAATTTTCTTGTGAATTTCCTTTTAAGGATGAGAAAGACAACTGGTAATTAAAAGTAAGTCACAAATACATTATAAGACATCACGAAATACATCGTGAGTAAACCTTGGCTTATGACAAATTTAAATCTGAAATCGCCAATCCGTCTTGATCAACCGCGGTTCATAACTTCTCTATAATAATATGAGAAGAGACCCAGCGGTGAGACCTTAATACCGGCCTATTACTGTCTCACTGCTAGACAGAGACCTCTAACCTAACTAAGGTACCAAAACCGAAGAATTTATATTTACTTAAACTCTTGGTTACTACAAACTCCCTACAAACCAGCGAGTTACAGGACCCAAACATTATCAAACTGACTAAAGAAAATGCTCAGTCAGATAACGGTCCCTAAGCAACTAAACTTATCAATCAAAAGTCCTCAAGTATTCTGTTTATCCAAAAAATCAATACTATCAATCGTGGAACACCTACAAAAGTTACAAATCCAGACTTCAGACACACAACACAACACAGACCTTACTACATACATACACATAACTACCCTCCAACTACATATTACGAAGACCTCAACAAAAGCAGTTTCTAATGCTTGCGTTCTCCAAACTTAATCTTTTTGTACCTCTAATTAAATTAGCAAAACCCAGGAGCGCGGAAACTGGACACGCACACAAAAGCACCCCCCTCTTTGTACACACACATACACCGTATACAATTAGAGAACAACGTAAAGTGAAAGAACGGTGGGGATGTGTGAGTGAGATCGCCGTGCGTGTATATGTGTGTGTTTTAGTTAAGGGTCGTCATTTCTCTTGGACCCTCCCCCGTAGTGTCCGCAGAAAGGTGAGTTAAGATAGAGTTGCATGAAGCTGTTAATACCGCTTCTTAGTTTTTATTAAGATAGTTGTTTCAGTTAAGATGCTTCAGAAAATCGTGTAACTAACTGCTACAGGTATATTGCACTAATAATAGTATTATTTTAAGTATTAGCGAAGTCGACAACATGCAAAGACTCATGTATAATTTAATGGGCTACTTAGAAACGACTTACAACTAATTATCATAATAAAATAAACAAATAATATCTTATATTTCTTACAATATCGGTACAGTGTAATGCTGGCACTTCACATGGCTATTTGTATTGGCGTATTTGGCATATTTGGCAAACAATTACCATGTGTGGACAGTATATTTGACAAAGTATTGGCCTTATTCGCTTATTTGACAAATATGGCCAATACCAAATACGCGTTACCGTGCGCTTGTCGGTTTCTCGACGCACATCAAAGGGGTCAAATAGGCGAATACGCAAATAAGCCGTCCACACAATGGCCATATTCAGATGCGCATGCGCCGTCGAACTGCAAGGACGTGTAGTATTTTGTGTTTGGATTGTGAGTGCGAACTGGTATTGAAAATGAATTGGGACAATGAAACAGTTTTGAAATTCCTCGAATTGTACCAAATAAATTCGTGTATATGGGACCCTCAGAATGAATCACATAAAAATAGACAGCGTGTCAATGACGCATGGAATAATATCAAGGAAAATTTGGGGGTTGCATGCACTGTTAAAGATTTAAAAAAGAAGAAAGAATCTTTAATGTCGGCCTATAGAAATTATAAAAGTAAAATTAAGAAATCAGAAAGATCAGGATCTGGTTCAAGTGACATTTACCAACCTTCTTGGTTTGCTTTTTCATGCATGGATAGTTTTTTGGGATCAATTTACACATGCAACGCAACTCGAAATACTGAGGTTTGTATTGAAACATTTTATAGTTTGTAACGTTTATTTACTTAATAACAAAATAATTTTACATGTAATAAATCAACGATGAAAGTAATTAGCAAACTCATTTCTCGTGTCTACTGGATTTCTCGGAGATCTTCTAGGAATATTAGGAATATTACGCAGAGCTGGATTGTTGGGTATATCGGTCCTCCATGATCCCTGAACTACTAAATCCTCTCCATCATATATGTCAAATGTTCCAGGTGGATTATATATAAGTGAAGAACGTCTACTTCTTCTCAAGAAGTTGTGCAAAACTATACATGCCATAACAATTTTTATTGCTGGTTCTGGTTCTAAAAGCAGGGGTTTACGTAGCACTCTAAACACAGAGGACAGGACTCCAAAGACATTTTCAACAACAACACGGGCTGATGACAGCCTTCTGTTAAAAATTCTTTCTTTAGTGCCTTCTTGATGTGTTCCTGGTTATGGTTTCATTAAATTATTGTGTAGGGCAAATGCTCCATCACCCAAAAACACATACGGTAGATTAACAATCTCATTTTGTAGAGGGCTCGGTGCAGGCAATCTCAACCTATTATTGCTCATTTTACGCCAAAGCAAAGAATTTTTTAGCACACCGCCATCGCTTATTCTTCCTTGGCATCCTACGTCAGCAAACATGAAGCAGTAGTTACTATTAACTAGGGCTAACAAAACAATGCTAAAAGATTTTTTATAGTTGTAATATTCCGAGCCGCTGTTAATTGGTGATTGTAAAACTACATGCTTCCCATCTATTGCACCAACACAATGAGGAAAACGCTGGTGGAAGCCACTTTCTACAGCTAGCCAGTCTTCTTCTACTGCAGGCAACTGTAAAAAAAATGCAGCGTTAATATTAATTTACTTTTATTTCAGGATGAAGAAACAATTGAAGAAACAGATACAACTCAAACTATAGATACTGATGAACAGAATGAATCAAACCCAACCACATCCAATCAACAATCATCCTCCATGACCCCAACACCACTGGTCAGAAGGAGACTGAAAAATCCACCAGAGCTAATGGAAGCTAAGCAGCATATGGAGCAAGCTTTCAATTTTATGAAACAGATTTCCCAAGATCACCCAAAAATGTAGATGATGAATGCACCATCTTTGGGCAACTTATTGCAAGAAAGATACGGAAGCTATCTGAAGAACGTAGAGATGTTATGATGGTAAAAATAAACCAGCTATTTGTAGATGAACATAATATGTTAAATTCTCCCAGACGCCCATATTCAGCTTCAACAATAACTTATACACCATCGCCACCACAACAATTCCAAGACGTGTATTCTCCTCAATCGCAGAATCAAACAGAGGAGCCAATAGAGGAATATCACACTACTGTTGATTTTTCTTCGACAGAGTATAATCCTTATAATATTCATGGTGGTTCGGCTGACATACAAACGGCACCAGTAGAAGAAACCAGCCCTACAGTTGAAGAATCTTTACTTTCTGCAAGGTCATATAGTACCAGGGAGTATATAATTCCCAACACTATTTATGACGGCCCAGCTGATACATTAAAAGATTTTATAATATTTAAACCTAAATAGGTATTCTAATTTACATGGTAACTGGAAATTATCTTTGTCTTTCATTAATAAATATTGATTGTAATTAAACATTTATTTACCTTAACTTCCTCCTTTAGAATCTGGTACAGAGCAGCGCACACTTCCATAACAATTTTTGATATGATTTGGCTTGATATTTTAAAGGTTAGATGAAGGCTTTTGTAGCTATCTCCTGAAGCCAGAAATCTCAAAGTAACTGCCAGTCTCACTTTTGAAGGAATAGAAACTCTCCATTTTGTATCCATTTTAGAGATTAGAGGTCCAATTTTTTGCAATAACAATTCGAAATCTATAATTGACATTCGGCAGCAATTATTAAATTCATTGGAGGGCTCTGCTAACAATTCTTGAAAAAAATTCTCCATAGATTCCCTAGAAAAAGAAATACATTTTATTAGTTTAGAATATTAGTTTCAAATTTCAAACTTCATAATATATTTTGTACTGTATTGTAATTAAGATTTATAACATGTAGGTACATATTACTACTATATACATATTATATTATACTATATGGGCGAAATGTATGTAAATACATGCTATGCTATGCCTGAAATAACATTATTTTATATAATTTTTTTAGCTATTTGGGATAAAATAAATTTGTCATCTACGAAAATTACTAACCTGGTTCGATTTTTATGCATAGTCAGCATCCACCAGCGCCTTGCTCTCCGTGGTTTTTGCAATACTTTGAATTTTTTCACACACAGCATGTAATAGTAACATGCATTTAAATAATAAAATCCAGCTGCAAGTTGAAACACATCCATTGTTTTGAATGCCTTCTTCTGCCAAATGTTTGTGTTTTTGTTATTTGGCAGCCATGTGTGGATGGTCGTATTTGCCTGTATTTGTATACTTGCGTGTTCGTCATATATTTTGCCAAATATAGCAAACACCCAATAGCAAACACAAATAGCCATGTGAAGTGCCACCATAAAAATCAAAAAGATGTTAAATTAACTTCAAGAAAACATTTTCCAAATATTTATTTGGGCGGTATCAACACCTCTATGCAGTTCCAACAGACAAACAGACATCCCCCGGCATCCTCCCTCGGACTTTAATATTGATCAGTGTCCGGTGGCGGTCAGGTAGTTGTCGGCCACAAACTTGCGCATGCGTCATACCTGCCCTTAGGAGAAGACTCTTTGTTGCAACTATGTAAGACTTGTAGGCTCGACCACTTATTAGTTCGTGGGTAATAAAGTTTGGGATTTGAATATTAGTATTTTTTTGTTGCTGTTGTATTGAAAAGTTTAGGGCTGATATGAGATTCGGTATCTTAAATACATAAAGGATTTGAGCAAATACAAAAAAAAAACAAATTAAACCTTATTATTAGGAATACAAAGTATACTATGAGTAGACCTGGAAAATTAATGTTCATTATGGAATTGTGGAAATATTGAAGGTTGACAGATAGTTGGAGAATCGATTAATTTTATCAATAACTTTTAGCATGACTTGGTCCCACACGTGTCGACGTTGAGTCGCAACTTTGCACATGAGACCAAATAGTTGATTAGTTCTACATAGAGTTATAAATAAGGGAACAGAGGAATCACTTTCTATACACCCTTAAAAATTTCATTATAGAAATATTTTCTTAATGTAAATAGCTAATACTTTACTGACATTGCTTTGTAATAATCGTAATACAACGACACTTATTACACGCTATCATTTATTTATATTTTATTTTTGTTTTATTTATTTGACTCACCAATAATTGACTATGCTGATACAAAGATATAAGATTCATTCAATATGATTATAGACTAGTGTACGAATTTCTTATGTAAAATTAGATGAGTTCTTATACTCACCGAACATAATCATATTTTCGACCAAATTTCAGTTTGATTTCGAAATTAAGCCAATATTTAAATCGTATAAAATCTAATTCAAAATAAAAATTAAAATAAGAATCATAATACAATTAAAATCAAAAATCGATCAAAATTAACAACCATTGAAATAACTTTATTTTTCAAATGTTATAATAAAATGTAGTGTAGGCCAACCTATATTCCATTTATTATTCAAAACTAAATTATTATTATTTAGAAATGATTATATTATTATGTTCATACTGCTTCGTAAACTTGACGTATATACGGTTATCCTAATTTGTCATGCAAAGATGGACAAACACTCAACACGTGCGACCTTTCCTTATAATTTTCTTTTGACTAGATAAAGCTTAAACTTGGATGAAGGTTTTATCCTAAAAAAAAAAACTTTGTACAAAGTGTGGACGGTTTCCTCAAAGATATTATAAATAATACTACAATCAGACATTTAAAAAGCCGAACACGTGGCGACGGCGTTCAGGACCCTTTCTTTCACGTCATAGGATTTCAAAATTATCAACCGACTTCAAAAAGACGGAGGTTCTCAATTCGTCTGTATGTTGTCTTTTTTTTATTTTTTTTGTCCTTTGTTAAAGGGATTTTGAAAATTCTTTTTTTGATGGATACGGTATGCCTCACGGGTGGTCTCATATAAATTTTATCGAAATTGATTCAGCACTTTTTGAAAAATTCGACATAAAGCAAAAAATTATACATGAATGATGTTGTAATGTTCTCCAACCTTGTACTTTCAATCTCTGTTTTGACTATGTTGCCGTTTCTAAATTTCTGATTTGGGTGATATGGAAGTACTAAAAAGCGAAAGCTTTAAATTTTTTTACAAAAAAGACAACCGCCTTCAAAATCTAAAAAGTGATAAATAACTTTAGCACATAACACACATGACTTTAGTTTCGGAAGTCGGTGGCAATACAAAACATCAAACAGAATCAGCTTCCCAGCTATGTCGGGGTTGGCTTCCAGTCTAAGTGGATGCAGGTCAATACCAGTGTTTTACATGAAGCGACTGCCTATCTGACCTCCACAACCCAGTTGCTGGGTAACACGATACGCCTTGGAAAGACTGGTTGTCAGACTTTCTGACTACCGATAAAAACTTTCAAAAATCTACGAATGACATCTGGGACCAACGGCTTTATGTGCTTTTCAAGGCACGGCAGGGTCTCAGTATCCCCTTGTCTTTGAACATGACTGCTGGAGTCATGTTGTCATTGTTTAACTACTGTGTATGCTAATTGGACAGTCAAGCTTGTATGCCATGGATGGATGGTCACACCCATTCATAGACCGACCGTGGTCAAGCGCGACTGATCGATCCGTGAACACTAAAGTATGTAAAAAAAACATCGATACACACAAAACAATTTTATTAAAAGTAACCTACTTTCAAGGCATTCCACCCAACATACAACATTATTGACGCAAAACAGAATTTTCCACGAAATCATGTAATAGTAAGGAACCATGATATTACGTTATCTGAAAACATTATAGTAAAAAGATTCCCCGATTTAATATCAAAAAGAAGTCCCTTAATTCCGTATCATGTAAAGAACACTTTCAATATTGGGATTGGTATCCCTCTGGCCGTAACAAGGTTTTATTAGATCCCACTAAAGGGCATCCCCGCACAAAGGTAGCACAAGAAACCCTTTTTCTCCCGTACTTCAAATATATTAACTGTCCCACTACCTTTCATGACGCGGATAAGTTTTTCTTGATGTGCCACGGCGTTAAAATTGTTTAATATCATCAACTATGTACTTTGATTGAAGCGTCTATTACTTTTAATTTCAATGAAATAATTGATTGGCTTTGATTTTTTAGAGTAATTTATTTTAACTGAAAAATTTAAAACATCGTAATTAATTTATTGGCTAACTTTGATGGATATAAGTATCATCAGTCTCTGTACTTGAATATATTGGTAGAGATTTCTGTCTTTTTATGTCTCACAGATCGCCAAATCACCACAAAAAAAAACCTTACCAAATTTTACCAATCCCATTATCGAGATGTATTTGACAGCTGTCATGTAGTATCTACCTACTTGGCTTCATTTCTAAAACAAAAAATTATGTTGAGACTAATGGTTGTTCTGGGTCAAGCGTATTTTGAGATTAATGCCAATCATCGCTAATATGAAGGTACAGGAGAAACATAATGAATGTGATAACAGTTCCATTAGTCTAGCCACTTCCAGTACCACTTAATCATCGTCCGGTCTGCTATTTGTATCTGTTGTACTTTTGTCAGGGGAAATCATGCCTTATATCTTCAGTTATATAGACTAATACGGCGTTGCCTGGCTATCGTTGCGATGGTGACCGACGATTACTTCGATATACATATAGTAAATATTACGCTCCGTTTTGTAAGTTGTATCGTTTGAAGAAGAACTGATTTTTGTTAGATGGTAGGGCGTTTTCTGAGATTATCTTGCCTGTAAGGTGTAGGGTGGGTTGCTGTATTGTTTAATTAGCAAATCGATATGAGTGCTCTCCGATTAGAATATATTTTATTGTACGTCTTAAAACAAAGGCTGTAACAAATACAGTAAATCGCTTGCTAAACACGGTTCACGGTTTCACGGTTGGCGCAGTGGCTGAGCGATTGACTGCTGCGCAGCGTGTTGCGGGTTCGATTCCCGCCCAGGGCTATCATTTGTGTGATGAGCACTTGTGTTTGCCTTATGTCTGAGTGTTGTTTATCTATATATATATCTATTTTAAAAAAATGTATTTGTGTATGTATATCAGCTGTCGGACACCCATAGTACAGGGTCTCCCTAGTTTGGGGTCAGATGGCCGTGTGTGGAAATGTCCCCACATATTATTATTATTATTAAATATTAGACTGTGCTAATTCAAAAATCGCACATTCCATAATGGTTTATCCTAGTAATGTTATAAATTTATAAAGAACAAATCTTTATAAATTGTAGCCTATGTGTTATTCGGTTGTATAAGCTAAATTACTATAAAGTTTCATCAAAATCCTTTCCGAAGTTTTTGAGTGAAAGAGTAACAAACATCCATCCATTCATCCATTCATCCTTCCTTACAAACTTTCGCATTTATAACATTACTAGGATAAACCATTATGGAATGTGCGATTTTTGAATAAAGTGATGAATTCAGTATGATACAACTCGTTATCAGTGTATACAGCCATTGACGAATGATACGACTATAGTACCAGGGAATTATGACTCAGTTGAAGTTACCAGATTCCAAATACCTTCAGTTTCTAAGCTCTTTTATAGCACACAATTTTCAACTTCAGTTATGTTGTATTTAAGTTTATAATCAAATAATACATACAAACTGCCCGAGCATATTGTTCTGTTTGCACAAAACCTTACACATTCAATTCAAATCTACTTCTAACCTATGACCGACATGTTTTTATTACACAATATATACAAAAATGGTACATAAATCCGTCTGTCCACACAATATTGGCCGAACTACGCGATCGCTCGAGCCATTGATTTCCCGAAGTTAGTTCCGAATGAAATATGAACTCCGTTATGTCCGTATGCTCTACTTTGTAAGAATTCAGGTGTAGACTGTGTATTTCAGTTGTAAATATATTTGCTTACATTATTTTGAAAGGTTAAAAAATGTTTTTTGAAAAAAAAGAAAGAAAGAAAGACGTAAATCTAAATTAAAATAAAGAGTAGAGTCATTTGGTAAATGTTAATAAATATCACCTAGTAAATAGGTGTTTGGTCAAAATCTAAAAAACGAATTAATATATTGACAGAAAAGAAAACAGGACAAGTTGACGTTTTGAAAATCTTGGAATCCTTCATTTAAAAAAATTACATTATTTTAATAACTCATAGTGTGAATTTAATATGGTTTACCCTTAGATAATAGCACTTTTTCGTAAATAGACAGCATCAATTTAATTGAGCTTAATTATGCCAAAACTAGCAAACAATAATTCAGTTAATTACCTACGTCAAACGAATTTAATGTGCCAACTTATTTGGTTTCAGCAAAAACAGGTCAATAAACATTCAAAACGTATACTTAGAATTAATTTAAAATTAATCAGCATTAAATATCCAAAAATCATTAAATAATACCAGCGTATAATTACCCCACTGCAGGGCAAAGGCCTCTTCTCATACAGAGAAGGCACGAGCACTGATCACCACGTGCGCTCAAGGCGGATTAGCGATTTTAGACTTATATCAATTATAAGTCCAGGTTCCCTCACGATGTGTTCCTTCACCGATGTCCGTGATATCCAAGATAACCTTAGAAAGCACATATGAAATTGAAAAGTCACATTGGTAACTGCTCGTGTCACAACCTCGAGCATGAGAGGCGGGCGTCTTATAACCACTAAGGGCGAGTTCAGACGAACGCGATTTCTTCGCGATTCCAATGTTTCTAAAGAAAGAGCGATGCGTACGCGACGCGCGCGCTGTGTCGCGCCGAAAGAAATCGCGCGAAATCGCGCTCGTCTGAACGCACCCTCAGGGTCATCACTTACTCATCGATTACTTTAAAAATGGGAGAAATTTTAACGTAGGTACATTTTGACAGAACTAAACCTAGCATAGATCGAAGAGAATTTCGAAAAGTATATCGTTTTATTACAAAAATAAGACTCAATTTATAAAAAATATAAGTCTGTATGAAAAAAAACACCTTGAGCAAGCTTGGAAATTAATGCTCATGCATTCTCTGTACCTGTACGGGAGGAAATATTTGCCCTGCTGTGGGAAAATACTAGGCTGGTATTCATTAAGTTAGTTGCAAAATAAATTCCCTAAAAACATCTGTTCTAAAGATTCTAAAGCACATAGAAAATAAGTCAAATCTCAAACCTTTGTTGCAATCTATAATGTAGGTACACATACAGATGGAAAATAATATCATCATCATCATCATGTCAACCTTTAGACGCCCGCTGCTGCGCATAGGTCTCCGCCAAGGGGGGTTCAGCTGTAATCGCCATGCTTGGCCGATGCATGTTGGCGATCGCAGTAGGTGTTATGGTACTCAGAAGGACGCTGCCGCCCATCCTCTGCTCAATACCCTCTGTCACATTTTACGACACCCACGGGTAGAAATGGGGAAGTGCTATTCGCGGCTGGCACCACATGGCACACGGCGGTGTAAAAAAATATCATATAGAAACAATTATGAACCCTGTCAGGCATAGCGAAATTAAAAGGTATCTGAGGTGTACTTTACGAAGAATATTTTCTAAAAACACATCTCAAACCATTTATATTAAAATATCCAACGCACAGTCTACTCTTATGAAAGGTACTACACATAAAGTATATTACCCCATCTATTTTAATTCTCCCAATAAAACAGAAAGAGCATGTATTACAATGTTACATAACAAGATACAACCAATAAGAAACGTCCAAAACACGGTGTTAGCAAAAATGAATGCCCAGCTCAGAACAGAAAACATACTAATGGTATCATAAACTTACATATAAAAACCACTTTAACATGACCTATATTACATAAAACTTTAATACAAATGTGAGGTCAAGTTACGCCAGATGCGTAGATCCGAATGTACTATCGCGCCATTTGCGTTTATTGGCCATTTGGCCAGTTCGGAATTTGAAATCTGTGTTCACTCTAATTGATTCCTCCCCTTTCCATATTCTAATAAATTGGGTTCCGGGATTTATTTGCGTTAACGAATGTTTTTACCCTTTTTGCTCTTTTTTTCGAGAATTCTTTGCAATTAATTATCATTTTTACATTTTATTTCCAAAGCTGATAATGGTTTGGCTTTGTGCTATTTTTATTCTAACATAGACACTATTCTGATCATGATTACGTAGTCTAACAATTAAATTATAATTGAAACAATTTGAATGTTACCGTATGTTCTTGACGAGTGCGTCAAGATATGAACAGGAACAAACAATGAACAGAAACATCAAATGCCTACTTCCAAATCCTATACAGTAAAAGAAATATTAAAAAACCTCAAATTATTACATCTGAAAAATTCATCCGGCCACTATATTTGTGACGTCATAAAATTATATTACATTCGTTCGTGGCGGTCGTAGCTCGTAGCAGTTGTAGCGGCTACACTTTCATGGCGTAGCGGGGTGCTACGGAGGGTGGATGGGGGGGTTACTGACCGCGACATTTGTTGCCCGTCCACCCCGGGTGTCTTGGATAGCCGACTTAATGTACTTAACTTGTGTATGTGTGTGTGAATGAGGCTAGTGTGTGTAAATTGGGCTTTATTAATCTGTTGTGGGGATTTTACCTGACAATTTACTGAATAGGTTGTGGGTTACATTGTTTGTATGGACGCTACAATTAATTTAAGAAAAAAGAAAATTATACAAGTTTCGATAAAGGTAAAAGGGCAATTCATTAGACTATAGAAAATATGCTAAACACATTTTTCACTTAACTTCGTAAGCTTCCGCGCGGGTAAAAAACTAAAGTTTTTGCTAGCCGTGATCGTAAAAACAAACATGATTGCGAAGTTTGTCGAACTGTGCACTAACACTACTAACATCTCTTAAATTTATCATGTTAAAACTGTTCTAAATATATCTAGGAGATTGTGCTATAAATAGCCACACACATTTAAACTGGGGTTAAGATAATAGAAAATAAAATTAAACGAATTTATAAAACAAGGTTATAATTTAATTGCGTTTCTATATTAATATTATAATACAAAATTGATTGTATGTTTATAATGGATAAATAAAAAAAAACCTTTATTTTTGTATTTTATTAATAAGCTTGCATTTGGCTGCAGTTATCCTGATGATGCGGTTTAAGATGAAGCACCACCCCTTACCGATTTAGAAAATTCTTTCACTTATAAAAAGCTAAATTATTAGCAAGTAAGATAGATTTTATTTTATTATTAAAAAAACTAGGGTTCCGTAGGTAAGTTTACGCAGATGAAGACACGGGTAGAATGCTAGTTACCAATAAGAACTAATCATCTTAAAACGCAAGAAACAATTGAAGCATTGGGTGCAAGGAGTTACACAAAAAAGTGATTGAAGTTAAAGTTTTAGATGTATTATAAATTCTAAATAAATTAAGATAAATCTCTAGCGTTTTTAACATTAAGGATACAATGAGTCCACTATAAGATTCTAGTATTATTATTTTTTTAAGTTTGTTACAAATAAAATAACATATTTATTTAATACATGTTATCCGGCCTTGTTGCATCCAACCCGTAAATTAATTGGGCGTTCATATTTTAAAAGGTTATTAAGGCCTAAATAATAGCTTTGGGTGCTTAAAAGAATCATTTTTATTTTAAAGTAAATCACAGCAATCATTTGGCTTCATGATTAAAAGTTTAAACATATTTGTGTGTGTGTATGTTTTAATATTCCCAGAATTTGCTCGACTGAACAGAATCGTCAGACTGATCATCTGCAGGTCTCACTGACCTCCTCTCCTCCTCTAACTGGACCATCTCAGTTAGAGGTTCCCCTAGGCCTTGCCCTTGCAAGGTCAAAATCGACTCCGCTACTGAATGTCGAAGTGTCATTAATTAATTTGTTGTCCTACAACAGTGATATCGCTTCATCATTTTAACTCATTAAATGGAGAACAGTAGTAGTGTAGAATTGGGGTTCCTGGATCAAGGAGAATCCAGGAACCCGCAATTCTACAATTGAAAATGGGTTATCAATCAATCAATAAATTGATACTTTGGGGAATCTGTATCAGATGAGATCCAGAATCACCTAGTACATGTATAAGAATGAGGTAGCAATAAAAATAAAATATATATTGAATTATTTTATTTTAAATACCTAATTCGTCGGGTTAACTTCATCTTGCTTGATATAATTATCAAATAGGTAGTTAACATTGCCTGATTCTATAATAAATCAGAGCTAACATATTCTTCATACTTATAGATTGGCTAACTGCTCTCCAAACCGATGTCTATTTATCCACTACGGTTTTTAAACTGATAAGTGAATTTTGCCACCGGTTCGTTGTAATTGCCTCCAGTTCACAGCAGTTCGCTCTTGTGCGCGTGACCCAGAACTCCGTACTATCGTGATCTGCGATTCGGTCTACAATACAGTTGTAAAAATCAGAGCTAACATATTCTTCATACTTATAGATTGGCTAACTGCTCTCCAAACCGATGTCTATTTATCCACTACGGTTTTTAAACTGATAAGTGAATTTTGCCGCCGGTTCGTTGTAATTGCCTCCAGTTCACAGCAGTTCGCTCGTGTGCGCGTGACCCAGAACTCCGTACTATCGTGATCTGCGATTCGGTCTACAATACAGTTGTAAAAATCAGAGCTAACATATTCTTCATACTTATAGATTGGCTAACTGCTCTCCAAACCGATGTCTATTTATCCACTACGGTTTTTAAACTGATAAGTGAATTTTGCCGCCGGTTCGTTGTAATTGCCTCCAGTTCACAGCAGTTCGCTCTTGTGCGCGTGACCCAGAACTCCGTACTATCGTGATCTGCGATTCGGTCTACAATACAGTTGTAAAAATCAGAGCTAACATATTCTTCATACTTATAGATTGGCTAACTGCTCTCCAAACCGATGTCTATTTATCCACTACGGTTTTTAAACTGATAAGTGAATTTTGCCACCGGTTCGTTGTAATTGCCTCCAGTTCACAGCAGTTCGCTCGTGTGCGCGTGACCCAGAACTCCGTACTATCGTGATCTGCGATTCGGTCTACAATACAGTTGTAGATTCGGTCAACAAAACAGCTGTAGATTGAATATTGTGTTTCATTCACAGGGCGCCGGCGTCGAACTAGCAAAATTATCGCGTGTATAAAACAACAATATCATGTTCGATAGTTGCACAGCGTTGAATCGAAACGATGCGAGCCACCTGGCACACATCTTGTACCTACTTATGAATGCATAGGCTTTGCGTATAATGAGAAGTCAGCTTTTACTGGAAATTATAATTTATTATTGAGTAGCCGTATGAAAAAGTAAAGTTACTAGTACTGTTTATTATAATATAAAAGAATGTAAAAAAATCATAAAAAATACAATCGAAAACGAACTGTGTGATGTGAAAGCCCTCCCTCCGCTCCAATTGTATTCAATGCTGGATTCTATCTATAGCCCATACGATGCGTTTAGGATTTTAGGTAGGCACGCTAACTAAAGCACTACTTACTTGTCTTAACGCACAAGTTTCCAGATAGTAAAACTTAAAAATTCTTTCTCAAAACAGCCCTCAACATATTTATTATTATTATTATCTTCACAGCGTTCAAATAAAACATTGAAAAAATCGCATAGCATGTTGCATCTAATAAATGTATTCATCAAACTTAGGTACTTTTACACCAAGCGGTGAACGGATAATGTGAAATGATGTCATCCAGCTGTCGCATCGTTCGATGTATGGAACGTGCTACAGCTTTTTTATATATTAGCAACCGGGGAAGATAATGTCATCGGTGCCTTGGGTACGGATAGAAGTCGAATGCTAAAAACTGATAAACAACACAACTGGGAAATAGTGACTCCTGTACTTACCTATTCATTTAATATGCTTTTCTACGTGCATTCAAATTTTTCGCTATTATCCATTGCGCTGCCTTATATAGGTACGTAGTTCAGTGACTATTTAGTACATGTATAAGAATGAGGTAGCAATAAAAATAAAATATATATTGAATTATTTTATTTTAAATACCTATACAAGTTTTGATATTTTCATAGTTGACGGGTATCTATTCATTACTACATAGGTAGGTATACTTATAATTATTTACATAAACTTATATTTTAGAAAATTAAACATACATATGTGGTAAACGGTACATAGTTAATTTTTTTCGCTTCGCTCAGGTCGTGATGCAGGCGCCTCAATTTTATACACACAAATTATACCCTACTAGGTTTACAAGTGGTGCGAGCAATGGTCGCTTCAATAATATAGATGTAGGCCTAAGTTGACTCATTTTGTGAGTATCTGTTTCAGAATCTTATTATTATTTAAACGCTGTGAATAATCTTTTTCCTTTCACAGCGTTTAAATAAAAACATTGAGGAAAATGAATAGCATGTTGCATCCAAGGATTATCGTATATCTCCCAATCTTCTATAACACCTCCACATGAGAAACAAGCTGCTTTATCATTTGCACTATTTCCACAATAAAAAAATCCAGCGTCAGCCATCTCCATCACCAATCTTCTCCTCGAATCAGCCGTTGCCCAATAATGATTAAATGAAAATTCACGCTTTTTAAATGAGTTATACATGTCATAGCGCGGATTATATTTATTTTCAGACATATTCTGTTTACTCTCTTCCTAGTTATGGCTGCAGGAAATTATAAAAGCACAATGAGGTGTATAGATGTAGCTAGCAGCTTATAAAGATTAACACTGGTGAGTTGGGGGGGATAGGAAACTCTAATGTAAAAATTAAACAAGAAAATATTTATTTCAAAAGTTTATTAGCTATACACCATCTTTTTAAACATAAACCATTTTTTAAAGCACATATTGAATCATGATAAATACAACTATACATATCATGAGAATGTTCATATTTAATGTACAAGCTTAATAAATTATGACAACCTTCATCTTCTAAATTATTTATATTATTTTTTTTTTATTTCGTTAAAATTTTATTATCATGGCACCATTTATTTAAACACAATACATTTTTTAAGGCACATACGGAATTATGATAAAAACAATTATATAAATCTTCAGAATGTTTATATTGATCATATAAATGTAATAAACTAGAACAACCTTTATCTTCTAAATTAAATATATTACTATTACTATTTTCTAAAATATGCTTTAACCATAAAACTTTTTCTAAACCTTTAACGTAAACACATTTATCTCTTAATATATCGGAAACCAAAGTCTGGTAATTGGGATAAGGTACAAATCCTACACTCCAGTATATCTTTTTGTTGCGTTGAATCCAAAGAACTGCCTTCTTTTCGGATTCCGTTAAATTTTTAAATGGAAATGGTGGCTTAACTAAAAACATTTGTAGTTTTTTGTTACATAATATAGCGATTTCTTTTAATATAAATTCATTTGCTTCAGTTTTGAATCCTTGAATATCAACAACAGCAATCATGATAACCTGCGCACAATGTTGCTAAGAGGTTTGTATTCCACAAGTCGATCGTTTATAATCAAACAATACGCAGTTGTCTTATCTGGTATTGGTGCGGAACATTCAACTTCTAACCGTACGTCCACAGGACCGGTTTTTAAACTATCGTTTTGTCTTGAGCAATCTAAGATGAAAAGGGGGGCCTTTTCTTTAAAATCTGTTAGATCTAGCAACGGGTCTACAGGACTGTTGTAATACGACTGACGAAATTTCACATACATTTCATATAATATACTGTACTTATTCTCAGAAAACTTTAAACTCAAAGGTTCGTAGGGATAATATTGTGAATTCAAAAAGAGCGTTACGTTGGTCACTTCACAGTGATCGAATAGTGAACTGTCTTTAGTCCTATTATTTCTCCTATTAGTTTGCAAGCAAAAAATAACATATCTAGGCTTTTCCAATTGTGAAGCTGTTTTAACTGACCAAGAATGCTTTGTAGTTTTAGGGAGCAAAGGATACTCATATAAATCCCAATTTCTAAAAGCCATCTGAATAGGTTTATCTCTTTCTAAATGTTTTAAAAGTGTTAATCGTTCTCGATCTGACACTTTTATATGTGGCACCCTCCATTGCACTCTTTGTATATCTATTTGAAAATTAACAACTTCATCAGTAAGAATAACACTATTTAAGTTAGAGTTACTTCTACTCAAAATGAGTTCATGTTTACAATTTATCACAATTTTATTGTAATCTTCTGCAAACCCTAAAACCTTATTCAATGGTATCACAGCACTAAAATGTCCATCACTTTGGAATCCCGTTAAGTTCCAACCCCATAAGGCCGCAACTTTATTTTCTGCTCCATTTAATGAAATGTATGATTTTATTGTTGACGTAATTCCCGAATTTTTAATACGGTCTATTTCGATACCATTCATTTCGTATCTGATGTCTTGAAACAAAGACATAACAGGGTTATTAGTAAACGTAACAGTTTTCTTGATCGGGTTCCCATCTTTACCCAAGAGTTTTGCTTGACCTTCGACGTAAATTGAACTGGCTGATGGTAACACGTATATGTCTTGCTGATGTATGGGGATTCTGATTTCATCATTTTCTCTAAAGCTGTTATTGTAGGGATTGTATGAATGGATTTCATAACTTTCAATCGAACTGTCGAAATGCGGTAATTCAGTAATCTGTAGCATATTCATACTTTAAACCCAAGGGCTTTAAGAAAGTCTTTATTTGCTTTAGTCAATTTCTTAATTTTTTTATTACGTCTGTGCACCTTAGTGGTCACAGAAGAAATAAACCGATTAATTTTTACTGGACCGTTTTTATAATATACTATCATTTTGTTTTTCTTAAGTGCAGACGTAACTGAATATATTCTTCTTCGAAGTTAATACAGTGACCAAATTGATCAACAATCTTAACAGATATGGATGAAATAATATTTTTGTTCACTGGAAAGTAAATAACGTTTTGTGGAATCTCTATATAACCACAACTTAGAGCAGTATCTGATACAAATTCATGAATAAAATGTGTTGGTAATCCGTTGCAGTATGAACCGTACACAAGATCACATTCGATTTTGATCACAGACAGATTGCTAGTTTTAATTGCGATATCTGGTCTTGAATTAAATACTGAAAAGTATAGTAAACCGCAATCATATTGATCAGATAAATGAAGTGGTGGTTGAAAGTATGAAACTAATTCAGATTTATTTCCAGAGATGGTAACCGTAGTAGACATGCTTATATACTGGACTGTTATGAAAGATTCCATTTATTTTATGGCTTTTGTTGACCAAAAATTGTTTAAGAAGTTTAAACAAAGATGTCCACAATTAAAGGGATGCTCACGTTGTATATTTTCATAATTGTAGTTTACTTTAGAACCCACATATTTTATGAATTCCTTTGGCGGTTTAAGATTTCCGTAACTATCAAAATACTCAACATAATCGTCGTATTTTGCGTAGGCTACCCAGTGAGAACCAGAGTTTTTAGAACTATCTAAGTTAATAACCCCACATTCTTTTTTGAAGGGGTATTTAGGGAGCTCATCTCTCATAAAGACACCTCTAAAATATGGGATAGTATTCCCATACTTTAAAATGTCCAAGTTAGTTAAAGCTCTATTGGGTAGCCGATATCTTAGTTTTTTTCTTTTGATATGAATATTCCAAGTCCATGTTTATGTGGCTTAAGGTGTAGCCCTTTTCCTATGCAAAGAGCTTCCATTTTTTCATTATGTCTCTTTGACTCGGCTAACAGTTTTTTAGCCATCTTGAATTCATTTATGGTTTTAGCAATGCCAGCTGCACCACCCGCTAGAGCTCCAGCGGCAGATAATCCCGCAAAAATAGGGATTAAAGGTAACACTCCACCAGTTCGCGGTATAGGAATGACTCGTGGAAGTTTAATGGATGAATTATCGGCTAATTCTCTGGCGGCAGCCATAGCTAATTCTATTGCTACTTTTTTGCATTTTGGTTTTAATTTTTTCATTTGTTTTTTCGTTTTGGTAATGACACTCTTAAATTTATTTTTTAATCCTTTTCCAGGTGTAACTTTTTGAGAACACTTGTTGCTACGTTGCTACGTTTTTTTAAACCAGAACCAGTTTTAATTTTCATTGACATAGTGTTGTGTACTAAACGTGCTGCGAGTTTTTCACCTGGACTTGCATCCGAGGCCACTGCTCGTTCTTTCGCCATATTTAACAAAATTAAATCTGCCTTGTGGCGATCCTCTAAGTTTGATGACTTGTTATAAGCAATGTCGTGCTCCTTGCAATATTCGTCTAATTTATTAATACCTTTGTCTCCACGTCTAAGCCTTTTAATTAAGTTTGTGCCAGGCCCACAATAATTGTAGCCAAGTAAGTGTAACTCAATCGGTAAATTATTTATTACCCAATTGAGAAGACTGCTCTCTCCAATACACATCATAAGACTAATAAGTTATAGATTGAACACTTAATAAATAGTATTGTAAAATTAAGTGAATGAATTCGTTATAATTTATTCGACTTTTCAATCCAGCTATTCTCAGAAGAAGACAAACCTAACCATTTCACTAAAACTTTATTTCCTTTACTTCTTAGATTTTTTTTCTACTAGATATACATTGGAATGTTTCGTTTTTTGAAGCTCTTGTGCATAAAATGCACCTAAAATGGGGCGACCTCTGATTGTATCTTCAATTAAATACGTAACAGGAGTTGTATTTTGTATTTTTTTGATTTTAAATATTTCTGTTGACCAGTTGGGTGTATATCCCTTCTCAAAAGTTCCCTTATATTTACTAATACGCACATAGTCGTCTACTTTAAACTTACTTTTTGTATTTACGTTTTTTACCAAACTTATATATCTTTCCAGTATACGTTTTTTATTTTTACTATCTACATTTGCGGGAATTTCATCAATTGTTCGATGATGAGTGTGATTATATTTATAAACAACATTATCAAGAGTGTTATCTATCCATTTATAGTTTCCTTTTAAACTAAATTCTTTATACAGTTTGGATTTTAGTGTTCGAATAAATCTCTCAACTATTGATGCTTTTTTTGTTGAAAATGTTGAATAATGATTAATGTGATAAGATTTCATAAGTGCTTTAAATGTATTATTATAAAACTCAGTCCCATTATCAGTTTGCAGATTTTTAGGCACACTTCCTTTGTTTAATAACGTCTTGAAAGTATTACTAACAACATCTTTGGTCTTACATTTCAAAGGAAAGGCCCATGCATATTTCGAAAATGTATCAATAACGGCGAGAATAAATCTAAATTTTTATTTTCCTTAGAAATTGATTGCATATCTATCAAATCCGCTTGCCATAGATCATCTATATCTTTCATGATAACGTGTCTTCGTGAAAAGTTCACTCTTGCATTTTTATGAATTTCGTTGACTACGTCGGCTTTACTCATGTTTCTTTTTTGCTCAGTTTTATTATGTCTCTTAAAAAGTTTTATGCGATACTAAATAAAAGGCACATTATTCTTACTATTTATTCTTTAATAATGTCAGCTTCTTTTAATTCTTCAATTATTGAAAAAATTTCATTATCATGGTTTGTGTTGCCAGCATTTCTTGATGCAACTAATAATTGCAATCTCTCAACCAGTTCGTTTGGGTCATCCCAATAAACTAAGTCAGTGTTATTTTTGTATGTCTTGAGCTTTGGCAAGTTCCCTCCAAGTTTAGGGAGGGTTTTATCATTTGATATTTCGGAAAGCAGTGGTTTGATGATTGCACAGTATTTCGTTCCTTTATCGCCTCTTATCTGACCATTAGGATTAAAATCTCTTTTATGCACATTTGTAAAATGTAACATATCCTTATAGACAAGTTTATCTCTGTCAGATATTAATTTTAGATCAGGTTTTCTTCGAAGTAAAAGTTCTTTTAGACCAGGGGTTAAATTATAGGCTCTGTCGCCGATTTTAACCATAATTACATTATCGTTATTTAAGTTTTCTATTTTAGAAAAGAATACTTCTGAATTGCCCATCAATAATTTTTTGTTTTCGCTTCTTATCCCGAAAGGTATATTTACCCCATCATAAATATCATGGATATCATACCCTTCTAATGAAATTTCTAGGTCATCTGGTGCCCCCATTTTTAGTGACTTTTCAACTAATTGTTCAGAATCTTGTTTAGGATCGTAACAGTCTTCAAACTTCGGAAATGAGCTAGTATTATTGTCATCAGATATAATTCTGTCATTATTACTGAAAGTTGTATTTTCCGCATTCCTATTTTTTACTATAGATATATTCGAATCAACTAGGGTTTTAAGAGGATCTGCAATAGGTTTCAGCATTTTATCGAGTGACAAATTCATGGCGTATTCCTGGGTCTTCATTTGTTTTATTTTATTCTTTATGGAGTCTACTGACTTCATTAACTCTTTTTTAATTTTTTTTTCCATCTTACGTTAAACGACTGCATTCACTCAAATAAGAAGTAATACTAGTTATCATTTATATGGTATTCATAATTATATATTATATTAGTTTGCACCACCAACTTCCTTCAAATTTCAAAATATATCAAAATTCTTTCTGTACCTTCCATGAATATTCTTTGTTAACGAGTTCGAAACTGTAAGGATTACTCCAAAAACGTTTGTTGACCATATTTTTTCTACATGCACTTCACATGTAATTCTGAAGATATCATGTACATACATGACAGACAAAGATAAATTTATTTATTACTCGAAGTTAATGAAATTATCAAATGATTTTCTATATCTGCCATGTTTCAAGTTACAGTCTTTATTGATAGTCAAAAAATCGTATGGACTCAGCCATACTTTTGAACAGAGATTTTTGAATTTAGACCATTCCATATCTGAACTGACATGTTCATCATAAATATGTTTTAAGTTTATATCGGGAAGTACGGTTAAAATTTTAGAGCAATTATGAGAATTATACTTTATTTCAGAAGTAAAAAATTGTAAACATGTCTCACATAAATACATTCGTCCCTTATGGCATGTAACTTGTCGTCGTACTAAACGTAAAAGATTTTTTATCAAACAGTAATGACCTTTATTAAGTTTTTCAAAGTACAGTAAATTGATATGTTTATCTTTCCTGCAATTTGTCACATAAATAGGGCCAGTTATAGTGCAATGTTTATCTAATCCATAAATATTAATACTCAAGTCACAATTATTTTTTTCAAACAATTTTATGTCTTTATGTGATGGTGGAAATGAAATTCCTTGTATATTCAGTATTGTACTAAAATGTGGATAGGAATTGACCCTGCAAACATTATTTTTAGCTGGATATAATGCTGCAACAATGCTCCACAAAAAACAGTATTCATCATTATTATGTATATTCAAACAGCTCTTTGTATGTTTAATAACTTCTGGTAGCTCTAAATAAGTACCACCCCGCATAGGGCAATACTTATTTATGTTTATTTCTAAATGATTTATAGAAACAAATGACCATCCAGATTGAGAATGTTCAAATTCGGTAAATTTTCTTTTAAATGTTTCTATCACATTCAAATATATCTCATCAAAATCAGTATTATTGTATATAATTTCATATTTAGTATTAAATGACTTAAGCTGTTGCTCACCTATCGTAGGCAGTAAAAAGTAAGCAAACAGCTCAAAATTAACTTTAATACAGGTATGTCTCATTAATAACATTTGAATTATATTAAAAATATCTTTTCGCTTTTCATCTAAGAACGCCTCTGGTGTGAGGTACTCATTTTCTATAGATGGATTTAAGCGATAAGTCAGAATCCTGTTTTTAAATGCAGTAGCTATAATATCAACATTTTCAAAATTTGACTTTATTAAACAATTCGATTTATGGATATTCGTTCTCTTATGGTATCTGTATTTATGTTCAGGGATCTCAATTTTACATTTCTCGCAATATCTCTTTAATAAACAATTAGTCTCATTAATATTCATTTCATATTCATGTTCTGGGATCTTAGCATCGTATAAATCATTATTATTATAAGTATCTGAACTTGCTGGTGTCGCATTACTGGTTTGTGTAACTGGAAACAAAATAAATATAACACATTTTTATCGTACTAAATACTTTAATTAAGAGAGTAAGTGCTGGGTTACAAAAACATAAAAACTAATTAGTCCTATAAGATATTGTAATATTTAGGAGTACCTATGGAGTACCATTACGATTATTATAAAATAACTGATTACAATAATATATCATACCAATAATTGAGTATAATAGATAGGTACTTAATTATTGGTATGAATTTATAAACGTGGGGGTACAGCGCTTGAACTCCTGCCTAGTACTTTTAATGTATTCATTTAAGTGCCGCCAGGATTCCGAATCTTCATCAGTTTTATTCTTAATTGTGATTACTGAGTGACGCCATCTATTCACTGGTTGAATCCGCTCTATTTCATCACACTTATAAACTTTAAGTTCTATGTAGAACGCACCTTTCTTATTCTCGTCTATTTGACGGGAAAAACCATTGGCCAGTCTCCTTGTGATGTAGGAGTAAATCGGAGGCTTCCTCTCTACCGAGGGTACTTCTACCGCGTCGTCGTCGTCGCTGTCACTCCCAAACAGCTCGCGAGCCGTAGACTTGGTGACAGGAGGGATGGGACGAATAACTGGCTTGCTTTTCTTACTGGTAGACGGCTGGGCGCTGCACGTTGGCGTCGACTTACGTTTCTTATTTTCCTTAGGTTTGGCCTTCATCTGCACCTCGTCCGACGATTCGTCCTCCGATGGGAAAATATGGTCAGCAGTGTGTTTGGACCTAGAAAATAAAAAATAATAAATATTAGTTAGCATTCACATAAATTATGAATTGAGTGATTGAAGAAATGAATGAAAGTAACTTTAATGATTGAATAATAAGACAATGAAACATGAGGAACATGAATATTGAGTCAGTCAGTATCTATGTACAATCGATAAATTGGAATCATGATCCACGATAAGCTTATTTTCCTACAGACATCCAAATACACTTAGGCCGACAATCGCGTAAGCATGTAATAAAAACGTTACACATCTAGTCTTATTATTTTGACAGCTTCAAACGATTTGTCCTCGAAATGGGTCATGATTCAAATTTGTCGATTGTACCTACATGAATGGCCAGAATACAAAATAAAACAAATCAACAGTGTTTGGACCTATTACATAAAAATATTGGATAACATTTACATAAATTATGAATGGAGTGATTGAAGAAATGAATGAATGAAAGTTGCTTGAATGATTGAATACTAAGAAATGAAACACTGAATAGCGTATAGCAGGTGATACTTACATTTTAGAAGATTGACGAATTTTATGTAGGTAGGTACTTCCGTATTTGGATGTGACCGCTTCTAGCTGAAGAATTGTTGTGATCCCAGTCCCTGCAGATGATCTCTTAAATAGCACTAAATCCACGCCTTGGTATACCAAATAAGGAATAGGAGCACGGGTTGCTAAAATGCTTTGTCAGATCTACCACCCAAATACGAAATTGTTTACGTTGCAGAAAAATAACTTAGCAACATACCGAGATCATGCAATATAGACTTTATCTACTTCATCTAAGATATAATATAATAAAATTTAATAACACTGAAATATAGATATCAATATGATTAATTCATAATACATACTTATTACACCTGGGATTGTCTACCCCTTTACGATGGTAACAAATCTGTCACCATGTACCTCATGAAACTCGAAAGAATGCTATTTTTTTTTATTAGAGAATACATATATTTACTATTGAATACACGGGTGAAGTGGCGGTGTCGAGCTAGTTTTTTAATATGGATGAACAAACTGACACAAAAACTGATTTCGATGTATATATTTAATTGCAATCCGAAGCGGTGTAGCGCCGTGTTGTCTAGAGTGTAGAATTACATTTACACGTTTTGAAGTACTGATAATTTCGATGCAAATTTGAACTTTATGCCCCTTTAAAATGCATTTTTTTAAATTCTATATAAAGGATATAATCATGCGAAAAAATATAAAGAAATTAGTTTAATTCCATCAGCGAGGGCAAAAAGACGATATTCTAATATGTCGGTGAGTAATTTTTTTAAAATAAGTATACATATTTTTTTTTTTTTATGAATGTAATAACTTAAATGCTTAGTAATTGATTGAATGCAACCTAATAATTATATTGTTACATGTTTATATTCAATAATTACACGCTTCTAATAACTATCATTTGAATTTATAAATGATGTGTACCTCCTATAATATTATAAGTGACAAAATTAATATTGATTGTGTTATTATTATTTTAAGGACTATGAAAACGACCTCTTCAACTTCATTCCCATGAACAGGGTAGTGGAACAAAACAACGATAAACAATTGAACTTAGAAGGCCCTAGCAGCAAGCAACTCAAGAAATCTCCAACGGCTGCATTTACCTCTGTAAAAAAACTTACACGAGGTGCTAAAATTATAAGGATCGAGATTTATGATACTGAAAATTTCCCTGATCATTTAAGTTCACTATGTAATTGTGATGCCGAGTTATGTGTGCAGCATGTGGTTAAAAACGTTTTTTTGGACGATATTTATAAATCTGTTAAAGAAATTGCTTCAAAAGTGTCAGATATTATGTCATAAATAAAGTTCAAATTATTACTGAAAAGTTTTGTAGATTGGTATCTATAGATTTAATAAAATACTTACCGTTCAAAGATAATAAATAAGTTGTCAAGCAACTAGGTATGTAATATAATTAAATTGATTTTGTTCAAAATAAAAGAATACATCCCAAAAAAAAGTTCATTTTATTTCTACTATGAATCCCTATTTTTAATATAAAGTACTTAATAGAACAGTTTAGCGTGAATAGCCACTGTGCTATATAAGGCAGTGGCGGCAACATGAGCGCATTCCATATTCAATGCTCTGCCGCGCTGTGTCGTATAGAGTAGGCACTGCGTATATATGCACACTTGAATAGTGGAGTGATCACTACTGAGCATGAGGTCTTGAGTTCGATCCTATTTTCCATTTGTACCTATCTAATTTTTAGTAATAGGGCTGACCCTATTAAATGAGACTTAAACATAACTGAGGCGAAACGTAGTCCACACTATTATTTTATTTTTGAATGTAATTAATGATTGTTGAAATTGGGTGATTCTGGATCTCATCTGATACAGATTCCCCAAAGTATCAATTTATTGATTGATTGATAACCCATTTTCAATTGTAGAATTGCGGGTTCCTGGATTCTCCTTGATCCAGGAACCCCAATTCTACACTACTAACAGTAAGTGGTAGAGATGATGAAGTAAATTTATTTTTACACAAATTTGCTAATTATAATGTTGTAGGAGTACCAGTAACAGTACGGAGGCATTTCATACTCCGTAACAAGGTAATTTCGAACTGGCGTACATCGCACTCGTATGCTTTCTAACTAACGATACGTCGGCCTTGCATACTTCGCTCCAGTGAACTTTCGAACTGGCGTACATCGAGATCCTGAACTTTAGAACTAACATACGTCGATATTTCAAACTTCGACATTCAGTAGCGGAGTTGTCAAAATCTGTTTGAGACATTTAGCATTTTCTGCTTTCATGTAAGGCGTCAACGATATCCATGCAACAACGGCGTAGCGAAACCCTCTTAATAAATAACTATTACACCATCTAGAATCAATGTATCAAAATAAATTTATGTCATATGAAACTACATGGCACAATGCTTAATTTGATGCAGTAATATCAAAACGGACATTAGGTACGGATCGCTCTTGTTGCACCCAGTGCTTCAATTGTATCTATTTTGAGTTATTCTTGCATGCACCTTAATTAAGCTTCCCAAAACGTTAATTTACTACAAATGTATACACAAGACGCAAATTAAATCGTGCACATTCGCACAACCCTAAACTACGAACGGGGGTACATATGACCGACGCCTCACCCCCTCGGGGGCGGGTCCGGTGGGGTGAACTGACCGCCACCCTCACCCCCAGGCTTATTTACAACGGATTTTATTTGCACACGACATGGCCGAACGTACCCTTACTTTGTATGTTTTATTTTAGAATTTAGGTGGTTCTGCGCTTGCTAGTTTGGTATTGAGTAATTAATGTACGTAAAAATGGAATTCCGAAAATAATAACGTAATGACCAGTTTGTATGACATCCTGCTTAATAAAAATAAATGTAACTAACAGTAACCATGTTATATTTTTGGGTTGTCAATGATATATTGCAATATTAAATTATATTTTGCGTTAATAACATTTAGTGGACTGCTGTACAAGCAGGTATATTTCTGAACAGAAAGAAATGTTTTTGATATAACATGTAAATGGTTCATGATTGAAAAACATGGATTTGATAGTACACTCAAAATCACAATATGCCATTACTTTTAACGATTTTGCCGAAATTATGTCAATATCTGTAAGTTCACATAGCTAGTCAAAGTTAAGAATACCCATAGAGGAAATAATAAAGTAGACAGATAACAATGTCGTGTACGTATTATTATTCGAACAAGCAAAGACCTACTCTTTACGCCACAAATAACTACGTTAACAAACTAACATCGCAAACATACCCATGTCGTGGAATAATTGGACCTATTCGTGCAACTCGAGAAAAATACCAGCCATCTCCTCAAAAATATGTTACGTCTGTACCAAACCATTGTCCTTTGAAAAAAGAATATCGCATAACGAAGTTGAGTTCCGACTTTATATCAAATATCACGCATGACGCGACTCCCCCCTGCCTCCCCGACGTAGGAGGGCAATAAAAAATAATATATTGGAATATGTTGGAAATAACAGCGTATCATCCTTCGTGGATACCGTATGAGGACATTCGTACAGACGAGTCCAGCCTCCTTTTATTGTCTCGGGGAACTGCTGACGTACGTAACGACTTCTTGTTTGTTATATGTATGAATAAAATTATGCTGCTCCCCATTACAATAGACAGGGTAATAAGGAAAGTCGGCCGGAAAATTTTGATGGTTTATTAAAAATGTGTAACGTTTCAGAAATATGGAAAATAATATTAGATATTGTGTTGAGTATTATGAGTATTTCTTGATTACATTTCGCCTTATACAATATATATTATAACGTCATTTTCCACAACCCCAATTACATAAAAAATAAAATCAACCACTCACCTTCGTTATCAAAACACAACATCACAACACATATTTGCACCTCAAACTCAAAACTGGATACATCACTTAATCAATTTCAAATCCGAACTGATCGATTGCGCACACGCATACCGGAGACTGGATCGTTAAGGAATGAATCAGAAAGTAAGGTACCCCGCGGGTCAGGTAGCGGGGTTTAAGAATTACCGGCGCGTTAAAGGGTTAACTGACAAAAGGTGTAATTATTATTAGAAGGTTAAGGGGTACACAAAAGAAACGAGACGGTCGCAGGGTTATCTTGAGGTTGCTGGCATGTTAGTCGGAAATGTGTTTTAGTGAGGCTAAATTAATTTAGTCTTAGTCTGTGGTAAGTTTAGTGTTTCAAGTTTTCGCAAAAGTTCATGTAGTGTTGCCCTCTACATTGTTGTTTCATGTTTTTAGTACATATTTAAATTAAAAAGGCTAGAAGTGAAAAGTGCTTCTTCTTCTTTTAGAACCGATGGCTATTTATTAAGCGCTTAATTGTCATGCATATTATTTTTTGCTTTTAATTAAAACTAAATCTATGAAGCTCGGAAGGCGAATTGGGGGTGTTTGCATGTAAATTAAAACCCACTACCTATTACGAGTATCGTATAAAGACATATATAATATGTACCTTTAAAACGAGATAAAATTGACGGAAAAATACATAAATTTTAAGTTGTTAATGTTGATAAATAACAATAAGGCAACATTTGCAAAAACTGATGTTCTTTGAAAAAGTTACTAAATATAAGTAATGGTTTGTATTCCTTCTTTATAATAATTAAATTGACTTGGTTTACGAGACTGCTGAAGTCCGCCTTAATACCTTTAACGTTTCAAAAATTTTAAATAAATAAATGTTTTATCCCAGTACCTAGACAAGCACTGTGCATACATGTTATTGCAAAATTTATATATATATATATTTTTTTTATTTATTAGGATGAATCTCACTGTAAATGAACTTACCGGGTTGTCACCAGTCCACTTACTCGTATCTACCCACTTAATTTCACTGCCAAATTGCACTTAAAAAAGTCCATGATAAAATACAAAATACTTTTACAAAGTTTTAAAAACATTAATGTTTTCGCAAATATAGTTTACCTGACTACACTTTCACGTGTGAACCTACCGACTGTCATCTTGCTAAAACTAACCCTTCATATGATACGCAATTACCTGAAACGACCCGACTCAATAATTCATTACCGAACAATACAACATAAACTTATTTTTCTAGTAATAGTAATAACCCTTTTCGCGCTGTCTATGGGATCCCTTGCGAATTTTGACACAAATAAAACACCCGTACCGAACACAAATATTTAAGAAAAAAAAAACGCGTCCGCTTTTCGAACTTTGTCTCTGGTCATAAATCAGTTTGGAAATAACAAACCGTTGCAGTTATACGTTAGATATTTGAACTAAAGCGTAATCGATTGATGCTTTAAACTCTGACATTTCCTGGGATACATAATTTTCATTTAATTCAAAAACATCGTAAAAATACCAACTGTTAATATTATAAATCGGTACATTAAAAATTTTACATTAATGACTCTTTTATTTTACTTTTTTGATTATTAGTGTGTTAAAATTTTATTATTTCTAGACAAACAGCAAAGAAACCGCTTTATTCTACAATTAGACCAGTTTCATTGTTAACCACACAACAAAAAGAATCCTATAATTTGTCGAGAGGTGCACTTATAGATGAAAGATTAGATTCAAAGGTAATTTCGTACTTAACATGTGCCACTAACTGTGCTGAATTATTCGCCTAATTTGCTTTTATAATGCAGATATCTGATCAGATAACTGAAGAGTCACTTCTATTCCCGTGATATATCAGACCGATTGATAAAGATTACTTGAGTATTCGTTGAATAGTATTGTGTTCAAGAATTAAAAAAGCTATTATAAAAGAAAAAACAAGATAATTATTTAGAAATTGAACATAAATGAGAAAAATGTTAACCTCAGCTTTTACAATAGGCTAAATAAATTCACGATATATACATAATAATTTAGGTAATAAAAAATAAAAATAAAAATAATAGTTTAGGCCTATTCACAAACATTTTTTTAAAATTGTTTTTGATAATTTCTCCTCACATCTAAAGCGAATCTTGTTACCTCCACATTATTCATCAACAGTATTACGTCAGGATATTCATATACCCATCACTAGTGCTTCCATTAAAACCATAAAAGAGCTCTAAGCTCGCATCTGCTCGGCATAATAATCTACAAGCGAATTAGAATAGGACCCTCTATGCAAAAATTTTATAGCGTACAACCCTATTATCATATCAGGTATACGCAAAAATTGCAACAATTCATTCAAATTAATAATAAAATAGTAAAAGTGGTCCGTGAGCGGTGTAAGGGTTAAGTCGGTATTGTAATGGTGAATGGGGTTCGACTATTGCGTGTTTTCTAACGGTATTCGGTATCATAATGTGCGAATTATACCTCGTTATGATACGTTTTAGCGTGATTATTATGGTTATGAATATTGATAATGTAGCAGGATTGGGAGAATCTAGTAGATCAGGATTTATATTTGTGAATATAATATAGACACAAGAACGGAATAAAAATTATTCTATTCTCCAAATACTCAATTTTAAGATGCCGTTAAGTCTCAGTCACTTTGACATAAAGTGATAGAGACAGCACGAGACTTTAAACCATCTTAAAATTTGGTAGCGTTGGAGTATTTGGTCATAAATGTGCCAAATTTCAGCTAATTCCGTTCAACCGTCTAAGCTCGAAAGAACTACCAACATCCATCCATTCATCCATCGTAGTAAGGTTTCTTAAAAACTTTTACCAAAATCCATATCCATAGAACATAGATCTTCTGAATTTGTAAAACTCAATAGCGTGTAATTCAAATAGGTATATATTTTAATAATGAATCATTAGCGAAATTAGTTAAATCGATCAGACATCATAATTATCGAAAAGGTCGTTTAGGGTCATGAGAACACTCTGGTTCTGAACAATTTCACACCAATCGACTCTTAACATCGACAAATATTGAACAATTGTCGAAAAAAATACAAAATCGGGGGAAACAGGGTTAAAATGGCATGTTTTGGGGTAAAAAAAGATTTGTGATATATTATTTTGAACAACACTAATTATATTTGTATAGGTTTATAGATATGGGGTCATTTGGAGTTTTTTTATTTTTCTTTTGGAATTGATAGGGTTTAGTATTTTGGCGTTTTTCAAACTTTTTGGTAATAATGATGGTTAATTTATTGCCGTGTCATGAACCTATGAGAACGTTTAACTGATATCCTTTCCTTATTTGAATTTCAATTTATTTAAATGATCCGTGTTTAATATTGTTTGTTATTTTTTTAATACCTAATTAGTGAAGGCTTTACTTAGCTGTCTCTTAATCTATTGTTTTTTTACGTCAAGTGAGAGTAAAAACGATATGAAGAGTTAAAAAATGTTTTTTATAAATTATCTTTTACAAATCGGAGAACACACAAACAATAATTTACTTTCGGCTACACGGCCAAAACTAACAATAGTAACAACAGCAAAACGTCAATTCAAAATCCGAACACTCGAAATTCTTTTTTCAAATAATTTTGTCACAAAAAAGTTGTACAATCAATTCTATTTGTACAGCGGCAGCTTACACCGCTACCAACACTTCGGACTGTATTTTTTTTTTCTAAACCATTGTAACTTTTTGCTAGAGTCAACGAGTGCGTTTTTTTTCTTTTTTTACAAAATCCTATTTCTCGGATTTAAAAGGATTTAGACACTGTTGTGGCAACAGTAGCGTTTGTGAAGAACGATATTTGTTTTGATTTAGTGTTTTTATTGTTCGGTACTTTCCCACGGATTTGCGATGTTTTATTAATTATAGTTATGTCAAGATAGGATAGAAATATATTGTAATCCCTTTGTGAGTTTAGTTTTTGTAGTTTCTATTTTATACTATTATAGGTAATTCCTATCAGTTTGACTGTCTACTGATTAAAGTTCTTAATAAATAAATACATTCTTTTTATTCTTAGAATCGAGTAGCTTTCCTAGCCCCAACAATTTCATTATTTAAATTCCGATTAATAATGCAATATTCAGGATATACGCTGACACCTACAAATAAAAGAAAATCGAAATACAATATTCATGATCATCAAAAATTCCGACCCTTAGAACCCAACCAATTTTCGAGCCGAAAAAAATCGCAACAAATCCTAATTCACCCCAGCGTCCCCTATTATTGGGATCCAATCTTACGACCCGATACTTGGCTTATCAACATTCGGACACCATAACAGGCATTCGGATCCTCATCCATATTTTAGGGGGAGCACACCCCGTTTGGTCAACTGTCAGTAATGATTTGCTGCCGTTTCCCAACCAAACGCCCCCAAGAAAATTTTCCAACTAACATTGAACCATCATTCCGTGGGATATGTAGAGGTAAAGGGATCAAGTCATACTGGATAGTTCCTAGGATCAGGGGCGTTAGAAAAAGTTAGATTATCTACTATTTTTTCGGACGCACGGCTGCCGGGGTGGATATCGGCGGAAAATATGGCTTCCTATTCGTATATATTTTGGTTTTTTGTAGTTTCTCTATTTGAACATTTTATGGTGTATGTACTTTGTGATGGATTCGTGATACCTACCGTATTTTGGCAAGTTTTCCTTTACTTTCATTCTTAAAAAGGAAATCCGAAAAGTATTATGCAAATGTCATAGGAGCTACAGACAGCCCACTGCACAAAGCCTGCATGCAGGCAGATGTGACAACAGTCCTTGTGTTTCTGAACTACCCTGAGGTCGCTTCAAACAGGACAAAGTAATTCGGTAAACCAGGCAACCTACAAGAGATCGGCTGTAACATCAACGCACTGCTGGCCTTTCTTGTAGAGTTGGGGTGGATCGAAAGATTAACTTTACCCACCATTGGGGTTACTAGCCTGTTACACTTCAGTAAATATTAACCAAAAATTTTGCCATACACCGAGTTACAAATTCAAAACTTCCACGGATCAATGAATAGGTAAGTGACATATTTATACCGAAAATGAAGTACACCTAATATCGACCATTATGTACACAGCCATTAGCCAACAATCACAACATTTCGAACACATTATTAACGTACGCAATCGAAACGTCACCACCAGACGTAGGTTTTCGTTGCACAAACAAACATTTAAGAATATTTGGCGAACGTGCATGGAGGAGTGAATGGAGTGCTTAGTTAGACGCACATAATTTGTCTCATATAGCTTCACTATGATGAAACATGGAACTTCGTCCACTAGACATTCCTTTATATTTGATGATTGATGAATTATTTTTTTCTTTATCTTCTTCTTAATTGTCCAATGTGATTATTGTTTTTTCTTTTATGTATTGAATCCACTCTGACGTTAATTACAAAAGCGTTGCAAACGCTATTTCCTCTCGTTAAATTAAATTTCAAATGTTTTTTTTTATGTATATTACTATAACTCAAACTCAAAATCATTTATTTCAATTAAACCATTTACAGGTACTTTTGAATTGTCAGAGTCAGTCAGTCAGAAAGTTGAAGCTAGCTGCTCGTTCCAAACAGTAGGTTTATATGGAGAAGAACGAGCAAGAAACTCCATGAACACTCTTTTAAAATCAATAATATTTTATAAATTTAGGTAACATCATTCATGTTGAATCTAAGGGTACAATGTGAGAACAATGTAATAAGTCTTGCATGTTAAAAGAGGTCTAGAGAAAAATATAGTTATAATAACAATTCAAACCAAAATTTAAAATAACCGTGGCAGCAGCGAGGTAACATGTTGCTAACTATTAAATTACTATTCTTATGAATTTAAGGTTACGGGGTAGTAACTCATCCGTGCGGTAACTCTCCATTTATGCATCCTCTCTGTTATCAGCGAAGCAACGTGACACCGCCAGTGGCCGACGGATTCGGCACGGCAAATAGCATTTGTGGGTTGACAAACAACTTGCTTCGGCTATCCTGTTTCTTACCTAGTCCACGGAATAGGATGGAAGTTTTTGGCAATACTGGCGAGTTGGCTAGAATTATTCAATGCGTATAAGACTTCCACTAAACTATTTTAATGGCATTGGATTGGATGGCAAAGAAGTCGACGGCCCACCTAATTTTAGTGTGTCATGTAAGTACCTGTAATGTGTGTGACTTTTTTTTGTATATCTGTTTTTTTATGTAATTTTTATTATTTGTGTTTTATATCTCTGCTTGTCGATATCCAACTATGCTAGTAACCTAACTACTAGTTTAAGTCCTACTCAATGCAAGTCATAAGTGTGATTAATACTTTTAGCTGTTTCAGAAAAATTAACATTTAATTATATGGTAATTATCTACTTACACATTCCATGTTGACTTATCTATATCTATATCTACCTTCGCTCAACAAAATATTCTAAAAGTATCCAAAATACTCGTAACTTTATGAAAATAATATTTTCCATAAAAGTATCTCTTACTAATGTAAATACATTTGGAAACATTTATAAGGCAAATGGTTATATCAAAATATTATTTACTCAAGACTGTTGAACCATCGCAAATAAGTTATCATAACTTGTTATAACGAAAGAAAAAATATGTTCATGTTTGTTCGCCTTCAAATGTACAAAACTAGCTGGGTACATAGAGTACTTATTAGATAGAAGCGTTAGAAAGTATTAGTAATATAAAGAAAATTAAAATTTGTAAAATACGGTGACATCACTACTAAAGAAGCATTTAAAATTAGAACCATAAAATATTTAGTAATTTATTTACATTTAAGAGAAAAACAAATACTGAATAATTATGAAAAAAGCAGACGTATATTATTTTGAACACCCAAACAAGAAAATGATTCATATTTTCACTTTTCAGCTCATATTGAATACTAAAATAATGTTTTTCGGACTTATGTCATACTACTTAAATGTTGAGGTGTGCTAACCGTAAGTCAGTAGAACCACTACTAAAAGTTGCATGTATCAGTAGACATAAGTCTTTTTAAACAATCAAAACACTTCCACTAAACGAAAAATAGATATTTAATTGCTAACCCTATGAATTAAATTTACATCTGTTTTGGCTGGTTTATTTCAACTACTTTATAACCATAAGTTGTAGTGTGCTTTGGAATTGCAATTCACATTGCACAACTTAATTCCCCCATCTCCATTCCATCACCGGACGAGCAGGAATACGGCGGAGTGTCACCGCTATACGGTTGAAGTTCCACGGTCTCGAACCAAGCGCTTCCACATTTCTTGTGCGAACTGCCCGCCTCTCTATTACCCGATACATATAAGCTGGGTATCTTCAAAGCACGAGTAAATCGGTTTATCCTAGGCAAGCGTGCTCCACCTTAGGCCGCTTGATCAATTAAGATTAGGTGAGTTGCGGCCAAACGCAAGCCTATAAGAATATTTAAAAAAAACACAGTAAAATATCGGTGATATCACAAAAATGTCCTCATAGAGGCGCCACGTGAATAGGCACAATACTAAACCCCCGCACATTCCCACTCAAAGTCCAGACAGTCAATCACACACGCTCGACGCGTCTTCACCTCGCTCCGTCTACCGGAATAAAAGCCTCACATGACCTGAACACTGAGTCGCTTCTGAATGTTTTGTTATCTATGTCTTTGATATAGTTGGATATGATACCTATTATTAGTGGAGCGTAGAAGAATAGTATTGTGTGCGTGTGTGTGTACAGTATTGAATCGTAATGTAGGTATAATCCTGAACTTCCTACATACACTAATAAAATTGATCTCAGAGAATAGAGGATAAACCAATAATTTGTCTCTTTTATTATTATTTCTTTTTAACTTTTTTACGTGTTTATGTATTTATTTATATAGGTAACTAACGGCGATACATATAATATATTACGGAATAGTGTATTACAGTATCGTATAGATAAAAATAGGATTTCCTGTTTAATTAGGATAAGTAATCTTACAGAGTTTTAAATCCTAACCATAAAAATTAAAAAACCTTATATAGACCACCTTGTACGCACCACGGACGTAAGTAACACACACAACACTAATTCATCGATACCTAAATTAATTATTTGTGTACTTCGTAATTGGTGTAATTTTCTGTAATGTACATATTGCTATTTTAGTTGTAAGCTGTGAAGTTACCCGAAATAAATAAATAAATAAGTATAATTGATTAAACATGCAAACGGACTATAAATAAATAGACCATGTAAGTTGAAAACATATGTACGCAAAATACGCGCTGAGACGTGGAGTTGCAGACACCAGCCCGGTATACCATACCATACCAAGTTGAAAACATGATAATTCATTATCTAGAGTTGCGTGAAAAGAAAATGTTACTATTTTCTTATAATTAGTTGATTATAGAACCTAGGTGTTTGTCTTTGCGCCTTATTTTTTTTTTCACAACACAACTATGTATATGCCATTGAGGGAGAGTGGAGAGGTCTTTGCCCTGCAGTAAAAAAAATACTACCTATATGAGCTCAACTATCGAATTAACAGACATAATAGTTAAACCATGACAGAATAACTCCAAGATTCATGTTAACAGTCGACAGTCAAGCGGATATTACAAGTTTACAACTTGTAGCGTGGTCTTTTTAACAATATTGTTTACAATTTAATTAATAAAATAGCTCATCCCTAATTTTTGTGAACTCATTTAGAGATCCGGAAAATAAATCTATCCTTTCCGTGATTTCGTTGAGCGTATGCAAGGTGCGCGGCACAGGCCATGAATGACATCACCATAAACTTATAATGAAGATCCGTATCTAACCGTCATTGACTTCCCACTTAACCGTCCAAACGTGCAAAGCAAACAGTTGCATCTTTATTAACCCTTCGATAGTCGCCAAATCCCTATCTCGTGAGAAACACGGAAGACTCAACCCTGCACCTGGTATCCCGTAATAACAGTTAGCAGACAAAGGAACCCTTTGATATCCGCTGCGGGTCAAAAGGACCCTAAGAAAGAAAAGGGTAATCAAGGGTTAGACAAATGTCAGGTGACGACAGATGCTTCCTAATTCGCGTGAAATTATTTTTCTTTCAATTTAGCGCCATGTTTCTGATATGATCTCACGTTGGTTGATGATGTGTGAAAATTAATAATCCTTTGAGTTTCTATTTTTAATGTAGCGATGGTTAGATTAACGGTTATTATAGAAAGTGTACATGGTAGTGATACATTTTAATCTATACTAATATTATAGGTAAATGCAAAAGTGACTTTGTTATGCTTTCGCGGTTAAACTACTGTACCTATTTAATAATAATGTAGGTTTGATTTAATTCGGGTAACAAAGACCAATAACATATACCTTACAGACTGTCATATATATTTGTAATAACCACATAAATATTAATAAACTATTGTACACGAAGTGACGGTGTCATAATGATTGCGCTGCGTAGTATCGCGTAGTCTTCCGCGGAATTGCCGATACACGACACCCTTCGGCCAAAAGTCTTCATTGAGGAAGGTCTTAATATGATGAGTTGGAAATAGCACCATAAATGCCTTTAAATTCGTGTTTTTGAGACTAAGCTTGAAACCCATGAAAGGCTATAGGCTACTTTTTAACTCGCGACTTTGTCTGTATCCACGATAACCCTCTTTCACATGGATGAATTCGCGGGCAAATGCTGATGTAATATAAATTGTTATTAGAATAATAATTCAATTAAAAAGATTAATACAATACTATCAGTGTATGTGATGTTCACTCGTGAAATTACCACAAAAGTAGATAGTAGTTATTATGTATAATAATTTGGTATTGTAGCAGACCTAGTTAAATCCTATGTAAATAAATTTATTATTATTATTATATTATTACTACCTGACACGGCAAACGTCGTTTTGACATATACATGATTTCTTATCACCTAGGTGTGTAAAAAATAGTAAATTCTCAGACCTACCAAAAGTACACAAAAGAGTTCATAAAAATCAGTCAAGCCGTTTCGGAGGAGTTCGGTAACAAACACTGTGACACGAGATTTTTATGCATTAGATTTTAACACAAATTAGAAAAATACTTTACTAGCAATAAGCAAGAAAAGCATACGTGGAGTATTATTTTATATCATGCTAATTTACACGTTTATTTATTTATCTAAACTTTATGCGCAAAAGCACAATGCGGGCTTAATTTCTTAGGCAACGGACGTTATTTTTTATAATTTTAAATAGGTAATTTAAAATAATATTCCAGTAAAAACACAGACGAAAGCTTTAAAAAAATACCATCTTAATTTTATTAAAGAAACATACCTTCCACTCACAATACACCCACAATTCACGTCAATCTTCGATACGAAACCACTTCAAGTAATTAATACTCATTGAGAACATCGGTCAACCCTCCAAACGTCAAAGACCGGATATAAACTAACCGCCTTTTCTTTACGCTTCACAAAAAACGACGCGCGACGAGCGCAAAGGGTTGGCAAGAAAAAACGCAGAATAAAAAAACTACCTTGGCAATGTTACGCCAATTTTGCTTTCAAGGGAAATTAGATATCCTCATAGGGCGTTTGTGCACTACAAGGAATTTTACTGTCCGGCAGTCCGATTTTGGAATTGAACCTAATCTGAATCTACGAGACTCTGTATCAGACCGTAAAAAATCGGACTGGCGGACAGTAAAATTCCTTGTAGTGCACAAACGCCCTTACAATGGAGACGGGCTTTAACCCCTTTGTGCGTGTGGGAAAAATTGCGAGATCGTATTATGTGTCTTGGTAACAGCAATGTGTTGTGTCTTTAGCACCTGATTCGACATCTGAGGGTTGGCGGCACCGTTAGGTTAACTGGATCGCCAATCTGGTGGCTGTCAGTTGCGTTGCGTAAGATAACGGTGATTTTGGAGTGATTGTATTTGGGAAGATGTCCATATGCTTGGAACATGGAAGGGTTACACATTTTAAAAGTGGTGAAAAAACAGTTAGGTAGGTACGTTTATTTTTATTTTTAAATACGAACCTATTTATTCCACTTTCATAGACACTGATATGTGATTTCACAGAAAAAAGTAATATCTTTGAACGATGGAACCGATTTTCTCAAATCATTACTATAGCTAAGAACACTCTTGATCGAGTCACCTTTCCAACAAAAAAACTGAATCAGAATCAGTTCAGTCGTTTGGGAGTTACGATGCCACAAACAGACACACAGATGGACACGTTCAACGTGAAAGATCCCTCTGTTTTCGTCAGGGGTTAAAAACTCGCCCGAGTAGTGCGAGTTTTACGACTACTCCCTACCGAAAATCGAATCAATCTTCACCTGAAATTCACCATTATGCTGGTACTTCACTTGGCGTATATTACGAGTAGGTATGCAAATATTGGCCTTATTTGGATTAAGTATACATAATCGACTTCATTTCAATAAGTTAAGGGTATATTTTGTATTAACCAAGTAACGCAATTATTTGTACGAATACGCCAAGTAAAGTGCCAGTATTACACACAGTAACCTTCAACCTATAACCAATACGCTCGCAAAACGTTAGCATGTAAGCGCAACATCAACCCGTCAGAACCGCGGCTAGGTCGCGGTGGCCCCCGCACGTAATTTCCCACAGGATACCTCTCAACAAGGATGACTAATGCCCGCCGGACGGTGCTCAGTTCCTACTAGGCATGGCGCTCAACACTCGCGTGCCCTTTTTATATTGGTTTTATATATTTTAGTACTAGTATTGAAGAGTTATCGAGAAACAAAAAATTATCACAATTCTTCTTTTTCAAACTTATTAATATTATGTATTCTGTGTACTTATGTTTTATAAAGATACAAAATTAATTACCCGTTAAAACACGCAAGTACATGTAATCCTAATTACGAGTTAAAACATTTATTGAAACAGTAAAAAAATGCCATAATTGTATACATACTTGTAGTACGGGTGAGTATTCAAAGCTTATCTCATCGAATCGTTGCTTAATGGAAAATGTATTTAATGAATGAGAACATTCTAGGTAGGTTTTACTTGAATGAATAATACTTACATAATGTCTATGTAACAATATTGTTATTGCCTTTCTTGACCTTTTAATTACAGTAAGTTTATCAGCTTTTTCTTCATTTTTAACCGACTTCAAAAAGGAGGAGGTTATCAATTCGAAAGTATATATATATTTTTTTTTTATGTATGTTCAGGCATAACTCTGTCATATATGTCGGATCGTCAGTGAGCGATCAAAGAGGAGTGCCGAGCGGTATAGTACATCGTCAGGACTATAGGCGTTCCCATTATCGATAAACAAGACCTGTAAAAACAATTACACACTATTAGTAAAGAGAACACAATACAAATGGTAATCAGTAACAAGAATAAAGTAAGTTCAAGGTACAGCAACAATACAATACAGTTAATCGAACAGACCATTAAGGTCCCACAGTTCGTACAGTGGCGAAGCCACCCAATGATAAACGAACAAACCCTTAAGGTTCATAGTTCGTACAGTAGCATAAGCCACCCAAATACAAAGTGTATCGCTCGCTAGCAGCAAGCCTATACAGCTATGTGAATATACAGCAGCGCTGTACCAGGTAAACCGACAGTATTGTCGGGAGCAGGAACTCTTTACTGAGTCGAATCCGAGGATCGACTGCCATACTTACGGAGTGCACGCTCTTTTATAAGGCGATGCCCCCCACCTTGCAACCTCTCCATACAAGTCTATCCATTGGCGCACGGAAGTGCGTCACGCGTTTACTTGATATAAAACACTACAATGTACTAAATCTAATAAGATTTAATTATAAAGCAATCAAATACCACACTAATAATTGTCATGAATAAACAATAGTGATTTCATAAAGTAATTCGTTTTACATTCAAAGTAACGTGTCAACAATTGTTTTGAATAAAACCATCGATAACAATTATCGAAATAAAGTAACCACAAATCAGTGTACATACAGTGAGTGCTCAATAAATCATGTTTTGAATTAATAGACAATATTTGATAGTAAAATCACATAAATTAACAATAAGAACCACAAATCATAACAAATTTGGTTACACCCACAATTGTGATTAATAAACCGTCTCCGACATATATATACTGATTTGCGAAATTCTTTTTTTTGTTCGTAAGGGGTTTATTTCGAAAGGGTCCTATATAAATTTTATGAAAATTGATACAGCCTTTTTTGAGAAAATCAAGAAATTGCCAAATAAATTACTTAGACGACGTTTTAGTTTCTTCAATCTTTGGAGGACTTACAATCTCTTTTAAGTGTGTCGCCGTTTCTTAATGGATTTGGATGTTAGGGCAACACTAAAATGCGAAAAATAAAAAGTTTTTTCAAAAAACAGAAAACCGCTTTCAAAAACTACAAAGTGGTAAATAACTTTAGCACAGAACACACATTACTTTACTTTCGGAAGACGGTGGCAATACAAAACAATAAAGACAAAGCCACCGCCACCGACTTCCGAAAGTAAAGTAATGTGTGTTCTGTGCTAAAGTTATTTACCACTTTTTAGTTATTGAAGGCGGTTTTCGGTTTTTTGAAAAAAACTTTTTGTGTTTTTTAATCAATATTGTATAAAAGTGATGGTTGAATTAAAATGTAAGTGAAAATTATTGTTATGATACCTATTTTTTAGTAAGCTGCAAATGCAACTGCTTGCTCAGGTTTTGGCTCTTTTTTATAATTTTATTTTCTGCACGTACTGGATACACATTTACGTCGACTCACATCCACAAGAAAACCGATACGTGCCTATACCAAAACATAATGACACAAGCATTTTTCGAGATGATGAACAGCCTCTTAACAATGCTGGCATAATCGAATAACCAATACATAATCGATACATAGAATATCGAATCGAATACTTGGACGTATCCTCTGTAATGCTATATTGATGATTCTAGCACAGACTGATTAATGGTTCCGCAATGTTGGATACAATAAGAACTCCAAGCCTTGAGCATTTTGGGGTTAAAATAAAACGAGTGAATCGTATAAAGTTACGTACATTTCTGGCTTCAATTGCGTAACTCCTACTAGTGTACCCACTAAAGAATCAATGTATGATATAGTAGTACTGTAGTGATATGGTTTTGATAATTTTTGTTAGTTTTTGGTACGGGGGTCGAATATAGGGTTGTCGCCAGAACGGTGACTTGTAATTTTACGTAGTGTGTATTATGTTGCGTACGAGAAATATACCGCCGTGGTAGACTTATTAATATTTATCTTAGTTTTTAGTTATGGGAATATTTTTTGCTCCGCAGAACCTTACCTTACATTAACCTTTCGAATGTCTTATGTTACACAGTCCGACATAAGCAGCGGAGGTTTGACCTTCAACACTTTCGCCCGACACTCGTTGAGTTAATAGAACTTTTGAGTCCTGAAATGAAAAAGATTTTCATTCTTCGGAAATCTTAAATAAATTCTGACGTTAGTTTATTCCTGGTCTATTATATAAGTATCTATAAGATAATAGAGTAAGTACCAATGTAACATTTTTCAAGGTTCCAGCCATATTTTTAGCATAAACCCAGAGGCTTAATTTTATTATCAACACGCAGCAAGATCTTATTTGCTCGTTCCTTCTTCGTTAGCAGCAGCATCAGCAATAGGTATACTGTCCTACTGCAGGGTACAATCTGCCTAACCTTTTCCCAACTACTTGTTGGGGTCGGCTTCCAGTCTAAGCAGATGCAGCTGAATACTGCTGTAATGGAGCGAATGTTTAGCCGATCTCCACAACTCAGTTACTGGGTAACACGATACCTCTTAGTAAGACTGGTTGTTATATTTTCAAGTTTCTGACTGCCTTTAACGACTGTTAAAGTTCTTCGAATGACAGCTGGGACCAACGGCTTTTACGTGCTTTTCAAGGTACGGGGGTGTCACACCACCAAGCAGTTACTGGGTAACACGATACCTCTTAGTAAGACTGGTTATTAGATTTTCTAGTTTCTGACTGCCTGTAACGACTGTCAAAGTTATTCGAATGACAGCTGGGACCAACGGCTATTACGTGCTTTTCAAGGTACGGGGGTGTCACACCACCAAGTTCAAAACTTCGGGCTGTTATGCAGGACACTGTTTGGTTCTAATTTTGTAATTGGAATATGACTCGACAACATATCGACATTATTTATATTCGTCATTGATAATATGCAACAGACTTACATTTTATTCATTATTCTTTTTAGACAGATCAGTATCTATTACATGCTGAGTAGAACTGTAAATAATAATTGTAATGGTTGTACCTAATTATATTAAAATTAACATCAAATATTTGGCATGGCGTAAAGTAAAATGTATCGGGACAATTTACAAATATTTCAAATTTAGCCAAATAAATTATTTCTTTCTTTCTCTTCTTTCTTTATTAATTCTCGACAACACAGAAAATAAATTGTATGTGTGTTGCATACATTTCATTGTTTACCCCCTTACCTGTGTTACATCCTCACCATGGGTGCCCATCACCGACCCGCGGCGTGCCAAAATTATGTCACAGTGGGTGGTATGCCATGCACTGATGGACAATGAAAATAATTTAAAATTATTTAATAATGTGCCTGTATATAATTTATGTATGTAAATAGTTTATAGTTTATTTTGGTTATCAAATAATAACAATAAACCATTTATTTTCAGGTTACAAAAACCCATTGATACCTTTACTTAAGTATACATATTACAACAATTGTGTTAGTAAATAAAACTCAAAACTATTTTAGTATCACTTACTTGCACTAACTCTTTGTGCGTTTAGTCTTTGCGATTTTGTTATTTCTGGTTCAACTATTCTTCTGTTGGGAATAAAAATAATAATTATGTTTTGATCCTTGCGCCTATGCCAATAATTGTGTATCGGATTTTGTGCTGTTTTGCACTCCTTGTCCATTTGGAAACCATGCCAATTTTCATGTAACAAAACTGCCTTATTTACCCTTTTGATTTTATCTACAAAACGACATTTGTAACAGATATTATGTAGTTACCCAATGCCCTTGAACTATTTACATAATAATGACGTAGCATTCCGTTCCATTTATTTTAAAATTAACTGACGAGCTCGCAAGCTGTCGGATTAAAAAAATCAATGGTTTTTTTTATCTTTAATGGTTAACCCTTTGTCGCTGGGACCAATCGATTTTCGAACCCCGACACAATACAATGCACATTTTAAAATTTAAAATCCGATATCTGTACAGAGGATTTTTTATGTGACTACGATGCATTTTTAACCCCTTCAACGTATATCTATTTGGTGCACTGTTTGTCAAACAAATGATGAGCAGATAATTTTAAAATTAAATATCTTAATCATCAGATATCTATAATTTTAAATATTTCTCATGAATTTATGGTTAATTTTAAAAAGATTCCTACTAGGTACGATAATAATATATTATTTACATGTTTCAAGGATATTACATTTTTTTTAACTGTTTTATTGTTACTTCTGATCTGGTAAAATATTTTTGAATCAATTATACTAAAAATTATTACGTGAAATATGTACGTCGCTGCCGGAGGACCCAAAAAAACCAAAATGATTTTTAACTAACTTTAATTAAAGTAAAATTACAATATTGAATTATAACTAAAATAAATTGCCATTCCGATCGATGCTAGATACAGAATGTCACATTACATATTATTGCCAAAAAACGAGCATCCGGTAAATAGGGGTATCGTATGTCCGTGCGTCACTATGCGGTGTCAGCGCTTTGGGGCGCGCGTGTAAGGCTGTTTGGCAGTTTCCATGCGCCGTATCTAGGTTGGTGCGATCTTGCAGTTTAAGTATTGGCACATACTATAACACCTCCACCGTCAGATCAGCAATTATTTTTGGAGTTTGAACTGAGAAAAAATTGCTGAATGTGTCTTCGATGCTCCAGGTACTCCAGGCTCTGCATAAGTCTTGTCCTCTGTAGATTGTTTCTCAGCTCCGGAGTTTGACTTCTTACAGCGCCTTACGACGATGAATGTACCAAGTGCGAGTGTACTTGACAATATGATGTAAAACGGGATCGTAGTATGGTATAAGTAATCCGATGGTAACGGTTGCACGCGCAAAAGAGGCTGCGACATTACTTTATATTGAGCGTCGTGTAGTTTAGTAAGATCAATCGAGTTGAGGTTGACTTGTACTGGTTCTGGGTGGCCTTCCATATTGTAGTTCAGTTTCGTAATTTTGATTGGTTGTCCTTCCACATGATCGTTGAGGTTGGTGATAGTAAATTCTGAAGTGTACAGGAAACAATTCATGGGTATGGTAGCCAGGTAGCTGCCATTCAATAGGGTGTATTCTTCTCGTCCGCATAAGGTATGTGTTCGCGTTGTGTTGGGGAATGATATGTCGTAGTGTTTCTCGTCTAACTCTTCCATAGCTATTCTCGATAATGTGGTAGTTACGATCTCGCAGCTTCCGTCGAGGGACTGGTCCATAATGAGCTTCTGTATACAATCTGGGTCTTGTCGCAACTGATGACTCATCTTTTCTCCGCAGAGATACCAATCACTGTACTTCGGGCATTCAGCCTCTATGTACACATAACCATTCCTGCTTGTTGCAATCAATGGGTAAGGAGGGATAAGGGCCTGCCTAAATTTATTGGGGGCTATTGACAATTTATAAAGATCATATGTTTCTGTAGCAAATATAGGGAACTTAAATATAATTACTATTTGACTGCCTGAATAGTAATAACCTGGTTTAATAATATCATAATATTCTCTAAGTTCTAAGTCTATTACCTTATCCCTACCGTAGATTCTAACTAATCTGTCAATCATATGACGTAAGACTACTATGCTAATCATGGAATGATGTGCGCTTGAGCTATGAATAAATGCTAGCATATTTTCAACTCTTACTAACTCGTTCAGTATTTCATCTAGATTTTCGGTTAATATGGTTAAACACTGTCCGAATTTTGCAAATCTTATAAGACTATAATCTTTGTAAGCATTTCTGTCTAACAATACTTTTAGCGTGTCATTAATTTTAACTTGGTTAGCAACTAATTGCGAGATAACGTCGGAATGCTGAGCCATCCATTCCTTACTGATACTTATGTGATTATTTAGTTCTTCAGAGGTTTTGTAGCCATTTTCCTGAAGGATTTTGATAGTATTATCGTATCTGACCGCGTCTGAGTAATCTAAATTACCCGTGACGCTTTTTATTATAGAGCCTAAACCATCTATGAGACCTCGCTTTACACGACCTGGTTTTATCGTTTCTAGTTGGCGTACGACGCTCTGCAATTTTCCCGAAAGGTATTCTAATTGAATTTCATATAGCATATGCGTATTATTATCTAGTTTTTGCCTAAAATTATCTAACTGATCTTGTAACATACTGATATTTGAGTCAATGTCTTTAATTTGAATATATTGTAGGAAAGTATGATAATATTGTGTTATAAGTTTAGTTGCACCAAGCCGAAAAGGAAGTAATCCTGGGCCATCATCCAGGCTTTCAAGTGTTATCTTCTGGTTTGTTTCCTGGGCTGCTATCAAAGGAGCAGTCAGGACCAGTAGCACCCTGTAACAATAAAGCGCTTTTAGGTACTCTTTTTAATCAACTTTTAGCGACGGGGCCTCGCTTTTTAGATGTATAGATGTGTATAGGGAGGTCGGCTAATACGGTGTCCTGAGTATATCGGGGGGCTAATTTTTGACGACTTGCTAAGGGGTTGCTGACGAAGATACGTTACTGAGGCTGATATTCGATTTCGGGCTCGCGAGTTTTGTTCCGGTTTTCTATAATCTTAGTGCGAATTGAGAGGGAAGATTCATTTATTAAGTTATAGACCAACTTAATCTTTTCCTTATGGTTTTGTGTATATTGCTGTAGGAGAAGTTTATTTAGGTCTACGTCGAAGGGATCTCGCGGGTCGAAGTGTCCGGTTACAATATCAAATGGTCGGCATTTAGTGAAGCTATGTATTGTGCTGTTGTATGCTAAAATTCCATACGGGACGAGGTTGATTACGTCATCGTCTTTATGAGTAAGTTTTAAAATACGTAAGTGTTCTAATAAGGATGAATGAAAGCGTTCTACAATCCCATTGTCATTAGGGGTATGGGGCAGAGTTCTATGGTGAATTATTTTATGTAGGTTAATGAATTCGTTAAATAATTGGTTGGTGAATTCCGTACCGTTATCCGATACGATAGTTAGAGGCAGACCATGATGCATGCAGAATTTTAGTAATGCTTGTAACACACTAACGGCTGTACTATCTCGTATATAGTAAGCCTGTGCGTATTTAGAGAATACGTCTACAATTGTTAGGTACTTTTCATTATGAATTGTTAACAAATCCATATGGATGGTATCAAATGGTTTGGTGGCCGGAGGTACTATGTTAAAGCATTGTTTTATAGGATGACGGTCGTACTTTGCTTGGCCACAGATAGTACAATCATTGATGAATTTTGTTATCGCATCTTTCATTTTTGGCCAGTAGTAACGCTCAGAGAGGGCTAAATAGCATTCGTTTATTCCACGGTGGTTTGTTTTTCCATCGTGGTAATGCTTAATGATCTCTTGCTGCCTTAAATATTCTTTTACGTTTTCGACCTCTTTTTTGGCTAGAACAAGGTTCATTGCGGAACTTTTGAATTTATCCTGAATTATGGGTATAATTTGATACATTGCTAGAGGCGGATTTATAAGCAACGCAGTCTTAACTTTAGGGTTCACGTATTCTTTGATGATTTGAATAATATCTGATTCTAAGTTAGATTGGGAGACTTGGACGGCCGTTCTTGTATGTGTATCAAAGGGTTTGGATGCCGTAGGGCGTTTTTTTATATCACCAACTACCGTTATGCAAATCTGTCTATGAAACTTATTTAATGGTTGATCAACGATCGGTATTTCGAGAATGGGGTTTTCTTGACTGGTATGGGCTGATACTGTAGAGGAGTTATCTATCGAAGGCGGGCGTTCGGAAGCATTTACTACCAACGAACAAGTTTCTTCGTTATGTATTTGGATGCGAGATAGAGCGTCCGCGTTCGTGTTACTTGAACCCTTTTTGTATCTCGGACAGTTTAAGCTTCCATCTGGTTAGTCTAGAGTTGGGCTCCTTCAGATTCATCACCCACTGGAGTGGCTTATGATCTGTGATGATCTTAAATTTCCTCCCGAACAAATACGGTCTAAAGTATTTAGTAGCCCAAACTATTGCAAGGAGTTCCTTTTCAATCGTGCTATAGTTTATTTCACTCTCATTGAGAGTACGAGATGCGTAACAAACTGGTTTGTCTGCTCCAACCGTTCCCTGTGATAGAATGGCACCCAACGCGACGTTAGAGGCGTCAGTGGTTAAAATAAAATCTTTATGGAAGTCGGGGTATTGCAGAATTGGATCATTAGTTATAAGGGCTTTACATTTTTCAAAACTTTCAGTATATTCGGAATTAATTACCACTTTTCTTCCCTTTTTTAAACATTGTGTTAGAGGTTTTGTTACGCGCGCGAAGTCCGGGATAAATTTCCTATAGTACCCAACTAAACCAAGGAATTGTTTAATTTCTTTGGGGGTAGTTGGTATAGGGTAGTTTTGGATAGCGATAATTTTATCTGGGTTCGGTTTGATGCCTTCTCTTGTTATTACGTGACCTAGATAGGATGTTTCTAGTTTAAGGAATTCTGACTTGTCTAATTGTATTTTAAAATTAGATTCCCGTAATTTTTTGAATACTCTTTCAAGGTTGACTATGTGTTCCTGTAAGGATGTGCTGAAGACTACGATGTCATCTAAGTAGACCAGGCAGACCGTGTTCTGAAGGTCCTTGAGGACATTATCCATAACACGTTGAAATGTTGATGGTGAATTTTTCAATCCCATGGGCATTCGTAAAAATTCGTAATGACCATTTTCCACATTAAATGCGGTTTTCGGGATATCAATGGGGTCCATTTCTACCCGGAGAATCCACTTGCAAGGTCGAGGGTGGTGAAATATTGACAGTTCCCGAGTTTATCCAGAACGTCATTGATGTTAGGTATGGGGTATTTATCGTCGTGGGTCTTTTCGTTTAGTTTCCTAAAGTCGACTACTAGGCGCCACTTGGCTTTCCCTGAAGCGTCTGCCTTCTTTGGGACGACCCAGATAGGCGAGCTCCATGCGGACTCTGATGGTCTTATGATACCCTGATCTAGCATTTCACCTATTTGTTCTCTGACTTCATCTCTATGTACGTATGGATATCGATAACTTTTTGTGTGAATGGGAATTTCATCGGTTGTTCGAATGCGATGTTTTATTTTGTTAGTGAATGTTAAAGCCTCTCCGTCTATATAAAATATATCAGCGTATTTGCCACATAAAGTTTGTAAGTTAATACGTTCTTCGTTATTGAGATGGTCTGTCCGCAAACGCGATATAACAATTTGCGCTCTTGCTGACGTTTGTTCAATGTTCGCGAGTTGAATATTGCAAGGTTGTTGTTCGGTACGCGTGCACTGAATATTGTACGTTTCAGCTTGTACGGCACGATCCATTGAAAATATTAAGTCATGTGAAGTAGGGTTAATGACTTCCAAAAATCCGCGGTTATTTGTTACCGTAGTTAAACAATCTCTAATAATACATTTTGCTATGGTCTGCTCAGGAACTAACGCATCGCCGTCATGTAAATTGATCGGTACCCTCAGCATTTTTGATGAGTTGGCTGGAATAACATCTTCGTACAAGTTTATGTTACGCGAATTGTACATACTAATTGTATTAGTAGAATTACTAGTTATTAATAATTTGTCCTTAAGGTCGATTTTGGCTTCCCATTTTTCTAATAAATCTAAACCTATAAGCCCGTCGAAATAATCATGAAATTTGTAAATGAATAACTTAATACCATCGTCCTCTTGAAATTCAGTGAATGTTGGAATGCTTATAGAATAGTCATTTCTTGTTGTCGCATGTACATTTGTGACCTCAAAAGGATCAAAATTTAAAGGGAAGTTACTATAAAATGTTTGAACAGCTTCCGGGCTAATGAATGACTGATTTGCGCCCGTGTCGATTAGTAATCTCAAGGGTGGTTGTGAGATCTGAATAAATGGAAGCTGTCTCTGTGTCTGTAAGTTTAATTCTATTTTGACTTGTCTGATTTCTCCCGCTTCTGAAAATCCTGCTCGCTAGTGGATTTAGATGTGGACGGTTTAGGTTCATTAGTAGAAGCGGCCGGATAATCTACAGCGAAATTTTCGTAGTTTAAATCGGTACCTACACAATACATCGGTTCTATGTTAAAATATTCCGGATTTTCGAGATAAAGATTATAATCGGGTTCAATGAAATATTCTGGATACTCATAATATTGACCACCGTCATCTACGCATACGTTCATGTTCATCTCTTTAGTTTTAAAGTAATTAGATGGCGGTCGGTTGCCACTTCTACGCCAGTCATGATTAGCTGATTGACTAAACGAAGGTCTTTCTTTAGTAATATAATGGCTAACGCCACTCATAGGCTTAGGCCCAGAATTTTGAGGAACCATTCGTGGACGCATTTGGAAATTATTGTTAAAACGGTCATAGTTTGGCGGAGCTGCGCGGAATATTTGCTGCGTTTGCGACATCGGCGCGCGATACATTTGTTGCGAATGCAAAGGCATTCCCGAAGCGTTCCCAAACGGGATAGGCTGATTAACCTGTACATTCGGTCTCCATGTTTGAAGTGGCTGAAAATTTACATTGGGCCCGGGTCGTGCATTAAGGTTGAACATTTTAGACATAGGATTGACATTATGGGTCGATACAGGCATCGGCACAGGTTTATTTAAACTCGTATTCGATCTTTTATCAGTTATTGGTTCATGGCGGTTTTGCAAATAGAGAACATTCAACTCTTCTTGCACAAATTCGAGCGCTTTCTCGACACTATCAGGACGCATGCATCGTACACGTGAACCCAAAGGTTCTTTAAGGCCACGAACAAATGCCTGCATGGTTAATTTCCGATACAGGGTTCGTTTAGCCTCTACGGTAGTTTTAATATTATTGTGTAGGGTGACATACATCATAATGGTGCTGAATAAGTTAAGGCATCGATCATAAAACTCTTGAGGTGAACCGTTTCCTTGAGCTGCTAGCATAAGATCATTGTAAAGAGCGGTCTCATCTCGTTGATCAGAAAAATTATTTACAAGACACGTTTTAATAAAATTTATGATACGCGCGGCTGGCCCAGTTATTTTATTTAAAATGCCGTTAATTAGACATAGTTTGGTCAAGGCATTTTCAGGGCTAATTCCTAGATACTCAGAAACAATTTGATCACAAAGATGTATAAATCTTGGCAAGACATGTGGATTACCGTCGAAATCTGGTACTAAACGCAACGTTTTAAAAATCGCATCGGGGTCGGACATTATGACAGGTTCGAAACTCTCGAAGCTTAACGACTTCTCTAAACTACTAACCGTAGTATCTAAATCTACACTGATATCTCTATTTAGGTCTATATCTATCCTACGTGCTAGTCTAGAGCGCGCAGGCCCTTTGGGGGTCGACTGCTTAGGGTGAAAAATGATTGTAACTAAAATTAACTACTATAGATAGGGAGGAAGGGAATTGAAAGCAACTCACAGAAACGATTGTCAGTGTACTTACATAAGCTGCATTTTGGTACCTCAGGGATCGATGTCTGGATTTCTCCTCCACGCAGGACGTCAGGTTCTTCTTCAGGATACTCGGCGAACGCGATCGCTCGCGACGGCGGTAGCGAATTAGCGGGACGGTATTCGATATGAGAATAACCCTATCTAGCTTAGCTCGAGACGCCTCGAGTATCCTACCGACTGCGCCAAATATGTACGTCGCTGCCGGAGGACCCAAGAAAACCAAAATGATTTTTAACTAACTTTAATTAAAGTAAAATTACAATATTGAATTATAACTAAAGCACATTACATATTATTGCCAAAAAACGAGCATCCGGTAAATAGGGGTATCGTATGTCCGTGCGTCACTATGCGGTGTCAGCGCTTTGGGGCGCGCGTGTAAGGCTGTTTGGCAGTTTCCATGCGCCGTATCTAGGTTGGTGCGATCTTGCAGTTTAAGTATTGGCACATACTATAACACGTGTAAGGTCCTAAGCGCAATTTAAATTAAAAAAAATAAAAGTGAATAGAAATGTTTATACTTATTTTACAATTAAAATTGCATACAACCAAAACCATTTAAATACCACAAAAACACCAACAAAATAATAAAAAATGGAACAAAATTCAAAATTAAAAAACGACGATTCATTAATAAAAGTTTGAGCGCCAACGTTCGCGGATTGTGTAACCGCGCGGTGTCTGTACGTGACAATTTAAACAAATTCTGGGCCATTTGGCTTCTGGGGTGGCATGCTTTTTTTAAGGACTTATTTTGAATAAAAAAAAACGCCATTGATCCACATTCACCCGGCGGATGGGATGCGGGATAAGTGTGTGGTCTGTATTCTGTAATGAACAAGGTTTTAGTGAAAGGTGGGTCTAGGTTATTTTTTTTCGTTTGCATACTGACATGAATAAAGGGAGCTGGTTAAACTGTGAATATAAAAGGGAAAAGTTTTTAATATTAATGTTTTACCTTATACAATCTCGATACCAGAACCAGAGGTTTGGTTTTGTTTACAATTTATGTAAAAAAAAAAAGATTTAGGAACGAGAATGAAACTGATGTCATCATCTGAAACATTACAGGGACAGACAAACAGATACATACATATTTACTGATCCACCCCCCAAAAAATCAAAACTATAACCCTGTAAACATTCAGCGTTCTCAGCGAGTGGTGAATATTTAATATGTTCGCGCCATATGCGATCTCATTGACAATGGCGGCTGGATCCCATACGTAGCCGCGCTTTCTTCCAATAATCCCTTACCCCCGAGATAGAGTTAGCCCACCCTAGAGAGAGGATTTAGAAATGCTGAAGGTGTATAAAAACCGTGCGCAGTGATAGGGTTAATATTTTTTGTTAGATGTGACGTCAGCAAGAGTTTGATAAGTTCTTTATTTGAAAATTTATGATCGCGTGAATACTAAAGGGCTAAGTAAAATAAAGTTAGAAATTTCACTGTTTTTTTAAATCGACGTCATTTTGAACACTTTAAATAACTATACTCTTGTTTCATTGTACTGAACTGATTTAAATTATTTTTCATGGCTGAACACTGTCTAAATATCTCAGCGTAACCTGGAAAGGGTCACCAAGTTTATGAAGCAGGGTTATAATATATGTACGTAATCATTCGCAATTTTTGTTTTGTCTAATACTAATTTTACTTTTAATGTTTCTCTCTATTCTTTTTTGTAAATGGAACGTTTTCATATTTAAATAATTATGTATTTTTTAATCGCACCTACGACACTCTTCATGCATCAGGGATAATGTCAGAAGAACCTGAGGTTGAGACAGCTGACCGTCTTAAGCCCAGTCAAATCCATAGGTACTTATGTTGTAAGTGCGAAAGTAACTCTGTTTGCCTGTTACGTTTTCACGACGAAACGGCTGAACAAATCTTAACGAAATTTGTATGAAGGTAGTTGAACCCTGAGGAAAGACATAGGCTTATTTTAAATCCGCGACTTTGTTTGCATCCGTGATATCCGACAATCACGCGGACGGAAAAGCTAGCCTAAAATAAACATTAATTTAATCCTAATCCCTTTAATGATTAAAACTTTTCCAATATGAATGCAATTACATTGAGTCCGAACCATCCATCACGAGTACCTCCCACACCGTGTCGCTCTCCAGATATCATTTATTAGAGGGTAGACAGACCAATTTATATAGAGAAAGGAGGGTCATTCTAATTGAATGTAAAAAATCGCCCGATGGCGCCCAACGTGGGGCCGCTACGTAATTTTAATGTCAAGTTATGGACGCCATACGTTTTTGAATTCTATACGGTTGTTAAGAAGAGGTGGGTTTAAATGGGTCATTTCACGCAGGCTCAATTTTTTACTAATTTCGGTGGATTTTTTTATTTGTAGGTTTTCGGATAAAAAAATAAACTTGTTTTATTCTAGAACACATTAGTATTCTAGATGTTTTAGTAAGAAACAAACAACTGTAGTTTTTTTGAAAATATGACTTCCACCGAAATTTCCAAACCACCGAAATTGAAAACAGTTCACCGAAATTGCAAATCTTACACCGAAATTGCAACACACACCAAAATGGAATAATTTTCGTATTGTACCTGACAGTTATTAAACAAAGAACAACTTAGCAGTTGACAACATTATGTAGCGGCTGCACAGGCGGGTATAGCAGGTGTAAAATAAGTTTATTTGTCTGTATTCGATACTGCATGTTTTGACATGGATCATAGACCACATTTAACACATTTACTAAATTAACTTTAGTTCTGCTAAATGTGATATCTTGGGGGTAATACTAAATAAAATGAAGTTATGATGAGATCTTCGTTTAATCAACAATTGAGCAAATATAATTAGGCAATTAGGTATAAAAATTCTTCAATTCGTAAACGACATATCAAAAAATATTCAAATCACTGTCAGAGTCATTTTCAATATAATTCTTAATTTGTACTGTAGACGATTCAGCTAATCTTGATTCCTTTTTCTTTTCAGTTTTGCCATCTTTCTTCCAATCAGTTTCAAGTATTGAATTTTCAAATTTCAAACACATTGCGCTGTCAACATTTTCAAAAAACGACGTGGAGGGGATGGTATCCAAATCAACAGTTTCAATACTCAGTGAGTCATCAAATGTCGCCAATGATTTTGATGGAATGAAAAGTTTCTTAATGGATGGCTTGACTAAGTCAAATCTCTCAGAAGCTTTAAAACGTTGCACGCTTAAAATCTGAACCTTAGACTCAGTGCTTCTTATTGAATTTCGTTGAAGGTCAAGTTGTGTCATAAAACAATCTTTTTGGTCTCGTGTTTGCGAGTTATCATTGCAGGCAAGATTATAGAAGCCTAAATGTCTTCCATGAGGACATATTATTGCCTTAATCAAACAGTCAGGATGTGTACAAGACAATGATCGCAAAGCTAATCGTCGTGGTTCTTCTTTCATCCAAACTATCTGGTGTACCTTTAAAGTACCCGGAAACGTTTTTATTTGGTCAGGAAGAAGCCAGTCTTTTTCGATTATTTTGTAATCTTCGACTACTTCTATTTTCACGCCTTTAACTGAAGTTTTGAGGTTTTGAACTAAAGTGTCGAGGTCGGCGATGTCTTTTCCATACGCAACTAGCTGGTCAGCAGTTCTTTTTAGTACTCCACCGACACCGTCTGGGGCTCCTTTCCCATGGCCGCATTCTGAATAATGCCATATGATCTCGTTTAATTGTGGACAGTATGAACTCAACTGAGATATAATGTAAAATATTTTCTTGTTCCGATATTGTGCGGAAGGTGAGTCTGATACTATGTGGAGTGTGTGTACCATGGGAGCGTTTGTTTCTATTTCTCTTAATATCGGGAGTAAATGAGCCCATACTGCAGCAGCGTCGTGGCGTAAAGAAGCACTGATTGTACAAAAAGCTTGTGTTTTATAAGTTTGACTGCCATGATAATAAATCACGACAGTATGTAGTGTGATCTGGTTCTTACTCCAATGTGCAGACTGTACCTCGTCATTATATTTCGTTCCATAATTTTCGCTAAAATCTATATGTATTAAACACTGACTTTCAGTCATATTGTCCTTTATTTCTTTAACAGCCTGATATTGATTTTTCAAATTAGCACAGTGTTTGAGAAACAACTTTAGAGCATTTTCAATTTTTTTTATCACTGCCAATGGTTTATCTGAATGGCTAATCTTTGTAACGGTTTTAGTCGTTTTTTCTACATTATCTTTAGTATACACTCTAGCTTGTTGTTGCCATGCCCAGTAAGTTATATTAGTCTGATTACTAAATTCTTGGTAGTTTACAACTTTGTCTCTGCATAATATACATTTTCTTTCGAGGCAGTTTACATTGTCTTTATCACAGCACATATTTTTTAGAAGATCTGTGGTAGTATTCTCTTTTATTATTTTATTCCTTTTAAGAGATGTTATTAATAGCTCCATATTGGCGTGTATTTGACAAAGACATGTATTACGGTTATTTATTTTTGGCTTCAAAATCCAGAATGGTCTCAATTTGGAAAATGTTGTATAGCCTATTGGCGTATGGCCTAATTTTAAATATTTTTGATGCAAATTTTTTATCGAGTCTGTTAAATATCTCTTTTGTTTTTTTACTTGACTTTTAGTAATGCAATCTTTTTTTCCGGGGCACATACGAGAATTCTCATCTTCTTCATAAAACTTTTGTATAATGTTTCTTACTTGAGCATTAACTATAGTTTTGTTCTTTGGTGTATCAGCCTTTCTTTTCTTTTTAACTATCTTGTTTTGTAAACGTGGGCTTCTGAGAATCTTGTTCAGTCTTTCTGCTCTTTTTCTATATAAGTCTTTTTCTCTCTGTAGTTGTATAACTTTTTTTCTAAGTGACATTATCTCCTTTGCTTTTATCCTTTGGTATTTTCTGAATCTGGCACCCAAATTCTTCAATGAGGAAGACATATCAGAAAAAGAAGGTACAGGGCTATTAGGACACAAAGTAGATACAGGGCTGGTTGGACATAAGGTAGATACAGGGCTACTTGGACACAAAGTAGTTATAGGGCTACTTGGACATAATGTAGAATTAGGGCTACTTGGACATAATGTAGAATTAGGGCTACTTGGAAATAATGTAGAATTAGGGGTTTGATTTCTCCTTGAATAAGAATGAACGGGACTACTAGTGAATATTTTGGTTTTGGAACGTAGACAACGAGAAATGCTTGAATGAGGACTAATGCTGCGAGAACGTTGAAAGTTGGAATTGAAGTTTCCATCATGAGAAGGTCCTGGTTGTGGACTAAGCGAGCGAGAACGATTTAGAATAGAAGGACTTGTAGGAGATGACGCGCCTGTCATATCGTCACCCTGTGTTTCACGAGGATCATTGGGTTTTTCAGGTGGAACATGTTTAGTTGGTAACTTTTTTTCAGTTGTTAATTTTGTGTTTCTTTTTCGTCTTTCATAAAATGCTTTAAAGTTAGCTCTGTTTATTTTTTGCTTCAATCTTCGGTCACGTGGAGTCATTTCAGCCATCGATAAAATTTTTCCTTCCGCTTTTTTCTTTCTATATCGTTCTCTATCTTTTCTTCTCAGTTCTTCGCCTAGTACTGGATCATCTTTTATTCTTTTCTTTCTTAGTCTTTCAGCCTGTTTTTTTTTTTCTAAAGTCTCCTCTCTAGATTGTTTTTTCTTTCCCTTTCCTATCCTATAATAAGACAAAATTGAGTAGGTATATTATAATTGAGTGTAATAGTAGAATACCGCACCGAGCAGTAAGTGACTTCTTATTCCACCGAGTGTCAGATTGGAGCCCGAGCGTTAGCGAGGGCTCTAATAACACGAATGCAACAAGAAGTCACGTCGAGCGAGGTACATAATCTGCTTTTCTTTCAACTACAACACAAAATCCTTCATCATGCAACTGATCCGTTCGAGATGCATCCAGAGCATCAGATCTATCCGATCCATCCGAGATGCATACGATACATCTCTTTCATCCAATTCATCCGGTGCATCCGAGATGAATCCGATACATTCGTTTCATCCGATTCATCGGGTGCATCCGATATATCTGTTTCATCCGATTCATCGGTGCATACGATCCATCTGGGATACATCTGATTCATCCGTTTCATCCTATGCATCTGATCGATCCGAGATACATCCGTTTCATCCGTTACATCCATTTCATCGGCTACATCCGTTTAATCCGGTACATCCGTTTCATCCGAGATGCATCATGCATTAGACCCAGCCGATGCATCAAATCTATCCGATACAACTAATCGATCCCATCCATCCCATCCATCGAATACAGAACCTCACATCGGTTAAAGGAAAAAACAGTGCAGTAAGTATGTATTTTCATTACTGCATCGCTAAACAGTGCAGTAATGAAAATACATACTTACTGCACTGTTTTAGCGACGCAGCAGTGTCCAGCTTACTGCTGGCATTTTAGGTAAGTAACTACGATATACCTAGGTAATTGGAAGAAAATATCTTACCAAAGTCACATGAACCCACAGCCATTTTAGTATAGATGCAATATCGGTGGCAATAAACTTACCACCGAAACCACCGATATTGCACCACCGAAATGAGAAACATGAAGAAAAAATTAAATAAAAGCAAAACTATTTATGCTTTAGGTATTTAAAATATATGGTCGCTAAGGGTACCCATTAACACATAACATACTCGCGTACCGTACCGTAAAAAAATAACATTCATTCGTACAGTAACCCACCGAGATTGCATAATTTCGTATTCCCTCTTGGATTAAAAAAAGTACTTACGTATTGGCGCGAAACCTCGACAGGATCGGACACGTCACTACTGCGAGAACGCAAGAGCACGACTGGACCTCCGTGTGCGCAAGGAGATTGATCGATAGAATAGACTTGTTTACGTTATAGATCGATTTCAACAAAACACACCGATATTGCACTTTTGGCGTGGACATTCCTTATCATAATGGTTCTAATGTCTGTATGATATCAGAAGTAAAGGAAGTAATAAATATGGTTGCTTTATACATAGACCAACATAATAATGTGCAATTTAAGTACTAAATTTCCAGCACAGCGTATTTAAAGAGGTAAATGCGCTTAAAAGTTAATCGCGGACATACCACCGTTATTGAGAAACAGACATATTTTATTTTTTATTTAATTTATCTTTCAGAGATTTTTATTTATACTAGTGCCTTCATATGAGCTAGTTTTCATATTACACGAAAAAATATAAAATGGTCTTATATATACATTTTACACAGTGATTTCACGCGAAGAACCTCAAAAAACGATGTCGGTGAAACTACCTAAATGATGATGTTTAATTGGTTGTTGACAGATATAGTTTTGTCGGTCACTGTCTTCGCCTCCGTCTTAAGGGGCTATTAACCGACTTTTACAGATTTTAAACTGACAATCACGTCAAAATGTGCAGTGTAAATAATTTGAAAAAAATATATGTTAAACTAGAACATTCTCTTAATCACTTAGTAAGTGAATATTTTTAATTATATTCATATTATATAGTTTAATTAATACGTGAAGTTGTGTCTGACGCGGACAAAACATTGACAATCACACAAAATCTACCAGGTATAATTAAACGAAACTTACACCATCTTACAGACAATTTTATTATCTATCTTTTAGTATACGCCTTTTTTTTAATTTTGAAAGAATACTACTTTTATTTAATTTTTTCGACTAAACTTTGAGAGTTTTGGACGCAAAACTGATGCAGAACGGACGCAATCTGCGTCCAAAACTTTCAAAATTTAGTCGAAAAAATTAAATAAAAGTAGTATTCTTTCAAAATTAAAAAAAGGCGTATACTAAAAGATAGATAATAAAATTGTCTGTAAGATAGTGTAAGTTTCGGATAATTATACCTGGTAGATTTTGTGTGATTGTCAATGTTTTGTCCGCGTCAGACACAACTTCACGAGTTAATTAAACTATTTAATATGAACTTCATCCAAAATATTCACTTTCTATATGATTAAGAGAATGTTCTAGTTTAACATATATTTTTTTCAAATCATTTACACTGCACATTTTGACGTGATTGTCAGTTTAAAATCTGTAAAAGTCGTATATCGTCGCCTTAAGGGCGCGTATTCGATTTAGCGCAACTCAAAATCTAAACGATTGCTAGAACGGCGTAGCAGCATTGACACACACTAGTACAATACAATAGTCTGTTTGTGTGCATCAGAAAAAAAATATGCACGAAATAAGCACGAATCATTAAAATTGATCGGCAAACGACAGCGCGCGATGTTTTACAGTGCTTTTTAAAATAATTGTCTAAAATAAATGAGCTCGTATAACGGACTGAAAAATATTCTGAATATTAAACATAACATTTACTTTCATAAAATAAATATATTAGTTATGTTTTTATTCAAATACTGGTGAAAAAAAATTGTCAAAGTGAACCGATTTTCTACTTTTTCAACATTGTTTTTTAATACATAATAGTATTATTTTCGTAATTTTGGCTCTGTAGCTGTCTTTATGACTGTATATACTGTTGGAAAAACGCATAAAACAAAATATTTTGGCATATTGTAATGGTTGTATTCGTCCTGAAAGTTAACTCTGACGTCTATTTTCGTAAAACGATATGAAAGTATTGTCTTCGCTTTAAAAAACCATAATAAAAAATCATACTTTTACTCTGTAGCTGTCTAAATCAAGACTTAATCCTTCTAAAACTGTAAATTGTCTTTAAATAATCTGCTTACATAATTACGATATTGCTCTGGGCAAAACGCAAAAACATGAAGATTTCGTCACGAATCGAATACGCGCTCTTAATCTAATATACTTTAACCTTCTATAGGCACTATTATAAGTAGTATGATAAAACTGAAGAGTTCGTTGGTTTTAGACACCCTAATCTCCGGAACTACTGGTAGAAGTTACGATATTCCTGAGTGAGACTTTGTTATTACCAAAAAAAATAGTCCCGCAAGAAAATTCAATCAAGTAATTATTTTTATATTGGTACAGCAAATGTCGTTTTTGTCTTTGTCGTTTTTTTAATGGCAATGTATGTCGATTTAACGTGTCATAATATAATTGGGTAATGTATTCAAGATAAAGTAAAACATTTATTTTAAAAGAGAAAGTATGGAGTTTCTTGCCCATTCTTCTCCATACAAAACTACCTACTTCTTGGAACGGGGAACTAGATTCAATTAAAATTTTCTCGTGTAGACGTTCAAAAGTGCTTTTTTTAATGGTGCACATTAAATAAATAATTTACTTATACTTCACGCACAAAGGCATCAAGCGGACTTACTTAATGCCTTAGGCATTCTCTGCCAGTCAACCAAGGGTCGTGAAGAGATAACATGGCAGAGATAATTAGCCTTTTGCTGTGTCATTATTAGGTATGTTTAGGTTAAGGTACTCGTATTTATCTATGGGCCTATGCAGCCTGAAATAAATGAATAATTATTATTATGAGACATAATTATAACCCATTACATTCCACGCTACAGTTTTCGACGCATCTCTCGTTTACGGACCCGGGTGCCATCTTTTACCAACTTATTTCCTAGACACATATATTTTGATAAATAACACAGATAAGAACTTTCTTTAAAACTGCATATACGTGTTGAACCACCCCCTCGGACAAGTAAAGTCAGGCCGGTACGTATCTCTGAAAAATCCCATATCTCCCTTCAAGAATCATACGCTCACCCGCACACGCCTAGATTCATATATTTGTTACTGCATAGAGAGACTGGAAGTGGTTTAGAAAAGTCTGGTGTAGGTATGTATGCTTCAATATTCAGCTATCTATTTTATTAGATCCTTAGTCAACTGGTCCCGTTCCAAACTGGACCCGCGAAATGAGTTGACCAATACAATATTTTTTGTATTTTTTCTTTTGTCGAGCGGGGACTAGCTTCAATTTGAGAAAAAAATCTTGTGTCTAAGTTTTAGGTAAATAAGATAACCTACGTTTTGATTCGGGCAACTAGCTTCAACTGCTTCGACTAACTGACAGATTCCTTGACAGTTTAAAAATGTCTCTAAATGGTTTAATTGACATAAATTTGAAATAAATGCCTTTATTTTGGGGTGATCATGACTTTATACAGTAAGTAATAAAATACTTTTACCATTTCGCTGACAAAAACTGGATCAAACCAGTATTTCCGTACGTTAGCTCCGCAAATGTGCGGAACCGTCTGATATAGGGCTAATCTAAAAAAAATATTGAAAAGCCTGAGATGGAAAGTGTGTTTAGTAAGATCTGAAACACAACTCTCACTCTAAAAATAATTGTATGGTATAACGGGCTGGTGTCCGCAACTCCACGTCTCAGCGCGTATTTTAAGAGATAAGTACGGTCACCAAAAGAGATAAGTATCCATGTCTTCGGAAATAGTTAAGGTTTACTAAGACACAAATGGAGGCTTTCAAATGAAATTTATTTAAATCATTGAACTGTTGTTTATTCGCTATTAATTGTATTTTATTTTATTCATAAACAACCATCGGATTCTACGTAAACTTCAACTATTCCTGGCGACATGGATACTTATCTCTTTTGGTGACCGTACTATTCCACTTATTCAGAATCTAATAATTTGGTTAGCGAAAGTTTAGTTAATAATAAGTACCTACTTACCACCACCCTCAACTATCCATGACTGCCACATCTAGTAATCAAACATCAATGAAACCAACAGTCACAATACAGCTTTTTTATACATTTTCTGATACATTTCTTTTCCAATGCATCTTCGGGGGCGATATTATTTGTGATAGTGTAGCTGATGCGTTATGAATACAGAGTGTGTTTTAATAAAGTAGGCGTTGTTCCTCTTCACCCTGTATATGGATGTCATTTTCGTATGTTTTTATGTGACATAAGATTTGGAGATGAAAACTGCCCGTTCGTTTCTAATATCTATGCTAACATTATATTTACTAATATCAAAAATTGCGATAGTGACTTCGTTTGTTTGTGTTTTATGCTTTCATGGCTAAAATACTGAACCGATTTTTATAAAATTTGTTATAGACTAAGTTTGAACCCTAAGGTAAAGGCTAAAGGACATAGGCTAATTTTTAATCCGCGACTTTGTCTGCATTTGCGATAACCGAAATTCAGGTGGATAGTAAGTAGTTTTCGCAAGAGTGACAAAATATATTAAATAATAATATATTTTGTCACTCTTACGAAAACTACTGTGTTTCAAAACCAGTACCTACGACTTATAATCGGTAAGCAATTTTTTATAGTGTTAGTTAGTCCTATTGATTGTCATAATAACTATGTATATGATGACTTACAAATGAAAGTACACAGTGTGTCCCTTGATAAAGTGCACAAAGAAAAATAGTGATTATCAGACCCATTGATTATGTTAATTGTAATCCGTGGTGTAGGGTGTTACAACTGGGAGACGTCCAGTTGCCAAGAACTGGACGTCTTCCAGTTGTAAACATACATTTGTGCCTATTATCCTAGTTGTTCTGTCTCTGGGTGTTCTGTAAAGATTTTTGACGTAGAAAAATAATCCTATTGTTATTCCTCCGCTGTTATTTTCTGATTCATTTCGTTGCGGGATCTAAGACAGTTGAATTATTTCCTGGGATTCGACCAGCTTCATTGCTTCGACGCTATTCTGGTGATCACCTCTGCTGATTCTGGCTTATAGGAGATGCAGCGGTTCGTGAAAGTAGGTTTCAAATTATCGTTAAAAAAAAAACGCAAACCTGTACCCAACATCCGTAATCTAGTTCTTTTTCAAGAACCTTCACATTTAGATTAAATTAAGTAGTTTATAGTTTTATCCACAACTCAACACACAAGTGTATTATGTCAATATTAATTTGATTCGATTCGATTTCTTACAGGATTTGAATTCAACAGCTTTTGCAACTATTTAAAGAGACCAAATACCTGAAGCTCCATTTGATTTTGAGCATAACACTACACATACACTACTTAATTTAACCACAAACACATACACAAAAACAACCACTCAGCCTTTAACCCTCTCAAATAACACTCAAACGTAGAAAACAAATAAGTAAAAGTATCGAAACTGAATCATCGATCGTTTAGCATCAACTCACGTACAATCTATATAAGTAAAAGGTCATATTCTTTACGACAAGGTACTTGCTACTTCGTGCGAAACGTGACTATACAGCATGCAGAGGGTTAGGAGTATAATCTTAGTAAACGTAAGGTTAGGAGTAAACAGGTGAGATACGTACCTACTTTGTGTAGCGCAATTTGAACCTTAGGTAACAAGGAAATGAGAATCTTGTAGTGGATGTGACACAGGACTTCCAGCTATGGTACATGTGAAATAAACAGCACCATTCCAATACATTACCATAAAACATTTCAGTAACAGAACAACAATACGTCCAAAACTTAACAAATAAAACTAACTAGAATTAAATTCTCACAAAAGTTTATGAGTAAAATGGTACAGAAACAAATAAACTCCTGTCCCGGCGAGTATCGGGTGAGATGACGTCATAAAACAAATGTAAGCCACCAAGAGTATGGAAGAACAGCGGATCGTAAACTCGGTACCAATAATCCAACGTCGACGGAAAAAATAGCCATAGTAAAAACTCCTATCCGTACCTAATAACCCGAGAATATTATCAGAGAGTCGTCGGGTCATAACCCGAAATTGGTATCGGGGTCCGTAAGTCCCCAGTTTTATATGTCGCATTATGAAGGCCGTCAAACGAATTCACGTAGAAAATCGAATCTATATACGGTGATATTGCCGTCTCTCGTCCTGCCTGGCTTCAGATAATAAAATAATATACCTCTTTTTACGCTGCTGAGTTTGTTCGGTCGCGGTGACCATGCGTAGGTGAGAAATGGGTTGGATTTAATTGGGTAAACCATACCCAAAGTATTACCCAGTTCAGTGCATGACCTTCCAGTAGTATTAGGTATAAAAGGTCGCGTTTAATGGAGCTGATAAAAAATTGAAACAAAATAAGTGTTCCATAGGCATTAAATTGGAACAGAAAAAGTTTTTTCATTTCGCGAGGCCCACACGAGCGTAGGTGAAATAACAAAAATTTAAGAACAAAAACGTATAAAGTGCCATAAAGGAGCTTTTGTCTGTGCTGCCGCAAAAATCTCTGGGATGGTAGTAATCGGGCATTTTACATAAGAAAATAATATATTATTCAAAATCCAGTGTGGAGCACACCGCCCCATGTACTTATCGGTAATAATGCGAGCTCTGCACCGGAGCTGGAAGCACACGGGTGTAAGTCGGGAATACGGGATTTATGATTGTGTGTTTTCATGTAAGATAAACAGAAAAGTATCTATAACTATACGGACTGTTGTTGTTATTTATATAACGTGTAATTAAATTTGCTGGAAACCTGAAAAGGGGTATTTGAACTCATTATTATGAACTACTATGAGAATTGAGACCAATCCTGATGCATAATATAATCTATCCATACTAATATTATAAATGCGAAAGTAACTCTGTCTGTCACGTTTTCATGATGAAACGGCTTAACCGATTTTGATGAAATTTGGTATGAAAATAGCTTGAACCCTGGGGAAGGACATAGGCTTTTTAATCTGCGACTCACACGAGCGTAGGTGAAATAACAAAAATTTAAGAACAAAAACGTATAAAGTGCCATAAAGGAGCTTTTGTCTGTGCTGCCGCAAAAATCTCTGGGATGGTAGTAATCGGGCATTTTACATAAGAAAATAATATATTATTCAAAATCCAGTGTGGAGCACACCGCCCCATGTACTTATCGGTAATAATGCGAGCTCTCCACCGGAGCTGGAAGCACACGGGTGTAAGTCGGGAATACGGGATTTATGATTGTGTGTTTTCATGTAAGATAAACAGAAAAGTATCTATAACTATACGGACTGTTGTTGTTATTTATATAACGTGTAATTAAATTTGCTGGAAACCTGAAAAGGGGTATTTGAACTCATTATTATGAACTACTATGAGAATTGAGACCAATCCTGATGCATAATATAATCTATCCATACTAATATTATAAATGCGAAAGTAACTCTGTCTGTCACGTTTTCATGATGAAACGGCTTAACCGATTTTGATGAAATTTGGTATGAAAATAGCTTGAACCCTGGGGAAGGACATAGGCTTTTTAATCTGCGACTTCGTCTGCATCCGCGATAACGCGATAAGTCGCGGGCAAAAGCTAATGAAAAATAAATCATTTGATTGATAAAATGTATGTTCACTTATCTTAACAAAATATATAGATCAGCTGTTTTACCTAATTTTCAGTAACTTCAATTACACATTGTATAATGCAACCGATGACTATATTATTCAAAATAGGTCTTGTTCTCCATTTTCAGTAGAACACTAATTTTAGATCAAAATATCAATGTTACTTTCGAGTCGTCTTTTGTCCACTTCTTCTTTCCGTCAAGTTGTAAAAAAAGTAACATTCACACAAAAAATAACATATAATAAAAGCCGCTTATTTTTTGTCATTAGTCTTTAACTTACCCAATTTTCCTTCCCCGCCATACCACCTCACGGCACATCTCTAGCAAATAAAAATAGAAGCAAGCCGAGTCGGCGAGATCTATGTGAGAGCCCGACTATAATATCTCTTGATTCAAAGCCCCCTTTCACTAGGACTGGCGACGCACATCAGGACCTTGGCAACAGTTTAGTTACCTTTACAAGTATAACATTATTAGATTGGTACTTTTCCATTAATATTAAATAGTAGTAGTAGTACCTATAGGACTTCATTACTTTAGGCTTTCCCTGTACGTGGCGATTTTTTGTGGCGCGTGGTTGCGACACAGTTGCCCATTATTTGAAATATTTCTAGGAATACTGTCGACGGATAAACCTGTAACAGTATATTTAAATAAAGTTCTCTGTTCCCCGATAAGTATATTCTGAGTACCTTCAAGGCACGAGTGAACCGGTTCATCCTTGACAAGCGTGCTCCACCTTAGGCCACATCATCACTTAAGACACAGTATATTAGTACTACCGTACAGTAGCGACGCGCCCCCCTCGAAACACTGTTCCTCACCTCTTCCCGCGTCAAACGTGCTCTCGAAACTGCTTTTAGTTTGAGCGGCGCGTAGACACGCACACACACGCACCTATTTGTACTGTTTCTTATTTTGGTAGCAGTGTTGGTAATTAACTCGTTTCGTTTGTATGGAGTGTCGTAGGTGTGCTTAAGATGAGATGAGTTGCTGTCAAACGCAAGCCTATCAGAATTTAAAAAAAATCTTGGGCCTGTTCTTTTGTAGGGCTTGGCATGTGCTTGTAAAAAGTTACAAGCACATGAGACATTGGTTCTTGCCTGGGTTGGAACGCATCTGTGAGGCTTCTGGTATAGCAGATGTCTATAGATATATGTTAATATCAAGGGAAGTTCTGGGCCTGTAGACAAAATCCCTTTTCAACCAACAAAAAAGAAGGAGGTTCTCAATTCGACTGAATGTATATTAATATATTTTTTTCGTATTTGTTACGTGATTTCTCCGGCAAATGTAAATGGATTTTAAAAAATCTTTTTTTTTAAGGATAGGGTATGCCTCAGGCGTGGTCCCATATAAATTTTATTGAAGTCGATTCAGTACTTTTTGAAAAATCATAAATCCCAAAAAAGTGTACATAGACGACGTTTTAATAGATTCTTCAATCTTTGGAGTACCTCTTTTTTAACTGTGTTGCCGGTTCTTAATGGATTTGGATGATAAGAAGGTACACACGGATACATATCAAGCCACATCGAACACATCGGCATCGTCACCGGCTACCTACATTTATATTACGGATACCAGTATAAGCTGACCTCGCATTGTGCGGAAATCCTATACAATGCGAGATCAACATTAACTGGAAACGTATAGCTTGATGTGATGTGTACTAAAAAGTGATAAATAAAAAGCTTTTTACAAAAAAGACAACCGCCTTCAAAATCTAAAAAGTGATATAACTTTAGCACAGTACACACAAGAGTTTAGATTTGGAATTTTTATGACAGATCGAGATTTTTGACAAGTTTTTGACATTCATTGTCACTGAGATGAATGAGGTTGCGATTCAATTTTGAACATTTTTAATTAAGTAGGTACGGGAATTTTAAAAAGGAGCTTTCAGTTAATACCCAAGCCTACAGGCTTGGTTGCCATTCAGTGATGTAAAATAACGACTGGACAGGTGTTCATCAAAGCATTGTATGCTCAAATAGGACTTAAATCAATAATTATAAAAGACACAATCAGTTTTCCAAGTTTAGTTAATTATTGGGTGTTACCAGGTCAATCGATCGATTGTCGATCAACGGCATCGATCGATGGTAGAATGGATTAGTCGACGTCGATCGATAGTTTCTACCAGACCAATCGATCGATTGTCGATCGACGGCATCGATCGATGGTAGAATTTATTAGCCGACGTCGATCGAGCTGCTTGTTTATTATTACTCATGGATTATAGCTAGGGTTAATCGATCAACGTCGACCGATGCCATCGACCGGCAATCGATCGATTAGTTATTGGAACGGTAGCCGTCGATCAGCCAAAGCTACCACACCAATCGATTAACGTCGATCAATGTCGATTGATGGCATCGATCGACGATCGATCGATTCGTGTAGTAAGACCCTTACAGTTTCAGATGCATCTATAGCAACTGAAATTGAAATTAAATACGATTCATCATCCGCTACAAGAACTACGACAGTGTTGACAAATCCTCCGTAAAAGGGTCTATTTAACTAACTTATTCCCGCAACTTGGTCCGCGTCGATTTTCCTAAGGTTTCCTAATCTTTCTGATCTGTAAATGTAGCTTCCTAAAAGCTATATAATTACCAGAATCGGACTAGAGGTTTCGAAGAATAGTAAAACATAGACTTTAAACATAGACTTTAAACATTGACTGAAATCATTATTTCCATCAACATTTCAAAACCACCCATAACCCTTCGTTTGTCCAGAAGCCTAGAGACTAGAGATTTCGGAGATAAGTTAAAAATAAACTCCTCAGTATATAATTCTTTAATACCCTCTAGTAAGAATGGTGAATTATTGAAATCATTATGTCCACCCTTAATGTCTGTACATTAGACATACATCTCCGATACCAGCCCACCACCCACGTAAGTCTGTGGAGAAGATTTGGACATAATAATATGTTCGTGTACAGATAATATTTTTCTTGATATTCTTTGTGCGCACAATATAATGTGTAGTACTTAATTAGGTGTTTGTTTCTTGGTAGCAATGTCTTAGTTTTATTTGGTTTTAAATATTTGACCATTTGTTTGGGGTTTACCTATCATCTAAATAATTGGGATGCAAATTAAGTCTTATATAATTTTTGAATTACAATTCGAAATTATTTTATTTGACGGGAAATTGAGTAACCAAAGCGTAGCTATTAGTGTTCTTACCCTATCGACAAAATTAGATCGTAAATAACAAAAAAATAACTTTTTTTGCTTTACATTCGGCAGAGCACTGACTAACCGTGGCTCTCAAATGTACCCATATGAGACCCCTTACTTATTGAACAAAAACGACTTCACTACTTTTGTATAGAGTGTGCTGCCTGCACAATCCCCTTAATAATCTTTAGGTACTTCTATACTTACATATCTATGTTCTATCAGATAGATTACTTTTAGGAATTCATATTGACAATAAACTGACATGAAAAACACATTTATAATAGGTCTGCAAAAGTATTAAAAAGTCTTCATCTGCTCTGTACAAACTCTCAAAAATTAGAAATACCTAAAGAAGACGTATTAGTTGCATATCAAGGACTGTACCTGTCCTAAGATATGGTATTATATCTTGGGGCAACTTAGTCGCTGTACCAATATTATAAAGAGATAAATTGTTTTCTTTTTATTCTTACCCAACTGCATCAGACGGAGGACGGATCATCATTATATCAGCCTGTTGCCTATTAGGAGGAGGGCAATTTTTTTTTTTTTTTTGTTTTTATTTCTCACGGTTGACTCCCACAAACCAAAATTATAAAAATATTTTTTCACTTGAATTTATCTTTCCAATATATTTATGAACTAAGCAACTTTTCACGTAGTCGGGCTTTTAAATTTTTTCCATTTTTATTTTCTTTGACAAAGAGATTTTTTTTCAGAGATTGTAATCTCTGAAAAAAAATCTCTTTTAGCAAAATTATCTTATACTCGACATCTACGCGGACGAACTCGTGAGCAGAAGTTAGTAACTAATAATTTACCTAATTAGAAATTCTTTACATAAGTAGGTACCTACTTACCAAAAACAAAAGAAAAATGCCTGACCTTTTATTTATGACAAGTTTTCTGTACAATCATTTATATACACCATTTACTCCTTTCTCATAAAATGCGGCTGTCACATCCACTGCCTCCGAAGGTCTACCAATATCTTATGAGATCATGAATCTTAAACTAGGACGGCAAATAAAAAGTGTCGCGTGTGTCCCTTGGATGAATTTATTATGAAAATATCGATAAATATCTGTAGACAAGATGTTGGTTACAGACTGAATGTATACTAATATTAAAAAGCGGAAGATTTTGTTTGTTTGTACGAAAAAATCTCCAGAACTACTAGTCTTATTCTGAAAACACTTTTGCTAAAAGGACGCTACGTCGCGTTTATATTTTCATGCAAAAAAAATGGGGTCAGTAAAAAATGCGAACGATATCGGTGATAAAATCTAGTCAATAAATATGGCGGCGAAAGACTATTAGGTATTTAGTCCTTAAATCAATACAATCTGCTATAGCCCGATTGTTACTAAGGTAGCTGTGCGGTGCGTAACGGGTCACTGGAACGTCAACTTTGTGACACCTGTCACCCCTCCCATATCAAATACCAAATACTTTTCACTTCAGGTAAGTAAATTTGAAAATGAGTTAGGATTCGAATTCGCGGGTGATTTCTTACAGAATAGCACTGCAGTACCTAATGATAGTGATTAGATAGGGGGGGGGGGAGGCCTTTGCCCAGGAGCAACAGCAACAGAGGACAACAGAGGACAGCAACGGCTAGCAAAAAAAAATGATAGTGATCACCTATAGTCAGTACACATGCAGGGCTAGACCTAAAACCTTATCTATACAAAGATATAAATATGTATGATAATAATACTTTACACTGGTCCAATATAATAATATGAGGCAAAGCTGTAGGGTAAGTGAGGGTCTGAAATATAATAGCTCAATCGGCTCACGGCGATTTAACCATTAATTTACTGGTGAAGATCATTTACAGTTCTAGATCTTAATTTGTTGTGGACGTAATTTCTAGTAATTGCTTACCTATCTTTTTCTTGTAAAAATAATAATAATCACGTCAACCTTTAGACACCCACTACTGGGCATAGGTCTCCCCCAACGGGGTGGCCATGCTTGACCAATGCATGCATGTTGGTGATCGCAGTAGGTGTTATGGTACTCAAAGGACGCTGCTACCATCCTCTGTTCAATGTCCCTCTGTCGTCTTATACGACACCCACGGGTAGAAAAGGGGTGGTGGTATTCATGGCCGGCACCACACAGTTTATAATTACTCTACCGCAGGGCGAAGAAATACATGTTAAGTAGTTAGTATTTGAGTACGTCCATGGCTTCTTGGGTCACCCTGCCGTTCTACTATTTACTGTGGTATAATCTTTTTTTGAAAAGCTACTACGTTGGTAACTTACTGTGTACCACAAACGTACATAGTACACATTAAGAAAATGTTGGCAAGCACGGGAACAGAAACTGTAAATTATCAAACGTGACGTAAGTATGCTTAGGTACATATTTTTATTGTTATTCAGATTTTGAGAAAAGTGGTAGTCGCCGTCCTCTCATCCATGACGTTGCAGGTTCGGTACCAGATAAATCAACCAATTTTTCAATACACAATGTACCTAGTTTCTGAATTTATCTTGAATATTAGTGACATCGGTGAAAGTATTCATATTAACGATGTCAGTGATTTGATGTCCATGATGAACTTACGATGCATGTGAGGAAACCTGTTAATTAACATAACTCTAAAATCGCCAACCCGACTTGAGCAAGCGCGGTGATTAATAAAATAATAAATAAAATTCATTTATTTCGGACTATTTAAATGTCCATATTGTGTTAGAAATACATTATCTTAAAACTATGTTAGTCAACAATATCTAAGTAGGTAAATGATTTAAAATAAATATAGAATTTAAAAATTGGAAACAAATACATACCTAATTAAAAATAAATTTAAAATTATAGTGAACTGTATTAATAAATAATTAAATTGCCATTAACAAAGTAATTGATATTGCTATTAAATTTGTGACTGAAATAAATAAATAATTTATAATAATATTTCTTCTTCTTCATCAACCTTAAACCCACTGCTGAGCATGGTCGCCCTAAGGGGGATTCAGCCGTAATCGCCATGCTTGGCTGATGCATGTTGGCGATCGCAGTAGATGTTATAGTACTCAGAAGGACGCTGCTGCCCATCCTCTGGTCAATATCCCTCTGTCGCTTTCTACGATACCCACGGGTAGAAATGGGGTGATGCTATTCGCGGGCGGCACCACACGGCACTAATAATATTTCGAAATTAATAAATTGATTGATTAATGCTCGTGCCTTCTCTGCGTGAGAAGAGGCATTTGTCCTGTATTGGAACATAAATAGTTTAGTATTTAATATTTCACAAGTAACGTACGTGAAATTGTTCATCTTCCAAGTTATCCCGATGTTCATTGCGCGATAACTTGGGTCAAAGCGTTTCTAAGAGAACTGTACCGCTCATTAGCAAGCACACTCGTTCCACTAGTTCCTACATCCGATGTCCCATGATTTGGAGAGTTTCCAGTTTTATGACACATAGTAACTAACACGAGGTTAAATTATAAAATGTCATACATAATGGACCCGGGTCAGCAATTAATTCGAAGTTGTAAGATAATTCAAGCGGGCCTTATTATATCTTGTATTTATCACAAACTGCGACTGTTTAAGAAAAGGGGTAGCGTAAATATTGTTACTTAAAATGAAACTGTATATTACTTTATGTATGTAGAGATAGTGGTGCCCATTCTGTTGTGCACGAAATAAATTAATTTTAGGCTATTTATATCTCTTTTTCTCCAATAAAACAAGAAAGAGACATATATTAATAAGAGCTGTCAATTTAAGTTGATCTAAAATGTTCATACAAAAACTAATTTGACATTTCTAACTTAGTCCTTGTCTGTCGCCGTCCTTTTCTCCAGCTGCCTTTATTTTTTTAGTTCATGAACACGGGAATCGGCACCAGTATATCTTTAAAAAACGTATATTTTGTTGTTAACTAGAAAATGCCTACGGCATTAAATCTGCCTTTGAACCTTTTGTTGTAAAGTCTTAACAAATAAATAAATAAACTGAGAAGGTACTGTTAAGGTTGTATGTGTAACCCAAAATTATTGCCATGCAGTAGTATTATGTGTAAACGAGGGCGTTTACACATAATACATGTATTCTACAAGTTTTATGCATAATGCAACCTAATCCAAAGCATTGGACTAAATGCTATTTCTAAGCACTCCGAATTTATTCTAGAAGTAGTTTGAAATTAGAAGCCTGTGCTTATTTTTATATCAATGGGATTGTTTGCCTGGCACTCGTAGATAGCTGACGTTTTTAGTTGAATACAAGTAAGTTCAATCGATTTTCCTCTTTAATTTATATAAACCCTCCAACTCCTCACACATCATAACACACCGCGTCGCCACAGTATAAGTATTAGTACTATCGTCGTCGCTATACGACTATATTAGTCGTATAGCGTCGCTATACGACTGGTACCGTAAACCTTATCGACCCATAAGCTTCACAGTACCTAGGTATCTACAGTTTTTAAATTAAAATAATTATTATCCATCTATTATTTCCTAGGTAAACAACACAACACACAATTCTCAGTGCCCAACCTCATTTAAAATAAAAACATAGATAGGTAATCTGATTATTATACAAATATGTATAAATTCACCATCAGAAACAAATTGCAACAATTTCTGGGCGTCTCAACCCCATACGGTAAGGGAAATTGCTATACAGGGTGTTGAATGTAGCCGGCCGTATCTATGTTTACATCTGGCCGTTACAAATGTGTTACATCAAGACAGTGGCGAGGACCGCGTTACTTATCTAGCTGTACTCTGTGCTAGGGCTGACAACTACGAGTTTTCCTGTAATAAACGATATAATAGTATAACCACAGATACAGATAGACCTAGATAACGTCTATCTATATCTGTGAGTATAATATACTACAGTTGCGGCGTTTTAGCTTGACAGTTAGCGGTCATAGATTTTCCTCTTATATCTCTTCGTAGGAACCTGAGCAAACTACTTTTTATTGATTTTTATTACTGAAACATGTTGACTGATAATTATGATAGATATCCATTCAGGACGTTAAGGATTTTTGTTTCCGTTTTTGAAATAATGAATGCCAAAAAATAATAGAACCTACATTTTCTATGATTTTTTGGCATTCATTATGGTCAACGACTGCTACTTATTGTTATGCTACAACACAGTTGCTATAGCTTTTGACTTCTGACCCCGCGATATGTGCATGTGTGCATGGCAATTACGGCTGAAGCCCCTTCGGGAAGACCTTTGCCGTAGGTCGGTCGTAAATAGTAGGTCGATTCTGTAAAATTCAAACAACAACTCGCATCTCACATCGCTATTCACTCTCACTTCGCATAAGGTTCAAAATGACCTTGATATATATTTGACACTGAATCGGGTTCGAGTGCGAAGTGAGCGTCGAAGTGTCGGGGAAATTACCTTACAGAATGTCACTTCTTACGTCATCTCATACTGTATCTGTCAAATCTCCCTGTCAATTTAGTTCAACTCGCTGACACGCTCGCAAGGGTGGCGCTAGTGTAAATTCGAAATATCAACCGTGTTTTTAGAATGCCAATCAAGAAACTTACAGGGATTCAGATTCGAAGTTTGGAATGACACCCCTGATCTTACAGAATCACACCCCAGCAATGGGCGTCTAAAGGTTGACATGATGATGATGAGAGAGAGAGAGATTGGAAAAAGGAATGTAAGTTTTCCGACCGAATTTTGGTCACGGCGGCCGATCTCAAAGAAGATCAACCAAGTACGCAGAATACATTATAGTGCACAAGTGTGCGCGCAAAAACAGATGTAGGGAGTACATCTGTTTTTGCGCGCACACCTCAATCTCATAGTCCGGTGGGACGGCAATCCGACACGACCAGAGAGAGATCATGCAGGCACAGGACCAACGGCTTTACGTGCTTTCCGAGGCACGGGGTGTTACACCGCCAACTTCCAAACTCCGGGTTGTTACTTTAAGGCGCTAACAAGCGAGTTTTACAGATTTTAAACTGACAATCACGTCAAAATGTGTAGTAGGTATAAATGATATGAAAATATATGTTAAACTAGAACATTCTCTTAATCATTTAGTATGTGAATATTTTTGATTAAGTTCATATTAAATAGTTTAATTAACTCGTGAAGTTGTGTCTGACACGGACATAACATTGATAATCACAAAATCTACCAGGTATATTTAAACGAAACTTTCACTACCTTACAGACAATTTTATTATCAATCTTTTAGTATAGTACGCCTATTTTTTTAAATTATAGAATACTATCTTTTATTTAAATTTTTCGACTAAACTTTGAGAGTTTTGGACGCAGCGCATACGATTCTCTGGTCGCTCAAGGTCGCCGGCGTATATCGTCGCCTTAATAGAACAACCCAATACCTAACACTTTGCCTGTCCTGGGAATTGAACCTAGGAACCTACGCTCAGCAGTCACGAGACCAACGAGGCAAGCAGATTTGTTACCCTAGTAACAGCTGAAATATGAAAAGCAACTAAGTACATACTACAACTACAAACACTTATTTCTTATAATTATGATTGTTACATTGAAATAGGCCTAGTGTAGTCTGGTTCAGGGCTTGTCTAGATAAACACTTAAGTATTCTAACCCTACTCAAATGGTTAATTATTCGGTTGCGTAGTCAATACCTTCGAATAAAGTACAGTAGGTATTTACCTATAAGGGGATGAAACCGGTGTCAATATGTACGACCTACTGTAGTATAGATTTGTTTTAAAAATATAAAAAAATAGGTATTCGTATTTCGTGAGGAAACCTGAACTTATATAATTAGTATAAGTCTAAAATCACCAATCCGCCTTCAGCCCACGTGGTGATCAATGCTCGTGCCTTCTCTGTATGAGAAGAGGCCTTTGCCTTGCAGTGGGACAATTATAGGCTGGCATTATTTCTATTATTGTTAAGTATTATAAATTAATTGAACGACCCGCCCTGACATCTATTATCGTCATATTTCAACCAATATACACAAAACCTTAACAAATCATACACTTAAAACTTCCTCATAAATCACTCTGCTTATTATTGAAAACCGCATGAAAATCCGTTCAGTAGTTTTTGAGTTTATCGCGAACAGATTGACGCGGCGGCGAAGGACTATGTTTTACAATGTAAGGATAAGGATAACACCTTGTAATACAAATATATTGCTTGTATTTAATAATTTATTTATTCAAATTGTTATTATTCAGACAATTAAAACATTTACTTACTTAAATAAATATTCATTATCAACCCCTAAAATACCATAACAATTACTTATAATAGACCATTTAACCATATCATCACAATGTATAAATATTCATACAGTTACCCATTTAAATAAATCTATACAAAAATTTACCCCAATATGTAAATTGCTCTTTTGACCTTTGACTTTACAGCATCCCCTGCTCTCAATTTGATCTCACCTTTAGACACGTGGACATTCCAAACTGGTTTTTCTTTAACAGCATCCCCCTGATCCACTTTTGATCTTGTGACCAGCATTAAGTTCTTTTGTGATGGTCACTTAGTGTTATTTACCCTTTTAATGGTCAATAAATAGTTAGGTCAGATCAGGTCGCCATTGATTCAGATCTTTTGATTTTGATCTTTTTAAATTATTCAAATAGAGCAACAAAGATGACAATGTGTGATTTAGACAGGGCAGGTGATGATAATTATGTTGTTAGGGAATTTCTTGCTTGGTTTTCATTAAGACCGCTCTGTATCTCGGAAGGCACGACGAACTAGTCTCCCCGTACCCGGTAAGGTTCTACAAATCTAGGGCCTAGTCGGTTGCGTATATCAAAGCGCAACTTAAAAAAATACTAAAGTAACCCTTCCAAACTGTATTTTATTTAGTTGTTCTTCTAATTCGCGTGACAGCCCTGCAGGTACAGTTAAACGCGCCATATGTATATCTCAGGCAGTGACCAAACACGCGCCGCGGACTCAAGGAAATGGATAGCACAGCGACAAGCATGGAGTGGACTGTTTATTTTATATCATGGATCGATTTGTATGAAATAAGTATCCCTATTTTTGAATGAAGTGTACAACAAACATCGTTATTTCAATGTTAGCATGTAATAAGCTCCGTTTTTTACGATAAGTACAAACCAATATAAACTATTTGACATTTACATTGAAAAAAGATGTCAATTGTTAGCGACGAACTATGAACTTTAAGTGAAATTGCTAAAGTGTTTCGATAACGAGAAAATAGTGTTAGTTATGAGCAGTGAAAGTACTAAGTGGCTATGTTTTATTAAGGTAAATAATAGTGTTAGCTTTAACCATGAAATTACTAAGTGAATATGTTTCGTAATGCATGTAAGTAGTGTACATTAATAATCGTGCAATAACTAAGTGAAATACGTTTTGTTTGAATATTAAAGTAGGGCGCTAGCAATTAGATGTAATTCTGTTAAGCTATATGTGCTGAAACAATAAAGTAAATAAGGTGTAGTTGCATTTTTATAACTTTAAAGTGAATATGTATTAAAATAAGTTTTCAGAGGCTGATCTGTAAGAAATTAAGTGAATAAACATTGTTAGTAGTTAAGGCAAATATCGAATAAAGTGCTAGTTTTGTTTTGTAATTTATTTACCTAGAAGTTTAAGGGTTTAATAAAATATAATAGAATGGTAGTTAGGAAAATCTTTTTTATTTTTTTTTTATTTTTTTCGGATTGGCATCTCGCAGGTCAACCTAGGAGGTTGTCGGCTGCTTAACCGGACTTTCCTGTGGTGCCTTAAAAATTATTATTTTTAGGGCCTCCAGCCAGGGCAAAAAGCTTACAAACTAAGCGACTACACGCTAAGGGCACCCCCTGTGGGGTACGAGCCTCGGCTTAGGGCGTCGCTGGGAGAGGACAGCAAAGGGACAGGCTGGATCGGATTTCCATTATTTAGGGACGAATTTAGAACTACAGGCTCAGCGGCGCGGGCTGGCACGAGCAAGGGTCGGGGAGGGGACGTACGGGGTCGTCGCGGCGGGCCTCGGCGACGAGGACGGAATGACGGCGGTCTGTGTCTGTGTTTCTTAACTGTACTGGTGGCTTTATTGCTCTCCTGGAGGAGAGTAATAGCATCGTCAGGGTCGGTCAGAGTATGTCTCGGTCGTCGAGTCTTACTAATACGGGAGGGAGTGTACCGGGCGGCCGATACGATTAACGGGTTAGAGTGCTTCTCAGCAGTGTCGAAGAAGCGCTTGGCGGAGCGTTTCATGAACTGCTGGATGGTAGGTATTTTTAGATCGAGATGGAGGTTCTCGTTGCGAAGATAAAAAGGGGCTCCTGTGATTCTTCGCAAGAAACGGTTTTGGAGGATCTGCATCCTATGGAGACGGTATGGTTTCGCGTGTGCGAATACAGCACAGGCGTACGTCATGATGGGACGAATGCACGCCGTGTAAATGCGCAATTTGCACTTGAGTGACAATTTGCTGCGTGCATTCAACATGAAGTAGAGCCTACCGAGAGCAAAAGCGGCGCGCGAACGCACCGTCTTTATGTGCTCTCCGAAAGTAAGATGGTGGTCCAGAATCACACCTAGGTATTTGGCTTGCTTCTCCCAAGGGATAGGCTTACCGAACATGGTTATCGGACTGGGCAGAGAGGGGGACGAACGCGGTTTGGAAAAGAGTACTGCCTGACTCTTGATGGGGTTTACCTCGATTCTCCATTTCCGGAAATAAGCGCCTAAGGCTTTTGCCGCGGATTGGAGGGTACGAGCTATGCAGTCTGGGTTGCGACCCGAGTAATAGATGGCCGTGTCGTCAGCGAATAGAGCCAACTGGGCCTTTTTATCTTTGGGGATGTCGCTGGTGAACAGCGTGAAAATGAGGGGGGATACTACGGAGCCCTGAGGGTCGCCAGCGCGTATTGGGTGGGGTAAAGAGAGCGCACCCTCGATGCGATAGCGAAAGGTGCGATTCGACAAAAAGTCACGCAAGATGAGCACGAGACGATCTGGCACTCCGAGTTGGTAAAGCTTGTATAGTAAGCCGTTGTGCCAGACTTTGTCGAATGGTTTCGCTATGTCAAAGAAGAGCGCACCCGTCATCAAGCCACGCTGAAAACCAGCGCTTATGTGCTCGACGATGCGGTGGACTTGTTGGATGCAGCTGTGTTCGGTTCGAAAGCCAAACTGCTCGTCGGGAATGAGACTCTTTGCTTCGGCAAAGTCTTTGAGCCGCTTATAAATAAGCCTCTCGTAGATTTTGCCTAGAACATTGAGTAGACTAATGGGACGGTAACTGGTGGGATCAGACTTGGGTTTGCCTGGTTTCGGAATGCCGATAACGGTGGCCTCTTTCCATGCCTGAGGAAAAATGTTGTTGCTTAGAGCGCCATTGAAGATGGCGGTCATTAGCATTATGAGATGGGCGGGGAGGAGTTTGAACACCTTATTGGTGATACCGTCAGAGCCAGAGGCTTTCCGGGGTTTGAGCCTCTTGATGATATCGTGCACTTCGTCGGGAGTGACAGGAGGCAGAGGATAATCAGGGTCTTCAACCAGTGGGAGAGAGGCTCTACGTTCGACTTCGGCGTCGACCTCAGAAAGGTGAGCTTCGTCTACTGGTTGAGAGCTGGGGGTGCATTGAGACTCTAGGCTGTCGGCTAGACATTCAGCCTTTTCATCGTTGTCGAAGGCGACGCTACTGTCGGAACGAATGAGAGGGGGCATGGAGGCCTCGTTAGAAGAACGGAGCTTCCTCTGGAGTTCCCAGAAGGCTAGGTGGGTGGGCTCGAGTTCGCTAAGTGTCTTGTCCCAGCGGCTGGAGCGCAGCTCCTCGATGCGTTTCTTTACAGCACGCTGTAAAGAGCGCATGTGAGCCTTGTTCGCATCGCAGGGGAAGGCACTGTACGCACGGACGGCCGCGTTCTTCTCGGTCAACAGATCACGCACATCGTCAGGCAGTTTCCAGCGATAATTGCTCATCGCCGGAACCTCCCTTGAACAATCGTTCAAGACGGATTGTACATGATTTGTGAACGAGTCGATCGCGCCCGTCGTGTCTGCGACTGTCACCAAGTGGTCGGGGATAGCGTCCAAGTGAGGCGACGTGGTGGATTGTAGGCTTTCGCTTACTTTCCTCCAGTCGGTAATAATTTGGGTCGGAGGGGGCTGGCTAGGGTCAGAGGGACCTGAACGGGGAGCTAGTTCTAATATCACTGGACGATGGTCGGAATTAAGCTCGTGTAGCGTCTCTATAGATTGCAAACGGAGGTTCACATTCTTGAGCAGCGCTATATCGAGGATGTCGGGAAGATGGTTGGGATCGTGGGGGAAATGAGTGGAAGTCATCGGGGCGAAGACGTCGAAGTTCATTTGAGAACAGAGGTTAAACACGATCCTACCTCTGGAAGAGGTCCTGTTACTATTCCAGGAGGGATGTTTGGCATTGAGATCGCCCGCCAGTAAGACGGAGTCACCCAGGCCAAGAAGAGCAGAAAGGTCATCCTTGAGGAGGATAGGATCATCCTCCGATGGTGATGGAGGGACGTATGCTGATATAATAGTTAACGGCTGATGACCGGTCATGCCGAGCCGACAGACAGAGACCTCGAGGCGAGCGAGGGGAGGAGGGTCCATAGGAATGCAGTACAGAGCCTTTCTATAGTATATTAGGGTACCGCCCTTGTGACAACGAGACCTATCATTGCGAACTATACGGTAGTTGGCAATATTCGGGTCACGATGATGGGGCTTAAGAAAGGTCTCCTGTATGAGGAGGATATCAAGTTGATGGTCGCGGAGGAAATTGGCGATCTCATCACGTTGGTTAGTAATGCCATTGGCGTTAAAGAATCCTAACTTAAGGGATCGGGGTTTATTAGTACACGGCCTTTCCTTATCCATTGGATTAGTAAGGGTAAAGTTTATCTAGGGCTTGCGTAATCTCCGGATACGCTTTGAACACCTTAAGGATGTCGCTAATATTTGCTTTGCACGCGAGTATATCCCTAGCCATAGCTTCAGTAGCGGGGTTGCGGTAAATTTGGTAGGCGAGGTTGATGACTTCGCCTATCCTCTCGGTAGGGAGAGATGCAGGTACGCGGGAGGCTGAGGGCGCGGTTGAAACGGCGGGGGCGGCCTTAGATGGGGCGAGGGCGGCCTTAGGAGCGGCGGCGGCGGCTTTAGGAGCGGCGGGGGCGACCTTAGGTAGGGGGGGCGTGGTCGCGGAGGCTAGGTTCGGCGCGGGGACTGGCGAATCCATCAGCGCTGGCATGGGCAGAGATTGGGAGGGCCTCAATGCAGGGAACGCTCTCTGATGATTCAGCGAGTTCCATGGGGAGGGCCTCTGAGGGCTGAGACGCTCGGGCATCTCTGAGGAGGGAATCTTAACAGAGGGGCTTTCCCTTTGTTGACGAGCGTTCGCACGCTTGGTCAACTTGGGAGAAGAGGATTTTGGGGCTTTGGGGCAGCCGCGGTAATTGGCGGGGTGACCTGATTGGCCGCATAGCACACAGCTGGGAGATTCTGTGCACAGATTGCGGTCTTTCAGACGGGGACAGTCAGCAGTTGCGTGCTCACCCAGACACTTGACGCATCTAGGGGTCGCGTAGCAATTGCGTTGGGCGTGACCGTAAAGTTGGCAGCGGTGACACTGTCCAACCGTATCGGATTTATAAGGCCTCTCGATCGAGATGCCCGACAAGTGACATACCGACTTTACTTTAAAGATCGGATGGTGGCCGTCGGTGTGATCGCACACGACAAGAACCGAGTCGTATGCAATCGCACCCCTAGCTTTGTGCAGACGATGCACAGCGGATACTGGGACATTTTGCGACTGAAGGTCGGCGAGAATCTCTTCCGTTGAGATTTCTTTGGGGACGCGTCGGATTACCACACGGGTGGGTTTATCATCGGGCAGGGAATAAGTGTGGAACGAAATGTTCCTCACTTTTAACAAGGATGTAAGTTCCCTGTGGTCGTTCACCGTGGGAACTTGAACTTTGATACCCTGTTGGGTCGAGCGCGCGTTTGTGTATTTGATCTTACGATCGTTACACAATTTGGACACGTCGGTCCACTTCGCCTTGTCCTGGATGAACAAGGGAGGCGGGGCGGGTAGTTTCTTTTTTGAAACTGAAGGATTGGGGGCAGCAGTGGACAAGGGACTAGCGGGACGGCTGCCCTCTGGACGAGAGGTAGCTGAGACGGAGGGGGCCGAAACCGAGGGGGTGGGGGAGGGGGGGGGCGCGGCTACGGTTTTCTTGGCCTTGGTGGCCTGAGAGGGACTCTTACCCTACTTTCTCTTGCCTCCTGGACCGACAACTTGGTAGTCGTCGTCCGAGGACGCGGAGGCAGAGTGGGCTTCCTCAGAGTCGGAGTGAGATGGCGCAGAGACGGGGACAGAAGTATCCATTGTTTCTGAAAAACATGGCGACGCAGAGCGCAGCTGCGTGGGAACAATAGCCGCGGGAACAATTGTCGCGGGAACAATGGGTTCGGAAACAATAGGTGTTTCCGCGTACGGGCTTGTTGTCTTAATTGACAATAGGGACGGGATTTGCGGTGGCATAGAGGATGCCGCCACAGGTGTGCCTTCGTTGGCGTTATCGGGGGAAAAGGGGCTATCAAATATGTCACTGAAGTCAGCGACGCTAGCTTCGGCTGCTTTACGGGACGCGGACGAGTTCTCTAGCCATATATCTAGATCGGCATGGAACTTGGCGCTTGGCCATAAGCGGGCCTTGACGTACGCTAATATTTCAGCGTCCGACATGGTCGGAGGGAAAGCTAAGTTGGGGAGGGAATTTTGGGAGATTTAACTCTCAGGGAAGCCTAAATTAAACCTAACACCTAACTCTAACTCCCCGGGTGGAGTGGCCCGGGGATGTGTAATCCTCCCTGTCGGGTGTAGACAGGGAGGTGAGTACCTATTGGTGAGCCCTAAGCTTGTAAACCCGTCGCCAGTCTTATTGTGCGAACGGGGCCCTAGCCAGTCTAGTGCGAAGGGTGTAGACACGCCCAACCGACACTAGGTGTGTGGCTGTGAAAGGAAACCAGAGACTAGGTTCGACTAGGAGACCCCCCAAGGCCGAAACACTAGCTCCCGACTCCAATTGACTGCCTCGCCCTGAAGGGGTTTGGCGGGTGTGATTGGGGCAACACCCACTCGGCTTCGTTGGCACCGTAAGGTATCCACCGAGTACCACGAAACTGTGGTTTTGCCCTGAAGGGACCTAGTGAAGCTACACGACAGACTCTGTTATAGAAATAGGAATTTCAGCCGTCGCCTTGAAAAAGGCAACTTTTGAACAGTTGATTGCAGTCGGCTGACTACAGGAATCGTTGCGGCGGGCGCAGCGAGAGCAGGTGACGAGCGTAGCGGCAGAGCGTGGAGCGAAGCGGCGACACGTCCGTGCGCGGCGAGCGTCGAGCGAAGAGTGAAGGAAAATCTAGGATTTACTAAGTTTTTATATGTACCTACAAATAAAGTGAGAATTTTCTGTGATTTTATTTCCACACACTTGGCGGCGCCACATGTACCATGTTGGCACATAAGTTTAAGTACTGAGAAACCTTACCGTAACGAGGACCGCCAAGGGTTTTTTGCTATTTTTAAGGGTTAAAATCTAGATATTGTAGTAGGGTTTTTTGTAATTAGCTAGAGTAAGTTAATACCTATGCGCTGAAAATGTTTATAACATTATAAGGTATATTTTACCACCAGAAATTGGCTAAAATAGTTTCCTTATACAAACGGCGACAATGGTGCCGTGTGCAAAATATTAGTGTCGAGCGCAAATTTGCAGGGCTGTGATTGGTCAGAACAGCCTATATAAGGAGGTCAATTTCGGTGGTTCTATGCAAAACCGTTTCTTGCGAAAAATAACGGGCGCCCCGTTCTATGTTCGCAACGAGAACCTTCATCTCGATCTTAAACTCCCGACCATCCGTCAGTTCATGAAGCGCGCTTGCAAGCGCTTCTTCGATCAAGCGGAGAAACACCGCAACCCGCTCGTCGTAGCGGCCGCCCGATATACCCCTTCCCGTATTAGCAGGACCCGTCGTCCACGTCATACCCTGTCCGATCCAGATGACGCTATTACCCTCCTTCAAGAAAGAAATAGGGCCACTAGCACATTAGTTAAACACAGATACAAATTACCGTCATTACGACCTCGCCGCCGAGGTCCCTCGCGACGACCCCGTAACGCCCCCCCCCCCCCCCCGACCCTTGCTAGCGCCAGCCCGCGTCGCTGAGCCCTTAGCTTTAAAATAGCCCCTAATTAATAGAGACCCGATCCAGCCTGTCCCTTTGCTGCCCTCTCTCAGTGGCGACCTAAGCCGAGGCTCGTACCCCACAGGGGGTGCCCTTAGCGTAGTCACTTAGTTTATAAGTTTTTGCCCTGGCTGGAGGCCCTAAAAGTCACTTTTAAGGCACCACAGGATTGTCCGGTTAAGCAGTAACCAACCCTCAGGTTGAACTGCGAGATGCCATACAGAAAAAAAAAAAAAAAAAAAAAGGTGGTTCGATGACTCTTCGCTCGACGCTCGCCGCGCACGGACGTGTCGCCGCTTCGCTCGTCACCTGCTCTCGCTGCGCCCGCCGCAACGATTCCTGTAGTCAGCCGACTGCAACCAAAAAAGTTACCTTTTTCAAGGCGACGGCTGAAATTCATATTCCTTTAAACAGAGTCAGTCGTGTAGCTTCACTAGGCCCCTTCAGGGCAAAACCACAGTTTCGTGGTACTTGGTGGATACCTTACGGTGCCAACGAAGCCGAGTGGGTGTTGCCCCAATCACACCCGCCAAACCCCTTCAGGGCGAGGCAGTCAATTGGAGTCGGGAGCTAGTGTTTCGGCCTTGGGGGGTCTCCTAGTCGAACCTAGTCTCTGGTTTCCTTCCACAGCTACACACCTAGTGTCGGTTAGGCGTGTCTACACCCTTCGCACTAGACCGGCTAGGGCCCCGTTCGCACAATAAGACTGGCGACGGGTTTACAAGCTTAGGGCTCACCAATAGGTACTCACCTCCCTGTCTACACCCGACAGGGAGGGTTACACATCCCCGGGCCACTCCACCCGGGGAGTTAAAGTTAGGTGTTAGGTTTAATTTAGGCTTCCCTGAGAGTTAAATCTCCCAAAATTCCCTCCCCAACTTAGCTTTCCCTCCGACCATGACGGACGCTGAAATATTAGCGTACGTCAAGGCCCGTTTATCTAAAAGCGCCCTGTTCCAAGCCGATCTAGCGATATGGCTAGAGAACTCCGCGTCCGCGTCCCGTAAAGCAGCCGAAACAAGCGTCGCTGACTTCAGTGACGTATTTGATAGCCCCTTTTCCCCGGATAACGCCGACGAAGGCACACCTGTGGCGGCATCCTCTATGCCACCGCAAATCCCGTCCCTATTGTCAATTAAGACAACAAGCCCGTACGCGGAAACACCTATTGTTTCCGAACCCATTGTTTCCAAGCCCATTGTTCCCGCGACCATTCTTCCCACGCAGCTGCGCTCTGCGTCGCCATGTTTCTCAGAAACAATGGATACCTCTGTCCCTGTCTCTGAGCCATCTCACTCCGACTCTAAAGAAGCCCACTCTGCCTCCGCGTCCTCGGACGACGACTACCAAGTTGTCGGTCCGGGAGGCAAGAGAAAGAAGGGTAAGAGTCCCTCTCAGGCCACCAAGGCCAAGAAAGCCGTAGCCGCGCCCACCCCCTCCTCCACCCCCTCGGTTTCGGCCCCCTCCGTCTCAGCTACCTCTCGTCCAGAGGGCAGCCGTCCCGCTAGTCCCATGTCCACTGCTGCCCCCAATCCTTCAGTTTCAAAAAAGAAACTACCCGCCCCGCCTCCCTTGTTCATCCAGGACAAGGCGAAGTTGACCGACGTGTCCAAATTGTGTAATGATCGTAAGATCAAATACACAAACGCGCGCTCGACCCAACAGGGTATCAAAGTCTAAGTTCCCACGGTGAACGGCCACAGGGAACTTACCTCCTTGTTAAAAGTGAGGAACATTTCGTTCCATACTTATTCCCTGCCCGATGACAAACCCACCCGTGTGGTAATCCGACGCGTCCCTAAAGAAATCTCAACGGAAGAGATTCTCGCCGACCTTCAGTCGCAAAATGTCCCAGTATCCGCTGTGCATCGTCTGCACAAAGCTAGGGGTGCGATTGCATACGACTCGGTTCTTGTCGTGTGCGATCACACCGACGGCCACCATCCGATCTTTAAAGTAAAGTCGGTATGTCACTTGTCGGGCATTTCGATCGAGAGGCCTTATAAATCCGATACGGTTGGACAGTGTCACCGCTGCCAACTTTACGGTCACGCCCAACGCAATTGCTACGCGACCCCTAGATGCGTCAAGTGTCTGGGTGAGCACGCAACTGCTGACTGTCCCCGTCCGAAAGACCGCAATCTGTGCACAGAATCTCCCAGCTGTGTGCTATGCGGACAATCAGGCCACCCCGCCAATTACCGCGGCTGCCCCAAAGCCCCAAAATCCTCTTCTCCCAAATTGACCAAGCGTGCGAACGCTCGTCAACAAAGGGAAAGCCCCGCTGTTAAGATTCCCTCCTCAGAGATGCCCGAGCGTCTCAGCCCTCAGAGGCCCTCCCCATGGAACTCGCTGAATCATCAGAGAGCGTTCCCTGCATTGAGGCCCTCCCAATCTCTGCCCATGCCAGCGCTGATGGATTCGCCAGTCCCCGCGCCGAACCTAGCCTCCGCGACCACGCCCCCCCTACCTAAGGTCGCCCCCGCCGCTCCTAAGCCCGCCGCCGCCGCTCCTAAGCCCGCCGCCGCCGCTCCTAAGGCCGCCCACGCCCCTTCTAAGGCCGCCCCCGCCGTTTCAACCGCGCCCTCAGCCTCCCGCGTACCTGCATCTCTCCCTACCGAGAGGATAGGCGAAGTCATCAACCTCGCCTACCAAATTTACCGCAACCCCGCTGCTGAAGCTATGGCTAGGGATATACTCGCGTGCAAAGCTAATATTAGCGACATCCTTAAGGTGTTCAAAGCGTATCCGGAGATTACGCAAGCCCTAGATAAACTTTACCCTAACTAATCCAATGGATAAGGAAAGGCCGTGTACTAATAAACCCCGATCCCTTAAGTTAGGATTCTTTAACGCCAATGGCATTATTAACCAACGTGATGAGATCGCCAATTTCCTCCGCGACCATCAACTTGATATCCTCCTCATACAGGAGACCTTTCTTAAGCCCCATCATCGTGACCCGAATATTGCCAACTACCGTATAGTTCGCAATGATAGGTCTCGTTGTCACAAGGGCGGTACCCTAATATACTATAGAAAGGCTCTGTACTGCATTCCTATGGACCCTCCTCCCCTCGCTCGCCTCGAGGTCTCTGTCTGTCGGCTCGGCATGACCGGTCATCAGCCGTTAACTATTATATCAGCATACGTCCCTCCATCACCATCGGAGGATGATCCTATCCTCCTCAAGGATGACCTTTCTGCTCTTCTTGGCCTGGGTGACTCCGTCTTACTGGCGGGCGATCTCAATGCCAAACATCCCTCCTGGAATAGTAACAGGACCTCTTCCAGAGGTAGGATCGTGTTTAACCTCTGTTCTCAAATGAACTTCGACGTCTTCGCCCCGATGACTTCCACTCATTTCCCCCACGATCCCAACCATCTTCCCGACATCCTCGATATAGCGCTGCTCAAGAATGTGAACCTCCGTTTGCAATCTATAGAGACGCTACACGAGCTTAATTCCGACCATCGTCCAGTGATATTAGAACTAGCTCCCCGTTCAGGTCCCTCTGACCCTAGCCAGCCCCCTCCCATCCAAATTATTACCGACTGGAGGAAAGTAAGCGAAAGCCTACAATCCACCACGTCGCCTCACTTGGACGCTATCCCCGACCACTTGGTGACAGTCGCAGACACGACGGGCGCGATCGACTCGTTCACAAATCATGTACAATCCGTCTTGAACGATTGTTCAAGGGAGGTTCCGGCGATGAGCGATCATCGCTGGAAACTGCCTGACGATGTGCGTGATCTGTTGACCGAGAAGAACGCGGCCGTCCGTGCGTACAGTGCCTTCCCCTGCGATGCGAACAAGGCTCACATGCGCTCTTTACAGCGTGCTGTAAAGAAACGCATCGAGGAGCTGCGCTCCAGCCGCTGGGACAAGACACTTAGTGAACTCGAGCCCACCCACCTAGCCTTCTGGGAACTCCAGAGGAAGCTTCGTTCTTCTAACGAGGCCTCCATGCCCCCTCTCATTCGTTCCGACAGTAGCGTCGCCTTCGACAACGATGAAAAGGCTGAATGTCTAGCCGACAGCCTAGAGTCTCAATGCACCCCCAGCTCTCAACCAGTAGACGAAGCTCACCTTTCTGAGGTCGACGCCGAAGTCGAACGTAGAGCCTCTCTCCCACCCGTTGAAGACCCTGATTATCCTCTGCCTCCTGTCACTCCCGACGAAGTGCACGATATCATCAAGAGGCTCAAACCCCGGAAAGCCCCTGGCTCTGACGGTATCACCAATAAGGTGTTCAAACTCCTCCCCGCCCATCTCATAATGCTAATGACCGCCATCTTCAATGGCGCTCTAAGCAACAACATTTTTCCTCAGGCATGGAAAGAGGCCACCGTTATCGGCATTCCGAAACCAGGCAAACCCAAGTCTGATCCCACCAGTTACCGTCCCATTAGTCTACTCAATGTTCTAGGCAAAATCTACGAGAGGCTTATTTATAAGCGACTCAAAGACTTTGCCGAAGCAAAGAGTCTCATTCCCGACGAGCAGTTTGGCTTTCGAACCGAACACAGCTGCGTCCAACAAGTCCACCGCATCGTCGAGCACATAAGCGCTGGTTTTCAGCGTGGCTTGATGACGGGTGCGCTCTTCTTTGACATAGCGAAACCATTCGACAAAGTCTGGCACAACGGCTTACTATACAAGCTTTACCAACTCGGAGTGCCAGATCGTCTCGTGCTCATCTTGCGTGACTTTTTGTCGAATCGCACCTTTCGCTATCGCATCGAGGGTGCGCTCTCTTCACCCCACCCGATACGCGCTGGCGTCCCTCAGGGCTCCGTAGTATCCCCCCTCATTTTCACGCTGTTCACCAGCGACATCCCCGAAGATAAAAAGGCCCAGTTGGCTCTATTCGCTGACGACACGGCCATCTATTACTCGGGTCGCAACCCAGACTGCATAGCTCGTACCCTCCAATCCGCGGCAAAAGCCTTAGGCGCTTATTTCCGAAAATGGAGAATCGAGGTAAACCCCATCAAGAGTCAGGCAGTACTCTTTTCCAAACCGCGTTCGTCCCCCTCTCTGCCCAATCCGATAACCATGTTCGGTAAGCCTATCCCTTGGGAGAAGCAAGCCAAATACCTAGGTGTGATTCTGGACCACCATCTTACTTTCGGAGAGCACATAAAGACGGTGCGTTCGCGCGCCGCTTTTGCTCTCGGTAGGCTATACTTTATGTTGAATGCACGCAGCAAATTGTCACTCAAGTGCAAATTGCGCATTTACACGGCGTGCATTCGTCCCATCATGACGTACGCCTGTGCTGTATTCGCACACGCGAAACCATACCGTCTCCATAGGATGCAGACCCTCCAAAACCGTTTATTGCGAAGAATCACAGGAGCCCCTTTTTACCTTCGCAACGAGAACCTTCATCTCGATCTAAAAATACCTACCATCCAGCAGTTCATGAAACGCTCCGCCAAGCGCTTCTTCGACACTGCTGAGAAGCATTCTAACCCGTTAATCGTATCGGCCGCCCGGTACACTCCCTCCCGTATTAGTAAGACTCGACGACCGAGACATACTCTGACGACCCTGACGATGCTATTACTCTCCTCCAGGAGAGCAATAAGGCCACCAGTACAGTTAAGAAACACAGACACAGACCGCCGTCATTCCGTCCTCGCCGCCGAGGCCCGCCGCGACGACCCCATTCGTCCCCTCCCCGACCCTTGCTCGTGCCAGCCCGCGCCGCTGAGCCTGTAGCTTTAAATTCGTCCCTAAATAATGGAAATCCGATCCAGCCTGTCCCTTTGCTGTCCTCTCCCAGCGACGCCCTAAGCCGAGGCTCGTACCCCACAGGGGGTGCCCTTAGCGTGTAGTCGCTTAGTTTGTAAGCTCTTTTGCCCTGGCTGGAGGCCCTAAAAATAATAATTTTTAAGGCACCACAGGAAAGTCCGGTTAAGCAGCCGACAACCTCCTAGGTTGACCTGCGAGATGCCAATCCGAAAAAAAAAAAAAAAAAAAAAAAGGTGGTTCGATATTCCGAATCCAGCAGTATTATAATAAAGAAGAAGTAACACTCCGAAGAAGCTTTCATTTCGCCTGAACGGTTACCGGCCCTTCCCTGATGCATCCCGCCAGCAAGCAATTCATATTCAAGCGCAACATTTTGGTCCTTCAAGGAAGCGTGCCAACAACAAGAGATGAGAGTCTGCATCAACCAAGTCAGTCCGTTCATCGCACAGAAGAAGAACAGAAGCGCAAGCAAGAATGACAGTGGCCTTGAGGGAGCTGGAGCTAGCGGAGGCACGATCAAGAGTAGCTCAAGCCGAGTTGGAACTTGTGACTGCATAGTCAGAAGAAGAAGATGGAGCAGGAGAAGAATTATTCGAGCGATCTCAAGAAGTGGAGAAGTGGTTCATCCGGAGCGGGGTCAAGCCTAGCAAGGATCAGAGGCCGTTCGAACCAGAAGAAAAGAAGAGCGATATACAGGAGTTAGCCCAAGTCATACTCAAGCTATCAGACAGATCACGCGACGTCACAACACCGAAGTACCTCGAGCTCCCCCACTTCAGCGGGACCTGCGAAGAGTGGTTGGCGTTCAAGAGATCATATGAAGACACGGCCGCCTCCTTCAGCAATGCACAAAACTTAGCGCGCCTTAGAAGAGCAATCCAGGGGAAAGCCAAAGAAGCCGTCCAGAGTTTACTGTTCACCGCCGAAGACCCGCAAGAAGTCATCAAGGGGTTGCAAGCAAGATTTGGAAGGCCCGGAGCATTGGCACTGGCTGAACTAGAGAAGATGAAGAACCTGTCAAAAGTGGGCGAGAACCCAGGCGATATATGCGTGTTTGCAAGCAGGGTGAAGAATGCCATTGAAACAATCAAGGCATTAAGGAAGCCGCATTACCTAAGCTCACCTGAAACCATGAAGGCCATAGTGGACAAGATGCCGCCCTCCATGAAGTTCCGGTGGTTCGCCTACCATAGAAGTAGAAGAGATGAAGAAATTCAAGAGTTATTACTCATTGAAGCCTTCTTGGAAATAGAAGCCGACATGTGCGGGGACTTCGCTCCACCTGAAGCGCTTACGGAGCAAAGGAGGGGAACGAGAAAACCCGTCAACACGGTGCAAGAGGCGCCAAAAGAGAAATTTAAGAAGAGTTGTCCGATCTGTGAAGAGGAACATTTTGCATTAGAATGCGGAGAGTTCAAAGAAGCCAGCATAGATGAAAAATGGGACTTGATCAAGAAAGCGAAGATTTGTTTCAAATGCTTACGTTTCAAGCATTCAAGAATCAACTGCAAAGCTCCCGTCTGCAAGCTGTGCAAGAGATGGCATCACACTATCTTGCACTCAGAGAAGCCGCCAACGTCCGCGGGGAAGAAGCCTAGTGAAGATGATAAAGGGGGCGCACCAGAAGAAAGGGTCGCCTCAATCCACAGCTCCAAGAGAGAAGAGAAGATTTATTTGAAGATCATCCCCGTGAACCTCTACGGGCCCAAGGGTCAAGCGAGCGTGTTAGCGCTACTGGACGAGGGGTCAACAGTCACACTCCTAGATGCATCAATAGCCGAGAAGATTGGGGCCAAAGGGGAGAGAGAGACTCTTGCAATCGAGACAGTCGGTGGGAAGGTATTGAGGAAGAACAACTCTCAGAAGATCAAGTTGAAAATTAGAGGGGTTCACAGTAGAGACAAGAGGGCCATCGAAGCGAGAACCATTGACGACCTGAAGCTGTCAGAACAAAGCATAAGCAAGGAAGTTTTGAAGAACTGCCAGCATCTGAAGGCAATTGAAGACCAACTCTTCTATAACTCCGAAAGACCCAAGCTGCTGATAGGCCAGGACAATTGGGGTCTCATAGTAACCAGAAAGCTGAAGAAGGGCAAGCCGGCGGAGCCAGTAGCCTCCCTTACTAACTTGGGGTGGGTGCTGCATGGGTGTGAAGCAGGTTCGAACGCCATAGTGAACTTCATCCACAATGGCAAAAGAACAGTCGCCGAAGAAGACATAGAGGAGGTTGTTCGAGAGCACTTCCAACTGGAGTCGCTCGGGATCCAGAATAAGCTGCCGTCAAATGACAGCGACAGAAGAGCATTAGAAACCCTTGAGAAGACTACGAAGAGACTGGCAAGCGGGCAATTCGAGACGGGGCTCCTATGGAAGAGGGAAAACGAGTCCCTGCCTAACAATTACAGGCAGGCACTTCGACGCCTAGTCAATATTGAGAAGAAGCTGAATCGAGATGAAGAAGTCAAAGAGTCCTATGAGAAGCAAATTCAGAGCCTAATAGAGAAGGGGTACGCGGAATCTGCTCCGAAAACGGCTGCTAAAGGAAGGGTGTTCTATTTGCCCCACTTTGCCGTTATACATCCAGTCAAGAAGAAGCCGAGAATAGTCTTCGACGCAGCGGCTAAATGCGAGGGGAAGAGCCTCAACGATGCCCTGCTTCCAGGGCCAGACCTATTGCAATCACTATTTGGAGTGTTGCTCCGCTTCAGGGAAGGGCCGGTGGCCGTGATGGCCGACATCCAGGAGATGTTCCTTCGGGTCAAAGTAAGGGAAGAAGACCGAGATAGTCTGAGGTTCCTGTGGCGCGGGAAAGGCAAGCCTGAAGAATTCAGGATGTCGTCGCTCATTTTGGGGCAGCATCATCGCCAGCTACGGCGATTTACGTAATGAATAAGAATGCAGAAGATTTCGAGAAGACTCATCCCGAAGCAGTGAAGGCAATTAATAGAAATCATTACATGGATGACTACCTTCAGAGTTTCACGTCTGCAACCGAAGCTAAGAAGATATCAAAAGAAGTGAAGGAAATTCACGCAAAAGCAGGCTTCCTCCTAAGGGGTTGGGCCAGTAACGACTCAGAAGTACTGGCGGAAGTGGAAGAAATTAGTAAAGAAGACTCGCTGCAACTAACAAAAGAAGAGAAAACTCTGGGGCTAAGATGGCTGGTGAAAGAAGACGCGCTAGCTTTCAACGTTGGGCTACGCAACACATCAAAGGACCTGCTAGACGGCAGGCGGACGCCTACAAAGAGGGAAGTGACCAGCGCCGTAATGTCTACGTTCGACCCTTTGGGTTTCACAGCGCCGGTTCTGATTCAAGGGAAGAAGTTGATTCAAGACATCTGGCGGACAAAAACGAATTGGGACGAGGAAATCAATGACAAACAGAAGGAAACCTGGTCAAGATATTTAGAAGAAGTATCGGCGTTAACTAAGTTGAAAATTCCAAGGTGCGTTTCTCCCCGCGGCAGAAAAGGACAGCTGCACGCGTTCACCGATGCGAGCGAAGAGGCTTACGCGGCAGTGGTCTACTGGAGGGCGGTCGAAGCTGGAGGAAGAGTCCATATCTCCATGATCGCCGGCAAAGCAAGAGTTACGCCGAAACCAGTATCGATTCCGAGGCTAGAGTTGCAAGCAGCCTTGCTTGGCAGCAGGCTGGCCGCCACGATCGAGGAAGAAACAGAGCTTGAAGTATCTAAGAAGGTCTACTGGACAGACTCCAGCACGGTCCTGCAGTGGATCAGGGCAGAGCCACGGAAGTTCAAAACCTTTGTGGCCAACCGACTGGCGGAGATTGAAGAAAGAACTAAGCCCGAAGATTGGAGATGGGTACCTACAAAGCAGAACCCAGCGGATGACGCCACAAGGGGAACCCCAGCCGAGTTCGATCATGACGCCAGGTGGTTCCAAGGGCCGGCGTTTCTCCGTCAGCCAGAAGAAGCGTGGCCAACCCACGATTTCAAGCCAGAGGGTGACATGCTGGAGGAGAAGAGCAAACAAAGGGTGACAGCGATAAGGGCGAAGGAAGAGGTCTTGCTAGATCCAGAGAGGTTCTCAAACTGGGAGCGACTACTGCGCGCTACGGCCAGAGTGGTTGCTTTCGCATGCCTCTTATTGAAGAAGACCCGTAAAGCAACCAACGCCGCCGTTCGCCAGGAGGACGGGCCATGGAAACCTCAAAGAAGGACCCGGAAGGAGAAGGCCCGGATCACCACGCGGCCGGCCAGCAAAGAGGGGGAAAAACGTCGGTACCTGCCCTTAGAGGAAGAGCACATAAGGAAAGCAGAAGAGTTACTAATGAAGATGAGTCAAGAAGACAGCTTCGCGACGGACATCAAAAGTTTGAAGGCAGAAAAACCATTAGAAAGCACTAGTCGACTCAAGAAGATAGACGTCTACGTAGGAAGTGATGGTTTGATCAAGTTAAGAAGCAGAACGATGAAGTTTCGTGACGAAGAAAGAAGAAAAATGAATCCTATCGTCCTGGATGGGAAACAAAGAATCGCGCGCCTCATCATACAGCATTACCACAGAAAGTTCCTTCACGGGAGCACAACTACGGTTATGAACGAGATTCGCCAGAAGTACTGGATTCTGGGCCTAAGAGCGACCTTAAAGGCGGTTGCACACAGCTGTCAGTGGTGCAAGACAAAGAAGAGGCTACCGGAAGTGCCTCCAATGGGCGACCTACCAAGCGAGAGGTTGCAACATCACCAGTTCCCGTTTTCTTGCACGGCCGTAGACTATTTCGGGCCGATGCAAGTCACCGTAGGGCGGAGAGTCGAGAAGCGCTGGGGGGCGTTATTCACTTGCCTCACCACCAGGGCAATTCACCTCGAGCTGGCACCTTCACTCAGCGCCAGCTCCATGATAATGGCATTGAGGCGGATGGCGGCCAGAAGAGGGACCCCGAAAGTTATGTTCAGCGACAATGGAACTAACTTCGTTGGGGCAAGCAAGGAACTAGAAGAAGCCGCGCAAGAAAGGGGCATCAAGTGGAAGTTTATTCCCCCGGGAAGCCCAAACATGGGGGGCGCCTGGGAGAGACTCGTGCGAACAGTCAAGACCGCTCTGGCAGCGGTACTCAATGAAAGAAGCCCTCCTGAAGAAGTCCTCCATACATTGATGACCGAGGTCGAACACACAGTAAACTCCAGACCTCTCACTCCTCTCAGTATGGACCCCGAAGACGACGAGAGCCTGACGCCTAACCATTTCCTTCTGGGGAGATCATGCGGAGCGATGGCGCCGGGAGAATTCAACGACACAGAGTTAATCGGGAAGGCTAGCTGGCGGACTACCCAAAGGCTAGCAGACCACTTCTGGGGAAGATGGGTCAAAGAGTACCTGCCCCTCCTGATGCCAAGAGCCACCAAGGGGCGGGAAAGCAGTGACCCACGAGAGGGAGACATCGTACTGATCGTGGACGCCACACTACCACGAAACTCATGGCCCCGCGGAGAAGTCGTCAAGGTGTACCCCGGTCCAGACGGCAGAACCAGAGTACTGGACGTGCGGACGACGGGAGGAGTGCTGCGCCGGCCCACGCGTCGTGTCATCGTGCTGGTTCCTGTGTCATCGTCGCTGCAAGGAGATGATGTGCTGCGCACCGCGGGGGAGAATGTTAGCGACGAACTATGAACTTTAAGTGAAATTGCTAAAGTGTTTCGATAACGAGAAAATAGTGTTAGTTATGAGCAGTGAAAGTACTAAGTGGCTATGTTTTATTAAGGTAAAATAGTGTTAGCTTTAACCATGAAATTACTAAGTGAATATGTTTCGTAATGCATGTAAGTAGTGTACATTAATAATCGTGCAATAACTAAGTGAAATACGTTTTGTTTGAATATTAAAGTAGGGCGCTAGCAATTAGATGTAATTCTGTTAAGCTATATGTGCTGAAACAATAAAGTAAATAAGGTGTAGTTGCATTTTTATAACTTTAAAGTGAATATGTATTAAAATAAGTTTTCAGAGGCTGATCTGTAAGAAATTAAGTGAATAAACTTGTTAGTAGTTAAGGCAAATATCGAATAAAGTGCTAGTTTTGTTTTGTAATTTATTTACCTAGAAGTTTAAGGGTTTAATAAAATAAAATAGAATGGTAGTTAGGAAAATCTAGGATTTACTAAGTTTTTATATGTACCTACAAATAAAGTGAGAATTTTCTGTGATTTTATTTCCACACACTTGGCGGCGCCACATGTACCATGTTGGCACATAAGTTTAAGTACTGAGAAACCTTACCGTAACGAGGACCGCCAAGGGTTTTTTGCTATTTTTAAGGGTTAAAATCTAGATATTGTAGTAGGGTTTTTGTAATTAGCTAGAGTAAGTTAATACCTATGCGCTGAAAATGTTTGTAACATTATAAGGTATATTTTACCACCAGAAATTGGCTAAAATAGTTTCCCCATACAAACGGCGACAATGGTGCCGTGTGCAAAATATTAGTGTCGAGCGCAAATTTGCAGGGCTGTGATTGGTCAATTTCGGTGGTTCGATATTTTTTTTTTTTTCCGGATTGGCATCTCGCAGGTCAACCTAGGAGGTTGTCGGCTGCTTAACCGGACTTTCCTGTGGTGCCTTAAAAATTATTATTTTTAGGGCCTCCAGCCAGGGCATAAAAGCTTACAAACTAAGCGACTACACGCTAAGGGCGCCCCCTGTGGGGTACGAGCCTCGGCTTAGGGCGTCGCTGGGAGAGGACAGCAAAGGGACAGGCTGGATCGGATTTCCATTATTTAAGGACGAATTTAAAGCTACAGGCTCAGCGGCGCGGGCTGGCACGAGCAAGGGTCGGGGAGGGGACGTACGGGGTCGTCGCGGCGGGCCTCGGCGGCGAGGACGGAATGACGGCGGTCTGTGTCTGTGTTTCTTAACTGTACTGGTGGCCTTATTGCTCTCCTGGAGGAGAGTAATAGCATCGTCAGGGTCGGTCAGAGTATGTCTCGGTCGTCGAGTCTTACTAATACGGGACGGGGTGTACCGGGCGGCCGATACAATTAACGGGTTAGAGTGCTTCTCAGCAGTGTCGAAGAAGCGCTTGGCGGAGCGTTTCATGAACTGCTGGATGGTAGGTATTTTTAGATCGAGATGGAGGTTCTCGTTGCGAAGGTAAAAAGGGGCTCCTGTGATTCTTCGCAAGAAACGGTTTTGGAGGGTCTGCATCCTATGGAGACGGTATGGTTTCGCGTGTGCGAATACAGCACAGGCGTACGTCATGATGGGACGAATGCACGCCGTGTAAATGCGCAATTTGCACTTGAGTGACAATTTGCTGCGTGCATTCAACATGAAGTATAGCCTACCGAGAGCGAAAGCGGCGCGCGAACGCACCGTCTTTATGTGCTCTCCGAAAGTAAGATGGTGGTCCAGAATCACACCTAGGTATTTGGCTTGCTTCTCCCAAGGGATAGGCTTACCGAACATGGTTATCGGACTGGGCAGAGAGGGGGACAAACGCGGTTTGGAAAAGAGTACTGCCTGACTCTTGATGGGGTTTACCTCGATTCTCCATTTCCGGAAATAAGCGCCTAAGGCTTTTGCCGCGGATTGGAGGGTACGAGCTATGCAGTCTGGGTTGCGACCCGAGTAATAGATGGCCGTGTCGTCAGCGAATAGAGCCAACTGGGCCTTTTTATCTTTGGGGATGTCGCTGGTGAACAGCGTGAAAATGAGGGGGGATACTACGGAGCCCTGAGGGACGCCAGCGCGTATCGGGTGGGGTGAAGAGAGCGCACCCTCGATGCGATAGCGAAAGGTGCGATTCGACAAAAAGTCACGCAAGATGAGCACGAGACGATCTGGCACTCCGAGTTGGTAAAGCTTGTATAGTAAGCCGTTGTGCCAGACTTTGTCGAATGGTTTCGCTATGTCAAAGAAGAGCGCACCCGTCATCAAGCCACGCTGAAAACCAGCGCTTATGTGCTCGACGATGCGGTGGACTTGTTGGACGTAGCTGTGTTCGGTTCGAAAGCCAAACTGCTCGTCGGGAATGAGACTCTTTGCTTCGGCAAAGTCTTTGAGTCGCTTATAAATAAGCCTCTCGTAGATTTTGCCTAGAACATTGAGTAGACTAATGGGACGGTAACTGGTGGGATTAGACTTGGGTTTGCCTGGTTTCGGAATGCCGATAACGGTGGCCTCTTTCCATGCCTGAGGAAAAATGTTGTTGCTTAGAGCGCCATTGAAGATGGCGGTCATTAGCATTATGAGATGGGCGGGGAGGAGTTTGAACACCTTATTGGTGATACCGTCAGAGCCAGGGGCTTTCCGGGGTTTGAGCCTCTTGATGATATCGTGCACTTCGTCGGGAGTGACAGGAGGCAGAGGATAATCAGGGTCTTCAACGGGTGGGAGAGAGGCTCTACGTTCGACTTCGGCGTCGACCTCAGAAAGGTGAGCTTCGTCTACTGGTTGAGAGCTGGGGGTGCATTGAGACTCTAGGCTGTCGGCTAGACATTCAGCCTTTTCATCGTTGTCGAAGGCGACGCTACTGTCGGAACGAATGAGAGGGGGCATGGAGGCCTCGTTAGAAGAACGAAGCTTCCTCTGGAGTTCCCAGAAGGCTAGGTGGGTGGGCTCGAGTTCACTAAGTGTCTTGTCCCAGCGGCTGGAGCGCAGCTCCTCGATGCGTTTCTTTACAGCACGCTGTAAAGAGCGCATGTGAGCCTTGTTCGCATCGCAGGGGAAGGCACTGTACGCACGGACGGCCGCGTTCTTCTCGGTCAACAGATCACGCACATCGTCAGGCAGTTTCCAGCGATGATCGCTCATCGCCGGAACCTCCCTTGAACAATCGTTCAAGACGGATTGTACATGATTTGTGAACGAGTCGATCGCGCCCGTCGTGTCTGCGACTGTCACCAAGTGGTCGGGGATAGCGTCCAAGTGAGGCGACGTGGTGGATTGTAGGCTTTCGCTTACTTTCCTCCAGTCGGTAATAATTTGGGTCGGAGGGGTCTGGCTAGGGTCAGAGGGACCTGAACGGGGAGCTAGTTCTAATATCACTGGACGATGGTCGGAATTAAGCTCGTGTAGCGTCTCTATAGATTGCAAACGGAGGTTCACATTCTTGAGCAGCGCTATATCGAGGATGTCGGGAAGATGGATGGGATCGTGGGGGAAATGAGTGGGAGTCATCGGGGCGATGACGTCGAAGTTCAGTTGAGAACAGAGGTTAAACACGATCCTACCTCTGGAAGAGGTCCTGTTACTATTCCAGGAGGGATGTTTGGCATTGAGATCGCCCGCCAGTAAGACGGAGTCACCCAGGCCAAGAAGAGCAGAAAGGTCATCCTTGAGGAGGATAGGATCATCCTCCGATGGTGATGGAGGGACGTATGCTGATATAATAGTTAACGGCTGATGACCGGTCATGCCGAGCCGACAGACAGAGACCTCGAGGCGAGCGAGGGGAGAAGTGAGACGAGTGGAACGAAATGTTCCTCACTTTTAATAAGGATGTAAGTTCCCTGTGGTCGTTCACCGTGGGAACTTGAACTTTGATACCCTGTTGGGTCGAGCGCGCGTTTGTGTATTTGATCTTACGATCGTTACACAATTTGGACACGTCGGTCCACTTCGCCTTGTCCTGGATGAACAAGGGAGGCGGGGCGGGTAGTTTCTTTTTTGAAACTGAAGGATTGGGGGCAGCAGTGGACAAGGGACTAGTGGGACGGCTGCCCTCTGGATGAGAGGTAGCTGAGACGGTGGGGGCCGAAACCGAGGGGGTGGGGGAGGGGGGGGCGCGGCTACGGCTTTTTTGGCCTTGGTGGCCTGAGAGGGACTCTTACCCTTCTTTCTCTTGCCTCCCGGACCGACAACTTGGTAGTCGTCGTCCGAGGACGCGGAGGCAGAGTGGGCTTCCTCAGAGTCGGAGTGAGATGGCTCAGAGACGGGGACAGAAGTATCCATTGTTTCTGAAAAACATGGCGACGCAGAGCGCAGCTGCGTGGGAACAATAGCCGCGGGAACAATGGGCTCGGAAACAATAGGTGTTTCCGCGTACGGGCTTGTTGTCTTAATTGACAATAGGGACGGGATTTGCGGTGGCATAGAGGATGCCGCCACAGGTGTGCCTTCGTTGGCGTTATCGGGGGAAAAGGGGCTATCAAATATGTCACTGAAGTCAGCGACGCTAGCTTCGGCTGCTTTACGGGACGCGGACGAGTTTTCTAGCCATATGTCTAGATCGGCATGGAACTTGGCGCTTGGCCATAAGCGGGCCTTGACGTACGCTAATATTTCAGCGTCCGACATGGTCGGAGGGAAAGCTAAGTTGGGGAGGGAATTTTGGGAGATTTAACTCTCAGGGAAGCCTAAATTAAACCTAACACCTAACTCTAACTCCCCGGGTGGAGTGGCCCGGGGATGTGTAACCCTCCCTGTCGGATGTAGACAGGGAGGTGAGTACCTATTGGTGAGCCCTAAGCTTGTAAACCCGTCGCCAGTCTTATTGTGCGAACGGGGCCCTAGCCAGTCTAGTGCGAAGGGTGTAGACACGCCCAACCGACACTAGGTGTGTGGCTGTGAAAGGAAACCAGAGACTAGGTTCGACTAGGAGACCCCCCAAGGCCGAAACACTAGCTCCCGACTCCAATTGACTGCCTCGCCCTGAAGGGGTTTGGCGGGTGTGATTGGGGCAACACCCACTCGGCTTCGTTGGCACCGTAAGGTATCCACCGAGTACCACGAAACTGTGGTTTTGCCCTGAAGGGGCCTAGTGAAGCTACACGACAGACTCTGTTTATAGAAATAGGAATTTCAGCCGTCGTCTTGAAAAAGGCAACTTTTGAACAGTTGATTGCAGTCGGCTGACAACAGGAAAAGTTGCGGCGGGCGCAGCGAGAGCAGGTGACGAGCGTAGCGGCAGAGCGTGGAGCGAAGCGGCGACACGTCCGTGCGCGGCGAGCGTCGAGCGAAGAGTCGGTGGTTCGATATTTCGAATCCAGCAGTATTATAATAAAGAAGAAGTAACACTCCGAAGAAGCTTCATTTCGCCTGAACGGTTACCGGCCCTTCCCTGATTCATCCCGCCAGCAAGCAATTCATATTCAAGCGCAACATCAATACAATGCAGTTATTTCAATAATGTAAACTAATAACTATAGTTTTTCAGCTGTTTTTTGTCTAATGTCATAAACGAATGGGATATAGAATGTTACTGTTGAAATTGCCGTTAAATGATTCCCTCAATGAATTTAAATGAAGTGAGCTTGAGGCAGCTCACCTCGAGCTCATCCACGGATCTAGGGATTGACAGGTCACCTCTAGCTTATTTCACCTTACAAAAGAGTTAAATTTGTAAAATACCTAAATCAGTTGATTCCAACCAACGCATCAGAACTTTTAATATTGTGCCTCCATAACCTAATAGGAGGTAATTCAATGGAGGTGTTTCAATTTATAGAAAACCATGACGTGGATGACCTCATTCAGAAATTACATAATTTTTAATAAACCGCGTACCGAAAAGCGCATTCACATAGCTGTAAAAGTATAACGTATAACTTCATATAAAAACAAATAAACAGCTTTGTCGCCTCCACAGCCCGCTCTGTTACAATAGACACTTTCGTCCGCACATTTAACAAGCTGATCGTAAGCACGGAGGTTCAACATCTCCGACTAAATAAATCCTCACTCTACGTAAACAATTATCCTTCATGAAGACCGTTTATTTGTCCTCTTTGTTTAAAAGAGAAAAGTAAAAGTATTTGTGTTTAGAATAAAAAGACACACCATAAACTATTTAAATAAGGTCCATTTGCATCTAGAACTTAACTCCGAGTTAGTTGCTAACACGGGGTTAAATACTAAAATGTAATAATGAAAGCCATTTTTTTCCATAAACTTAAAAAGGGGTAATTTTACTCATCATTTCTCTATCCTCATACGGTGCAAAACCTATGGATTAAAAGATTTCTTTTTTTTTTGTAATGGGCCCGTTTTTGCAACTAACACAGGCCATCTCTGAGTTAAAACATAAGTAAGTGTCGTATAATTACCCTAGTGATGCGTCATAGTTTTTTAGACATAACTATTAATAACTATTTTTTTTATTTGCACCTGCTTTGTGATCCTGTAAGTACCTTTGTGCATTATGTGTTTTAATAAGTGAAAATCGGTTTAAATAAGATACAGAGATTAAATTCAAGGCATCGGGGAGCAAATTGTATCTACTTTCAATAATGCATTCAGGATGCTGTTGGGGTTGCCACGCTTCTGTAGTGCCTCAGGGATGTTCGTGGACGCCCGGACTGACAGCTTCGCTGCAATCAGGCGCAAGCGAGCAGCATCCTTGTTGCACAGGGTGCGTGCCAGTACCAACAGTCTCCTGAGTATCATTGCCAACAAACTGGATTGTCCTTTGATCTGGAGCCTATGTCAGCTACATGCTCCTGTATATAATGGTAATGTGTACTAACATAGTTTTTAAGTTTTATGTTACTAACATCTTTGTATTGTATTGTATTTGTATACTAACATAGTTTTTAAGCCAGGTAGCCGACCACTACCTAACGGGAATCTCAGCTGTTATTGATAACATCATAAACAATACATGTGTGAGTATAACAAAGTACGACAACATAGCTGTAAGAGATAAACTTAACAGCATAGATTGGTCATCGTTGTTAGAAATACAAGAACCAAACGAGCTGTACACAAAAATAACCGCGATTTTTGGCGATATTTATAACAGTTCTACAATAGAAAATACGGTTTCCCCTAAGCGTAAAACACAGTCGTGGGTTACTGATAAGTTACGCATTCTTATAGAAAATAAAGATATCCTTTTTAAACAGTGGAAAAACGATCCCAAAAATAGTTATAAACGATTACAGTACACTAGGTGCCGTAATAAAACTCAAAAACTTATAAATATGGCCAAAAATAAAAGCAGGCGTGAAATTATAATTGGTTGTAAGGGGGATATGAGAAAGATATGGAATAATATAAATAATTGGCTTGGTAGGTCTAAAATGGGAGTGGATTCTGTAATAGAAAAATATTTATTAAAACATGAAACATTGCAATCTATTTGTAACAATTTTTGTGATACCTTTACAAAAGAAGTCGATTTGATTAAACACAAGTGTCAGCATCATTTTTTGGACAGGGCGAGCTATGTGAATCCCTGTAATGTTAGTTTCAGATTTAAACAAGTACTGCCGAAAGATGATAAAACTGTGATAGATAAATTAGACTGTAAGAAGTCGCCCGGATCAGATGGTATTAGAATAAAAGATCTTATACAAATTAAAGAGCAGATTAGTCCTGTATTAGCTTATTTTATTAATGCGTGTGTTAAAAAAGCTCAGTATCCGGAAGAACTTAAAAAATCTATTGTCAGGCCAATATATAAACAGGGGTCGCATCGGGATTATAGCAATTATAGACCTATAGCCATTCTGAACACAATAAACAAAATAGTCGAAAAAATTATAGTTAAACAACTCACAACCTTTTTGGAAAATAATAATATTTTAAACGATGTTCAGCACGGTTTTAGACTCAATAGAAGTACTGCTACTGCATTGGAGAAATTCACAGACGAAGTCAATAATCGTCTTGATGAAAAAAAAATTGTTATGGTTATATTTATAGACTTCAAAAAAGCATTTGATACTTTGGATCATGATGGCTTGTTGCAGGCCATGAATGAATGCGGCATTAGAGGCCCAATGAATGTATGGTTCAGCAAGTACCTACAACACAGATCTCTCAAAGTATGTGTCAGTGGAACTAAAAGCGTGAGAGGTGACATCAAATTCGGGGTTCCGACCGGTTCAGTTTATGGGCCACTAGGATATATCATGCACGTCAATAGCATGTCTAATGTGTTGAAGAGTTGTAAGGCATTCATGTATGCTGATGATACTTGCCTTGTTTACAGCCATAATATTATTGATCTTATACAGGAAGCGATGCAAGACGATTTTGACAGTGTAGTTCAGTGGGCACATGATAATGGCATTATAATTAATATTACTAAAACGAAGTGTATGCTTATCCGCTCGCCTTATCATAAAAATAAAAACCAATTGTCAGTAGAAGTGAAAGGTCATTCGTACGAATGTCTTCATAACAACAAGCAACACTGTCAGTGTGTATGTTTAGAAACAGTTGCCTCTTATAAGTACTTAGGTCTAGTCATAGATAACACATTCTCTTGGGATTTGCATGTAAACAACGTTTGTAATAAGCTACGCTCCATTCTGGCTAAATTAAAAAACCTTAAATATGTTGTCAACAGGAATATATTGTATACGCTGTACTACGCACTGGCAGACTCAGTTATTCAGTACGGTTTGGGTGGATATGGTCTTACGTTCCCTACACACCTTAATAAAATAAATAACTTGCAGATTAAGTTCTTAAAACTACTTGTAGACAAAAAAACTAAAGAAAGCGTAAATAATAATTATGATAAACTATTTAAAATTTGTAAAATACTCCCGGTCCATGCAAAAAGTAAATTAAATATCCTGTCTGAACAATTTAACACTGAAGAATGTAAAGTGGAACGTAAGCATATGTACCCAACTCGATCATCTAAAAAAAAGACGCTTGTTGTGCCGAAAGTGACTAACTACTTTGGTAAGCGCACTAGGAAATACATTACGCCGACGTTAATGAATGAGCTACCATCGAACTTGTTATCTAGCGTAAAGTACAAATATCAACTAAAAAAAATTCTAAAGAAACATTATTTGTCATTGTGCCCATAGTCCTTTTTTGTAGAAATTGTAAAGGTATGTTTATTTAATAGATAACATAGATTTTGTAGCTTATAGGATATGATAGATTAAGTATCTTGTAACTTAGGATAGATTTAGTAGCACACACACATTATGTTCGTAAAGGTGTTATTTTATTATTGTTTACGAGAACAGCTGCCGACAAACTGTTATGCAGTTTGGCAGAATTTATGTAACTATGTTTTGTGCTGATCTTGAATAAAAACAAACAAAAAAAAAAAAAAAAGTGGTCATGTGCTAACAAATCTGTACTTTTATGGAATTTTATTCCGAAATAAAGATATTATTACTATTATTATTATTACTTTAGTTCATGGTTTAGATTTTGGTGCCTTTCGAAATCGAACACCTAAGTAGTACTAGATACTGTGGTACTTACCTATACTGAAAAACTAAATCGAAACGACAACGAGTTTTCATAACTTCACTATACGAGTAGGTACTACTATCCATCATCATTTGTTCAAAGTTTCCTACTTTCAGTTCATAGATAGACAGATAGTTTATTACTTCAGTGTTAAAATTTTACAGCTTTACCCGAACATTTACCTATCTATCTACCACTGGATCCAAAAGGCCTAGCAGAAACGCGCGAAGTTAACGTAATATAAATTCGATCGGTTTTTCAAAATGGAAATAATTACCTACATATTCATTTCGCACTTATTACTAATTCAATTTGAAGCCTTTATTCATAATATTAATGGGTGACACTTGTTGTGCTTATCGTTTACAATTAAACCTAAATGCTATCTAGGATAGTCGATTTTCCAATTTCAAAATCGACTCAAAGCTAATATTTTTACTTTAGAGGGTCAGTTATTGGTAAGTTGGTTTAGTTAGGTACCTAGTACTAGCGACCCGCCCCGGCTTCGCACGGATAGCAGACAGAGCATAGCCCCAGGTGTACATAGCACCCAGTCACCATGATTCTTCTCACCGTCTTCAACAACCATCGCCATATTTCAGCCAATTTATACAAAGGCTTAACAAATTATACACCTAAACCTTTCTCATAAACCGATCTGTCCATTGGTGAAAACCGCATGAAAAACCGCTCAGCAGTTTTTGAATTTATCGTGAACGAACAGATACACAGACAGCGGCGAGGGTCTTTGTTTTATAAGTATGTTACCTACCTTACCTATTTCATCATCATCATCATCATGTCAACCTTTAGACGCCCACTGCTGGACATAGGTCTCCCCCAAGGAGGGTTCAGCCGTATTCGCCATGCTTGGCCGATGCACGTTGGCGATCGCAGTAGGTGTTATGGTACTCAGAAGGACGCTGCTGCCCATCCTCTGGTCAATATCCCTCGGTCGCCTTCTACGACACCCACGGGTAGAAATGGGGTGGTGCTATTCGCGACCGGCACCACACGGCGTACTTATTTACAAAACGATACAAAACAGTTGCAGCTTCTAATACCCCAATGCACTTCCTACGATCGATCAGTATCATTCTCGTTTGTATCGCCGTTGAGGTACGACGTGTTTAGATATTTAAAATAAGAAGATTTCCGATTTTAAACTTACTACGACTGTTTTAAAGTATAATTCTGTTTGGTACCAGAACCTACGTACGACATTTAAATATCTAGTCGTTTTGAGTCATTGTGTAGTATATGCGAGGAATTCAGATAAAATGCAACGATCACCACAACAAGTAAAGTTTTCGTCGCAACCAGATCTTTCCTCTGAAATGGTATCCCAAGATCAAGAAATTACTAGAAATGTAAACACGAGAAAAAACATAGGAAAGAAAAACCCTGATGAACAACAAATGGCAGACTTAAAAGAAGACCTCTTACAGTCATTCAAAGAAATGATGATTGCTGAGATCGCTGTTATTAAGAATCAAAATAGCATGATACTAGAGTCTAATGCCGAATTAAAAAGTCAACTGGAATCAAATGCTGCCTACTATAAGGAAATTTGCAACAAAGTACAAATAATTGAAACTAAGCATGAAGCAGCTGTGGAACGCATCAATCAATTGGAGACCCAGCTGAACGCATTACAAAAACAATTCCTGAAAAATACGGTTGAAGTTAGAAATATCCCGCATGATGACAAAGAAGATGTACGTGAAATTGTCACTAACATATATAAAACCTTGGGGATACCCCAAATCAATGAAAATGCAACTGTATTTAGAAGAGGCAGAATAAATGGACCAATTGTTATCGAGTACCAGGACAGCAAAAGCAAAGAAACACTAATTAAAGCTGCTAGAAAATACAACTCTGATAACGTAGATAAACCGCTTAGTACCGATATCCTGGGATTCACAGGAGCTTCTTCACGAATATACGTTTCTCAGTCTCTAACCTCCATGTCGAAGCAGATGTTAGCAGCGGGTAAAGAGCTGGTGAAGAATGGATCGTTTAAGTACTGCTGGGCTTCAAGAGGAAATATCTTGCTCCGTAAACAGGAAGGACAGCCTGCCATTGTCATCAAATCACTTAGTCAAATTATGGATCTCACTTCGGAATGACTATTTATCGAGGCAAAACATATGAAGTTATGGTATTTTTTTCTACTTTGCTTTTTTTCTAGTTTGGTTACGTGGTATTATTATTCTCAATTCTCTATTTGTTTTTTTAGTCCTAACTCGTGTAACAACATGACAAGCATGTTGGGTAGCTTCTTATTATATTACAAATGTTATATCTTATATGTATTATATTGGCGTATTATATCATTCTATTATGTTTATTACAAGTCCAATACAGAAGATAAAGTAATACTAATTGCAGAAACTCCAATCATCAACCAAAAACATTCTATTATTATAAATATAAATACTAAAAGTTTTTTGCTATGGATAACATAGATGAGGTAGTCACCGAAGTTGATAAAAATATCAACGTCGGTGACTCGTTTTTGGTTGAAGATCCAGAAGTGTTTTCAGAATACAAACTTGAAACGGAATTTTGTTTGAGAATTATTGTACAAAATATACGAAGCATATGCAAAAATTATGAAGACTTTAAGGTATTTCTTGCAAGGAGTAACATAAATTATGACATTATAATACTTACGGAATGTTGGCTACAAGGTTCAAGTATGATACCGAATCTGGACCAATATACAGCATTTCACACCAATAAGCATATAAATCAGAACAGTGGTGTAGTTGTTTATATAAGAAGCCAGTTAACAGGTGTCACAGTTTATGAGCCAAATTTTGTGGATGCTGATTGTTTGATAGTAAAAATTGACAACAGTCATGCCTTTATCTGCATGTACAGATCGCCGTCTTTTGCATCGCTCACCAATTTTCTCGGTTCTTTGGACGAAATTTTGCTAGATATAAAACACGTGCCTCATGTTTACTTATCTGGAGACATCAATATTGATATCAGTGTTAGTAGTACTGACCAAAGATCTGATGAGTACTTGAATCTTCTAGCAACTCACGGTCTTTTACCGAGTCACCAGCTTCCGACGCGTATTAATAAATGTATTGATCATTGCTTTGTCAAGTCAAACCGCAAAATAATAACTGTTGTCTGTGAATCGTCGGTTACTGATCATAGTAGTATTTACTTTAGTATACCTTTAACTGAGGAATGTAATAATAAACAAAAAAAGACTCTGCAAAAACTAAATTATGAAAAGGTATTTAAAATTATGAAAGAACTGGACTGGGTCAATATAAAATCTTTAAAAGATCCCAATAAAGCCGCTGAAGTACTTATTGAAAACGTATCTGAAATCATTCAAAACTGCAGCCACACGATTGCCGTGCCCAATAGACGCCAAACTTTCCAACCGTGGGTAACACCGGGTCTATTGCGTTGCATTAGATTTAGGGATACGTTGCATAGAAGATGTCTAAAGTCACCAAATGATCGCGATCTGCAAGTCACCTACTAACGCTACAGAAATCACTGCAACAACATTCTCCACAATTTAAAAAATGATCACGATAAATCAGATTTAAATAACAACAGAAATGACATAAAAAGAACATGGAATGTTATAAAACGTGTATGTAATTTAAATGTATCAAATAAGTCGCAAGTACCGATTGAGTTATTAAAATTAAAATCAACACCGCAAGAATCTGTGGACTTCATAAATAATTTTTTTGTTAATATGGGCTCTAAATTGTCAAACAATATTCTACAAAAATTAAAGCTTACGGAGAATGATCTTGTGCGCAAAAATGAGTTTGCAAATAGTCAGATTAACTCATTTATGCTATGGGAGACTGATGAAGCAGAGGTACATAAAACTATATTGTCTTTAAAAAATACGAAGTCTACTGGATGGGATGGAATATCTGCAGAGTTTATTAAAAAAACTTCTAAATTTGTCATTACACCCTTAACACATTTATTAAATTTATGTTTTTCTTCCGGAAAGGAGATTGCCCGTTTTGTATAGGAAGTTCGGTCCCAGTGGAAAATGCTTGTGCCCTGAAGATTTTTGTTTTTCCTAATAGTAAAAACATAGCATTTTCATAATCAGAAACCTTTTTCCAATTATTCACCCAGGTTCAGGAGATATCATGATTTTTCAGTTTTAAAAATCTAGGTTATAATTACAAATTGACGTAGACATACAATGACTATGAGCATGGAATTAGTCTCTATTACTCTATGCATTAAGTAATAGAGACATAATTCCATTACTATATGCATATTTCCATACTATAAGCAAGTTTATGCATAAAGTAATAAAGACATAATTCCATTGTACCTTCGATCAAGATCGATGCATTGTACTGCTATTTAGCAGTATAATAAAAAGTAAATAGGTGCTCATCTATTGAGTGGAATAATAACGTTTAAATATGATAAAAAATGTAAGTACAATTAGTTCACAGCTTCAGACTGGACTAATTTTTTATGATGATTCATTTAACGTTACTGACACTTATTTTTATTTTAGTAGTAGTATATACCAAGGGAAATAAAACAAATAAAACTTGAATAAACTATTTATTCTTCGTAAAATATTTCATCCAAAGATGGAGCTGGAGCACTTACATTGTTGAAGCGGCCCCAGCATAAATACCACAATACTGTCATAGTATGAGCACAACACCCTACTGTACGGTTACCCACTAGACAGTTACAATAGTAAGCAATGATACTTTCTAAAGAATTTGCCCGATTTTCATCTCTACTTATCAATAAATAAGAGTAATAGGTTTTGTGGCTCACATGGCGTGACTTAATTCTAGCCCTAATTAAATAATTATTTTGACCCAATATTAAGGGCAAATCTTCTTCCAAAACATTGCTTACTTCAACATTATAAGTACCATTACTTCTTATATGCTCCCCATAATAGGATCTAGCCTGTTTTAATTGGTAAGATCCTAATGCAAATCTTCTTAAATCATCTAAAGTTAATCTAGGAAAATGATCTAAATGGGGAGCATTGCTGTCTATGTTTTGGAAAACCGTACGTCTCCTATTGATGTTATTCCTTCGAATAAATTCCCCTAAACAATTTCTTGTATTTAATCTCGCCCGAGCAATTTCTAAATACTCCGCAGCATCAGGTCGGTCTTCTATTGTTGGGTGGAATTTATTCAAAAGAGCACAAGCAATTTTAAAATCACCCATAAGGTGTGTTGATGCTCTGTTAAAAAATTCTTGTCGAAAGAGTTTGTAGTCTCTTTTAATGCGACCGTTTACAATTTCAACTACCCATCTACACATAGTCACACATAAGAGTCAAATATCTCACAAAGAACAACACAAATAAGAGTCCGTTATCTCACTAAACATAAAGTAGGTACTCGAGGAACTTATTAGCTCAACTCGGTGATAGCAGAAAAAGCACGTATCGTAAATAATAACTATGTAAATACGGAATTCAAAACTCAACGTGTATACAAAGCAATCACGAACGTAACGAATCTTCCGAAGTCCGAACAAAGTGGTGCCGTGACTGCCGTGACATGCGCAAGTAAATGTTGCCAGATCTATTATTTTTAATCATTCGTAAATCGATTTGTTTTTTTATCGATTAATCGATTGAAAATACCTACGTTAGGCTTTTCTGTTTGTGTAAATAGCTTTTATAAACATCTAATCTAGACTTATTATGAAAATAAAAATCCTATTCCTGTTCTCATCTATCCACCGCTATTACTCGCATAGACTATAACTGTGGACTATAAGCAGTTTAGATTTAGATCCAATAGTTTTAGTCATTAACAATATTTTAAATAATTAAACTCATACTTTACCTACACCTATCTTTGTGCATTTCGGATATAATATGCTACAATAATACGTACCTATGAAAAAGACAGGGTTATCACCATTTTAATTCATTGTCGAGAAAACATAATGCTAAAACAGTAGCATTGAAGTTGTCAAACGTGAAGACCTACATTTAAATGTTGAGACGTAAACTAGTTATAATAATTAAAAATGTTTTTTTTTATTGTTATGTTCGTTTTGTTTTGAAATCGATTACTCGATTGATTAGTATACTCCATTTTCGATAGGTATTTGATTTCTGGCAACTTTTTTTTGTATATCTATCAAAAGGATGTCGACGAAATGTTTAACTATTAATTAATTCTAACTTTATTCCCAGGGTGAAAGAAATTGTATAAAAAATAGTATTACCACAAAAAAATGAATAATATTTTTAGGTTATTATTTCAATCAGGCACACGTAGCACAAAAGGGGGACCTGCCCCGTGGCAATGTCCTTTCCAGACATACTGAAGGACTCATTAGTCATACCTGTATTTAAATCGGGGGAAAGAGATAGTATCACTAATTATCGTCCGATATCACTTTTGCCTACTTTGGCTAAAATTCTCGAAAAAATTATTAATAACCGGCTAATTAGTTATCTAGATAGAAATGATATTCTTTCTAAAAACCAATTTGGATTTAGGAAAAATAAATCAACCATAGATGCAGTTGAAAACTTTGTTACAACTGTAGCTGGCAATCTTGACTGCAAGAAAAAATGCCTTGGTGTCTTTCTAGATTTAGCCAAGGCATTCGATACTGTCTCAATTCCCCTACTCATATGTAAATTGGAGGCCATAGGTATTCGAGGAATACCACTTAATCTTTTCCAGGACTACCTGACAAACAGGACACAGACTGTAAAAATTGGTAATTTCTGTAGCTCTAAGAAACCTGTTAATTTCGGTGTTCCTCAGGGATCAGTCCTTGGACCCACACTGTTTCTGATTTATGTAAATAATCTTTGTAATATCGAAATTGCCGACGCTAAGGTGACTACTTTCGCTGATGATACAGTAATCTTATTCCAACAAGCTACATGGGACGACGTCAAGTTGTCAGCCGAGCACGGGCTTCAAAAGATAATTAAATGGCTTGACTACAACCTACTTACCTTAAATCTTTTAAAAACAAAATATATAACTTTCAGTATAAAAAATAATTTACAACCTCCATCAGATTTCACCTTAAAAGCTCATTATTCTAATTGTGTGAATACTAATAATTGCGATTGTTCATTGTTATCTTCAACTGATAGTACTAAATATCTTGGCATCGAAATCGACAAAAATTTAAATTGGAAACAACATATTAGTAATTTTAAATCTCGAATACGCAAACTGATACCAATTTTCAAAATAATAAGAAATTTAAAAGATAAAAACACTAACAGAACTGTTTATTTTACACTGTGTCGATCAATACTTTCTTACGGTATTTCTGCATGGGGTGGTGCTAAGAAAAGTATTATCATTAAAATAGAAAGGGTACACCGATGTATTCTGAAAGTTGTTAATTTCAAAGGATTTAGGTATCCAACTACTGCACTATACAAAGATTTTGAAGTCCTAAACGTTCGTCAACTCTTTATACAGAATATAGTTCTAAAACAACATATCCGTGAAAGACCAACTAATAAATCTACCAGAAGATCACATGAGGTGTACGTTGTCCCAGCATGTAAAACAACTTTTGCGCAGAGTTTCTCTTTTTTCCTGGCTCCGTTATTGTACAATCGTATTAGTAAAATAAAACCCCTTAAAGATATGACTAGTTATGTTTGTAGAAAAGCACTGGATGAATTTCTGAGTAAATTAGATTACGAACGGACTGAAACATTCATAAAAATATGTATATAAGATATAATTATGCTATGTTATTTATTTCAACCCCTATATTTTATAATATGAATATTTATCATTTTAATTACTACCATGTTTTAATTAATTATAATATATTTATAAAACATAATACAAATATAAGTTTATTTTAGTATCCAATTAATGCATGACAAAACAAAATATTGATGTATCTATAAACATTAGTATTACAAATATAACATACATTCATAAGTACACAAAATGTCGTACGTTCATTACTAAACTATATTTATACTAGCATTCACATTTAAATCTAATATCGTATTTATTTTATTTACGCATCATGCTTGTCTAGATATTTTACATATACTAGTTGCTTACGTTAAACCTGTAATTCGTCATCGACGTCTATTTCTCATTGTAAGAAAAAAACTTTTAGCAAGACGGTGTTTTATGTCCATTACGATACGATTGAAAATTAATCATCGAACGAGAATCTTACCTTGCCGTAACACAGTTTTAACTAGCGCGGAAGGTAAAGAACTTTATTTATGTATACCGTCAATGGACATTTATCATTCGTTTATGTTAATAAGCAAGTTTATTTACATAGTTGCATTGTTATTTTGTTATACTTAATAATCGTTATCTAAGTTTTGATTTTATTGTGTATTTGTGCAAGTGTAGGTACCATATAAACTTAGTGAGTGTACATTAAAAACTATGTAAGTACTTTAATTATAACTACGTTTTAATGTTTACTACTGGTGTACTGTTTCTAAGATAAATAAATTCTATTCTATTCTATTCTATCCACTGTTATTTTAGACGATTTCATATAGGTCACATTTACTAAGGTTAAAAAAATGCTTAGCGCGATTGTGTTCGGCCCACAGATACTAATGCGGCTAATGCCACATTAGTGACCCAACCCATACAATGGCGGGATACCCAGCATTACCCAGTTATATTCCTAGTGTAGTGGCTTGAAATCTGTTAGATCACTTTAAAGTACCCTTCCACCCTAAAGTTTTAGGTTAGGGACAGTTCGGGACCTCCGGGTTCGGGCCCACTGCTGATAACGTGGAATAAACATTATACAACGGTATCTACTAGAGATACGATGTGTCATTAGGCGTTTTTATTGGGTAGGTAGGTGTGTAGTGTACCTACAAATGTTTCAGCTAGGTTTTAGTAATGTGGAAGTACAGACAGTGTCATCAACTGCTCACCCCCTATCCGAAGATATTTTAATGCATGGGGGGTTAGCAGCTGATGACGCTGTCTGTACTATGTGTACCTACAGAACCATTCTCATGACATGGATCTTCAAGCTAAGCTGTGATAGAAAGAGTGACTGGAACAAAACAAGTGATGAGTGAAATCCACATTGTTGGTGCTGTCAAAAATAGTTCGTGAATCGTTAAATTTTGTTAACTATAACTATAATTTTTTTGTTTACTGAACTTAACATAGATATAAGATATTTTTCTATGGAACTTAACCACTAGGTAGGTACCTAAGTTAAGTACCTAGCTAGTTGTGAAGATGGATGGGTGGATGTTACTAAACTATTAGCTGAAATTTGGCACACATATTACACACATATTATTCACATATTTATGTACCTAAGCTTAACTTCTTCAGAACTTTATCAAAATTCTGAAGTCTACGACTCCGCCTTACGCAGACGAAGTAGCGGACAGAAGTAATAAATAAATCTTTAACACTGAGGACAATTTTCTCTGCAGTGATGAGACTCAAAAAAATCTTTCTCTACTTTATAACTCACCTAACTTCTATTTTCCCTACCTACAATATTTTTTCCTCCGCCCACGACACACACATTACGAGTGTGTAAACAAACACGTGAGCCGTGTGCGTGGGACCATTTTATCAGCCAATGGTCAAGCGGTCAGTGGTGGAGGGAGATATAACATTCAATATATTATTGGTGCGAAAGAGATAGATGATTTAGGAGGGGAGCAAACCATTTCATTTTTATTTAAGGCGACGATATACGACTTTTACAGATTTTAAACTGACAATCACGTCAAAATGTGCAGTGTAAATGATTTGAAAAAAATATATGTTAAACTAGAACATTCTCTTAATCATATAGAAAGTGAATATTTTTGATTAAGTTCATATTAAATAGTTTAATTAACTCGTGAAGTTGTGTCTGACGCGGACAAAACATTGACAATCACACAAAATCTACCAGGTATAATTATCCGAAACTTACACTATCTTACAGACAATTTTATTATCTATCTTTTAGTATACGCCTTTTTTTTAATTTCGAAAGAATACTACTTTTATTTAATTTTTTCGACTAAATTTTGAAAGTTTTGGACGCAGACTGCGTCCGTTCTGCTTCAGTTTTGCGTCCAAAACTCTCAAAGTTTAGTCGAAAAAGTTAAATGAAAGTAGTATTCTTTCAAAATTAAAAAAAAGGCGTATACTAAAAGATAGATAATAAAATTGTCTGTAAGATGGTGTAAGTTTCGTTTAATTATACCTGGTAGATTTTGCGTGATTATCAATGTTTTGTCCGCGTCAGACACAACTTCACGTATTAATTAAACTATATAATATGAATATAATTAAAAATATTCACTTACTAAGTGATTAAGAGAATGTTCTAGTTTAACATATATTTTTTTCAAATCATTTACACTGCACATTTTGACGTGATTGTCAGTTTAATTAAAATCTGTAAAAGTCGTATATCGTCGCCTTAAGGACTTTTTTGCACACAGCAGAATATGCCTAAGAATGGTAAAAAATAAGAATGAGAGTTGTTTTTTTCCAAGTCTGATTATCAATATTTTCGCTGAATTAAAATGTAACTAAATATTTTAACTGTTTCAGCGTTTCGGACTATCAAACATGGAAAATCTAGCTACTTAATTCTAAAAATTATCGCCTTCAGGCCTTTTTAGACTAATTAGATGAACTAAAAAACTATCAGCGCTATAGGTCTATTAAAATTTACCTCGGCGAATTCAGCTATGCTTTTCTGTAACAATCTCCCTCGAGAATTGCTACAGAAAAACACTGCAGATGACGAGCTTGAGGTCAGGTGTCACCCTATTTGATAGCTAGGCTAGGTTACGGCAATACAGCTCACCTCAAGATCACTTCACCTGTATTCACAAGGAGATTTTTCAGATAAGACCCGGCTGTACCTACGTGAAGTGTAGATGTAGATGACTTTCAATGAGTTCCAAGTTCCCCATTCACTCCATTTACCACCACATAACCAGCGACCGACATGAGAACAAAAGTTCTATCCAAGAGTAATTTAACTCAATAAACTTTACATAGGCTTGCTATAGGTATGTATATTTTTCAGTGGGCCGAGGGATTACCCACAGAATTACTATTGATTTCGGAGCGCACCCGCTCGGCCGCCTTCCAAATGAGCAGACCGAAAGTATGGATCTAGAGCTGCTAACATTGGTTTTATAATATTTTTTTGTCTTACATGTCTTATGGCAATATTATAAGTATATTCTTTATACAAAATATTATTTTTCTACCTATCGAGAAAAAACTGAAACCCGAAAGGTTTTAATTCTTATTTAATTGTAATTTTATTCTAGGTGTCCTGAAATTTAGAACATCTATGTTTTTTATGTCATATCTGAACACGTAGGTTAGTATTTTGTGCAATCTATCTATGAGTTTAAGGCCTTTTCTCATATGAGCATTGATTACTACGCTTGCTCAAGGCCAATTGCACATTTCAGTCGAAAGTGTGCACCTGTATTATATTTATTTTCATAATATTTTCCACCGATGTCAGTAATGTTCAAGATATAAGTAGGTAGGTACTTAGAAAGTACCATGAAATCGAAAATGTCACATTTGTATATGAACATGCCCGATTATGATCCCATTTCAGGAATAAGAGGCATTTATAAATCCCACAAGAAATCCCCCAAAAGTATCAGCATCTTTTAATACTTCCAACGCAAAAGTTCGCAAGGCCCAACCTGAATTTATTAAGCTGGACCCTAGAAAGGTTTGCCGTATGCAGATAAGGGATTTATTTAGCGGAAAGGTCCGTCCCTGGGTTAACGCTAAAACGCCTTTTGGGTCGACGATGACCAGGATTGGGACCAAATTTATTGTCGGCTTTCGGCTTTCGCGTTGATTTATTCGGCCCCGGGTGAATGGAATCAACGGACCGGTTGATAATAACGCTTGGTACGACGTTTTTGCGTAGCTATAGAACATTTTTATGTGAAAATGTTTAACGCTGATAAATTGGAGGGTGGGGGATGTTTGTTGGTGCCATGTTTAGTCGCTACTCCACGCGTCTAAGTAGAATAAGTGTGGAGTTCTAGCGTATCAATGCTTTGCGATACACGTTCTAATTAGACAACCTGGTACATACGTCCCTGTCACCCAGTTTCTGAAACAAAAACGAACGAACGTGTCAAAATTATTCAAGTAATCTGATTGGTTGTTGTTATTTCAGTCAGCTAATAACTACTAGTTGACAATTTGATAGCTAATTTTTGAGTAGATTTTAGTTCCAGAAATCGGGTGCTCATCATAGCCGTTTCCCCACTATGTTAGTACAGGGAACACCCAAATATTCCGAAATATTTTATTCCGAATTTCGATATTCCGATTTTCAAAAGTCCGAATTTCATAATACCTAAAAATTATAATCTCTATTATTTAAAATCACGAAAGTTATTTTACCGAATGTCGTAAATCCGATTTGTTTGTTTTCCGATTTTCATATGTTCGAAGAATCAAATGCTCGATGATTTCTCGGTCCGAAAAACGAAATTCCGAATTTCAATATTTCGAATAAACTGTTAAAATTAGGATTCTGATTCAATTCAGCTACGCATATATATTCAAAATGGTGTCCCCTTGTTTCGCAGACAGAAATTTCATAGAATTTCGTTTCCCAGAAAATGTTTCATATAATATTTGGTTCTTGTATTTTTATTTCGACTATTATTGTTTCAAAGACTATTTACTTGAATGAAACATATTTCACAGAAACACAATTCAAAGAATGTTTAATCAAATTTTTTTGTTTAACAAACTTATCAAACAGTAGAATTACTTTTTAACAAATATTGTTTATTCGGTGTATTTTTCTTTGGAATTTATTTCAACAAAAATATATAGGTATAAAAAGAAAGACAATAACAAAAATAATCTAAAAAAGTCAATATACTGTGCTACAAAAGTTAATGACAGAAACGAATTGCTGTGAAACCGACTCCACGTAGTCTTGTCTGCCCTACACCTAGAGTGTAATTTAAATTCGCGTAGGCGCGGAGGGGCGAGGCGGCCAGCGAGCTGAGGAGCAGGTGGTTTTAACGCCCGCGGTGGTGAGCGTGAATACCATCTGAGACGATAAGCTCGCGTGGTACCGCCGGAGCCCCGCAACGCCGTAGCCGTGACAGAAACCATGCCTGCTGCATGTTGCATGTTCGCTTGCATGCTTGCTTGCATGCTGCATGCTTGCTTGCACGCTGCATGCTTGCTTGCACGCTGCATGCTTGCTTGCATGCTGCATGCTTGCTTGCAGGCTGCATGCTTGCTTGCATGCTGCATGCTTGCTTGCACGATAAACGATTGCACGATAACGATAAAGATAATCGGAATTTTAATAATCGGAATTCGTATTTTTGATGTTCGGAATTTTCATTATGTCGGACTTTTTGTTATTCGATCTTTTGAAACTCGGTATTTTGAGAATAGTAATTATAAACGTTCGGAATTTTGAAATTTTAGTATTATAAAAATAGGGTGAATGATAAATCGGAGTTACCATATTAGGAATTTTGAACTATTCGGAATTATGAAAATCAGTATTTTGAAATTCGTATTTCTGACTTTCGGAATAATGTTTTTCGTATTTATGTAGTGTACCCGTTAGTACATCCTGTCTAACCGAATGCAGCTGAATATACCAGTGGTTTACATGGAGCGACTGCCTTTCTGACCAGACTAAAACCCCGTTGCTGGGTAACACGGTACCCCTTGGTAAGACTGGTTGTCTGATTTTCTAGCTTCTGACTACCAACTAACTAACGACTGTCAAAGATGACAGCCAGGACCAACGGCTATACGTGCTTTCCGAGGCACGTAGGGGTCTCGGTATAAAATGTACGGTCACCCATCCACGTATCGACCGCAGCAAGCGTAGCTTGCAGCTTTATCATGACCGGTCGATCCGTTCGGCTTTTACTAAACCATGAGCTCCTCGATAGAAACCGGGTGCTAGTTATTCGATTCGGTGTAGGTAGTCTTGGGAGCAGTTTCCAAACAATGAAAAGAACGGTCCCATAAATTTAACACGACATACCTAGTTGTGCGAAGTTTCTCACAACATATTGGTTCGCAAGGTTGTGAGGCCACGGACGTGCAATGCGAGTCGGCCGCGGGACGGTACCTAAATGGCGCCAATTACACGCCGGCCGGTACGTGATGCGACTTGAGATGGCGCGGCTTTGGCGGTTGGATGAGTGTGGATGTGGCGCCGAAATTTAGTGAGATTAGGAAATGAAAAACTACATTTCGGTAATTTGGGATGATTGTAGGTATTATTTTGGGCGTTTATACATATATAAACTTACGTGTAACAAGAAATAGTAGTAAATATTACTTGGTAAATTCTCTGTCTACAATTTTGACATCCAAACAAAACATGACTCAACAGCTGCTATCGGATCAGAATGTTCTTTTTCTTCAATTAGTTTTTTTTGCGATCCTAATACTATCTCAGTGAGCGTCATTTTAGCGCGCCGACAATTGGAATATAATTAGAAAATACTGGCGACATCTATATTCGAATTAGAAATACAATCGAACTCTTAGTTTAACTATTCCCTGATAGATGGCACTGTACGATTTAAAAATCAAAGTAAGGGGTTGGTCACACAATCAAAATATTTTTTGTTTTCTCTAAAATCTAAGCACGATACTTACCTACTTACCTAAATGGTATTAATTATTGTAAAAATATTAGAATTGTAGGTATTTATGAATAGCTATTCCATTTGATTAATAAACATATTGAAATAAATCCACGATCTATTTAAGTAGCGTATTTCCTTGAAAATGTATAGACGTATCCACTATTTTCCCCACGCTAAAACAACTCGGACGGTCCTAACCCAAAAGTTCGCCCTTTAAAGTACACATGTAACAAACCAAAACACGTGCGTTTTACGACTAGGGACGCTCACTAAACTTCTGAAATCGTTCGCGAATAGAACGCCATTAATTTTACCTCCGTGAAATATTAAACCGGCCGTTGTTTGCACGGGACATACCTACGTTACGATGTCGGACAATGTTGGTAAATGATGGATAGTGTCAATATTTTGCGGGTTACCCGGCTATTATGTGATTTGTGGGCGTCGGGTGCAGGTTATTCAATCTTTTGCGGTGTGAATGTTTGATGTTTATTATAAAGTCATGTGTGGTTGGTTGGTGATGTTTTCAAAGTGAATAAAGATAATTATTAGGGTATCTTTGTAGTCCTTTTGTGGGTTTTTTTTAAATAAGCGAATCAGTGATAGCATGACGTTTGACAGGATGGAATTGAAGAAGAAAAAGTGTTGCGCCGATCCCAAGTAACAATGGAAAGAAAGATAATGATGATGATTGACTCAAGTCTTTAATGGGGGCGCTACACAACTGATGTTACTTTTAGACTATTGTTCAAGAGGAACGGCCAAAAGCTCAATAAAAATCAGTATTCAACAAAAAAATAATTTATTTACACAATTTCTGATAATAAATTACAATTCGTCTACTTACACAAATAAAAATGGTTATTGTCAGTGTGATTGTAGTAAAACATTCTGAATTTAAATTCATTCATAGATACTTCCACATCATTCATGGTTATCACTGAAAACAGTGATAACAGACCTATCAAAGATGTATCAACTAGAAAATATTAGAGTTATGAATGTTTTATCGATTCTTTTTTTATAAGCAACCGGCCGAGACATTGTTATACAGAAAATAAAATTTAATTTAATACATTTACATACATTATCATTTAATTAACAGGTATTTATAATATCTAATCCCTAAAAAATGGAACTGGGATTTTACATTTATAATGGGAGATCATGTATTTGTTGAGTAAGAAAAATAATTCAGGTACATTATGTGGTCAAAAACGGATATTCGAATTGGAAATAGAAATAAAATTTGATTTAATGATCTCTAAATAATAATAAAAAAAAAATATTTTTAATATTGGATGGCAGTAATAATACTAATTCGGTGACTTTATTAATTATAATATTATTAATAATTTATATTCATTAAAAACAGTTATTATAAGCATTAACTGGAGACCGAATATTTAATGAATCCAGAGATGACCCTTGTACTACTTGACTCTTTTAAGTTTTACTTTTCTAATACACACATATCTCGCTGATTCTATCGCCATCTAGTTATAATGAGAAGAACTAATTTTCTTGCTTGTAAGTTTCAAATGTCAATCATAGGTGGCGCTTTATCAAAAAGTTAAAGTTTAATTTTCAAATTGAAAAAAGTTACATTTTATGGCTTCAACATTAAAATTGCTCTATTATTTGATATTTAGGTTTAATTGGCTATAAAAACTACACTACAGATAATTTAGATAGTGTATAAAAGATTTTAATAGACTTATTAATTACAATTTACTATTGTTTCATTATCTACTGAATTTGTATATTTTCCTATGATCTAATTACAATTAAATCAGTGCCTCTAATATCGCCTTCGCTATAATAATTAATAAATAATGATCGGTCATGGAGAAGTACATTTATGAATATCTACCTTATCTATGAATTTGATTACATTACATTCTGCAAAAAAATATGCATAAATTACATTTAAAACAATAATTTTATCACTATAGGTAGAGTTTAGCACCTGAATAATAAATAAATTACCAAATTGAATTGCACCTGTATTAAATTCATTTTTCAGTGTTATTGACTGAGATAATAGAGCCGTCAGAGACCTACGATATTTTTGCATGACTTACATTTTTAGAATAAATAGAGGAATATTATTTTTTTAAATACGTTACCCCACACTAGGAATTTCTCCTGTGCCGTGTGTTGCAAACATACACGTTTATAACTCTTATACACAAACAGCTGGCTGTTGAAAATCCGTTGCGAAGTTTAACCTTTTGACCGCCACAGTCATGTATATATGACAAATCAAAATGTGCCCAGCACGCCACGGTCACGACTTCATGACAGACTTCTATTCGTAATTCGTCAAGCTGTAAAATAAACCCTAAATATCGCAATAATCTGTTATTATATCTATTTGTGTATACACAAATACATACTTAAATAGATATACATACATGTATATCAGCTGTCTGACACCCATAGTACAGGGTCTCCCTAGTTTGGGGTCAGATGACTGTGTGTGAAATGTCCCCACATATAATTATTATTATTATTGTTTTGTTTTTCACATGACTTAATGGTGGTCTAACTTTTTCAGTACTGATGTATCTTCGTTACTCCTTATCTAAGTAAGAGTCCTTGTTATGTTCATTGGAAGAGCACTGATTTCCAAGATACAGGTTTTTACCTAGTTTGGAAATCAGGAGTTCATTTAGGTTAGAAGCCTCTTAAATATGTCATGTTTTTAGTGTTGAAACTGTAGTAGGCTAAGTTATGATTTTGTCCAATAAACGTTATTATTATTATTCCATAGACGGGCCTCCGCGCCAAGCTACGAATTACTTTTGTAGCTTGACGCCGAGGGCACAATTTTGCTTTTTCGACGTGACATGGCGGTTAAAGGTTAAAAGATCTAAGCGAACAGTGGGACAGACAGCGTGAAGCAACATTGGTTTATAGTATATAGAGATTATTGACTATACTCAAAAATTACAGCTATGCTAAAATGACGAAAGTCTGACTACTCGAATCCTGGATCATTATATCAGTCCATAATATGAAGTATGCCATGATTTTTCAGTGCGAAAGAGACGGAGTTAAAAATTACCGATAACACCATAGACAGAGAATGGACTGAGCAACACCCTTACAAAATTGTCCACTCACTAGAAAGAGAGAAAGCGACTGTGCGTCCAATATCCGTCTCTTTTCTTAAGTCTGTAGTGACGAAGGCTGGCCCAAAGCATCCGCTCCTGCAAGGCTGTGACGTGGATCCTCACAATGTTAGAAAGAATAAATTTTGCCCAGTACTTATTTCACTGTCTCCCTTAGGGTCAATTCACACCGGGCTGGTAGCGGTCGGCAGCGCAGCGGCCGGCTGTTTGCGGACAAACCATTTACAACTTTATCTCTAAACATCAAGGTATAGTAGGTATCGCTTAAAGATTTGAATGAGTCGAGCGGCACCTAGCGGCGCCGCGTGGCTTCTCGAACCGATGACCACCGCTGCCGTCCCAGTGCGAATTGACCCTTACACTTTACTTCACAGGTGGACGCTCAGTTGATTCTCTATGTTTATGTATAACACCAAAGAAACGATGATGACAATAATGATCACGGCTCACTTTTACAGCATCGCTACGACAAAGCAACGGCCCAGTCAAATCATCTTGAAAAATTCAAACGATAACTGCCAGCACGCCGTCCGCAAGCCGTCAGTTGTGTACTTGACACCAGTAATCAATTGACAAACTTAAGAGCTGTCAAAATACGATTCCCCCATAGGTTTTGTATGGCAGTAGAAAAAATGACGTCACTTTTTGCTAACTCAATTGACTAACTATTTAATGATTTCAAAGCAATTAAAAATCGGATTTTATAGTTAATTAAAAATGAATCGGGTTTTCAGGGTTAATATAAAGTTATTTTTTTGAAATGTTGTGTTGGAATTATTGGTCCTTTTGACCACCACGTCGAAAAAGTAAAAATGAGACAAGAAACGAATGGGTTCGTTTTGGCAGAATCTTGATGATCCGAAATTTATTTGGCATAACACACTTGGCATAATCTGCTTTAAACTAATATTTTTAAGGCATAAAAATGGTTTAATATAATTATTATTGTTTGGCCGAATGTCCGAATTTACAATGGTATACTGTTAAGATGGCAGAATTTTGTTTAGCATAATTACCTTTGGCAGAGTTAAAACTCCGCATAATGTCGTTTAGCATAACGTTTATTTAGAGCGACTATTATTTGGTATAATTTCACTTGGCATACTATGAAGATGGCAGAATTTCATTTGGAGTAATTTTAGTAATTAGGCATAGTTGCCATTTCTATAAAAAAGCATGTTTATCCTTGAGTTAAAATATTGTCTTAAAAAGTCTATGTTGTGCTACAAAAGTTAGTGACAGAAACGAATTGCTGCAAAACCGACTCCACGTAGTCTGGTCTGCCCTAGAGTGTAATTTAAGCCCGCGTAGGCGCGAAGGGGCGAGGCAGCCCGCGAGCTGAGGAGCAGGTGGTTGTAACGCTGGCAGCCGCGGCCGAAGCTGCGGTGTGAGCGTTAAAACCCTCTGCGAGGGCAAGCTCGCGTGGGACCGCCGGAGCCCCGCTGCGCCGCAGCCGTGACAGAAACCATGCCTGCTGCATTTTGCATGCGAGCATGCAACATGCAGCTCGCTTGTATGCTGCATGCTTGCTTGCATGCTTGCTGCATGCAAGGTGTAAAAAATAGTTAATTAAAATAATTAATTGGAAACAAGCGTACACCTTGCATGCTTGTTCACAATTAATTATTTTATTCAGTTATAATACATGCATGTAATGAATTTATACGAATAATAAATTAATTATTGCATATGGCAAAATACAAAATCATTCTAACTATTAATTTTCTGCAATCTAAGTCTTTCAATTATAACAGTTATGAAATGTATGCCAAAAGGTGATTCTAACTGTAAGCTTTCTGAGATGTGATAGTTCTGCCTTTTAATGACTGTCGATATGGAATGTATGCCAAAAAACGATTCTGACTGTGAACTTTCTGCAATATGATGGTTCTACTTTTCGATTATTATGCATATAAAATTTATGCCTAAAGATGATTTTGACTTACAAAATTATGAGTTTTGAATGTATGATAAATGAGTGTATCCCAAACAATTTCCTGCGAAATGAAGTTTATGCTATCCGCTGTTATGCAAAATAATATTATGACATAAAAAGTCCTGCTATAAAGGGTAGACCCGAAACGAATCTATACTAATATTATAAAGAGGAAAGATTTGCTTGTTTGTTTGTTCGGATTTAACTCAAAAACTACTGGTCCGATTTTTAAAATTCTTTCACCATTAGATTGCTACATTATCCCTGAGTAACATCCGCCTTATATTTTGAAAAAAAAAGGGATCTTTACGAAAATAAACGCGGACAGAGTGGCGGGTAAAGTGTTAGTAATGTATAATTCTGTCATGTGGTAGGGGGGCCGTGGCGTGCTGGGCACATTTTGGTTTGTCATTTAGACATGATAGTGGCATTTGAAAGGTGTCTCTCCATTTCTTTATCTTCGTCATTATAAATAAAAAAATCACTCACGCCCTAACTTGAATGCCAAACGATTTGCTGTATCGAAACTGTACTGTTCAACCGCCCCAGATCTCTATGGTTAATAAAATTAATCCTTAGTAACGATTTGCACTATAGTCTTTATGATTCGGTTACCTTTCTCGTAATGTAACAGGTTCAAACTAGGATCGTTGATTTTCTCTTCCAATAAGTTTATTAGCTCCACTCGTATCGTTTTAAGCATTTCTGCGACCTGGAAATAATAATTATTATTAATAATAATTTGTTTTTATTTCAAAAATAAGTTACAGACGAAAGAAAGTATGTAGTTGTTACGGTTAACAATTTGGTAAAAGATGTATTACAAGTGGTTGGCATAAGAGTAACGACAAGTATTACATAAAATTATGGTGTAAGCACAGGGTCTTCTATTCTATTCTATTCTATTCTAGTCTGTACATAAATTGGGAAAACCCTGCCTCCTAAACTAGGGTGACCTGTTTCTTAAGAGGCAGTGATCAGCTAAAATGTATCTTATAAAATAAACAGAACTGTGAAGTGTGTCAGTTTGCCATGAATGTGTTAACAGCACTCCTATTCTGTTAAAATCTCCCTCGGTGAACAACTAGGCGAAGTGAGCTGTCATCCGATTGTTGTGCTTTGTCAATCCCTAGCATCGGAACAGATGACAGCTCACTTCACCTAGGTGTTCACAGACGGAGATTGTAACAGAATAGACACACAGATCTTACTTTTGAATATGGAAAGTACAATGTTTAGTACCCAATGCGTAGTAAGCCGACGTTCCGGGCTGTCTTTCGTAGATTATTGTCACCCGTTACGAGTAGTCATAAGTACGAAAGTCTGACAACCAGTGTTCGTTCTGAATCTAGTTAAAATCTCATTTCAGCGACAATCAATGTCAAAAAAAATTGGTAAATTAGTGGGGTTAGTCCCACTAATTTACCAAATTTTTTCAGTCAGTCGCAAGTCAGTCAAAAATGCTTGACTGACTGGCGACCACTAGAAAAGCGTCAAGGCAATGAAGCTCGACGAGTCCCGGAGAAACATAACAACACTGTCTTGGATCCCGCAATCAAAATAATCAGAAAAAAACGGCGGAGGAGTAAGAAAAATATATTTTCTCCTTCCTGATTTTTTGTTCTTTTCTGATTAATTTCGTTGCGGGATCCAAGACATTTGAATCGTTTCTCTGGGACTCGTCGAGCTTCATTGATGCGGCGCTTTTCTGGTGGTCGCTACTGTTTATTCTGGCTTACAGGAGTTGCAATGGTTTGGGGATAGTGTGGCGGGCTTCCCTCCGAATAAAGCAGGAGACAGAACCAAGCCAATAGGCACAAAGCGACGTTTACAACTGGGGGAGGCTCAATTGCCAATAAGCACCACCGATTACAGTTAAAATTATTGAATGGGTCCTAAAAGGTGGCCACTGTTGATTCTGGGAATAATGGGGCGGGCTTGTCCCATATAAATGATTGACTGGTCACCAGGAACAGTCAGTCAAAAAAACCTCAGAATCAGAATGCGAACATCCCCCGCTATTCACATCTAGCCGAATAGCGCTAATATCTTATGGACCTATAATAAACAATTATACAGAGTTCTTACTTCATGTTTCTCCACCTGGAACATTATCCAGCCGTCTTCCAACGACACAGTGAATGTACCACTGTGCAGCTCTACTGCCAAACTGCAACCTGAAAATAATAGAAGAGGATAAGTTATTGGTTTTATTTATGTTTTGTTTTTTTTTTTTTAATTAAGGAGACTTATTTCAATCTGGCAATTATTTAAAAAGGGCAGATCTTGCTACCTTTTCGGACCGTTTTATTTTTTACATTTTAAGAAGACTAACATACTAAAAACATTGTATTAACAGCAATCTCAACTTGATTTCTAGTAACAAGCCTCCACTGAAAGATAAAGAGTTGATTATGATTAAGCGTATGTAGCACTACAGTATTGCTCGACTCAAAATTTAAAATACTTTTTTACTACAGTAACAAACTTCTTTATAAACTACAAAGTGAAAAATAACTTCAGAAATAAACAATCATAAAAAAACCAGAACTATGAGGATATAAAAACACTCTTGTAAACCACTCAATTACACACACACTCACACACATAGTAATTGCTCACACTCATCCTCACGTACACACACGACACACCCTACACACAAACATTTTTTTTTTTAATATAAATAATAATAATCTTTTACATTGTATTCGCTAGTACTTTTTTATCTTTTTGTCCCCTTGGCAACGATGGCTAACTATTGGGCAAAGACCAAAATTTTTTCCTATCAATTCAAAACGTTTTAAAAAAAATTAGGTTCTACTTACCAGAAAACAACACAAGAGGCAGCTGAGGCACCATAGAACACTCCCTTATGAACACCCTGCTAGTCTTCACCTTCTCTTGGTACACCATATAAGGGCTGGTGAAGTAGCCTATCGAAGAGTTCACGGATGATGGGTGCAAGGCCACATAGCCGTCGGTTTTGGTCTTGAACTTAAGTTCGTCTGGGGTCGGCTGACGTGGTATGGCTCCGGCTGCTTGCATGTGGAAAGATTTTTCTGGTGTTAGAACCTGAAATGAGAAGGTGGTGTTTGAATTGCCGCTGTTGTGATGATGAAAATGGTTCTGACAAAAAGCGTCAATTAACAATCACTCAGTAATTGATTAACGACTAATTCAATATGCCTGATAGGCTGATAGTCCAATCCTGCGTAAGTATAATGTTTTAAATACCGTGAATGTACACTTTCGCAGACATTACACAAGGTTGAAATTTGCGGTATTTGACCATTTTGCTAACGCGGAATTGGACTTTTAACGACGAAATGTGTTTCATTACTATCCAGCAGTAACAGTTCAATGTATGTACAGAGGCACATCAAGCTACGACAATCTGTCAAATTTCTTTGATATAATAGATTTTCAACTTAATTACAAAATTATAAGATTCGTATTCAATTGGGGAAATTTGACAGTTTGGTATGGCTTGCTTGGCTTCTGTACATACAAAACTTATGCTTAGAATAGATTTACAATTAATCAACGTTATATATCTAAAACTAGCGACCGTGCAATGTAGATCAAACTATACAAAACCTTACTCTTGCATCATTTATTTATTGATGAAATCCATTGAGTAGTTTAAAAGATCTAAACGTACAGATGGTGGGAGCGATTTTGTTTTAAAGATGATTACAATTACTTCGAAAAACGTGTAAAGTATGCAAAACGAAAGGGTTTTTTAAGAAACTACATGAAATTAGTGCTGTTCATTTTGTTTCTACGATTCAGAAGAACATTATAATTATTTAATGATTTAATTTTCTTTGATAAAAATATAAAATTACCTTGACCACGTTTGGATACAGAGCTGCACATAAAATAGCTGCCAGCAATTTATCATTATTTCCATTTGTGTTTAACTGAAACAAACATACATAGTTTAGAACAGGCAGATACCCATCTTTATATTATTCTTCTGCATGTGTGTCTGTCACTGAACGCTTCCTAAACTGTTAGGCCGATTTTGATGAATTATGCTGTATGCGTTCGAGTGGGTCCCTGGATAGTTTCGGGTCATAACTAAACGCGATAGTTATGACTCTAAACTATCCAGTCATACACTGCAGTCAAGATGTAGTATATTTTTTTAGACCAGGACATTACATTTAAAAATTCCCCTAATCCATACTAATATTATAAATGTGAAAGTAACTCTGTCTCTTACGCTTTCACGATGAAACGGTTGAACCGTTTTTGATGAAATTCGGTATGAAAATAGCTTAAACCCTGGGGAAGGACATAGACTACTTTTTAATCCGCGACTTCGTCTGCATCCACTATTTTCTACTATACACTATTCACGCGGACGAAGTCGCAGGCAAAAGCTAGTTTAAAATAAAATACTTAAAAGAAAAATGGCGCTAAGTTTCGTTTCTGATCATCAATTCTGTCCCAGTTTTATCAATCAATAAAAAAAAAGCTGTTCATCTAATGACGTTTGAGATTATCGAAGATGTAACACGATTTTCGAGGGAATTGGAACAAACAGCAGTGCAATTCTGTAAGAATTCACTCGCGAATTCGAATCCTATCTCATTTCCGATTTCAGTTACTAGAAGTGAAAAGTATTTGGTTTTCGATTAAATAGTAACGAAATAATAGTTCGCTTAATCGCGCCGCACGCGGCGTGGGTACTGCTTTTCATTGTTTGTTGCCATTTCTGTAAATATAGTGAGACGTTTTATTTTAGGACTTATATTACTCAATATTCAATGTATGTATTGCATCCACATGTGAACTATTAGATGGTAGGTTTTAAAGAGATGGGCACAGCAAAACTAAAAGTAGGAAACAGGAAAAGGGCATTTGTTTGACTAAGTATTTAGTTGATTGTAACTGCTTATTTATTATGTAATTTATTGGAACGTGTAAAGTTCAAATCAGCGTCTTTTTTAACTTAGGTATAGTATGTGGATTAACATATAAACTGACATACCCAGACAACCAAACCCGGAACAACCTGTAGGCCAAAATATAATTGTTTTGTCCGAGAATCGAACTCGAGACACGCAGTGCAGCAGTCAATCGGTCAGCCACCGCGCCAACCGTGTCACCAAGTTGGTGAAATAGTCAACACTGGTATCATTATGGCCTTCGTCACTTGTTAAAGGTCACGCGCTTAAGTACCTACGGCTCGCTGTCGTCCGGACGAACCAAATGCAATAAGCTGTCACGCGCTCCCTCAAGTGTACATACCACAGAGAACTGTTTTCCGACACAGTTTAACTAAAAGTTCCTTACGATACTGCGACCGCATCTTTAAAAATGGCTAATCCTGCATTTTGCAGTGTAAAGGGCTGTCAAAATAAAACAACCAACAAAAGTTTATCCTTTTTTAATTTACCTAAGGAGGAGAAATTATAAATAAATATTTTGTATTTGTTGATTCATTTTTTTTTTAAATCGAGATCGGAATAGGTATATTATATTTACTGCTTTGCTTTGGTTTTTTGTGTAATGTTCACAAGAAAGTTTTATAATAGTACGTAATAGGGCATTACACCCATTTTGGAAAAGTTATAATTACCTATCGATTTGATTAGATATTTTACTTTTATTTTACAAAATATACACACAACCTTTTGGGTAATCATTTCATAACATAGACAGCCCTAGCGTTGCGTAATTTGACGCAGGTGATCGCCCGACACCACGGCAGACGAGCGTGTGCGTAAAGTACAGTGAAGTATCTGTTCCAAAGGAACTATTAGTTAATCTGTGGTCCGGGCCAGAATAGCACCCACCCATATCATCTCGAGGGTGTCATAGAAGGCGACTAAAGAAAAATCCGGAAATCGGGCAGCAGCGGCTTCCGTGTACTTAACACGCTTGCCAAACGTAGTGATTATGCCAACGACCCCCCCTTGGGGGAGGAGGTCTTTGTCCTACAGTGGACTTCTTCCGGCTGATGATGGTGATGATATTGTAAAACAAAATAAATGATTACTTACCCTATAAGCTCTCAATGTGGTCAGTTGGTCACTTTGAGAACATGCAAATGCTCTACGTTTCGCGTCAGCTTCCGTCTGGAAAATAAAAAAAAAATATCGTCGTGATGGCCCAGTAGTTAAGGCGGCCCGCCCATCATGCATGAGGTTGCGGGTTCGATACCGGACAACTACCAATGTGACTTTTTAATTTATGATGACCACAGATATAGATAGACCTAGATAACGCAAGAGCAACTACTTCGCGTGCCTAGTTTCGTGCCTAGCTTACGTCCAAAAATCGTAAGTAAAAGAATTAAGTAAACGTTTCCTTCCATCGGTAAGTCATTTTTTGATTAATATTATGCGTAATTAATTAAAAAAATAATTATTTATAATCTAATACCCTCAGTAATACCTGGTAATACCAAATTTAAGAAAAACAAAACATTGTGACGTCATAATAGGTAGTCAAAAAATGGCACGCTTGGTTTTCATACAGATCGTGTTACTTAAATTGCGTTATCTAGGGTCTATCTATATCTGTGATGATGACTTTCTATCTTGGACAGCACTGACATAGGTGAAGGAAAACATCGTCAAGAGTAATAAATCCGCTTTCCACAAACATGGTAATCAATGCTTGTGCCTTCTATGTATAAGAAGAGGTCTTTGCCTTGTAGTGGGACCATAATAGGTATTATTTATAACTTATACATAAAAATCTTCAGTGCGTGTGTATGAAAGTGAACTACTCCTAAACGGCTGGACCGATTTTGATGAAATTTTTTGTGTGTGTTCCAGTGGATTATAGAATAGTTTAGATTCACAATTGAACCCGGTAGGAGGCGCTGCAGTCGAGTTAGGGCAGGTAGGGTATGTAGAAGCAACGTGAATAAATGTAATCAGTATTTTGTAAAAACTTGATCTAAAAGAGTGTCCGTGTAGTTTCTTGCTCGTTCTTCTACATAGAGACCTACCCTACGTTTTAGATCGAGCAACTAGCTTCATTTTTCTGACTAACTGACTCTTTGACAATAAATGGTTTAATTGAAATAAATACTTTGACTTTGACTATAGTAGGTAGGGTAGGTGGGTAGGTAGGGTAGGTAGATAGGGACAAGACAACGTCTGTCGGGTCAGGTAGTTATTATTATAAATTGTTATGATTTATCGCTTGCTTGAGAAATGTCCAGTTTCCAAAAGAGATAAGACTTAACCAGGGTCCTATACATACATATATACCTGGTTACTCATCTCTTTCGGTGACTTGACTGTACACACACACCCTGCAGTCATATTGTAAAAATAACGAAATTTTAAAAAAATCCTTAGAAGAGGAGCGCTGATTTTTTTTTAAGCAAATGACTGTATTTATCAATTTTACGCGTTCACGATTACACGCTGTTGAAACAGACGAAACTTAAAAAGTGAAAAAATGTAAGCAATACCTAAAAACATTGAGGGGAAAAAATTGTTACCAATAATATTATGGCATTACATTTATCTTTTAAATAAGGAATTGTTGTTAGTATAATTATGAATTTAAATTATTTTTCAATAGGGTTTTTCAAAGCTTTTTCTAGATAATAATATTGAAACCTCACCTTCTTCCCAAACGGAGCAACAAAAGGGCTTTTATGGCTCAAAAACGCTGCCATAGTAAGTGCAGAGTCCACACAGCAGAATATAGCCCCGAACAGCATGAGCTTGCCTATCCTGACATCGACGGGCAATGCCGCGAGATGCTTGCCCAGCGCTGTCAAACTGTATGCCTTGTCGAGCGCCCCTATGTCTTGGAGGCGGGAGAGAGCACCATCTATGTTTTGTTTCGTTGGAGGTTCTACTGTTTTGCCTAGAAAGATAAAAAATAATTGTGTTTAGAGTTAAAGTCGTAAAAATATAATAGGCCCGTTTTGACATTTGTCATCGCGACATAACTAGTCAAGTAGCCATACGACTCGGTACTCGATACTCACGATAAATCGATTCAGGTTTGTATGAGCATTTGATCGATTTGATTATGTATTGTAAAGTGCATTGAATTAAAGTTCTCATTAGAAAATTTAACTTAAACTTTAATATTGCAGGTATTTTGAAATGATACAATGGTACGAAAGGTCAATTTGTCTTTAACTAAATATTTTAAGTTACAATAATTACATTCACTCAATCACAAAATAATGGAGCTTGGTCAGAAACAAGCCATTCTTTAGTAACCAGTGTCACCAATTCAACATTTTATTTACGGCTTTGAGCGCCAAGCTCATTCTTTTCAGTAAAGATCACTACACAATATTGAATTAGTATTAAAATCAAATGAAGTTGGTGAAATTCATTAATTAATTGGTTACAACACTAGTATTCAAAAAAAGAGACTGAGAACGTAACTGTTTTTGAGACGTAATAATAATTAGAATTGCATGCTACTTTAAAGTAAGCGCGAAAAGAATACTCGCAATATATTCCATCATATTATATAACGCGCCAAAAAAAATATGTATGTTTTAAAACACTTTATGTAATTAATTATTATTTTATTGTTTCTTTCAGTTTCGTTCCAAGTTACATTCTAGGGGTTTTCTCAAATGTCAAAACGGGCCTTTTAATTTTCGACAACACTACTGCTATTGCGTTTTCAGTTAACAATTGAGGTCGTATTTCCTACGATTTATGTTCGATTATTAAAGTGGTATGATATCTACGAGCTAACCATATGGTTTAGTAAAAAAAAAACTATTACGTTCAAGAAACCGAAGGTTAATCCTAAAATATTTAATTAATAATAGGGTATTACACCCATTTTTGAAAAGTGTCTCAATGAAATTCTGTAGTGCTAATATGCCACCAAAAAAAACACAAAATTCTTATTCAATCGATGAGTGCCATAAAAATGCATCTAAACTTTAAATTTTAGCGCGTAGTTTGACAAAAACGCCTCTTACTGGGCGCCATATTGCTCAGCGTAAATGACGTCAGTTAGTTTTGTATCAAATGCGCTCATAATATTAAATATGATAATTGTATATAATTTAAAAATAATTAAAAGCATAATTTGTAATAGGTGTAATAATGAAAAAATTACGTTAGTTACGAAAATAATAAAAGTACAAAGCCTATATTACGCCATTCGGTTGACTGACAGTTGACAATTTTTTGTTTACACAGCCGTATGACGTAATAACATGGCCACTACTATTTCATGGTGTTTTATAACAGATTAAAAATACTGAAAACTTTGAATTGAATTTAAAAATTGGTTTTGCTATTTTATGAACTAAAACTTACATTTTTCCGACTGCTTTATGCCTAAACTGTCTCAATAACATATTTGTAGAACTTTTCTCGTATAGAGTAAAATACCCTATTGGGTAGTAGAAACCATGAACCAATAAGTCCAAAACACTATTTCCTTAAAAAAACCCCACAAGAAAAACACATTAGAAATTAATGAAAATTACTTTTCACTGAAATGCAAGATTAGATTTTTAGTTGCTGCTGTTATTGGCAAAATAACGTGATGTCACAGGTTGCACATCTATGTCTACATACAAAATCTATGGAGAAATCGTATTATGACAGTTAATAAAAAGTATGTCGATTGATTGATGGCACGGAAAAGTGAAAAACCGGACAAGTGCGAGTCGGACTCGCCAACCGAGGGTTGCGTTCCAATTCCGTAATTTGGTCACCCATACAATTATGAACGCGCATACCTCCATAATTGATTACGTACTTTAACTAGACTATACTTTTTAAGATTTCTTAATAAATGTATAGTTTTCAGACTTTTCCGTGTACTTGTAGCTTAAGACGATATTACTTGCCAAAGGACAATGCCAGAAACTCTATAGAACTTTGCCCCACTCAATAAAAGACATGTACAACACATGTGCTTGCAATATGTCGCATCTTACTGCTTTTTAATTGCCGATAACTAAACATTAGTCCTAATGACTGCAGAACTTGCCGTTTCTATTTAAATCAAAAATCTGTATTTGAATTCCTTTTAGCATTAATTTGTTATCCGCAAATAATAATAATAATAATAATTTTGTTTATTTGCCAACAAGCAAAGTGTTTTACATTTCCTTAGTCTACATTATCATAGCTAGTCTATTTTTCAATTAGGTTCTCAGAAAAAAAGACAAATATAAGACACAAAGGAAGCATTTTGCCAATGAACTCCACACTAGGCCGAGCCTGTCTCGTGGAAACAAGCCAAGAACGCAGGCAAGTTCTAAAGAAAAACAATTTATTATAAAAAGGTTTCTTTAATCTTTAAAATTATTTTATTAATATACTCTTTCTGTAAATGGGTGGGGCAGGATCTGACATTGTCATTTTATAGTTCTAGGTCAACGGGGAATACCCTATAAATTTTGATTCCCTTGTTCAAGGGACTGTAGATTTGAGTATGTGGTTTTAATTTCAACTCGATGCCATCACGCGTTCCCGAAATAAAGGGTCTTGACAGACAGACAGACGGACAACAAAGTGATCCTATAAGGGTTCCATTGTTTACCTTTTGAGGTACGGCCCAAGTAGCAAAATTATCCTATAATCATTAACTAATAGGACAAAACGTCCTATAGGAATCCAGTAAACGGTTTGCCAAAGATCACTGATCCTAATACAGCATCATATGAGGCGATTTGCGCTAGAAGCACTTTTGATCCTATAACGTAGTTTTTTAAACGTTTGCAAGATCACTTTATAATTTTTTATTTTATTTTTATTTTATTTGTTAGGGACAAAAAACAGTTACAAGCTAAACTAAAAATTCTTAAATTAGCACGATACTTAGAAATATAGTTATCTTACATAATCTGTTACATATTTATGTTACTACACATGTAACCCACACCATTGTCCACGAATTAACAAAAAAAAGAAGTTAATAGAAAACAGACATACAGTATGCATCATAAAAGACTGTTAAGATGAGAGAAATTAAAAAAAAATATATGAAAAATTCTATTTATGAAGTCAATAACTCTACTGCTCTTGCCTTAAAACAATGTTTGCAAAGAGCAAATATGTCGAGCTCCATAAAGTGAGTGTTATATGCATCAACGAGGTGACGAAGAGGCACGCGCACACCAGCGTTAGTCCTGCACGAGTTTGTGTGAAATAGTCGAGGCACACGTACCCCACGAAGCATAACAGATCTAGGTACTATATAATTTAGACTATTGGATAAAGGAATGCAGTCGAATCTATTATTACATATACCATGCAGCATCATTACACCCAGAAGTAATCGTCTAGATTCCAAACTTAGGATATTATAATGTTTCAGTAATTGGTTATAGGAGACTTTAGGGCGATGACATTTGTAATTCATAGAACGTAGATACTTTCTCTGAACAATTTCTAGCCTATCTTTGTACTTATCGTATAGAGGATCCCAAATTTGGACGTCGTACTCTAATTGCGGCCGAATTAGGCATTTATATAATGTTAAGAATGTAGAGGGTCGCACAAAGTTACTTGAAAATCTCGTCACTAGTCCATACATCTGAAAGGCTTTTTTAACTATATTGTCAATATGAACATCAAAATGCAGACGAGAGTCAAGGGTAACTCCCAAATCAGATTGAACTTCATTAAGACTTATATTATTTATGGAGTAATTAAATTTGATCAGATTTATATTTTTGGTAAAAGAAATTGTGTAACATTTAGGAAGACTAAGAAAGAGTTTATTTTTGAGGCAGTATTCATAAAATCTATCAAGGTCTTGTTGTAAATTATAGCAGTCACGAATGTTTTTACAGGTGTTATAAATTTTCATATCGTCTGCATACATCATGAAATGTGAGTTGACAAAACAATATTTAATGTCATTAATGAACAATGCAAAAAGAGAGGGTCCTAATACTGATCCCTGAGGAACTCCGGATTTAACAACTATACAGTCAGATTCATGCCCATTAATGACAATCTTCTGAGTTCTATTGAAAATATATGAAGCAAACCATCTGAGCAAATTACCGCGTATACCATTAAAGGCAATTTTTTCCATAAGCAGGGTGTGATCCACCTTGTCAAAGGCCTTCTGAAAATCTGTGTAAACAGCGTCAACCTGTACCCGGCGGTCCATATTTTCAAAGAGATAGTTCACAAAAGTCATGAGGTTAGTGGTGGTAGAGCGAAGTTTGACAAAACCATGTTGTTCGGGTATGATAAGATGACGGATATGAGAATATAGCGCACTGTGAACCAGACGTTCAAAAACCTTCGACAAGGTGGATAGAATAGAAATGGGCCGGTAATTCTCGACATTACTTTTATCGCCACTTTTGAACACAGGGGTGATAGAGGCTCGTTTCCAAACAGTAGGAAAGACCCCTTCCTTCAAACATTTATTAAAAATTATATGTAATGCGGAAGACAATTGATCAGATGTTCTTATGAAGAAGGAAGGTGGTATGCCATCTGGTCCAGCTCCTTTAGAAGAATCTAGCGAGTTCAATGCTGTACGTATTGATTCCTTTGGCAAGTAAATGCCAGAGATACATGGCGAATTATCTTCATAGCAATTAGACGGTTGCCATTGGCCTGGGTCAAAGGTAGAGGGTTCATATACCGAGCAAAAGTAGGTTGAAAATAAATTGCATATTTCCTTGGGGTCATCAGAAGAAGCATTTTTGTAAAACATATTAGCAGGGTACTTAGCTTTCCCTTTCTTGGAAGACACATACGACCAAAAATACTTAACAGATTTAGGAATACTGTCTTCGACTGATGTCATATATCTCTTATAACATTTCGCGGTCTCACTATGAAACAATTTGCGATAATTTGAAAAATGCACATAATCAGAGTGATTACCATAATTCTTCCACTTAATCCAAGTATGTTCTTTAGTTTTAAATATTTTTATTAGAGAGGGTGTAAACCAAATCGGAAATTTTGTGGTTTTGGTATAAGATAATGGAATATGTGACCTGATAACTCTATACATAATTTCATAAAAAAGATCAACAGCCATCTCAGAAGAATAACGAGAGAGTGACTCTTCCCAATCTACATTGCCCAAGTCATGTTTAATGCAATCGTAGTTTGCTTTGAAAAAGTTATACCTGCGAGCCGGATGGCATTTCATTGGTTTGAAATGCACATCTAGGTGAGTTAAAATAGAAAAAGGAGGGTGGAGGCTATCGGGAGTCAATAAGATATTGCAAGGCACCATTTGAGGGTCCGCGTTAGAGATTACCAAGTCCAGTACTCGACCTGTACTATTTTTTGTGTAGTGAAATTGAAAACCATTTATTATATTTATAAAATTAAGTAATATACGTCCCATAGAGTCCATGTGACGCGCAGTGGCATGGTTGCCTTGCTGCACCCAGTCAATCTCAGGTAAGTTATAGTCACCAAAAAAATGATATGTATTGCAATTGGGATTATTAGCTAAGTCTTGCAGCATGTCTAAGTATTGCTCATATACTTCAGCACTTGACGCTGGAGGTATATACACGACACCAATGATATGACGTGTGTGCTGCTGGGTGGTAGGCATCTGTACTAATACTTGTTCAATTTCAGAGTTAAATAATCGAGTTGTTAATATTGTTAATTCACGAAGCACAGAATCAGCACACCACCTCCATCTTTTTTGTTTGTCGCGACACGATCGCGGTCACATCTAAAGACAACATAGCGATCATCAATAAATTCACTATCACGGATATCAGGAATAAGCCAAGTTTCGGTCAGAACAATAACGTCATACGAGTTACTCAATATGTTCATATAGAGCGTTTGCAACTTTGTACGAGTTCCTCTACAATTCTGATAATAAAACGTAATATTATTAGTAGCCATTAATAACATTAATATAACAAATCTGTATTATGTAACGCTTACCGCCCAATAGATAATACTTAAACCCGATGTCTACAACCATTATATGATAAGTTACAGATAAGCTAGAATAATAATAATAATATTGTAACTAGACTTGTAGTCCTATAAAAGCGTTTGATAAAACGATTTAGCATAATGTCATTTTTCATCCTATAAACTAATAATTCAATAAGATTGATTATTCTTTTTAACGTCTTGTTTCATATCTCTATAAGACATGAGTACTCCTATGAACGTCTTAGGTATAGCTGCTATAGGTAATATATTACAGGATTGATTGGTCTTAGTCATGACTTCTAATGGATTTTAGGCTGCAAACTAGCACCCCTACTGGTTTTTATAGGTAAAATTGTACTAATATGCGCCCTATATTTGTTCTTAATATAATGCTTGAATCAAACAGGGACTGACAAAGTTTGGGATGGTTCCGTACAACGAGAAATCGAAATAGCCCTCGAAAATTGCGAAGAAAACTCATCTGAATGTTTTGATAATCACGAAGGATGTGGAACAGTGGGCGAATAAGAATAATAGATCACATTTAGTCTTAACTGAATTTTTAGTGATTATAAATAAAAGAAAATAATATACATATTTTAGAGATGCGGTTCTATCTGTAATATTTTTGTAAAGGAACCCTAATAATTAAATATGGTGAATGTGGTATGTCCTGTAATAGTCTTACTTAGGCTAAACAGTCTTACAAAGCTCCTGAGGTACTCCGTATTGTGGCGTGATGATGGCGGCTAAGTATTTTGTTTATTTTTATTGAAAATACAAATAATATATAAGTTTAATTTTAAAGGGGCATAAAAATATGTTGACTATCATCGATAAATGTATCAAAAAAAATATTTTCGCATGACGAGTAAGCATTCATTAAACTACAGTCAAGGAACAAAAACTTGTATGCTAATAAATTATTATGTGGATTACTTGCAATTTTTTTTGTTTGAAGTATTCCCACTAAATACGTACTAACCAGAAAAAAAAACAATTCTCATCACTGTTTTGTCAATTACACCGGTAGCAGCAAGTACCAGATTATTAGAGGACTTATAACACCAGTAATGGCACGCGCTAGATCTTTGCAGGAGTAATCAAGCGTGCCCAGCGCGTTTACCGGATCTTTATAAAACCGAATTGCATTTTACCCGATAGTTACAAAACTACTATAGGGCGAAATACTCCTATTAACTGCGCCCAAATGCGGCACTATTAACGTTTGTAGGATTTTTATAGGACTAAAAAAATTATGCTCCTAAGATATTTACAGGACTAAATTTTGCTACTTGGGGGTTCCCTAAAAAACAAGTGAAACTGCTCACGCAGCTAAACCGCGTGTGCCACAATAGGGTATTTTACTTTAGATGAGAAAAAATCTATAAATATATTATTGAGATAGTTTAGGCAAAAAGCAGTCGGAAAATGTTAGTTTAGTTCATAAATTAACAAAAAAACTTTTTTAAATTCATTTTAAAGTTTTCAGTTTTTTTAATCTGTTTATAACACCATGAAAATAGTAGCCGCCATGCTATTACGCCGTACGACTGTGTAAACAAAAAATTGACAACTGTCAGTCAACCGATTGGCGTATATAGGGTTTTGTACTTTTATTATTTTCGTAACCAACGTTTTTTTTTTAATTATTACACCTATTACAAAACAATATTTTAATTATTTTTAAATTATATTCAATTATCATAAATAATATCAGCGCATTTGATTATAGCGAACTGACGTCATTTCCGCAAAGCAATATGGCGTCCACTACCGAGGCGTTTTCGTCAAACTACGCGCGAAATTTGAAAATTTAAAATTTAGATGTATTTTTATGGCACATATCGATTGAATAAAAATGTTTTGTTTTTTGGTGGCCATATTAGCACTACAGACTTGAATTGAGACACTTTTCAAAAATGGGTGTAATACCCTATTAGAAGAATATGTATAGTGCGTGCCACGAAAGATGAGACTTGACCGAGTACTGCGCAAGTCAAATCAAGTCTGTGTCAAGTCTCATCTTTCGTGGGACGCACTATAAAACAATAACACCTTCGTCAGTCTTAATTTTGTATGAACAACAAATTCAACTTTGACGAAAAGGTCATTTGTTGTTCAAACAAAATTAACACTATTTCATATTTATTGTTTTACATATTTTCCGCATAATTGTGACACATACGGGATAGCTGCGTGGGCACTTCCACTTGTTTTTTCTATTCCGTGATTGATGGTGTCTTCTACCCAATTATTAGTCTCGTTTACCCTATTAAGTATTCATAAACTCACCCAAAACCTCATGTATACTCATATCTTGGAACAGCGGCAGTATCTTAATCTTCAGCACCAACTGTTCGAGCGGCACCCTGTGTATCTCCGGCACAGGTTGTTCTAGTATGTGGTAGTTGTAGCGGTGGGACGTGAACAAATGAACGCATACCCCGGGCATGACACGGCCTGCGCGACCTTTGCGTTGTTTGGCGTTGGCGCGAGATACCCAAACTAGGTCTAAGGATTCCATATTGCGGTTGGAGTCGAATCTGGTGGAAAAAAAATATATTTAGTGGCCCAGTGGTTAAGGCACCTCCATACAGGGTTTACTTCGTCAATTCACATGTACTTTTTAAGCTCATCTAGGACATCGGCGAAGGAAACCATCGTGAGGCAACCTGGACTTATCTACCAATTTTTATCTAAAGAGGTAAAAGTTTGTTGTTTGTATGTAGAGGGTAATCTCCGAAACTGCTCATACGATTTCAACAATTCTTTCACCAATAGGAAGCTACGTTATCCCTGAGTTCTATAGGCTATATTGCATTATCAAAAAAATAGGGATCCTTGAGAAAAAACACACGGGCAAAGTGCTAGTAAGTAATTAATATGAGTGAAATCGCTAATCCGTCGTGTCAACTATATAGCTTACTCTTTTCCAATATTGTAAGATCAACAATAGAGCTCATGGCTGAACGCTTACTCCTAAAATACAGGTCCAGGCTTAGTTTGGATAAATTCTTGACAATACATTTAGTGCAAAATTATTACGACCTACCGGTTTGCACCGGTTCGCACCGGTTTGTACCTGTTTGTACCGGTATGTACTGGTTTTTACCTTACTGGTTTGTAACATGTATTTTAAGTGTCAAATAAATGTTTTTTTTTTCTTCACTACCTTTTCTCCTTCATCCGTCCGCAATCCACTACGAACACACAGTCGTCTATTGTGACGGAGGTTTCAGCTATGTTAGTAGATAACACTATCTTGCGAGTCCCTGGTCTTGGCTTCCTGAACACTACCGCTTGTTCCTCGCTTGACAATGTCGAGTGGAGCGGCACTAGAAGGTATTTGCCGGTTCTGTGGAAAATAAAAGTAATTATTTTAAGAAAAGATTCACATCTGCATTCTGTTTTAAAGTGAATCGTGACTTACTTAGGACCAAATGTATGACTCTCAGCAAGTTGGTCATGTAACGACATGATCTCCGCTATGCCTGGTAAGAACACTAATATAGCGCCCTCTCGCGGCCATTGATGGTCACCTTTCACTATGTATGTCAACACGTGCTCCACAAGCTCCAAATTGATCTGAAAACAAAAAACAAAACATTTTTAACGCTTATTTTTGGAAAGGTTCGGGGGAGGTCTTTGTCCAGCAGTGAGGCATTAAAGGCTACTAGAACATGATTTCATCATCATTATCATCATGTCAACCTTTAGACGCCAACTGCTGGGCATAGGTCTCCTCCAAGGTTCAGCCGTAATCGCCATGCTTGGCCGATGCATGTTGGCGATCGTGGTAGGTTTTACGGTACTCAGAAGGACGCTGCTGCACATCCAACGAACCAAAAAATATGGTATAGTACAACGGGCCGGCGTCCTCAACTTCACGTCTCAGCGCGTATTTTGCATACAGGTGGGAAGTAAATCATTCGATCCACCCCAGCTCCTCGAGAAAGGCCAGTAGCGCCTTGAAGTTACTGGTGATCTCCCGCAGGTTACCTAGGTTGTCGAAGTTACACGGCACCAACAACGGAACGGAACATTATTTACCTTCTCAGAATCCATAAGGTACATATTCTTGCAGGTAATCTTGCTACAATTGGGGTACCGAGCTACCATCTGTGCAATATTGAGGTTATCGTCTCGTATCGACACTTTCGGCGCTTCGTTAGCGTCGGCTCTAACGTCACAGGTTTCTAGCTCCAGTTCTAAATCTTGTTTTCGGTCACCTATAAAGATAATGTGTGAAAGTCCAAATTATATTTTTGTTCTTACAATGCACCTGCCATGTTGTCTCCTCACCTATCTTGGTTGACGGGTACAGAAAGATTGAGGCTCTGAGTCCGCCTTTACACCTTTGTGCATGAGGTATAAATATATAAATATTGTTGTAAGAAAATGTGTTTTATATTTAGTAATCCTTTGAGATAAATCACATACAGTCGTTAGAAAAATGTAAACTAATACTATAAACAGAAAAAATGATTATCTGTAAAGTCGATTTACAGACGATAGTTTTACGTGATAACGTCATTAAGAAATAATGGCTAAAATATATAACATAATGGCTTACGTCGGGTGGGCGGAGCTTATTGCTTGGGCCGATCGTGCCTCTCTATCGCTTGTTCCGCGCTTTCGCTTGCACGCTCAGGCTCAGGCGGAACGTGACTTTTTTTCGTGCGTGCAGCCGGTGTTCATCGATTTATAAGACGTTATCACGTCAAAAATTTATTATTATTTGTGTTTGTTAGTAACGGATAAATTAAAAAAAATCTTAACCAATTTTAAAAATCCTTTCACCAGTAGGAAGCTACGTTATCCCTGAGACTTTTATTTTAATATCAAAAAATTAGGGAGCCGTGATAAATGTACCTTTCTTGATTTTTCTAGTGTAGGGTCCATTTTCTTCTAAGACATAGTTCGTCATATCCATTATATCTTCTAAAAACAATTGTTCCACTGGGTATGTTCTACCTGAAACATTTAAAAAAGGGTGAGAATTTATATTCGGTTATTATGACGTCATATTTACAACGATACTATAGTCCATTTATTGCATTACAAAAAGAGGCTTGTAGAAGCAGAAATTAAAAACATTTAATTTCAAACATTTATTTATTTTTTTACCTAAATTTGATAAGTAGATCTAGGATAGTACTAAATAAGAACGTATAATAATATAAACAAAATTATTTAAATTTCAAACGTATTTTAAAGATAGTGTAACATTTAAAACTTGGTAGGATTATAGTGAAACAAATAACGTTCTGGATATTATTCATCCCTAGCTGTTTCATTTAGGTTTTTAGCATTGACACTGTAATTTTAAATTGGAATTAAATAATACAACTAAATGAAAGCCAATTAATTGTATAAGATAAATTATTAAAATAGTAACAATTAAGTGCGACAGCTGTTGTAAAAATAGATTATAATAAATTCGACGTCTATCGTAACTGTAAACATGTTGTAGGTACCCTTGTTAAAAAAAGGTTATTTTAAATGCACCTTTTTTTAACTTTAACTTCTGTCTAAAGCAATTGTAAATGGAGTATAGGTATGTATTTTACAGACACTAGCGTAAACGTCCATACTACGTTGAAAACACCGTCCGATCACCGAAGTAAAGCAACATCGGGAGCAGTCAGTACTTGGATGGGTGACCACCTGGGAACACCGCGTGACGTTGACATTTTGCTATATTTTTGTGTGATTTAAATTCTACTCATTTTTTAATCCCTTTTATTTCAAACTTCCATACCTGGTATCTCCAAAACAGGAATTTTATCAAAGTAATCCGAGAACAAATCAGCATTCAACGTAGCACTCATGAGTATGACCGTCAAATCTTTTCTCGCTTTGACAAGGTCCCTTAATATCAGCAACAGGAAATCGCTCTCTTCAGACCTTTCGTGGACTTCGTCTACTAAAACGTGGGTGACAGATTTCAGCTGCGGGTCGTATTCTAACCTTCGAAGTAATATACCAGTAGTGCAGAATGTGAGACGGGTTTTGGACGAAACTTTGCTTTCCAGTCTAATCTGAAGGTGAAAAGGAAAGCATGAAAATTCAAGTAACAAAACCTTTTTACGAAAAAGACACAAACACAGTACATAACTTTAGTTTTCGAAGTCGGTAGTGGTAGCCTTGTTCTGTTTGTTGTATTGTATTGCCATCGACTTCCGAAACTAGTCATGTGTGTTCTGTGGTAAAATTATTTATCACTTTTTAGTTTTCTAAAACTAAAAAGTGATAAGTACCTAATTTGTGGTAAAGGTGGTTGTCTTTTTTGTAAAAAAAGGTTTTTATTTTCCGCTTTTTAGTATCACCTTATCATCCAAATCCATTAAGAAACGGCAACACAGTTAAAACAGAAATAGAAAGTCCTTAAAAGATTGGAGAAACTAAAACATCATCTTTGTATATTTTTTGGGTTATTGTTGATTTTTTCAAAAAGTGCTGAATCAATTTCGATAAAATTTATATGAGACCATTTCGGAATAAACCCCTTTTGAACAAAAAAGAAAAAGTGCTAATAACATTTGCACAAATGAAAGGTTGAATATAGTGTAACAAATTAATTGTAACTCTATACTCTTGCAAATAAAGTCATCATTCAGAGAACAATAGACATACCTGGTACCCAACAACCTGGCCAGTTTTCTCGACCCTCTCTTCAGCCACTCTATCAGCGACACCAATAGCTGATATCCTCCTCGGCTGCGTGCACACAATCTCAACGTGATCAACGCCATCTTTGTTGTGATTTTCCAACCAATTGTCTAGGATGTACTGTGGTACTTGTGTACTTTTACCACAGCCGGTTTCCCCGCTTATCACGACGACCTGAAGAGAGATGACCTTTTAATTTTGATGATAAAATGTCTTATTCATAATTAAATAAAATCTATACTGGGTTGTTTTTAAAACATTAGTAATCTCACAGGACTATATTGCCTACTAACATCATAAATAACAACTATTGTTCCCAGGGGCGGATCTATAAAAGGACTTTTTAGGCCAACCCAACCCCTATTAAAACCAATGGACAATTTTATGAAACCAGATTTTTTTACATTATTAGGCCAGGGCACAAACTCACGGTCCGCCCCTGCCTGATCCACACATTTATCTAATACATTTAAACGAGCAATTCTTGTATATACATATTATAATCTGTATATACAAGAATTGCTCGTTTCGGGGGCGATAAATCGATCTAGCTAGGTATCATTAAAAAAAAACACGAAAAAAAAAATACCAAACAAAATTCCGTCGCCCGGGTACTGTTTGCTTAATAGACAAAACTGTAAAAGATTAGTATTTTCTTTTCAAATTTTCAGTTCATTGTTTTAACTTGCGACCCACGGATTCCCCTCAAGTTATCTTATGCTGGGCCGTGAAGAAGACGGATGAAAAAAGATTGCATGTGGCGGAGATGAGAATGTTTAGATGGATGTGTGGAGTAACAGTAGTGGATAAGGACAGAAATGAGTATTTTAGAGAAAGTTTGGAAGTGGCGAGAGTGCCAGAAAAGTTGAAAGGGGACCGTTTGTCTGACTGACAAAGATCTACAAATGACAACCGGGACTAACGGCTTTACGTGCTTTCCGAGGCATGGAGGGAACTCGGTATGAAAAGGGAATGCCACTCATCCACAGACCGACCGCGGCTAGCGTAGCTTGACCTTTAACCGATCGATCTGTACAGCATTAACTCAGCCACGAGCTCCTCCGAGTCCTGGAGTTTGTTTATCTATAACGTTTGTAATACAATTCTGCGCGATAAATAACGTCTTAAAAATAACCTTGTATTTAAAAGCGAAAGTTAAAATGTAAAATAGTAACCTCAACACGAAATCTCGAAAACTAATTGACCTATGAAGCTAAAATTTGGCAGGTAGGTAATTTATAGGTACATAAGAACGTGTGTCAACCATTTTGAACTCTATTTCTGTTGTATTTTAATTTATTATTAATTAACAAATGAAAAACTGACCAAGTATATTGATGCTCTATCTGCGCTAACCGGAGGGGCCCGTGGCCAAATGCTTGGTCCGGAGATGGGTGACCATCCATTTCAAATCAACACCCCGCCGGGCCTCAAAACCTCAGCAAGCTCGTAAAACCGTTGGTCCCAGCTGTCATTTGTAGATGTTTTACAGTCGTTATGGGTAGTCGGGCGCCAAAAAGTCTGCCAACCAGTCTTACCAAGGGGTATCGTGTTACCTACTAACTGGGTTGTGGAGATCAGACAGGCAGTCACTAAATGTATAGCACTGGTATTCGGCTGCATCCAGTATAACTGGTAGCCAACCCCAAAATAGTTGAAAAAAGACTATGATTTGATGCAGATGCATGCAGATGATGATTTGTGCTAACTATATCCAAATGACGAGTCATACTGGCATTGTTTAACTATTGTGTCTACTTATTGAACAGTTGAGCTCAGACATAAACCATACATCTACGCATGTTACAGATTAGCTGAACCCCAGTATATTGAGGAAAATAATTAGCACTATTTGCTAATAGATTACAGCTAAGATAACTAGATTACGTTAATTGCCCTTTATCATAATATTATTTGATTACAACTAAGGATTGACATAAATAAGAAGCATTAGGTAGTTAATTTGTGTTATAGGAACGTCATTCTAGGATAGAAGTGTTGTTTTGTCCTTAACAGAAGATAACTATGCTTCCGACTTTTTTTTTATATTTAAGTAGGCTTTGTTATCTTGTGTGATTTGTCCGGTGCTTTTAATATTATAATAGGCTTGCGTTTGACCGAAATTCACCTGATCTTAAGTGATGCTGCGGCCTAAGGTAAAACACGCTTGCCTAGAATGAACCGGTTCACTCGTGCCTTGAAGATACCCAGATTATACTTATCAGGGAACAGAGATGCGGGCGGGGAATTTCCACAGTCTGGTAATTCGCACAATAAATGTGGAATCAAAGCGCTTGGTGAAGACCGTGGAACTCCAACCAAATAGCGGTGACGCTTCGCCGTATCTCTGCTCGTCCGATGATGGAATGGGGATGGGGGAATTCAATGGTGCAATTCCAAAGCACACTCTCCAAAATGTACCCGATAAAAGACCGATAGGCTGGCAACGGTGCGGCGATGTTCAAGGCTCTGGAGCCTAGCCCTAACCAGGGAGTCATTGCCAATGAGCCTCTTGGCACGTCTATCAATAACTTAGAATTTTATATTTAGCCGCTCTATCCCAAACAACAGTACCCAACAGCAACAACAGTACTCCATACACGATCAAACTTGTGCTTGGTATAAGTTGAGCAGTTGTCCCACGTGAAGTACTCGATCTCAAACTCCCGACCAGTCACCGTCAGTTCATGAAGCGCGCTTGCAAGCGCTTCTTCGATCAAGCGGAGTAACACCGCAACCCGCTCGTCGTAGCGGCCGCCCGATATACCCCTTTCCGTATTAGCAGGACCCGTCGTCCACGTTCCAGATGACGCTATTACCCGCCTTCAGGAAAGAAATAGGGCCACTAGCACATTAGTTAAACACAGACACAGAGTACCGTCATTCCGACCTCGCCGCCGAGGTCCCTCGCGACGACCCCGTAACGCCGCCCCCCCCCCCCCCCCCCGACCCTTGCTAGCGCCAGCCCGCGTCGCTGAGCCCTTAGCTTTAAAATAGCCCCTAATTAATGGAGACCCGATCCAGCCTGTCCCTTTGCTGCCCTCTCTCAGTGGCGACCTAAGCCGAGGCTCGTACCCCACAGGGGGTGCCCTTAGCGTAGTCACTTAGTTTATAAGTTTTTGCCCTGGCTGGAGGCCCTAAAAGTCACTTTTAAGGCACCACAGGATTGTCCGGATAACAAAAAAAAAAAAAACCTGAAGTACTTTCGCACCTTTGCGAGGACTAAAAATGTTATTATTCATTATTATGCAGACTCGAAGACTTGACAGTGTCCAGTCAACCTGCTTCTTAATAATTTAACTAGCTGATGCACGCGACTTCGTCCCCGTGATTGTCAGTTATCAGCGGGGTTTTGCCAACCCTATTTTTTTTTTAATAAACGTCTTGTCCCGTCTGTATCACTTTATGTCAAAGTGACTGTGCTGTGACAGTACGAGAATTAACGGCATCTTAAAATTGAGAAGCGTTTGAGTATTTGGCAATAAGTTTTCCACTAAAACTGTTTTTTATATCTATATGTATTTGGCCATTAGTCACCTCTTGATATAAATTGAGAGAAATTGTGATATCATCAGTAATACTTCGCCAGAAGGCAGCTCTACATGTTGAGCTCTCTTGTGTATAGAAATATTAATAAAACCACAAAAATAGCAAGTCTAAACATGCACTCGTACATTACTCATAACATCATTCCAAACACAACTGTACAACAGTCAACCACATTATAAACAGAAAAGATACCAGCTCGTGCTAATTCAAACACACACTCACACTCGACACCACCACATTGCATAGTTAGGTACCACATATCTCACTCACAAAACACAAAAGACAAACATTTCCCAGTCACACATGCATACTCACACAACACAAAACACATAGTACCAGTCTCATATACCGAAACTACGTCTCAGTAATTTTACTTTTTATTAATTTCAACTTTCATTTGTTTTCTCTTTTATATCTACAATGTTCTTCCTACTAATATTATAAATGCGAAAGTTTGTGAGGATGGATGGATGATTAGATCTTAATGGAAGTGTTATTTTTAACCTCTTTACAGAATAAATATAATTTTATCATTTAGGTGTATTAATGCAAAAACAAGCCAACTTACATCAAAATTTTACCCTTTTTTTACACATTTGTTTATTTTAAATCTATTTTAAACAAGTTTTGTTCTTCCTGCTTTAATTTCAATTATTGAGAGACAACCTATTTTTTGGTTTAGCTTTCTTGGTATTAGGTAGAGGTCTTATCATTCATAACTTTACTTCTTCACACATTGGACAAATTGATAATACAAAAATAATGTACATCAGCCCAAGTCCCTGACTATGCCTAGAACTGGATACCATACTGTACTGCAAGATAACCTTTAAAAATAATACACTAACCTGTGATTTCTTTATGGTATTCAATATTTCATTCCTCTTTTTCCAAGCCGGCAATTTTCTTCTACTCGACATCATTCTATTATATCTATCATTGTCTCTCTTCTCAGAAAACCTTTTAGCAATCTCTTTATTTTCTCTGAATATCTCCTCAAAATTAATATTAGATCTATTATCTTTATTTCCACCCTTTTTGTAATGTGATGGTAAATTATTTTTAATACCGGAATTTTCTATTAATTGAGGGAATAAGGCCTCTGTTGTAGCAGGAAAGGTTCTTGTATCAAATTGTATAAAGTTTAATATTTCTTCTTCATTATTTAGAAGTTCGACTAAAGAGTATACACATGGTATACCATCCTGTGCTAGAATTTTAGCTTCATCTATAAGTTTTAACATTATTTTTAGGCACGTAAGCTCTGGTATAATATTAGTCTTATTTTCAGTTTTGAAAAATATTAAAGGTGGTTGGTATGGGTATAGAGTGTCTTCAAGAAACCTTATTTCTAATTCATAAGTTATTTTTGTATTTTCTTTAGGTTCTTCCGGCTCTGGTGTTTTGTCTTCTTTAGATTCATGTAGAAATTTGCATTTTGCACCAAATCTACAAGGACCTCTGAGATACAGTTTACAAACTTCTTTCTGATTTGATTTAGCTTTGCTGGTGTAGTTTGTGTTAACTTTTTTCTTAGCAATGTCTACATCTTTCTTTTCATACATTTTTGTTAGGTAATCAAGGTTTAATTTGACAATCCATATATTATTATCTTTCGTTTTAAAGCTGGTATCGTAAATTGAATCAAGAACAGCCTTTTCGTCGTTTACCATTTCAATCAATTCATTTCGATTTGGTGCATTTTGTGGTTTATCTTGGAAATCAATTTTGAAGTATTTGAAGAAGAGAATTTCAAGTGCTTTCTCTATGTTTTCAGCTGTCACTTCCAGAGCTTCTGAACAGTGTACTTTGTGGAAATTATACCTGTTATATAAAATTATTAATGTAACTGAAACTTAACAAGTTCTCTTAATGTAACAAAGAAAAAGAAGCATTTCAATCTTGCAAAATAATAAAATAAGGAGAAATTATTTTATTGTTTAGTTGCATTAGTACTTATTACATAAAACTATGATTATCAAAGATTTGGTGAGCGTTATTTGAGTTTTGCATTCTAAAAGAAACACAAAGTAAGAATGCTTATGAGAAAAGACATAGGTAATCTGATATTATTTTTATCAGATAAAACAATTCTACAAAAACAGATTACTGTACCTCTCCAACTTAGCAAGTGCAAATGCTCGGAGTCTAGCTTTTGAAGTCTCTATTTCAGGTTTCACATTCAATGAGTAATCACACCCTCCTTGCACAATGAGATTACCTCTTTCCATCCAGTAGCGATTACCCAAGTTAGAACCTTTATCCTGAAAATAATAGTTTTTTTTTATTTACATGTCTGTACCTAATGTTAACAATTATTCTTTGTAAATGGGTGTTTAAATTTTTATAAGAAAAAAAATAAAAAATACTATGGTGCAACATAGAATTTTCATTAGAACAAATATTAAATATTGCACAACTTTATGACAGCCCCAAATTCTTAGGACTGAAAAGTCAGGAAAAAATATTTTTAGGCATATTTTATTTTTATACTTCATTTAATTTAAATTAAATACCTATATCAAGAATTGTAGTCAACGCTTACCTTATAAACACTGGCACTTCCAAGTTTAAAGTCAGGGCCATGAATAAACCTAAGTGTGTCCAAAACAAGTTTCTGTGAATCTGAATTCAATCGGACTGTCTGCATTTCCACCTTCAGATGAGGATGAGGGTCTTCCTCCTGAGGCTCGACCTTAGCCTTCCTGAAAAATAAAAACCACACTGTTTTAAGGACAGTACAAGATAATTGCTGTGAGATGTTATGTATTTTAGCTAGCGTACCGTATCCGGGGATCTGCCGGTTCCCGAAGGAAGAAATCTTGAGCCAACTGTCTGCTTTCATGGTCCATTGTTGTTGATATTCGAAATAAGAATTATAAAACAGGAAACAAAGACAAAAACGTAGAATTTACTAGCGTTTACAAGACGTGTGCAGGCAGGCAAATCACAGTCATATGTCAAATGTACGTTTAGTTTCTACTTTTCACACGAATCGAAGTATACAAAACGTCAAACAATTTTTTTGTTATTGAATTTATTATACTTTTACGGAGTCGCTATTTTTAAAAATTGATTTGATGATGTAATTGACATTTAAAGCTTTGTCTATAATTTTTCTATGTATTTCACATACAGAACTAGAAAAGGTAACAACATTATCACTAAACACTACCAATTAAACTAAGTATAAAGAGAAACAAGACGCAAGAAATATACAATCCGTTGTATTCAGAAAACATAATTATATTAAACATTACTCGCGCCCTCGAGATTTCGTATTGTAATTTACACAAAGAAGTGTTTATTTAAAATTAAAATATTTTTTTATGTAAGAAAGTGGACATTTTGACATTACCGGCTCTGTTCACAATTCAAAAAAAGTTACTTCGTATTTTAGTTAATTTAAAACAAACGGATAGCTGCAAACCCCATTTCATAAAATTAAATATTCTAACTCTTCCTTCTATATACATAGTACTAGAAATCTGTAAATTCGCACACACACATCAAGATTTTTACACTAAACGATTAACGAGAAGACATACAAACAAGATACCTACACACTCCGACACAAAACACGATTAAACATACCGACATCCCGATTAAAAATGCACTCATCTAGTCCACTGGTCATGTCAATAAAAATATACAATTAACTACCCGAGATACTCAGAAATGAGTAAAAGATTGCTATTTTACAAATAAATTAAAAAAAATACTAATAAATAAATGTTATTATAGCTTAAATGAATATTTAATTGACAAATCCATAGAACTGACAGAATAATTTTAATGAATAATATTTTTTTTGATTAAATTAATAATGAATAAAATTATCGATGTAATTAATAATTAATAAAATGTTACCTTAAATTATAATTAGATTAAGTATTAGTTTGCATGTATAAATTAGTAGTCCTTCAAATCTATGTTTTTCTGTGCCCGACAGAGTCCACGATTGTTCTACAAATGTTTACCAACTTACCACCTATGCAAATACATTGTGGAATGCAATAAATAATTGAGTATTGAATATTGACATTGATCTGGCGAACAACCAAAACGAGACGCCGCGCCGCAGCGGGCGGTAGTATAAATAACACTTAAATGTTACAGAATTAGTAATAATAAGTATTTAATCGTAATAATTGTTAAAGCTCGGTACAATACGGTCAACGTAACTTGGCGCGTCTGAAGTTAGCTGTTTGGCTGCGCAATGGAACTTTTAGGAACGAAATTGTCTACTGCGCAGCTAATCGGCTAACTTCAGACGCGCCAAGTTACGTTGACCGGACTGTAGTCTTTTAACAAAAAAATGTTTTATGTTTCCTCTAAATCGTAGGTACCTATAGTATTAATCCTTCGAGGCCAATATCTTGAAAAGTATTGAACCAATTTTATGAAACACTGCACTGTTTTTTATGTTGAAGACCTAAATGTAAGCCATTAAAAAATGGTCACAATCCGATTAATAGTTTACTTACAAACACAATTATAAGGGTGTAAAGTACCTGTTTATTTCTGTCACTAAGTAAGTATGTTACTTATTTAGCAAAAAATAATCCTTATGATAAAGCCTTTCAATCGGTATGATAAAGCTACAGTTGAATATTTTTCTCGTGTAACGAGATTCGATTCCCGGTTCAACCATGTAATTATTTGAATATTTAAGAATGCAGTTTAAATTGCTTTTTTTAATTTAAATAAAGCCTTCTTTCAGTAAAATGTTCCTTCCACAATATTCAAGGTAGGTAGGTACTTTCCCTCCATGTGGCATATCCGTGGGACGCCCTCATAGGCGTATATAGAGGGGGGGCCGGGTGGGCCGTGCCCACCCCAGTATGGTCTTGTGCCCACCCCAAGATGTTGGGTTAACGATTCGAAATTCTACGATGGACACCTAAGAAACTTCACACAAAAATCATTTACGGCCTATTTATCTACATATTTACATAATATTAACTACATGTACTATTCGACAATAATTGTCATCTGTTTACATTTATTACGCTATTATTTTATTTAGGTACCTGGTAAGAAATTTATTGTCAGGTATAAATTTATCCTCTTATTCATAAACAAACTTGCCTCATACCCTGCGGGTAGTAAAGCTTTTTGGTCCCTAGCTAAATCGATCGAGTCAAATTTCTATCATCCCTCACTGCCTCCATTGCTAAAACCTGATGGTTCTCTGGCTCACACTGCAGGAGAGAAAGCAAACCTATTTGCTTCTCTATTTGCAGAATCTTCGCATCTTGATGCAGGAGACGCAACTTCCCGACTTTAGCTGGCAGCACGACCTCAATGTCTGATACTCGCTTTCGTCGAAAGGAGGTTCGAAAAGCGAAACGCAAATTTTGATGTATACAAGGCCAGTGGACCAGATGGTATTCGAGCTATAGTTCTGAGGACCTGTGCACCTGAATTGTCTCCTGTACTGACACGCCTCTTTCGGCTCTCTATCGAGACTGGATTAGTGCCGAAGTCATGGAAGCTCGCCAACGTATAGCCCGTGCCCAAAAAAGGTAGTCAAGCCGATCCTACAAACTGTAGACCCATCTCGGTCACGTCCATTATCTGCAAGACAATGGAACGTGTCCTCAATAACAGGCTCCCGGCGTACCTTGAAGCTAATGATCTCATCAGTTATCGTTAATACGGCTTTCGCCGAAATCGGTCCACTGGGGATCTTCTCGCGTACGCCACTCACACCTGGAGTGACGCCATCGAGAAATATGGGGAAGCACTTGCCGTCTCCCGGAACATATTTGGCATGATGGCCTAATTAGCAAGCTTCCATCAAATGGCTTGCCGTCTGGTTTCTGTGTGCGTTTAGACCGCGCGGCCACGGCGATATTTCGAAAAAAAAACTATTCCAAGATTATGTAATATTTTGTAAAAGCTGATTCCCAAACCAATTTTGTCGAAGTTATGGTTAAAAAGTTACAAGGGTTTGAACGTGGCCGCGCCATTGAAACGCGGAGAACCACGCGGCCACGGAGATCTTTAAAACTAAGCATAGCAGAGACCTGAAATTCAGGTAAATAACAGATTGAATTTGTAAAAAAAATGTAAAAATACAAAAAAAATCCTAGGTTTATATTTTAGGAGCTGCAAGACAAAAACCCCATGGCCGCGCAATTGAAACGGTGAATAACACGCTAGCGCCGATATCACGCTGAAAATGCATCGCAGACGTCTGAAATTCATTGTAAAATCTAGATTTGAATTTGTCGAAAATGGAAAAAATATACAAAAAATACCTAGGTTTATATTTTAGGAGCTGTAAGACTAAAACCCCATGGCCGCGCCATTGAAACGGTGGAAAACACGTTATCGCTGATTTCTCGCTGAAAAAGCATCGCAGAAGTCTCAAGTTTTTTGTAATACCTAGATTTGAATTTGTCGAAAATGAAAAAAATATACAAAAAATACCTAGGTTTATATTTCAAGAGCAGTAGTGCGGTATCGCATAGAAGTAAGTTTTAATTATCTATCGAAAAAAGTAAGTATTAACGAGATCTTTTTTTGTAAACAACACATAAATATGTAGAACTATCGACAATAAGCAAAAGAAAACTTTTCTTTTTTATAATATGTTTTTGCCTTCAAAACGACTGAAGGTTTTATATTTTTTTGCCTATTTAATATTTTTGTGCCTATTTAAATTTGTTAGTCTATTATCGATAGTTTTACTTATTAATGTGTTGTTTACAGAATGCCGCGTTTCAAACCCTTTTTAATATAATATAACTTTTTAACCATAACTTCGACAAATTTATGGGTTTGGGAATCAGCTTTTACAAAATATTACATAATCTTGGAATAGTTTTTTTTTCGAAATATTGCCGTGGCCGCGCGGTCGAAACGCACACTGGTTTCTATACATGGATATCGGATTTCCTGAGAGATCGTTCAATTCGAGTAGTCATCGATGGCTGCTCATCTGATCGAATGGCTATAAATGTTGGTGTCCCTCAGGGCTCGGTACTCTCTGCAACCCTATCAATGATATGCTGAAACCTGGTACCTTTGGGTACGCAGATGACAGCACAGTTGTAGAGAGTTACACATCCAGCGCACGTGCCAATGCGGCTGAAATCCAGTCTTTCCATGGTCAAACGCTTGAACTTGACCCTCAAGGCAGTCTCCGATTGGGGCGATGCTAATCTGGTCAAGTTTAATGACTCTAAGACCCAGCCGTGTCTTTTCTCTGCCAAGAAGAGGCCTTTCCATCTGGCCCCTTCTTTCTGACATGTATCCGTCCCGATCTTGAGCTTCTAGGCGTTACTCTGACGCCAAATCTTAACTTTGGGTTCATTCATCGAATCCAAGGCCCAATTAGCTGCCATATAGCTGGGAGTCCTCGCAAATGGGGAAAGTGCTTTACGTCGGAACACTCGGAACAGCTGCTCAACTTATACCAAGCACAAGTTCGATCGTGCATGGAGTGCTGTTCGCACCTTTGTGATGGATCAGCTAAATACCAACTGGAAGTGTTGGAAGTTATTTGAGAGACGTGCCAAGAAGCTCATTGACAACGACTCTCAGGTTAGCGCTAGGCTCCAGAGTCTTGAACATCGCCGCACTGTTGTTGCGCACTGTTGTAGCTGTTGCTATCGCCGCGGTCTTTTAACGGGTACATTTTGGAGGGTGAGCTTTGGAATTGCACAATTTAATTCCCCGATCCCTATTCCATCATCGGACGAGCAGAGATACGGCGAAACGTAACCGCTATATGGTTGAAGTTCAACGGTCTCGAACCAAGCACATTTATTGTGCGAACTGCCAGACTATGGAATTAACTGCCCGCCTCTCTGTTCTCTGATAAGTATAATCTGGGTATCTTAAAGACACGAGTGAACCGGTTTATCCTAGGCAAGCGTGTTCCACCTTAGACCACATTATCACTTAAGGGCGCGTATTCGATTTAGCGCAACTCAAAATTTAAATGATTGCTAGAACGGCGTAGCAGCATTAACACACACTAGTACAATACAATGGTCTGTTTGTGTGTATCAGAGAAAAAAAACGCACGAAATAAGCACGAATCATTGAAATTGATCGGCAAACGACAGCGCGCGAGATTTTACAGTGCTTTTTAAAATAATTGTCTTAAAAAAATGAGTTCGTACAAGGAACTGAAAAAAATTGTGTATATTAAGCATAACCTATAGTTTCATAAAATAAATATATCAGTTATGTTTTTATTCAAATTACTGGTGAAAAAAAATTGTTGAAGTGAACAGATTTTGTACTTTTTTAATACTGTTTTTTAATATCTAATAGTAATATTTTCGTAATTTTGGCTCTGTTATGTACTTTGAGACTGTATATCCTGTTTGAAATATTTATAAAACATAATATTTTGGCATACTGTAATGGTTGTATTCGTCCTGAGCGTTAACTCTGACGTCTATTTTCGTAAAACGCTATGAAAGGATTGTCTTCGCTTTAAAAAAACATACTTAATTAAAAATTATACTCCTACTCTGTAGTTCGCTAGAGCAAGACTTAATCTATCTAAAACTGAAATTATCTTTAAATAATCTGTCTAATTATTACGATATTGCTCTGGGCAAAACGCGAAAACATGAAGTTCTCGTCACGAATCGAATACACGCTCTTAAGATTAGATGAGTTGCGGTCAAACGGAAACTTTTTATATTAGAATATAAAAACTTATTATCCAAATCCATTAAGGAACGACTACACAGTTAAAATATAGATTGAAAGTCCTCCAAAGATGGAAAGATGAAGAAACGAAAACGTCTTCTCCGTTTTTGTTGTCTTTTTCAAAAAGCGCTGAATAAAGGAGAATGGCGAGACTACATGTATTGTGGGACCCAGTGTTAGGAGTAGCATACATTATAGAAACTTATGAATTGTTAAAGAACGACATAAGACTAACCAAAAAGCAAATGGGAAGTAAGTTATAGAAGATGGGAGAAAAAAGATATGAACGGCAGAAGATTATAACCTAAAATATTCTTAAAGTACTTTGGGCATGTACTTATTGGCCTATTATTCAGTAGTAGAATGGCTTATTCATACATATTTACTTAAATTCACACCTATATCCCGTGAGGGTAGGTAGAAACTACAGAACGCCATCTGCTACGATTCGTAATAGGTAGGTATCTACTTCTTTTACTTCATCCACGAACATACGTCCGCGCGTTGCGCCTGACTTTTTTAAGGACATCACTAATATTTTCAGTGGATTTTTCTAGGGTGTCCTCCCATTACTTGTCCAGAAACTAGATTGTGGTCAGGTTAAACCTAGCTAACATGTAGTTTAGCATCATTCTATTGCTCTTTCCAATCCATCGGCACAGTATGTCCTCTTCCATATCTACATCTCTACAAGCCATCATCTTAGCATTCACCCCCTTACTACCTACCATACCTATCATCTTTCACACAATCTATGCTGCTCAGGGGTTTGGCTAGGTTTACAGACATCAACCCTCGTTACAAAAAGGTTCATAAAATAGTAATAACTTTTTAAAGTGGTAAAGGTACACAATATGACTAGATAAGGAGTCCAGTTGTTAGATCTCCTAGAATATAATATAAATAAGCATATTTGCTCTGCTTGAAACTAGAGGTTTGTTAAATAAATAAAAATATATTTTAAAGAAATCGCTTTTATTTACTTTATAATGACTTATAAAATATTGAAGACATACAATTGTTGTGAATCTTGGATATTTTTTTTTTAGTATGTAAGTATTGATTTATCTAATTAAAAGATTATCTAAGAAGGCAGCTGGTGCAGCGACATACCTCTGGTGTCTGGCATAGCCCATCTACCACAATATGCTCATAACATGAGAGCAACAGCCCACTGTCCATGTTCCCACGGGGCAATAACAATAGTATCCTAATATGGCATTTCGCCCCTCCAGCCTCCTATCTAGTGCGATGTATGTATAATAGGACTTGCTACCTATATGCCTAGATTTAATTCGGGCACTTAGAATAAATGGGTGGTTGCCAAATAAATAGTTACCTAGGTGGAAATTGCAAATTCTAGCATTGCTAGGAATATAGAAATTAAAATCCTTTATAATTCGTTTTCTGAGCCCATCAGGTATTAGTCGCTTTTCAGCATCATTGCACTCCAAAAACAAGCAGCGCCGTGCTGTATCAGCCGCTCTTCTCAACGTGGGCAATATAATATGTTCAGCAGAAGTTTCCTGTAATGGACGTCTTGAGGTGGATGGACTAGCCTCTTCACCCTCTGCTGTGTCAGATATTCTTCTTGTGGGCAATATTTGTTCAGTAGATGTTTCCACTAATGGATTTCCAAATGTTGATGGACCAACCTCTTCAACTTCCACCGTTTGCTCTGTCTGTTGAGAAGATGTTGGTTGACTGATTGCAGAAGGTGAAACCACAGCAGAACTTCTATAAGAACTGTCTCTGTGCCCGTAAATAGCATGGCACACATATGTCCTCATTTAAGGTTAACTGAAACAATAAAAGTAAAATGTTGCCAAAAATAATAATATATTAGGATTTCATATCATTATTTGTAATATTAAATGTTTATAGGGTTACTGGTAAGGTTGGCATTCAAAAAGCCCACTTGTGATGAGACCTTGACAGTAACCTTACCTTAGGCTTACCAGTAACCCTATATAAATTATTGTTTTCATTACCAACCTGGCGGGGCCTTATCCATTCCGATACAATGTCTCTTATTCGGGTTTCCCTTTCGGTCGGACAACTAGCCTGCTCCTGATTCTCAAAATCTATCTGCCACATCCAGCACATACATCACGAAGGCCAGGTTGTGGTTGGGTCTCATGTTCAGGACCATAATTTGGGTTACTATTTATCAACTCCCAACATGAGTGAAATAAAAGCCAGCCAGCCAGCCTCTACCCTCAATAAGTTAGAAGGTAAGTACTTATTGCAACATTTTTCCGTATCTATACATGAAACTTCTCTAATGTTGATAGTCCAACATTAGGACTTTTTGATAACGATGAATCAATAGTCCAACATTAGGAAAGCAAGGACTAGAAAAAAAAGGACCTTACCCTCCGCGCCACGCATACCGAAAGTGAAGCACCTTAAGTAAGCCGGACCATTTGTACAAATGTGCCTCACGCACAAATTTACATCATAGTCACAAACTAGAAATAAAAGGATTCAGCGCCACGCATATCGAAAGTACAGACCTACCGATCTTTGTGTGCGACGGTCCGGCGTACTTTAGGTGCTTCACTTTCGATATGCGAGGCGTAGAGTCCATCTTTTTTTTCTGGTCCATGTAGACAAGTTTCATTCCAGTATAGGTACGTAAAAAGGTTGGAAGCTCCTGGCCTATGTTTAGCCTAATTAGACCACAAAAGCAATGTCGTCAAAGTGCTAAATAACGGCCAGGTTTACCTACACGCGCTACAAGAATGTTCACTGCTCCGTCGGTTGTGAAAAACCTTCTAGTAGGTACCTAATACGTTCTTTTCCCGTTTTTCACATCTGTTGCTGCATTTCAACTAGTATTAATAGATGACTTGTCCGAAAACGCGCAAGGGGTTGAGTTTAAACTTTAGTAACTATTCATACACTTCAGATTTTGTGTCATGGTTTTGGAAGGTATTTCATTTGGTGTTAATGCAACGATAGAAACCAATTTATAGTGTAATACATCTAACTTTGACGCTAACCACTTTCTGGTTATGAGCGCATTTGACAATTTAAATTTTGTCCATTTAAACAACATTTTTAGTGATTTGTCTAGTCGTCGGAAACCAATGTTGGCTTTACACTAGGGGCACTCGAGGCGGAGTCGTCGGATTAGTACGGTAGTACTAATACCCACCCCCGTGCTTCAGCTATACTTAATACATCTGTGCCCCCTAGGCGGCAAAATTTGGAAGGAGAAATAGATTTTCTTCGATAATGCGATGCGATGCGAACGATAATGCTTTTTTTCTGCCAAAAATAATTGATTGGTTAAGTAGGTAAACACGGCTACACATCAAGCTATACAATTCCAGTTAATGCTGACCTCGCATTGTATAGGATTTCGATACAATGCGAGATCAGCTTATACTGGACATGTATAGCTTGATGTGTAGCCGTGTGTACATTAATTAAAAAAATGAAAACATTTAAAATTCCTTTTTTGCATTTTTTTATAAATTATTGTAAATATAAACTTAATTCATTGGAAAAATGACATTTAGTGGGCGGCATTTTTTACAGTAGGTACGTAGGGGCGGCGCTAAGGTTAAACCCATCATCAGGTCATCAGGGGTTTTTAATATAGGGAACTTGATTGTTCTTCCGAAATTTTACCTCAAGTACCCATAAACAGTATAACAGTAAATAGGTACTTATACAATGTATTACCACAAACTTAACCAAAAATCTTATAACACATTATTTTACAGTAGAACCTCGATTATCCGAACTAATTGGCACTGAGACTAGTTCGGATAATCCAAAGTACGGATAATCGCAATGTGGGTTTTTTGGGACGAGATCAAACAAGCAAGGTGACCTTTAAATTCCGTGATGAAAGGTTCATGGTGGTTTCATAAGTTGAACAAACTTAAGTCCTTCTGACCACTTTTACACAAGTACCTACACAATTTCAATTAGTAGACAATTTAATTTCAGTACATAATATAATTCAACACAATTATAAATCTCGTTTCGGACTGTCATGACCTGTCTGGTACAAGATGTCTAGTCTACGGGGGTAATACTAAAGCGAATTAATTGGGAAAAGCAAGATAAGAATCTCAAAACAAAACCAAAATGCTTAACTGCACTGAAAACCTAGTTCTAGCCGATGATAAATAGGATACACCTAAGTTTAAACTACTGCTACCTATCCGGTTAGAACTAGGTGCAGCCACACTTCGGGTTTTAGCCGTAACATATCCACCTAGTCTGGGGTGGATAAACGGACACGGACAAATCACGGAATGGAAAGTAGAACACATTTCCGAGTATGCATCCACCCTAGAGTGGCTGTTTTAGAGTAGATAAACGGAACAGTCCCTTGGGTATTTTACTTACGTAGGCAGTTATGCTAGCCAATTGACGACCGGGCATAAAACCAGACTCGCTTGTGGCTAGGGGCGTATAAAGGCAAATTCACCACATAACCCACTGTCATAACTTTGAGCAGATGCACTGAGGATCATTCATCAAACCGACCGACACTTGAGGAATTATGATGGCATATTATATGGTGGCGCAGGACAAAAGTTCCAGGAAAGACTTGGCGGAGACCTTTGCCGAGCAGAGGAAGGGACAGCATATTGCATAGGCTATAAAAAACCCGTCTGCGTAAAAAGTGAACTTTAAATAAAAACTGAAAAGAAATAAACAAGTCCTACAGGACTTGTTTATTTCTTTTCAGTTTTTCTACAGTCTAGAATTATGTTTAGTAATGTTGAATAACTATACCATTGAAATAAAAACCAAGCCAATAGCGATTTGAGCAGTCAAATAAAAACTTCAAACAATGGCATTTCCCAGCTGCCACGTTAATTTATTTTCGCTTTTCGTCACCTATCTAAGAACACTCGGACTAATGAGACGAATCTAACGATACCTTAATGAAATAAATCCGTTCAGTAGTTTAGAAGATATCAAGTAATAAAGAATAATTAACATATATTTTTTTTATTTATATATATTGATTCGTATAATAAATGATATCGATTGAATACATTTGTTTTAAAATTCAACTGTTTATTAAAAGTACCAGATGAGCAGAAATGGGCTGGAAGTAAGTGCTTAAGCGACTCACTATTTAGCTCAATACCTAATGGTAAGGTTCTGAAATTTAATCATTTGTTTTTTTTTAAGGTACCAGGGTGACAGAAATGGACAGAAAATAGAAGCCTAAACAATCTTACTAAGTTGTGCACTAACCATTAAATAAAAAGAGGAATTTATAGTATTCATTATTATTCACTATAACGATAGAAGTCCTAAAAACCTTAGCCTTGACCATTGGGTGCGTTTCGAGGAATACTTTAGGTACTCTTCGTTGGGTGTGTTTCAAAATACCCCCTTATTCCAATTAAATGATGCTAAAAATACTTAGTATTTAGGTACTAATCCTAACCACTCTAACGATACTTTAGTTTGGAATAACAGTAGCATTCCTCATTTCAAGATAAGGTACTTAGAGTTAGAATAAAGTACTAAGTAATAATTTAACAATATTAGCCTGGTTCCAATGTCGACGGCTGGAACTCCAGACCCCTGTACGAAGAAGAAGGGGAATGCCCACCTTGTTCTGGGCCCAGGAATCATCGGTACTACACTTGTCGATACGCAGTCTCCACTCAAGGACACCTTTTCTCCAACGGTTATTGGTCCTTCAATAGTCCACATGCCTGTTATTTAAATACTACAAATTTTATTTATTAATAACTTTTCCTGTCTTCACTTTTTCCTTAGTTCTGACTAATTAATGGCAGACGTGAACATGCCATGTTCTTGGTTATAAATCTAAACCTAAACCTACCTATCTACAGAGGTACCTACGTCATGCATGACCTGCTGGGAAAATATATAGACACACCCAGATTTAAATGAGGTATTGAACATTTTGCAACATAAGTAGATACCTAATCTTGAAGCTAGTACCTAATTACTTAAAGGTCATGTAAGGCGTAATTAGCAGCCTGCAGTGGGTTTTGTCAATCAATTAGGTCAGATGGCGCTAATTGTCATGTAAACATAGTGCTCCTGTTAAAAAAATCTTTAAAATTATAATTTGAACAGTATCGGCTTATATACGTCATAAACATCAAGGAAATACTACAATACGTGTGTGAAAGTGTTATCCTAACAAATTATTCACAGTGAACTAAGTAAACAAAACTTCTATATGTGGTCAACAGTTTGTAATAAAAACAGTTCTGGGTGTGATATTTATGACTTTATGTAATATATACCGCCATTTACTGAGCTAACAAGCGTGTGACATACTAAATACGAACAATAACAACGTTAAAAGTAATTTAACAAAAAGTGACACAGTGACTCACATAGTGAAAAAATATTTAAATCGTTGAAATTACAACTGACTTCTTTAACGAACTTTTTATTTAGAAGATCCTACTGTTCAACAATTTCGACTATATACCTATACGTAACTGTCACAGTAGCGAGTATGCCACAAGACCTACATGTTAATCTTGTAGCTGGTGACTCGAGTTCGATCCCCGCAAATGATTTCACTTTTTGGAATGTTTGCAATTTAATTAAAATATATCGGACAAAAGTAACTTTGCACGGTTACCTACCTATTAAAAAAATGAACTTCCTCGGAAATATTACGTTCCGTCGTACGAGAACTACTTCTGACTCCAACACAAATACCGAAGTATTGAACAAAACCCTAGATGAATCGACCAATAGCGTGCCCGATACTTCTGTCGACAGCAATGAAGAAGTATCACAATTAAAGGAACGGATAAATAAACTTGAGCTCGAACTAAATATAGCTCATCAAGAAATTGAGTTACTTACTTCAGAGAATAAAAACCTAAATAAAACAAAGACTACTGGTTAAAGAAAAATGATACTTGCAGAAATTCCTCTAAAAAAACCAACGTTCATTCGCCGTTGAAAAAAAGGCAAGGCAAGAATAAGAACATACAAACAGAGAACTCGTCTTTACAATCATCTTTAGAATCACAGAGTGATAATGTTGACACCAAGCGCAAAACCGGAAATGCAAAACATACCCGCTGTCTTGTAAAAATGAAGAGCCCAAAGAGGAAATTACAAATAATCAGCAACTGTAACTACTTAGGTGCACTAGAAAATATAGAAAACACTTTCGGCGACCAGTTTGAGTACTGCCATTATGTCTCACCAGGTAGTGAAATAAGAGAGCTACTGACAAATATCACTGACAAATATCACTGACAAAGTTCAAAATCTTACTATAGACGACTACTGCATGATTATAAAACCCGCTTGGTAACCCTCGTTGCAGACTGCCAAGTAGGTATTATTTCGAAATTGTAACAGAGTTTATTTCTTAAAATAAGTTTGTCTCTAAGAGTCCCTACTTCTAAACATAGAAGCTATTTGTAAAAGTTGAACCAAAAGGCCTTTTAAAAGAGTCTGAAGTTTAAGGCCAGTGTCTGGGGGGGATTTCCCTTCAATATAGTTTTAAAGTTTTCCTCCCTACTGACTTCGAAGAGATTGAAAGTATCAAACGTAGTCTGAAGTCTGATTGCGCTGTTGGTTACGATAACATCTCTACCAGCGTATTAAAGAGATATAGCCAAATCTTTATTTCTCCTATTTTATTTATCTGCAATTTTGCCATTGACTCTGGAAAATAGCAGAGATTCGTCCCATTTTCAAAAGTGATGATGGAGCCTGGGTTAACAACTATAGACCAATTTCCATTTTGCCAGCTTTGTCTAAGATACTGGAGAGGATCATGAAGAAGCGGCTGGTCAACTACCTCGAAGAAAAGTCTATACTATCAACTTCTCAGTACGGCTTCCGTTCTGGTTTGTCTACCAGCGACGCCATACACGATTTAACTAAGTTTGTTTCTGAAAAACTCGATGTAAACAAAAAGGTTATAGTAATCTTCATGGATCTCGCAAAAGCCTATGACACAGTCTCCCTCCCACTGCTGATGAAAAAATTGGAGAACATTGGTGTAAGAGATGTGCAACTAGAGCTTTTTTCAGACTATCTCACTAACCGATTCCAGAGGGTTAAAGTTAATGGGCGGACCAGTGGTGATCTTCCCGTCGTCCACGGCGTCCCACAGGGCAGTATTCTTGGCCCACCTTTATTCCTGGCCTTTATCAATGACCTCTGTGAGTTCAAAATGCGTGGCGGTAAGATCATCACTTTCGCTGATGACACAGCGCTGCTGTTTGAAGCTGATATATGGACCAAAGTTTTCAATTGTGCACAGAATGGTCTAAACTTGGCTTTGTCTTGGCTAGCTAGCAATAAACTCGGTTCCATACAGATTTTGCTCATTTTGGTTTCCTCGGAAGGTATTTATATAATAGAATTAACGGAGTCTTCTCAATTTATAACCTTCCCAAAAACATCTGCAAAAGGAAACTCTCGACCTGGTTACAAAACTTGGATTATGATTCCACGGAGCAGCTGTTAATTGTTCCCTCGTAATCATTCAGCATACATAATATAGCTTCCATACTCGCGCTCACACACAAATACACTTTATCTGCACACACTCACAACTCACAAACAATACTATACAGTTGATTCATCAAAACTAAAGTTTATTTTATTTGTAAAATAATCAATTTATTTATGTTCTTCATTTCTTTTTTTTTTGTTTGATTATCTCTATATATAATATTCGTATCTCGATGTATAAAATTTGTTCAGAGACAGTAACTAGCCAACGCAATTTCGAGGTGAGAGCCTGGTGATCCGTCACACAGGGTATCCTAGTATGGACTCCAGTCTCTCACAAACGATGATCCTTTGTTGTTGCTTCATGCAGTTTAGTTAATTTATTTGTATTTTTACTTATCGTGTGTGAAATAAAGATGATTATTGATATTTTCGTATATGTGTTATTTTTTCTCAGGATTTTAGCTGGGTTCAGCTACATTTACGGGCCGAAGCCAAGTAAATGCAGCGTGTGGTGTGTATTATATATAGGGCGTGTTGTGTTGGGGACCTATTTCGTGTTCATCTAATTTTATTATTATAATTATAGTTTTGAAGTAGAAGCGAGACGTCCAAAAATGCGAATACGAAGTGTGCTACTAGAGCAGTACATTTTTGGTCGATCTATGTTCTATTCTGGGAACACTAAAACGGGAATTATAATTCTATGTATTAAGCTAGATCAATATTTAAGTGTGCGAATTTCAGACAATTCTGTTCAGCCGTTTAACCGTAAAAGAGTTATAAACCTCTATCCATCCTTCCTTACAAACTATAGAGTTTAGATTAATAGTAGGATATAAAGTATTTTTTAAACACTGTTGTTTTTACATCTGTCGGTGACTTTTGCTTCATAAGATCGAATAATCTTTCTACTATGTCTCTGTGTGGCTATTAAAATCCCACAATAATACAAGAATAATTATTTATTAATATAAAAGAGGGGTATATACAGAAATGATGATACAAGAGGGGTCATTCAACCTATATTCGTACAGAATACCTGCAGAGATCGAACTACCACGTCTAAGAATAAGACGAAGGCACGAAGCACCTTCAAATCACCAGATGTTTTTTGTAATGCCAAATGTCCCTGTTCCACCTCTTAGCATTCACTTCGACCGTGCATTTGCTAAATAGTATACAAATAAATGCAATATTGCACAGAGCAGTGATTAAGGAGGCGACTTGAATACTAAAATCGTATCGGAAGACGATCGGAAACGTTAACATTGGTGGCGAATGGTGAGGTCATGGAGAGTCTCAGTTTTACGACTCGTAAGCTACGAGTAGTTTCTAGCTGTGTGTTTTGAAGCCCCGGTTACTATAACTGACAAGTGACTGTCTGTTAACGGTAAATAAAATCAATACTCAATTATGATTATTGCTTGTCCATGATTAGGTGGTGGTGTTTAGTTAGGATTATTACGGACCCTGTCGGGTTCAGGAATGGGGTAGAAGAGAGGAATTTCTGTTTCAGAATATTAAATAAGGCGTATGAACTTATTTCTCAAAAATAATTACATGCACTTATATGAGAAAAAACTTACTTATATCTAATTTCATGATCACACATGACGACACAAATAAAAATATGTTAGATGGATACAGTGCTCGAGGATAATTTAGTTTTTTATTCTCCAAGATAAGCTTCTTAAGACATTATTTGAAACTGTTTTATATTTGATCTATAACCTATGAACTATTTTATAACTTAAAAAATAAACACGTATTAGCAATATAAATACCTAGGTAGCAATGAATGGCCGCATGTATGAAAGATCATCATTTGAGCATATATCTTGCACGATTTGGCGGTTTTCTTTTTTGTTGTGTAATTGTTAAGACAAAATTGGTTTGAAAGAAAGTGTTTGGAAAATTTACTGAAAAATCATGTAGGTATATGAATGGTATTTTTTAAAGAAAATCTCGATTGAATAAAATGTGACATTGGTTCTCGTGCGAATCCCCGGGGTAGGTTGATAGTTTGAAAGAAAATGGAATAATTATTTTGTACTTACAAAGAAAAAAATGGATGAAATATATATATGTGTGGTCACTCTATAACTATATATTTCATCCATCGCATCGCGGTCATCCCTCGCTACGTATATTTCGTATTTTTTTATGGCGTCGCACTGGTAGTAGATCATACTATACGTTTATACCTTCCTCTTAGATCACTCTATCTATTGATGAAAACCGCATTAAAATTCATTGCGTAGTTTTAAAGATCTAATTCTAAAGATGGCGGGAGCGAGTTTGTTTTACATTTAAACTATGTAAAGATATTATTATACATCTTATTTTTAGCTTCGATCTAATCGTGTGCATAAGTACATAAACAACTTTTACTTTGTACGCCATAATATTATACGGAAAAACTTGTAGGCCAAGTAGCCCAAGATTTTACCTGTGTGAATATTTTTACATCTTTATCTTTATCCTCCATATCCTCGCTTGTCTTCGATGGAAACGCAGCCTAAGGTTTGATGAGCTCGTATGCTCAGACCAATAAAATTTATTAGTCTAAGCTCGTATGTTCAAACCCAAAATGAATAACTATTACAGATTATACTATTGATAAATGAATGTACGGCACCAGTCAATTGCAGGCACAGATATAGATAGACCTAGATAACGCAAGAGCAACTACTTCGCGTGCCTATTTTCGTGCCTAACTTACGATAAAAAATCGTAAGTAAAGAAATAAAGTAAACGTTTCGTTCCATCGGTAAGTCATTTTGTGATTAATATTATGCGTAATTAATTTAAAAAACAATTATTTTTAATCTAATACCCTCAGTATAATACCTGTGAATACCAAATTTAGGAAAAGCAAAACATTCGTATTACATTGTGACGTCCAAAAAATGGCACGCTTGGTTTTCATACAGATCGTGATGCTTGCGTTATCTAGGTCTATCTATATCTGTGTTCAAACCTGTCGTATTTTAGTGACAAGTTGGCGACATTACATAATAAGTTTTGTTTTTTTGAAGTTTCTTGCCCATTTTGCCCCTTACGAAACTACCTACCATTTGGAATGGGCAACTGGATTCAATTTCTCTAATAAGACGTTCAAAAGTGCCTTTAAAGGGTCTAAATTGATGTATATGATTTGACTTTGACTTTGAAGAATGGCGCATGCGTGAAGGCTTTCACGTCGTCGGTCGCATCGTAGGATCGTAGTATTCAGTTGGTACCTATTTTACGTTCGGTGTCAGTCATTGTTCAACTTAATATCGTTATTTTGGTTTGCCGCCTTTTTGTTTGCGCACAAAGTGGGAAAATAAATGGCGTCCTACGAATTCATGGATTCTTTATTTACCTACTATTAGCAAAACACTATAGTTTAGTCATAGTTATTTCATGGCTGGGTCAATAGTACCTTTTGTACGTAAATTGAATGTTGGGTAAACAGAATTATGTCTTCATTCAAACAGGTACAGTCAAAAGTATGTGTGTGACAATCACATACTTTTGAATCACTTGGAAGCCACACAGTTCTGACGCGAACTCCGTTCATTAGTATTGAATTTCTGATTTTGATCATCTACTTTTGCTGTTGACTGTACTTACCTAATTGTTGATTTATGAAATTGCAAGTGATTGACTTAAAAACTCTCTTATTGCAGTTTAAGAAACCTGTAGAAGAGGTATTAAACATCGCACTTGCTGCAAGAAGCAAGAAGACTCATAGGTAAATGATTGCCTACACACTTATGCTTCAAGGGTAATCATTGTTAGGGCTGAGTTGAACCAATTAGGTACGACACGACACTACTGCTAGCCTATTTGTTTCGGTAGGTAGCTTTCAAGAGTCGCTCTGTCTTTGGGGAAAGACTGGGGAGTGTGGGATTCTTACCTCACCAGAACCACCCCGGTGGGCACCATCATGCACATGGAGAGGATTCCGTTTATTCTTAAAAGACCGTACCAGAAGTTAGGGTTCATTTTTAGGTGTGACTGCTGCTAGAACTACTGCAGCATACCGAATTCAGCACAAATTGGATGGATCGATGACGCTTCTTTACGTAGTATTATTGTTAACCGCAGTCATGAATGCTTACTTAACACCAAAATGATTCCCGAAACGTTTCCATAGACAATATCAGACTCTTTCACTGACACCTGGTACAGAACAACAGTGGTGAGGCCTCCATACAATTCGTATCCTGGCGGCTGGAACAGCAATTGCAATAACACTACCTCCATTGAATAATAGCACTGTCTACTATTGCTAAATAATATAGTGACGCTGCAAATATTTTAAAATAAACATCAAATAAAAATATAGTGAAAACACAATGCTGTTTGACGGTAGAAGACTGATAGAGATAGAATTTAACCATTTTTTAACGCATTCAATCCTAGAACCCTCCTCCCGAGTCCTTTTATATTAATAATGTGTTCTTGGGCAGTGAAAGGGTAATAAAATTGAAATTTCTTATAGACTTATACTGAAGAACAATATTGCTTGCAGTAGGTGTAATAGCACTAGCAGCAGAGCGATGAGGGCTTCATCAAAGAGACCACTTACTATCACCTAGTAACTGCCGATGACACACAAAACATGTGGCCTATACCTATACAGGAAAACACAGCTACGTATGAACCTAAACGTAGTTTCTTTGTCCATTTAATTACGTTACGCAGGTAACGTTAGGGTGTTACTACACCAATCGATCGATGATCGATCGATGCCATCGGTCGACGTTGATCGACGTTGATCGATTGGTGTGGTAGCTTTAATTGATCGACGGATACCGGTCGACTAACATCGATCGATTGCCGGTCGACGTCGATCGATTGCCGGTTGACGTCGATCGATTGCCGGTCGACGTCAATCTATTAACCCCGGCTATATTCCATCAGTTTCTTTCGAAATGTATTCACAAGTGGACGCGTTGGCCAGTTCGATATTGCTCGTACTCAGTGGCGTGCGGTTCATACAGTCACATAGACATTGCCTACCCTACAACTCAGATAAATATTTATTATCTTGTTTTAATTTATTTTGATATCTCTAAGATTTTTATACAAGAGTAATTACTTTCAATTAATAAAAAAATCTTAAATCAGCTCCATCTGTCGCGTAACGGTGGTAACACGAAGTCTCATCGATACGTTCGCGCCTTAGTCCGCGCATTTCGATCGCTTCGCGCTGCACTAGCGCCGCTAGGACCCTACGGGAGAGACACAAAATATTTGTGCCTAGATTTTTATATTTGTCTGGATGTGTGCCTCGTGACAGGCTCGTAGCACGCGTGTACACAGTGGTGTTGATGTATATGTGCCAACGTACCTACGTGTACGCGCCTGCTACTCGCAGCGCTGCCGCGGCGGGCAGTAATAAACTAGTGTTAAAAGCATACGGTCGTTTTACTTTCACCTTCGCTCAATACGTATCACTGGCGACGAGGTCGGAGAGTAGGTACCCACGCTAAGAAAAAATGAACGCGTATTTAGGATACTTGCCTATTTTCGATCATAAAACCAGCGATTGGAAAATACAAAAAGGCAAACTAACGCAATTTTTGAAAATTAACAGTGTAGACGATGAAAAGAAGAGTGGAATTCTACTGTGCCATCTCACAGAGGAGACGTACCGGTTATTGCTTAATCTTGCATTTCCAAAGGAGTTGGAAGCGTTGAGTTTTAAGGACCTAGTGGAGTTACTCGATGGTCATTTCAAGCCCAAAAAGTGTTCATTCGTGGACAAGGCGAACTTTTTTAGCGCAAGCAGGAAAACAGGCGAGACCATAGGAGAATGGGCGGCGCGATTGAGAGGTTTGGCAACTTATTGCGACTTCGGTACCGCTCTAGAAACGAACCTGAGGGATCGTTTCGTCCTTGGCCTGTCTGCAGGTCCAGAACGCGATAAGCTGTTTGAGCAGTGTCCGTCGACACTCACGTTATCGCGGGCTATTGAATTGGCGGAGCAGGTAGCATGCGCCAAAGAGGCAAAGACCATGTTAGGCACCAGTGCGGAGACTGGATCTATCAAGGAAGAACCAATATACCGCGTGGGATTCCAAGGTCAAGCAAACCGAGGGCGCGCCGCGGGAAGCGCGGACGCGGCATCTCGCCGGGATAAGGATCGCTGCTCAAGTTGCGGCATGAAGAATCATAGTGTTGATAAGTGTCGTTACAAGGGCTATAAGTGTCAAAAGTGCGGGGTAAAGGGCCATTTGAAACGAATGTGTAGTAATCAGAAGGGTTCAACGAGTGTTTATCATATTGACACTAAGGAAGGTAGCAGTGGTGACCAGCCGCAGGAGGCGGGTTGTGAAGAGTGCCAAAATTTTAATATAAGGTACGTGGCTGATAAGCCTTTTCTAATTGAATTGATTTTAGGCGATCAAAGTATCCAAATGGAACTTGATTCAGGATCTGGCAGTAGTGTTATCTCCGAAAGTTTATACCTACCTAAAAAAGTTCTCGCTTTATCAATTACAAAGCTGTAATATAAAAATGTGCCTGTACAATGGACATAAAATCTCTCCCCTAGGATTTTTTTCTATTGTAGCGAAATTTAATAATATGCAACGACACCTAAAAATTTTCGTGGTCAAGAATGGAGGTCCGCCATTGTTAGGAAGAGATTTTATGTCAGCTTTTAGTTTAATTATAACAACTAATATTAAGTCATTAGTGTGTAGCGATAATAATGAAAATGTACAAGAGTTACTAGGAAAGTTTCCTGATCTGTGGCGGGATGAGCTGGGTTCATTTAATAAATTTAAAGTGAGCTTGCAACTAAAAGAAAACACTGTTCCGAAATTTTTTAAGCCCCGAACTGTCCCTTTTGCGCTAAGAGATAAGATCGAGCAAGAAATTGAGCGATTAGTAAGTTTAGGTATTTTGGTATCGATCAATTACGCGCAATATGCCACTCCGATAGTACCCGTGCTAAAGGAGAACGGAAAAGTAAGAATCGCCGGAGATTATTCAGTCACATTAAATAAAGACCTCGTAATAGAAAAATATCCTTTACCTAGGATTCAGGAGGTTTTTGCTAAGATAGGAAGGGGCACGCTATATAGTAAAATCGACTTAAAAAACGCATACAATCAATTTATTTTGGATGAGTCATCACAGGAACTTACGGCGATAAACACGCATAAAGGTTTGTTTAAATATACACGGTTAGTTTACGGCCTAGCTAACGCACCGGCTATTTTCCAAAAATCTATGGAGACGCTTTTAGCAGGAATAGACGGAGTCAGCGTCTGGCTTGATGACATATGTATTACGGGTCCCGACAGGAATACGCACATTAAACGATTGTCAGAAGTCCTAGGTAGATTAAACGACGCCGGGCTACGCCTTCAAAAAGAAAAATGCGAATTTTTCAAACAAAGTGTTCTTTATTTAGGCTACGTGATCAGTAAAGCGGGCCTAACGACTAGTCCGGATAAAGTCAAGGCGATAATAAGCGCACCCGAACCAATTAACGTCACCGAAGTGAAAAGATTCTTAGGTGTCGTTAATTACTATAGGAATTTTATTCCTAACGCTTCCTCGTTGTTGAGTCCTCTTCACGAGCTATTACGGAGCGATGTGCCGTGGAAGTGGGGAGAAAGGCAGCGGCAGGCCAGGCAATGGCTGCAGTGCGCCGCGAATTGGCATCAGAGCGTGTACTAGCGCACTTTGAGCCGGCGGCGCAGCTCGTGCTCACAGTGGACGCGGGCCCGGCCGGGCTCGGGGCCGTGCTGTCGCAGCGCGGACAGGACGACGCGCACGAGCGCCCTCTCGCGTATGCATCTCGATCGCTCACTTCCAGCGAGCGCAACTACAGCCAAATACAAAAGGAAGCGACCGCTATTATATTTGGAATAAAAAGGTTCCACCAGTATTTGTACGGTCGTAGTGAACCATTCATTTTAAAAACTGATCATAGGCCTTTGGTCTCAATCTTTAATAACAAGACAGGCATACCTGTAACAACAGCGTTAAGGCTTCAAAGATACGCTATTATATTGTCAGCTTATAATTATGTAGTGCATTATGTATCCGGTGATAACAACCTAGTAGCCGATTATTTTTCACGTGCGCCCTTAAAATGCGCACACAAGTCGGACAATACCGATAATAGTGTAGATTCTTATTATGCGCTCAAGTTTTTAAATGAAGCATCACCCGCAACCACGATACGCGAGATAACGCAGGCTACGGAGCGCGATACGGTGATTCAAACAGTCATTAGGTATATGAAAAAGGGCTGGCCACGAAAAATAAATTGTAACAACGTTTTACCCTTTTTCCAGTGCAAATCTGACTTGCAGTTTGAATACGGTTGCCTTTTTAGGGGGCATAGAATAGTTATTCCATCATCTTTAAGAGAAAGTATGTTACGTGAACTACACGATACACATTTAGGTATAACTAAAACTAAAAGTAACGCGCGGAGTAGAATGTGGTGGCCCGGCATCGACAGCGACATCGAGCGTTGGATAGGGTTTTCTATATGTTAAAATGTACTCTGTGGATAGGGTCCTGTACTACATGTGTCAGCGTGCGCCCCGCGCCTGCGCGTGACCCCCCCGCGCCCTGGCCCGCCGCCGTCGCGCCCTGGCAGCGCGTACACATAGATTACATGACCGTTGGACAAAGGATATATCTCGTGGTGGTAGATTCATTCAGCAAGTGGGTAGAATGCATATTCATGAATAATGGAACTACAACTAAGGCCCTGATAGCTAAATTAAAAGGACTATTTTCAACTTTTGGCATTCCCAACGTATTAGTATCTGATAATGACGTCAAAATTAATTCGATCGAGTTCAAGACATTTTGTTGTTCTAATGGTATTAAATACATGACGTCACCCATTTATCACCCGCCCAGTAATGGACAAGCCGAAAATTCTGTCAGGACATGTAAAAAAATGCTAAAATGTATCTTAAAGGATAATTTACCTCTATCGCAAATCAACGAATTGTTATTAGGCTATTTGTTCAACTATCGAAATACTGAGCACTGTACCACTGGGGAAACGCCAGCTAAGTTGATGTTTGGTAGAAACCTGCGATCCCGTCTTGATTTGGTAGTACCTTCTAAAGGAATGATTTCGGCTGATACTTCTGCAGTACGCGGGAAAAGACTATTTGTTGTTGGTGATGTCGTTTGGACCCGATGGTACAGCGCACGGAAAGAAAGTTGGCAATTAGGTATAATAAAAAATAGGATAGGTAATAAAATGTACAACATTTTTATTAAAGACTTGGGTCACCATTGTATTAGACATGTTGATCAAATCATGAAATATACGGGTAATAAAGAGACCTTGATCACAAATACTGGTGAGACGGTGTCACATGAGTTTCAATCGCCCGATATAGCTAATACTAGTCCAGGAGCTAGTGGTGCGTTTGTAGCGTTAGATGTGGAAGGCGCTACTGATGATGGTGATGGGGAGGAATGGGGGGATTGCGAGGCAACTGAGAGTGAGGGAACGGCCGCCGATAATATAGCAACGCCACCGCCGCCAGCAGGGCAGGGCGAAATTGCTGTGCCCGAGGGAAATCAATCCTCAAGTACCGATGAGCACATTGTTAATGTACCATCAGCACCTTCACCCCCACCCTCACGCTCGAAGCGAACTAGAACATTAGTCGATTATAAGAAATATTTTTAAATATAGTTTATTAGTATTTACATAGTTGTTTATTTATATTGTCTCCAGGTTTATTTGTACTTACATAGTTTGTATTTATATTGTCACCAGGTTTCAAAAACTAAGTGTGGAGGAGTGATGTATATGTGCCAACGTACCTACGTGTACGCGCCTGCTACTCGCAGCGCTGCCGCGGCGGGCAGTAATAAACTAGTGTTAAAAGCATACGGTCGTTTTACTTTCACCTTCGCTCAATACGTATCAGGTGTGCATTTTCTATTCGTACATGACACACAATGTCACAAATCACGCACACAACGCAAACTGAAGACATTGCCTTTTTACATTTTAGATTTTACTACACGAGTTTACACGACGGCATACGACAAATTGTGTAGGTACAAAAATATACTGTGAATTATTCTGAGTCGCCATTTTTTTTGTTTTGGTTTGTTTAATGGTTTTGTGAATACATTTTTATATGATTTCAACGTTGTTACTAGTGTGTAAAATGGAATAACTTCACTGTGAAAGTTTGGTGGTGGTTGTGTAGATACAAAAATTATTCCTTTTCAAAACTTTCTCTGGGCTTCGGTGAAAAAAGACTGATCGAGGATAGCCGCTAGATTTGCTATAAATACAAACTAACCATGCGATTATGTCGAAAGAGGTTGGTACAGTTTTGTTTTATTACATCAATTAAAGTAGAAGATTCGTGCTTTACGATTAAATGTGACGAGATTTTGTTGTAGGACCGAACCCGAATAAAATGCCTACATTTTGTTTAGGTTTCGGTACCTACTCAATATATGATAGATAATCACCTCATCATCACATGAAAGGGAAAAGGGTGGATGCTTGTATTACCTAATTCTAGTAAGTTGTGAACTTGAGATTATTTTATTGGTAAAAAAACACATTAGGTAAGTAGGTACCTAATTGTTCCTTGTTTAGTAGATTGCAAAACGTTTTTCTTCTACGAATATTATTTTTAACCCTGTTTTGAGTTCCTATCGTAAAATCGATTAAAAAAAATAGAAAACATCTGTTCGTGTGATGGTTTGATCTGTATTCTTCTGCTATTTTTTCTAAGTTTTTTCTTTACCTACTCTTGCTAGGGGGCGGGAAACGCCGAAACGTTAGAGAGCTTATTATAATGTAGGTAGGAGGTAGGTAGGTACCTACGTACTCTGTGACGCGGGCCTGACGCTTGAGTATACAGCGGTTGTTCTGTTTACCTTTCCTACTATTTTCAAATAATATAATCGCCTGAAACGAGGCATTACATCGATACAGACCTAGGTATTCATATTTTTTCTACAGCAGCAAAAAAACAAATTGATGTCTATAAATTCAGTCAATCTAGGTTTGGTCATTTGAGGTGGCAAATCACGTAGGTACAGTCATCAAAAGAGATAGGTATGCAGGCAGGTCATCGGAAATGGTTGAAGTTGACTTAGAAACCGATGGATGTTTTCGAATGAAATTTAATTAAATCATTGAAATGTTTATTCTCTATTAATTTTATTTTATTTTATTCAAAAACATCCATCGGTTTCTAAGTAAACTTTAACTATATCTGTCGACCCTGCATACCTATTTTTTTCTGCCTACCCTGTCTAAAAACTCTGTGCACGCCCCTGCTCGTACTATTATTACGGAGACGCAAACGCAGAAGACACATAAACACAAGCAGGCCAGGTAGTTAATTAGCGCGCGGGGCGCAGGCGGGCAGATAATGGGGAGCAGACGGCGCACGGTGCGGCTAATCAAGCAGCTCGATCGACGTCGACTAATCCATTCTGCCATCGATCGATGCCGTCGATCGACGATCGATCGATTGGTCTGGTAGAAACTATCGATCAACGTTGACTAATCCATTCTGCCATCGATCGATGCCGTCGATCGACGATCGATCGATTGGTCTGGTAACACCCTTAGGGACGTATGCAGATATTACCGTGGCATCACTTTGGGCCCTATCAGAATATCAGCGCTGTGACGTTTTTTTAATGTTACAGCACCATGCTGAGATAGGAGCCTTTTGGCCTCATACAGGACCAACTTTCGTTTTCTTGTTTTTTTATTTTTATTTTTGTGTGTTTTTGTCCTGGGAAGCGAATAAATTAAACAAATAAAACAACGTCATATACTAAATCGAGGTTACAGGAATGATATATGTCCTACAAGTATCATAATTATATTTAAGTACCGCTTCCATTATTTCCAAGTAGAGGTAAGTATTACTACTAAAGCATGATTGAACATTATTCTGCCTTTTACATCTACTGTCTTAACTCCAGCTAAGTCTTCTTCAACCCTTTGGTTCATTTGATTAATAATATAATTGACAACTGGACTTCTCCCAGTTGTACATGACCCTCTGTGCGTATTGGCCTAGTTCTGTTCTGTCTCCTGCATGATAATGAGGGAAGTGGAAAATATATTTTTTCCTCACTCCTCCGCTGTTCTTTTCTAATTAATTTCGTTGCTGGATCCAAGACAGTTGAATCGTTTCTCAGGGACTCGTCGAGCTTCATTGCTTTGGCGCTTTTCTGGTGGTCCTCACTGTTGATTCTGACTTACAGGAGATGTAATGGTTTAGGAACAGTATGACGGGCTTGTCCAATAAAAAAAGAATCGTTTAGTCTCGTTCGTTGCCTACTTACCTAATTGTTTTTTTACATAGTCTTAACTTCACTATCACTAGCATCAGCACTGTATATTATAAATTAAAGTTGAGTTTATGTTCATTCGAAAACCTGCTCTGATCCCATATTTTTTTTTTCACTAAGAGGAAGAGCTACGTTATCCTTCAGTACTTATAGGTTATATTCTATTATTAAATTAGGGCCACATAAATAAAATGCAAACGAAATCGCGTGCAAAATCTAGTTAATACTAATTGCAAGATGCTAATGTCTATTTCTCCAAGTAATTTTAGTAGAATACACAGGGAAGTGTACCAATCAGTGAGATAATTAGCAAAGACGACGATAGTCTCATCAGTGCTAATCACTAACTCACTACCAATTATAATAATGCATGATTTATGCATTGGCATCAATTTCTAAGTGATTACTTTGTATCTTTGAGAGTGGAGGAGTATGTTCGTATGTGAAAAATATGTTAATAAACGAAGACAGTAATTCTGTAACTAATGCTGAAGTGTCATTAACTGCAAATGTAATGAGTAGTCATCTACCAACGCATAAGTGGTATATGTGTATTTAAAGTAGATCGGCAGAAAGGAGAAATTAAAAAATAGGTAGGTATATAGCAAACAGACGCTTTATAAAATGTTATTTCAGACTAATAGGTAGATCTAAAATATGTAGCACGTGAGTAAAATAAACTTTTGTATACAGAGGTGATTATGGCCCCATTTCATTCAACAGAATTTTAGAAGGAAACGTATGTAGGTTGTTTTTATTTCCTAAACAGTAAAGCCATCGTAAAAAGATCATAAGTATGGAAATAAAACATGTACCATGAGGCATTTTCCTCGTTACAAAAACTGTAGACTTATGATATTGGCAAAACGTTCGCTTTGAGTTTAATGGCCATGATCATTTACCTGATTAAGAGCTTATAATGCTAAAGACACCTCAATCAACTGATAAAACTTCAAAATACGAGACATTGACCACATTCCTTTAAAATTTGCAAACAATGAACTAATGTTCACCTCGTTCTGATGATGACAAGGAAATATGACGGAACAAGGATGAATCAAAGATATTGAAACCTTGTGTTTATTGCCAAAATACAAGTTTATGAGTGACAACGCTTTTTGAGGAAATTTGCGTAAGTAGTTATATCTCTTAAAGATATGTTGGATAAAAAGAATAGTAAAAACTAATAATATTAATGGATAACTGAATGGTAGATAAAATATAGAAAACTATTTCTGAGTCTAATTCACAGTCGGAAGCTAAAACTAGAGTCTGTTAATGAGCAAGTTAACAACAGACAATGAAAAGATCATGGACTGGAACGCTATGAAAGAAAGATCAAAGATTTCTCAGTAGTAAATTTTGCAAAACAACAAAGACATTTAAATAGTAAGACTGAAAATAAAGATTTACCAAAACAACTACCTAAGATACTCGACGGCTTTAGTCATTTTGTATTTACCAGTCAACCAAAGCCGGTGAAGAACTGAAAAGGCTAAAACATTAATACGAAAATATCAAAGAAAGAAAATGTTTTTACTTTTGACCAATTTGATTCCGAAAACCCTTGTCCCAGTTTTGAATATTTGCCTGCCATTCAAATGACTGCCAATAAACCTTAATGAGGCATTGTACAACCTTCAGATAGCCAAAAGAATGACGCATGGACTAGTTTGGGCTTTCTCGTTAATACTTTTAAACCTGATGGTGGATTAAAGCGCAGATTAGCACGGCGAGGCAAATATTTGTGACTGATGATAGTGACGAGTTTACTCCTGTGGCCGACATTTCAAGGGCATTGATCTTTTGGATAGACTGAAAGATTTCCATGTTGAAGAGTCATTATTATAATCTGGTCACAAAGACATTGACATTACTTGATTGACATGTTTTGTAGAAATTAACAGCTTTAGCTTGATCCGCTTCAACTTTGATGATGCATATATTTGATGTTACAGAGCCAAAACAGACTTTCTCAAAATATGGTACTGTAAGAGCTTTAGCTTTATATAAAAATAAGACTAAAGTTCTAAATACCAAATGAACGAATCCAGAATGTTTAGACGAAGTCATATATTATTGTTATACTCAATGGTATTGACCAACATGCCAAATGTACAAAGGAAAAGTATAATAGATGTAGTTGGCATAAAACGCAAGGCAAGACGGTTTAAATGGCATTGTAGTCAAAATTACCAAACATGCGTGTTGGGCATAAGCTCTAATCCAGTACTTACATGGGGGATGAAATATTGTAGCTCCCTATAATAGAGTATGTAAAACTTATGTATAATTAAAGATCAATGAGCATGACCATAGTATATTCAATCGAGAGACTGATTCATGTTAAACGCAATTTATATTAAAATGGTATTAACCGGTAATTTTAGCTCTAACTTCGTACACGGAAAGTGTACGTGATTAAACTCTCGTTCTTCATAAAACTGGTGAAAAAGCATCTAGTGTTGCGAAGTCAATAAGTCCCTCTTCCCTGCTTACACCTAACTCTTTGCCAAAAGTAGTAAAAACATTTTTCGGTTTGCCTCTTACGTCATTGGCTGCAATATTTTTTAGTTTTTTGTGTTGAGTATCATAATTCGGACTGGTTAGGTTACCGTTATAGGATATTGTTACGCACTTATCCTGTGAACTTTGCGTCATATTTTAGCGTTACAGTTGTTTTTTTTTTGTGTCTTGACTTGAACGGTTCTTCCTACGCATTTCTTAATATACTTCCACAAGATCCTGTCAGACAGATTCATCCTTCCTTCGTTATTTAAAATTTCCTTTTCTACTTTTCCTAGTATTTTGCTATTTATTTATCCTTCCTATAAAATAAGTACATGTCACATTATTCTTGTTTTAATGGTTCCCAAAGGCTATCAACGTTTTAACCTAATAACTTCCTAAACTTTTCAGTATTAATGCGAGTATTGTTTTTCCTTGGCTGACTAATCTAATGACCTCCTATTGATTTAGACCCCTAGTGCGTACTTATTATGGTTGTTTTTATTAGAAAAGAGGTAAAGTAGGCACTGGCTACTGTTATTAAAAGTATTAGTTGTATATATTTTACTGACATTTAGTGTGAGGCCAAACGAACGTAATTCTGTTAGTCGCATTTTTTAAGATGCGTAATTTACTTGAACGTAAAATACGCTACTTATAGCTTCTAACAAACATTCAACAGTAATATTCTCTTATTCTATTTATTACTAGCAACTGACAGATCAACACAATTCATTTCATCTGGGAAGATTTTTACAGAATTCCTCTGTAGATGGTATTTTTCTAGTTTTGTTCCATTTGTTTTTATTTTTATCGGTTTTCAAATTTAATTATGGGTGATTGAAAGTTTGAAGGTATTTCAAAATTAAGAATGAGGAAGTATTATCTTCACATCTATTTTATTTACTGGGAGTCCCAATTTTACCAAAATACGTAATTCATGGACTTACATACATTCTAAAAATTCCCGGGAAAACATAGCTTGTTAATGAAGAAATTCGTAATTTATTAAAGATACTCGTTTATTAGCCTATTAATGTTATCATTAATATAATATTATCTCATCAAAAATGTAACCCGTACTTATTGACACATTGTTAATCTGTATTTGATCACGCAGTCCATATCTACTGAACGTAAAGATTTTTTACAGAAATAGAGGGAAATACACGTGATAAAAATTAAAACGTAAATTTAGATGAGTTGACAAGTGATGAGTTGGAAGGTGTAGTGTTGGAAAACGAATGGCTTGATAAGACCACGGAGGGTTAAGTATGGCGGGTTAAACCTAGTAGAGCCTGATGTAAAAGTAGTTAGATGTTACAAAACTGTTGCTGTTGTTTTCAATTCGAACCAGTAGATCCTGAACCAAACAAACAAACTCTTTAGCTTTATAATATTAGTATAGATATATAAAATATAAATATAATATATGTCGCAGTGAGACCCCGTAGCTGCCATACTACACGTGAACATTGGGCACGGGTGTTATTAGTTTACTAATTAACTAATTATTATAACTGTTGGTCATTGGTAACAATGCCCTCTGTGAGATCACGTTACAACTATCACACATTACGTGGGTATTGATTAATTCATTTGAGATCAACGCCATCTATTTGCTTGCTGGATAAGCTGAAGTTATTGGAAATTTGTTATTAAACTAATTTCAATGTTTTAGTTAAAACTGTAGTTAAAATTAAAAGAAAGCATTTATTATATGACCATTAGGGTTTCAGTCATATTAACAATTTGCACATCTGATTTATAAGTTGTTTAGAAATATTACAGAGTTGTGTAATTGAGGTCCTTGAGAAAATGGCGTAGACCATTATTTCAATAGTCAATATCTCATGGTTCTAATTTAATACGAGAACTTAATAGGTTTCAATAATGAATTGCTGAGTGTAAATTAACAAGACTATTTTACACAGGCAATTTGTTAATGATGACCTTTTATTTAATTAATTTCTTCAAATCACCGGAAATGTCATCGCGCAGTAATATTGAAGGTGCAAATAGTGATGCAGCTACTAATTCAGTCATAATGTTAAGACGCCTTTTATTTGAGAATATTAGAATTGTTTAATGATAAAAGAATTAACTGATAATCATTTTAGTATTGTTTCTACATTTTATTCAACTACTTAAGTAATAAGATTTTGTACTGGTACGACACGCTTCCGGACGGAGGGAAGCAGAGAAAAATATGGCGATGGGCGCGTGTGCGCGTGTTAAAATGTTAAAAGTAGAATTTGGTTTTAAAAGTGTTAACATTATTCGACCATAACATTGTTGTAACATATTTTGGTTTAAAAGAGTGATCATGGAGTTTCTTGTACGTTCTTCTCCATAGAAGCCTACCTGTTGGAACGTACATCTAGCATCATCTTTCAGGCTGACAATAACTCCTAGTGATAATTTCAAAAGTGCCTGTAAGTGGTTTAATTGAAATAAATGGAGTTTGTGTCAAGTCAGCGATGTGTGTGATTGAAATTCAACTACCTACCCTACCTACCTACCAATCCTATTATCAATGAAGGATCACCACGACGAAGACCATACCTACTCGCCGTGTTATATATTACATGTCATCATCATCATTTCAACCGAAAGACGTCCACTGCTGGACTTACTAAAAAATACTTTTAGTAAATTGCACCCGGAGTCCGGGTGGGTATACAAAAACTTAATTCTGATCATCTTTTGTTTCTTTTCGTGTCTTCAAATGACATCGACATAGTTACCCACTTATGTGACGTAGTTTTGAGAATTATAAAAAATATGTAGGTACCTGAGAAGTACATACCCTTTTACAAAAGTACGGAAAACATTCGAACAAGTACCTAAGTAAGTACTTCCGTAACAAACAAATGCTTTTAACTTTAACATAGTTTTTATTAGATTTTAATACGAATAAAACATTTTAAAAGATTTTTGTGGACTGCAAAAATGTCTCTTGTCTTGTCTTGTCTCTTCATTGAGAAACAAAACAATTAAAAAAAATTACAGGCAGAACATATTTTTTTTTTATGTTCACTCACTGCCAATACTTAGGTAGGAAACCTACCTACTTGCGCCAAAAACTTAAGTCAGGGTTAACTGTACGCTGAGGAAGCCCGCAGAAGCCGGCACGTGTCGGGGGTTGTGGAAGTATCTATAGTTCCCGTGACCGCCGACGTTGGTGTGAGATGAATCACCGTGGTGGTTTTAGCCGGTAAGAGTACGGCACACCCCCCCGTCTTCCCCAGATAGGGGATAAAAAGGGTTACCTGTGCAAGATATCATGCATAATGAGGTACACTCTGTCCACTGGTTTCTGTGTGTGTGAACAATATTTATGTTTTTCGTAAAAACTGATACGCATACCTGTATTATAATGTCTGTGAGAGGTCATAAATAAGATAATCCAACAAGATTAGGCAGTTTATATATTTATTTATTTTCCGTGTGGTGTCGGACGTAAAGAATAGCACCATCCCATATCTTCCCGTGGGTGTCGTAAGAGGCGACTAAGGGACTTACCAGAGAATGGGCAGCAGCGTTCTCTGTGCCTTTGTAACAACCATACTGCGATCGCCAACCCGCCTGCCAAGCGTGGCGCTTATGGCAAAACCCCCCCTTTGGGGGAGGCCTTGGTCCAGCAGTGGACGTCTTTCGGCTGAAATGATGATATTTATTTTATAACACATTTTAAAGTTAACTTAAGGTAATCGGGAAAAATTACATTATAAGGCAGCGGTCAAAAAACCAATAACCTAATGGACAGGGTATAAGTCGGAGTTAAGATAACCCTATCGCAAGCTGCCCTGAGTTTGTCATATAAAAGCTCATTGACTTAGGCAAACTCATATTTACTTTATAGGTACATAGAAATGTGTAAGGAAAAGCCCCTAATTTGCATGTTCCCCAAACGTCATCGGAAAGAGGCTTGGCACTAACACGCAATAGCCGTCCTTCGCGTGGTGTTCTTATTTTTCGATTCAAAAGCACGACAATTTCTCTATATACTTAACACTGTGCATGTTTTTATCCACTGCCTGTATCTACAATACGTTCAGTAATTATTCTTTGCTCGTACTATCATCATCTGCCTAGCCTTTTCCCAACTATATTGTAGTCGGTTTCCAGTCTAACCGGATGCAGCTGAATACTAGTGTTTTGGAATGACTGCCTGGCTGATCTTCACAACCCAGTTACTGGGTAACATGATACCCCTTGGTAAGACTGGTTGTCAGAGTTTCTAACTTCTGAATACCTACGACTGTCAAACATCATGAAGCAACGGCTTTAAGTGCTTTCCGAGGAACGGCGGGGCCTCAATATAAAATAGATGGTTACCCATCCATGGTTCGCGGCAAGCGTAACTTAACATCAGTACGGCTTTTAGTCAGCCCTGAGCCCCTCTATTCTTTGACGGTATTTTTTTGTTTTATGATGATTACCGTCCGTATTATTTATTTTAACATATTAAACGTAATTTATTCTTAATTGCCATTTCGGAATGGTGGCTTGCCATTCATCATCATCATCAGCATGTAAACCTTTAGACGCCCACGAAGCATAGGTCTCTCCCAAGGGGTCAACCGGTTCAATCGTAATCCCCATGCTTTGCCGATGCATGTTGGCGATCGCAGTAAGTAGGTGTTATGGTACTCAGAAGGACGCTGCCCATCCTCTGCCTGGCCATTATAATAATAATACTTTATTGAAAACAACGTAAGATGAGCACATTTACATAAAAGCCCTGCCTCCTGAACTTGGTTTTTAGCTTGTATCTCAGGACACAGTTCCCTTCCAGTTTACATTTTACGAAATGCTTAAAGAGTTTTCAGATATCTAAACAAAACAGAAAAAATGTAGAAAATATAATAATAATAATAATAGTTAAATTTAAATTAAAGAAAAAGTAGAAAAAAATTAAAAAACACGGTTGATTTAATTTGATTAATTATTAAATTATGATTACTAATTAATGAGTCCCTGCTCTTTCATATAACTCTCTCATCAATGACCTTATTTATTATTTTTCACCTAAAAACGTTGAACTTTACTCAATTAAAGAGAAATGCAATAAATAAACATTTCTAGCAACAGTCAAATGAATATTTCTATATTGAGTGATTCCCAAAGACTTTGAACCCCACGTACGCTCTGCCTCTACGCAACAGGACAAGAGAAATGAAATCCCGCGCGCGTGACGTCACAACGTAGTACAAGTAGACATTTAAAATTGGGCAGCAAACAAATGTAACAAAAACATGGTTTCGTACAATGCTTCACCCAACCCTAACTTTATACATGAACTCTTTATGTGCGGAACTACCTGATTATCTTTGATTCAACAACCTAGAATGTAAACGAAATCATCAAACTATAAAATCTGGTACATGAATGACTAATTGTATACGCAATTAAAACACAATTTATTTATCAACTTATCATTTTTGTATATTTACTGTTTTCAATTTATCACCTAACAGTGTGTCCCATCGTCAACACTGGCAAGCCTAATTAATCGTCCCTAGACTACGTCAAAGGTGCTAGAGATTTCGCTATCAACCAGTGATGTAACTATCTCATTATCAAATGCAGAATCCCCTTTAATCCCCGGTTATAAACGAAATCTTTCGCCTCGGAGTGTTAGCTTTATCACTACGTCAGTACTAGTGTTATAACTATGTCGGTAATAACCTTACTTATTATCCTTTACGACGAGTTAATTCGTGTCGTTGTCACACAAATATTTAGAGCTTGCCGTATAAAAAAAGGACGTAACAGCAAACGGCGCACGATTCGCAGGCGCGCGCGCTGGGAAAATCATTCCAACGCATCGACCGCTCGAGCCGAACGTCGGTCAATCGGGAAGTGTCATCTCAAGTCACTATTATTTACCACGATGTACATACGAACATTTTAATAAATTAAAAAATCTGTGTCTGTGTAATTATCTTCAATGAAGACCTTATTAACATGTGGTACAAAAAGAAGAGTGTGTGTTCATCAGACCTCAGTGTACCCCGGAATCGGTTCATAGAAACATTGGAGATTTTGAGATTTTTATTACTCCAATTGTTAATCCCCTTACAGGGGACGATATGGATTATGAAACATTTGTGATTGTATGTGACAATTGACAAATCTAGAGAAAACTGTGATACCAAGAAGTGTTTATAAGTGTAAAGATTTTTTTTGAAGAAGTTTTTAAATAAGAAGCTAGTCAAGATGATGTCCAAAAAGCAGTTGACCTGCATGCTTGCGCTGCATATTATGTATTTGTTGGTAGGCGCAAGCATATTCTACCACATAGAGAGTCCACTTGAAGTGAAGCAAAGGGCTGAAGATAAACTAGAAAGGCTTGAAATTCAAAGTAAGTTAAAATTAATTTAGGTGTCTAATATTATTATGTTCGTTTATGCGAACGATTTTATCAAAACACTTTTGCGTTAAAACTCTAAATTGTTTATATTTTTGCGTGTCAGATTAGTTTACGTTAAATGAAAGGAAATTAGTTTTTCTATATCTACCAAGAAGTTGTATTAAAACTACTTAATACTGGACAGATCTAAGGAGTCAAATTAAGAGATATCTACGTCCACTAATTTCAAATATTTTCGATAAATTCAACTCGCATCACAATGCAATGGAACATCGTGATTGGTTCTTAATTAAATAGATTATTAATGAACTAGAACCATAAGATGTGACAACTGACCGGTAACATAATCTGGTAAATTAATTTTCAATATACCTAAGTACCAAATGCACTTCATCATGTTTTCTGAGTACCGATATATCGACGCACTTGTAAATAACTGTGCTAAGTATCTTGATAAACTATAAAAACAAATAAAAATTAAGAACATTGTCTCTGGCTATAGTAATTCCATTTTCAAAGAAATACTTATCTACTCGTAACATTAAAACGCATTGCTTCCAACAAAAGAAAACTATGTAGAAATGTGTGCCAGTGTTATCTTCGAGACTATTTTAGGAAATTCCGGAATATATTTAGAGAAACCTGACTTTCATTTAACAAATAGTATGTATCTATTGCCCTAAACACATGACGATTAGCCTGAAAATTAACCTGTATTTTTTTCTAGTTAGTTATTAATAGGTAAATAAACTGCGTTTAATTGTCATTGTCTTGCAACGTGAGTGATTAAGGATATCGATCTATTTTCCTGTATCGTCTGATGGACTGATTTATTGTAGTATCTAGTCTGGAAAGGTAAAACGATAATAATATAATTTTAAACATAACCAAAGTCAATAGTCATAGTACCTTCTCCACCTGTATGAGGTCCTGGTCCTTTGGGAGGCATACTCCGAGAGGCCTAGTTGACCCTTACTCCTGTGTGATGAAACACCATCTCACTATTATCTCTTTGTACCAACTGTATACTGCATCTGAGCTTCTCCCGATTGTAAACTTCCCTTTGTACCCTTTGGCCTAGTTCTGTTCTGTCTCCTGCTTGATATGTAGGAAAGTGGAAAACATGTTTTGTTTTCACTCCTCTGCTGTTCTTTTCTGATTAATTTCGTTGCGGGATCCAAGACAGCTGAATCGTTTCTCCGGGACTCGTCGATCTTAATTGCCTCGGCGTTTTTCTAGTGTTTTGAATAGTGTGGTGTGATAGTCTTGTGTCTATCGTATGCTCTATTAAAGTACAACCAAGGACAGTTCCCGGTTTTATTACTATTGTAATTTACTGTTTCTAGCATGGAATTCTCTTAATGTATGGCAAAGGTCTCTGTTGCGACGATAATCTCAGTTGGAGAATGTATTGTTCAATTTAAAATTTTTATACATTATACGTTTTATACAGTCCGCTATTCATTACTATTCTCCAACTGAGATTATCGTCGCAACAGGCTCCCTTTTTCATTTCTAATCTTCTCTATCTTGACCTAATGTGGACCAATCCTGCCTACATCAAGCTTATTCCGCCATCTTCGCTTGGGTCTGCTACGATATCGCTACACGTTTTCCTACCCATATTATATCTATCAAATCAGTATATGTTTCTAATTTTCCACTTTATCATCACCATATCAGCCTATTGCCGTCCACTGCTGAACGTAGGCCTCCCCCTAAGATCGCCAACCAACCCAGTCTTTGGCAGCCCGCATACATCTGCTGCCAGCCACCTTCTTTTAATCACCTTCTTTTTCTCTTTCCACTTACTATACTAAAATAAAAATCGTCATGAATGACTGGTATTATATTCCTTAAAGTTCGGAGTTAAGCTTACGATGACTGATACATGCGCGCACTATCCGGACAGGTCCACTCAAATCTGTAAAGTTCTTTCCTTAACATACCACCTCAAACATGCCATAACCAACATGGTTCTTAAATGACCATTACAAGAAACTGTGTAGACTTTTAAAGAAACTTTGAAATCTGTTTCCTCTCAGAGTAGTTAGTTGGAAAACACCGGCCTCACCCAGAGTTAAATTTGTATCTATAATTCATAATATATAAGCTTTAGTTGCAAGATAAAAAATCATGTAAAGTCCAAAACACCAAACGCACATAATTATTATGAAACTCAAAAACTTATTTAGCTTCTGACTAACCCACCAATAACCGGTTTTAAACAGATGAATGACGGAATCGAGAAATATTTTTTAAGTTTTATATGCCTGCAACACAATATCAAACTCCACTTTTCCCTATAGGTATTGATGTTTATAATAGGTAGGTATAGGTAGTGATGTTTATAATCTCTGATACAAACGATAAATCCCTACTAATATATAAATGTGAATACACGTTTGTTTGTTACGCTTTCACGCGAAAACTGCTCAACCGATCATCATTAAACTTTGTACACATATTCTTGGAGGTATTAGAAGTAACATAGGATACTTTTTATTTTATTAAAAAAAAATATTTTTTTCGAAAAATTAAAAAAAAATTGTCAAAAAATCTCAAAATCTAGCTTCTTCAACGCCAGCTACCGGTTCAGTAATGAAGTTCCAATCCTGAGTACTGTTGCACTGTATTACCGACGGTCACGTCAATATCTAATCCAATTGACTATAGTTTTAGCTTTTTGGGATTTTTCTATATTTATTGTTATTTTCTTCTGTAATTTTCTTCTGTCATTATATATGCAGTATAAAGCTATTTGAATTTTTGAGGTTAGATGTCATTTTTGTGGTTAGATGTCATTTTTGTGGTTAGATGCTATTCTTTAGTTTTGATCTTACTCTTTGGTTTTAATTAGTTTTGTTTAAAAATGCCTCGGAAGCGGAAATCTGATCTATCCAAAATGAGACAGTAACTCTGTCTGTTACGCTTTCACGATGAAACGTCAGGACCGATTTGAATGAAATTTGGTATGAAAATATCTTGCACCTTGAGGAAGGACATGGATGGGCTACTTTTCAAACCGCGACTTCGCCTGCATCCGCGATAACCGATATTCACGCGGACGTAGTCGCGGGCAAAAGCTAGTAATATTATAATTCGAAAGTGAGTCATACTCTTTCACGGTTAAAGTACTAACCCGAATTTGATGAAATTTGGTTCACACTAAGCTTGAATCCCAAGAAAGGATATAGGCTACTTATTAACCTCCTACCAGCGACTAGACCAGGACAGGCCACTTTTTAATCCGCGACTTCGTCTTCATCATCGATAATCGATTATCGAGCAGACGAAGTCGCAGGGAAAAGCTAGTATAATTGTAATAATAATACCAGCCTATGATTGTCTCATTACAGGGCAAAGGCTTTTTGTTATACAGAAGGCACAAGCATTGGTCAGCAACTAGCAGACTAATGTTTACGAACATAAATGAGCGTGTCCAAAAAAGATTCTTGAATATTCTCAGGTTCTCATTTGATAGAAAGGTGAAAATTTCCTATTGCGAAAAGTATGTGTTTTTCAAAATGAAGAACCTTGAAAACCTTATAGAAATGTTACATCTTAGATTTATCTCTAAATTATTAAGGAACAAAATCGATTGTTCACAATTTCTATTAAAATTATCTTTTATGGTCCCTCGCAGGCGCTCGTGAAAGTCCATACCTCCTCTAACTCCACTATTTCGTCGAACTAAACGATCATGGCAGGATTTGTACGAAAAAATATAGATGTTTAGAGAAGTTAAAATTCTCATTCTTATACTCTTGGGTACCTCAAGAGTATCTTAAGGCATTTACAATATTTTTAAAGCCCCGCAATAAAAATGGATGTTAAAGTGAATAGTTTAAGGAAAAGCTCATTATTTTAGAACGAAACCGCGTTTCGCAGTAGTTACATTGAAGTTGCATCGTTATAAGGGAAACAATGTCATAAATAATGATTATTTTTTTCCACACACTTTTCAAATTACTTATCTGCCAATTTGATAGATACGCTAATGTCACTTGTCATTTTCTTTTTTTTATAAACACAAAATAGGCAACGAAATGAAACGAAAAAGTGTTATTTTCAATTCGAAATATTTTAATTATGCAGGGGTTTAAAAATATGGTAAGTATATCAATCTGCTCCTGGTAATGTATTCTCCACATTGGATAATATTTGAAAACCTCTAAATGATTTCTTTTTTTTCATACAAATGAGTGTATGGATCTCGCCATGATTCTTTGGCACAAGTTCGCCTATTCCGCCATTATGTAAATTATTAAATAACTACACCGATAGTCTTACCACATGTTTTCGTAAAGCCAACAACAACTATATCTAACCAAAATAATACTGCTAACTTTTGTGTTCATTTCTAAATTAAATAGTATAACAGCTATTACTTGTAGCTACATCATATAATATAGCTATTCGTTTTCAATTCATTATAATAGGCAATAGCATTTTTAATGTAACAAATTACGTCTATATTAAGTTCTTTTTTTTTAAGTTTAGCATCCATTTTGTTGCATGTGGTGTTTAGGCGCCCAGTAGTACTAAGATCACAATTCATTGTTATTGTATATCTTTAACATCTGTTGGTAGGCCAAAGGAAATAAATAAAATAATATTAGCCCCGAGGATACCAAATTATGTTGAGACTGCTACGGCACGGAATCCTAAAGGATCCTGATACCCGTTTTCAAGAACACTAGGCGACACCTTATTTTTTTTTTCTGAATGGCATCTCGCAGTTCAACCTATGAAATTGTTGGCTGCTTAACCGGACAATCTTGTGGTGCCTTAAAAAAAATATTTTTAGGACCTCGAGCCAGGGCAAAAAACTAAACTAAGTGACTACTCGCTAAGGGCACCCCCTGCGGGGTACGAGCCTCGGCTTAGGGCGTCACTCGGGGAGGGCAGCAAAGGGACAGGCTGGATCGGGTCTCCGTTACCTTATTAATGCACTGCTGGAATTTCAACTTTCCACACTGAGCCTAAGTGTTAGTGAAAACCGGCGTTAGTGTTATTTATGTTTGTGCCACTGAAATGACACATCACATTTTTAGATAATACGACTCATTGTTCAGGAATGTATCAGTAATTAATTCTCCTGATTTTCGAGTTTCAATTCTACGACCCTTCGATACAAAACGTCTTTGCAAACCTAAAGTATATCTAACTCTTTAAGCTCAGAGTTCCCATCGAAACCCACTGCTCAGACAGAAAAAGGTCACTGTAGTGTATATATGGATATAGATATGTGTATTGGCTCATGTACACAGCGGTGGTTCGGTGGCTGTCACATCTGTCTACTGTCACAGAGAAGAAAGGCGGAAAATCGTTGACGTGAAGCTAGCCGGGACACGACCTGTAGTGAGTGAGCCAGTGATATTAAATACCAATTAGTGAACAAATTCATTACCAACAACAGTAATGAAGAATTCTACAAATACATTGACTACTTTTGCAACGTGTGACTTAATAATAAATAATATAGAGTGATATTATTTGATTATTTAGTCACACATACACACTCAAAATATCTCTCTCTCTCTCTCTCTCTCTCTCTCTCTCTCTCTCTCTCTCTCTCTCACACACACACAATACACACACACACCTCCACACTCTTACAATTGGTCGTCTCTTTTTCTTTTTTATTTACGTACCTATTTGCACGCTAAAATGTAAGGAAAGAGCGGAGCCTTCAACTACAGGCATTTTCTATACATTAATGGAGACTCCTCGACATGCAATGTAAGCTAAGTTTGATAGGAAATAAACTTATCTATTATTATTGACGACAGTCTTAATAATGTACTAGGTATCTAATACCTAACGCTCGACAGTCGTCAAAACAAAACAAGCATACTGGGTACGATTGTCTCATCTCATCTCAGTCGAAACAGAGGTCAAGCCAGGCCTCTTTATAAAAAAAAACTTTGTATGAACTGCTTTAAAAAACCGGCTCGATATATCGACAGAATCTTTTCTTTTAAACCGATACAATTAATAATATCTCGGTAATACGAATACCGCTCTACACGATTAATGTGTCCTGCTATTGTTATTATCACGCGACCAGATAAAAAACTTGAGACTATTGTCTATGGTTGGGTGTGAAATTGTTGACTTGCAACGTGCACTTCAGCTTGTTAGTCAATAAAGAAATGGGGATGAGGTCTTCATAGCACTTAAACTTTTTAGACGAGTAATTTTTTTTAAATAAGTATAGTTGAACAAGCTTATATTACCTACTCTCATCATTATCAGCCGAAAGACGTCCACTGTTGAACATAGGCCTCGCCCATAAAACGCCACAACGAGCGGCAACCACCCGCTTGCATCCACCGGTTACCCGCAACTTTGACAAAGTCATCGGTCCATCTGGTGGGAAGCCTACCAACGCTGCGTCTTCCGATTCGTGGTTGCCACTCGAAACCTTTTCTTCCCCATCGGTTATCGGTTCTTCGAGCGATGTGGCGGTGTGGTGTGTGGTGGTGGTGTGATGGTGTGCGGTGTGTGGATGTGTGGTGGTGGGGTTTATTACTCTGCCAATATTAATTACTAGCTACTGCCCGCGACTTCGTCCGCGTTGAAGTCAAGTATATCTACGATAAAACAAAGCCATACACTCAGCAGTAGTGTAGCTTTCTATCAGTTATAGAATTTTTGTAATCAGACCAGGAGTTCCAGAGAAAACCTTTTACACACAAAATAAAAAAATATTTTATGATGCAATATAACCTTTAGAACTTAGGGTTAACGTAGCTTCCTTTTGGTGAAAGAATTTTTGAATTCGGCTGAGTAGTTTCTGATTTTACCCCTTACATGCAAACAAAGAAATTTTACCTCATTATAATATTATTACTATGGATATTATAGCATAATATAGAAGTTTGTTGTGTGTACTTTTTAAGCTTAAGGCATGCCTAAGACGTAAAAGATTGATGTAAAAGAATGAACTACTTGGCACACTATTAAAATACAAATTAGCTGCTTGTATACCAAATAACTTCCTTCACTTTCTGTAAGACTTTATTTATTTATTCAATAAAGTACGTACACCAACAGCATAAACATCGAACACTTTTTGTTAATTTGAAATTACAAAGATACAAACTTCTTCTGAATGAACAAACATCTCAAGTAAGCGTGGGCACAGTGTGTTATCAATAAAACCTATAATTATTCTTAAAAAAATGAGTTTTTGCTTTACCTTTTCCAGCGCATATTGTAAAGTACCTAATAATGCCATAATTTTTCCGTTGAGAAAAAGAGATGGTGTTATCGTTTATGAATAGCTCCATCTCTATCAGACACAGGAGAAATGATTAAAAAAACCTATAGGTATTAAACTAAAACGAATACAGTACAGCATCAACTTCTTCCACATCGCCGTCATCTGAGAATGAGACTGGTAGCATTGCCACGTTGGATGGCAATGCTTAATCTCTGACCAAGATAAAATCCAGCTCATGGATCATTGGAAGTGTCAAGCAACCTTTTGGACATTTCTGAGCACTCGGACCCCACGATCTGGGGTGTCAGGTCAACCCCAAACGGCTCGAAAATAAAGTTATCACCAAGGTTACTGTACTTTCGCCATTTGAGGTTCAAAAGTAGTCGACGCACGTAGTGTTCCACACTAAAGGCCTACCCAACTTCCAAGGAAACCCTGTTGTCCTTCATCGCCATCTTCATATTAGCTTCATCCATCCGCTGTCAGCCACCTTCTTTAAATCGTCGGTCCATCGTGCCGCAGGGCGTCCCACACTACGCTTGCCCAAACGCGGTCTCCACTCTAGAGCGTGTCTGCTCCATCTACCGTCTGTCTGTCTGCAGACGTGGCCGGCCCACTTCCACTTCAGCGTATCGACGAGCAATGTCGTTGACTTTTTAGTTCTCTAGCGACTTAATTACGAATTCTATCCACCAGAAAAACCCTTGAGAAACCTTGTTGTCCTTGGCTATCAATTTTACAAGGTGACAATATCATCAGCCTGTAGTAGACCGCTACTCGAAATAGCCTTCTCATTTAGTTCAATCCTGGCTACACTCTTGAAACTTTTCATCATAAAACCTGATTATAAATAACATAAGTACTAGCTTTTTCCCGCGACTTCATCCGCGTTATTTTTATTCAGCACTCAGCGAGAACGTAGCTTCATATTAACAAAATACTTTTTAGAATTGGACCAGTAGTTCCGAGGATTCAAACAAACTCATAAGCTATACTATATTAGTATAGATTTATATGTAAGTTTTCATATGAAGTTAAACTGACATAAAATCAAATGCGCTGTAAACAAATACTCTTCTAATCTGTTATTTGTATAAGTAATATAATTATATATTACTACTTATGTAAATGACAAATAAGTCAGTTATGCTTATATTATAGGCTATAATAAAATAATCTCAGTGATAATTATTATCCTATTATAATTAATACTCAAGTCAAGTTTCTTGCTACGTATCTATTGGTCTATAACTTGGGATTTCAATACATTGACGCTAATATATAGCCATAATTCATATGTAATAATTAAGTGCTATGAATTAATGAATATTTGTTTGGACAGGACAAAGACATACAACTGTTGAGGACCATCTAACAAAATTGAAAGTACGTAGAAACGATATGTACCTTTACAATAAACCATACTTATGTATGTATGTATAGAGACTAAATATTATCTATGTATTATGCGTTACACTAAGGAATTGACCGCTAGACAGTACGGGGTATGATAATATGCATTTTGTAGTATATTATTAATTTTCGTTGTTAATACCTCGTACAATCTCTACAAAACATTATCTTGCATGGGTATCCATCCTAAGTAGGAACTAAACTGAAACCAAATTCATAGACAAACGCTTAACTTTATGACGTTCAATAATGTCTTGCCGTTGCTACAAAATTCATTTAAGTGAAGGAGAAAGTAAGTAGGTATGAGATTTGATAAACGCGTTAATTCGCGAAAATTCGGCCGAAATTGATGAAAATGTTGTTTTATTTTCCTCTAGAATGTAGGTACATCTTAGTAGGAAGCGATGTGAAAAAAGTTTAAATTTAACGTAGGATTCAGTTGTTTATAAACATTCATCAGTACTAAACGAGTATTTTGCTCTCATAACTTAAAATTAGACTAGTTAGTCATCTTGAATATACAATTATGATCTGAGAGAGTTTTTTTTTTAATTAAGTATAATTATTGTTTTCATTAAGTTTTCATGAAAATGTAGGTCTGATATTTTTAGTCTTGGACGTACACATTGGTATTTATTTGTAGGATACAAAACATGTAAGTTCGCCTGTTCGCGTCCATCGCCCAATTCGCGTCCATTTTACGGATCTCCCTTTAAAAATCCTCGAAAATAAGTAAAGTAACACACCAATCAAACGAAATTTAATTACCGCTAATACCTCAATGTATATGAGGCACGCACGCAACGACAAAAGGTCCGTGCGCCAAACCAATCCCGTTTAGAAAAAATAATTAGTCTCGGCTGTTCAACAAGGAGCGCGTACGCGCGGCATATTTAGAAAAAAAATAGTGTACAGCTGCGCGTTCGATGGTAAGTTTTTTATCGTTTTACGTGAATTTTAGGATACATAGCTGTTTCTAGACTTTAATAATGAAAAAAGGAATAATATTAATTATGAATTTGCTTATGTTTTTTATATATAACTGTTAAAATAAGGTGGACGCGAATTACTACATCGAATTTACAAAACTTTCACTTTGCGTCCGCAATGGACGCAAACTATACCTACAGGGAATAATAATAAACCAAATTGCGTCCACTAGGTATTTTCGTTAAGTACAATTGAATTGCTTTTAAAATAATTAAAAATGTGTTGTTTATTATTATTGTACATTTTTTATTAAGACTACGTGTTTATAATTCTATTTTTAAATGAAATTAGTAATTTAATTCATTCTTATTTTTTGTTATTTAAGCTGAGTTCTTGACAATTCAAAAGTGCCTGTAAATGGTTTATTTGAAATAAATGATTTGAGTTTGAGTTTGTGTTTGAGTTTTAGTTCTTCGGAGACAAGAAAGAAGAAGGAAAAGAGAACATACACAGTAGACAATTTATGCTATTAGCATATAGGAATAGCATATATAAAAATGAATCCCTATTTCCCTTGGTCACTGCATCACGCGTGAACGGCTGGACCAATTTCGATAATTACTTTTTTATAATATTCCTTGAAGTACGAGGATGGTTCTTACGGAGAAAAAAAAAAACTTGAAGGGTAGGTGTATGGTAGGAGTAGGGTAGGTAAATAGGTAGATAGGGGCAGAACACGTCTGTCGGGTCAGCTAGTATTATTATAAAAATGAGTGCTATTAGGAATAGCATATCGATAGCAGCTCAATCAATGTTGAGAAGAATTATTTTTATTTTTTTTAAGTGATTTTTTAATTAATGTAATGTTGATTTTTAATATTTATGTTCATACAAAGAAATTGTTATAATATAAAAATTTTACCTTCAAATAAAATTTGTATTATGTTTCCTAAGACGTCCGAAGTCCATTATGAGAGAGTGCACGCTTCTTTCCATGTCCAGCTGCTAGATGTCCTTACTTTTCCACCTCGTAATCGCGCCACCAGCGCCCCCCAACGTCATACCTGTGAACTACTTTCAAAAACCGCATACAAGCCGCCATGATGAAGTGTTAGGCCATTGTTCGGCTCATAATGATGCAAAAGTAGGAAGGTATGCACCAGGAAGACCTTACCTGGACTTCGGACGTCTTAGGAAACATAATACAAATTTTATTTGAAGGTAAAATTTTTATATTATGTGTTCCGTTTGACGTCCGAAGTCCATTATGAGAGATATGTTTGTTATCTCCTGGTGGATTGTATGAAAGAAAAGCAACAATGTGAATAAACCAATATTATTTTTAATCATCATTTTATAACTTAGGTATCTCTAAATACACAGGTTTCAAAATATTATGAATAAAAATCTAGCCATTTACGCATTGGCAGTATAATTATATTAACAGAAAACATAAATAAGTAAGAATCGTGCAATTTCTTCATGAGTAATTTTAACCTGAATCAATCAGATTTTAAAAATCGGTAACGTAAAGTCAATTGGGGACTTGAAATAATCTAGATAACGAATGCACCGAGGACATTTCGTTACTAGGTCTGATTTCTTTACGGTAAAATTTTCTGAAAGTTGATTCATGCCTCCAGTTTGCCTTACATAATATGTCATTTATAGGATAGTTTTCTAGCCAATTTAATGATGAGACAGCTGATCTAAAACTACCTGGAGAGGCTTGTATTCCAGCATCAGATAAAACACGTTTTACCCAACCACCGATTATAGTTGGTGTGGCTGCTCTAACGGGATCTCTAGTAGTTATGAACAAATTTGTTAATGAACCCCGTCTTTCCTTTGATACATCTTTCAACGTGCGGAGCCAATATAATGGATTTGTATTTTGATCTTGGGATGCCAACAAAACCCAACTGGATTGCTGGAAAGTCGCGCTATCTGTCTTTGACCCGAAAGCTGGATGTAAAGTTATGGAATCCCCATTATCTACAAACTGATCAATATGCAAAAGGGATAAGTCGTGTACACGACGTCCCGAACATAATAACAAAATAGTCGCTGTTCGCTTAGACACCTCATACAAACTACTGATACAAGGAGTATTATCTTCTAAATAAGTAATTAATTCCCTGGTGTCCCATGTGGGCACCTTAGGAGGTAACGGCTTTGCAATTGAAATTGCTTTTAAAATGTGCTTAACAATGTGACTAGAAGAAATTCTAATATTTAAAGCAGTTTCACAAATAGATGCGATAACGGACTTGTGCACTAGAATAGTTCTGTAAGCTAACTTTTGATCAAGATATAGATATGCTAGATATTTCGCAACATCTGTCGGATTTGGTGTGCGGAAATTTACATTATTTTGACTACACCACAAAGACCACTTACCCCAAATAAATGTGTAAGTTTTAAGAGTTGAAGGTCGCCAGCAAGATAAAAGAAGATCTCTCTTTCGTGGAGACCAATCGCTTGTCATGGTGTCCCAGCCAAAATGAGCCAGGCTTCCAGCTGCAGATCGTTGACATGAGCTGGTGGTAGGCCGGTCACCGTGTCCACCAAGGTCTTCTTCAGGTCCCTGATCTTCAGCGGCCGTGCCAAGGATCGATTCTTCAGGTCTGGCCGCCAAAAGGGTTTCTTCCACTTGGGTGCTACTATTATGTACCGACCTGATGCCGAGTTTAGGTGGTGAAGAACTAGTGGAAGCAACGCTGGCGGTGGGAACACCCATGCGAGGTCGTATCGCCAGTATCTGCTGAATGCGTCGTGATAACAGGCGTTGGAGTCTGAGGAATCTAGAAAAACATAATTTATCACGACGTGTGCGGTTTGTGACGCGAACAAGTCTATGTCCGGTTTTCCCCAAGTCTGAAATATTTTTGAAGTTGCTGCCACCTGCAGGTGCCACTCGCTGCCGGCGCGATTTCGCGACAAGTGGTCGGCTTCGGTGTTGTAGACCCCTGGTAGGTGGTGAGGGATCAGTACAACATTGAGGTCGTCTATCACAGTCAACAGTTCCCGCGTCAATTCCATCAATCGGCGTGATTTCGTGCCGCCTTCCTTCAGAATGTACGAGACCACTGTCTTGTTGTCGGTCTGTAGAATGATCCTTGAGTCCCGGAGGGCTGTGGATTCCTTCGACAACACAGCAATCACAGCATACATTTCTTTGAGATTGCAATGCCATTTTTTCTGGTCGGGTTGCCATGCACCTTGTACCCTGTTGTTGTTGACCAGGGCACCCCACATAATGTCGGAAGCGTCCGTGATGACAAAGTTTGTGGGTAGCACATCTGTGTGAATTGCTGTCTTTTGACTCACATTCTCCATCCACCACTCGAGTTCTAGGCGAACGTCTTGTGTCAGCTGTACTGCTCTGAGAGGATTTTGACGCAGTACTTTGATGTGACATTGCAGCGCACGGCAATGCATCCTTCCCCGGTGGGTGATGAAAGACGCAAAGTTGAGAAGCCCTAAGAGACATTGCGCCTGCTTGAGGGTCCAACTGCCTGCTGCGAGTCTGGTCGAGAGGATCTGTCGAGTTTTTCTTATCTTCTCTGGTGGTAGGGACTTGCGGTTTGTTTGGGTGTCCCAATTGATGCCGAGATATTCGATCGACCTCGTTGGCCTGGTGATCGATTTCTCGTGATTCACACACCAGCCTAGACTGGACAGGAAACGTACAGCTATGTTTAGGTGTGTGCTGAGTACTTCCTTGTTCTGGTGGACTAATAAATAGTCGTCTAGATACACGACGAGGCGTAGACCTTTTGTGCGAAGGTATTCTGCAGTCCAGTTTGTAATAGTGGCAAACATTCTGGGGGCAGCAGCCAGGCCGAATGGTAGACATGTCATCTGCAGAAGTTGACCACCGTAGCTGATGCGTAAAAAGCGCCTGTGTTTTGTGTATATTGGGAGGTGATAATAGGCCTGGCTGAGGTCCAGCTTGATCATCCAGTCGCCTTGTTGTAGAAACGAAGGCATTTGATGATGATGGAAAAGATGGAAATGCTTCGGCTCCATGTATACATTTAGTGCTTTCAAGTTGAATATCACTCGAGTTTTGCCATTGTTCTTTGTGATCACGAAAAGGGGGCAAATGAACGATGGGGTCGAAGGAGCAGGCTCTAACACTCGTTCTTGAATCATCTTGCGAATTTCTAGTGTCATTTTTTCCGAAACAGGGGTTTGAAATTTTGACAGGTTGTCCGAAGTGGGTAGAATTAAGGGCGGTGCTTGATTGAAGGGGATACGAGCTCCCGATATCATTTTTAAAATAGTTTTTGGAGGGTCGAAAAGATTCCATATTTCTAAATAATGTTGAAGACAGCCGCCCCAAAAACTCGGTATTAAATAGTCATTTCTGCTTCTGACCTGCTCGCCTTCCGTTTTTATGTTTTCGCCCCCCCTTCTTTTTTGAAGAGAAATCGTGATTTCGTCTGTTGTCTTTTTTGTCGTTTCGCTTCGGTTTGTTTTGTCGCGAACGAAAAGTATTATCTCGAAAAGACGTCGAAGGCTCTAAAGATCGACTAGTTCCAGCATTATTATTCTGTTTTTCTAATTTTTCTATACCCCCAATTTTTTGAAGGTAGTGCGATAAATTTTGAGGATTGAATATATATTCGATTGACGGTGGAATTTTTTCTATGTCGTCGCGTATGTATTTACTTTTAACATTCTTTAATAACGATCGGCGCCGAGTCTCTATGACCTCAGCTCGTTTACCGCAAATAATTTGGAGAATATCATGAGACACTGTTTTATAAGATGACTCAGCACCAAACAACTCTTTTAGTTTTTCAAAGAGGGTAGTTGAAGATAATTGGGCGCTCGAATGAGCAGACCAATCAATTAGCTTCTGCAATGCCGCGTTTACGTGCTCGTTTTGAGTTAGGAAAGCATTAGATAACGCCGCAAAACTGCGTTCCATTTGAAACCATCTTAATGGTGAAAATGGATCTTCAAAACACCGCAATTCTTCGTTCACTTTCAATTCGACAAAACTAGGAAAAGCTACATATTTTTTCTGTACTTCCGTGTAACGTACAGCATTCCAATCCGGAGAGTCGAACCTCTGCATTTCTGCTATTTTTGTGACACGTTCTGGATTCGCTTTAGGTACATTAGGTTCCTTAACGGAAACGTCTAAATTTGCAATATTTTCCCAACAAGGGATAAGCTGCGGCGGACGTAAGAAATTTTCTTGTAAATTGTGGGTAGGAACAGTCGATGTTGACGGTAACGCGGTGCCAATATTATTTTGCGTGGTGGGTAGACTTTGTGCTAATGGAGCACTATTTGCTATCATGTAATTTGTTAAAACATTATTGACATGACTCACCAACTGCTGGGATAGTAGCTCAAACCTGCGATCCAGTTCGGAATCTTGCGAGAGGGAGCGCTCGCGTACCTGGCGAGGGCGTTTGCGAGGCGCTGGATCTCCTACATCGCTTTCCGTTGACACCGTATCACCTCCTTTCGATGACGATGAAGAAGTCGAACTCCGCGTCCTTTTCCGCGAAGTATCGTTTGGCGCGATAGTTTCACCGTCCATTTTTTAAATATAAACGCGAAACGAAACGGCGATCACACGAGACGGAAAATTAATTTAAGTTTAAATATTATTCGAATGAACTTTCTACTTTAGTCTTGAAAGTTTTATTCGAGATAGGTAACTGACAATCTAACAGTGCGCACAGTTCGGAAAACGACGCAACAATGGCCTAACACTTCATCATGGCGGCTTGTATGCGGTTTTTGAAAGTAGTTCACAGGTATGACGTTGGGGGGCGCTGGTGGCGCGATTACGAGGTGGAAAAGTAAGGACATCTAGCAGCTGGACATGGAAAGAAGCGTGCACTCTCTCATAATGGACTTCGGACGTCAAACGGAACACATAATACAATCTTTCTTTACATATTCTTAAAAATATCACCCCTATATTCCTTTTCTAAGCTGGTGGACGCTAAATGGTCCACGGGTGGACGCAAATTGGATTTTGTGGACGCAAAGTGGGTAAAACGCCTAATTCTGAAGTTTATCAATTTAAAAAAAAAACGCAAAACGTTTCGAACAAAACTGAAAGTTAATCTTAAAATAGACTAATTTAGTGAACACATTACATAATTTTTTCATAGAAATTAGTGCTGGGACATTTTTATTATAGCCGTCAAACTTGCCAACTGCACTAAATGGACGCGAACAGGCGAAATGACCCTACATTATTATTATTAGATCTCATCCGGGAATCAATAACCTTCGTTATATTATATGTTGGTACCGAGGTATATATGAAAGTTTGAAAGTTTGTAACTCCATCACGCTGACGGCTGAGCGGAATTTATTACCTCAAATTTTGCACTAAATATTGATTAGCTTAAAATACAAAAAAAAATATCCTTTTTGTATTCCTGTGGGATAATTTAGGACATCATTTAATTATTTACTGCTTAAACTTTATGCAACAAAAAGTATAAAGGCGGACATTATCTACTAGTCAGCCAAACAAGGCTGGATTATCCTTAGAGCAGATTAGGCAACTGCCTTGGGGGGCCCCTCAAAGACCAGGGGCCCCGCGCATCGAGAAAAATATAGAGAAAAATGTTAACAACGAAAACGAAATGTAGTAAAAAAATAAGGTAACTAAGTAATCATAAATATAATTAATTGTGGTAGAAAATAAGGACTTCAGGAAGTTAGAAAAGGGTAAAGGGGCCCTGAGAATTGCATTTCCTGCATTATTAATCCGACCCTGAAACCAAAGGTGGTGGCGAAATAACATGGCAGATGGAAATTATTGTGTGTGTAAAACAACAAAATTAGAAATGTAAAAAAGAGAAATAACTACATAAATAAAGTAATTTACAACCTACTTACCAAAATTAATTCTTAATTCTAAAATCAACACAAACGAAGTCACGGGCAAAGTTAGTTTCATAGATGGATCACTGGGTATTTCTCAACACTCACTGCTCCATTTTAAAGGAAATGAGATAATTGCCACAATAACCCAAAGTTCAAATTATCAACCAATATAGATTTTACTCACGAAGAATGGACCTACTAACATAAATAATTATGCTCATAATGCCGATCATATAATATCTATTTTGATAACTCCCGCAAGTTGATTGAAAGAATTAAACCAGAACGCTATAACTATCCTAGATTATTTAAAAGCTAAGCTTCGGCTGTCAGAGTAGGTATTACAAAACTAAAACAATAATTGATCTTAGTCCTGCAATCTCTCAACAATCCAACAATAAGGCTGCTTTTCCACCAAAGATGTGAGAAGATGAATGTACCAATGTGCGTGAATTTAGCCAATTACAGCGTTAGCTTAGTACAAGTTATGACAATGAAGCGGTATCATTATCACTCACTTTCCTCGATTCACATGAATTCTCATCCCCGCCCATGTCTGGTGGAAACGCAGCCTAATAGTTGATTGTCATCAACTGGGTAGTCACGCATTGAAATTCCTTCGGAAACGGGGTAACTATAGTAAATGACTTTGTCAGTATTTTCAAAACTTACGCTTAGAAATGATTTAAAATGAAAACTAAGCCTAATTGATGGTAAATCCGACAACATAATCATCTGAATGATATGGAAAGAAATAAACATTGTTAGTCTTTAGACTTTCCCATTGTAAAGACGTCTGTAATTAGGGTAAAACCGAACTGAATTAAATGTAAGAATCAACGTCCTCTTGCTAATCTTTATCGTGGGTATTCAAGAAGTCTTCCATCGCCACTTTGTATTATGTATTTCTAACCATAGACCCCATACTCGAAACAATTCTTACTTTTCTTGCGGGTCGAGAGTTGAAAATGTAACAGTGGAACATTTTTTTTTTATCTATTGATAGGCATACGTTTGACCACTATCTCACCTGATGGGAAGCGATGATGCGGTCTAAGATGGAGCACGCTTGCCTAGAAGTAACCTTGTCAACTTTGTCATTTCCTCTAAAAACAGTAGTAAAAACAGTATTCTGTAGCCCCCAACCGCAGCCGTCACCTCAATATTTACTCCTTAGACCTTCCACACTCATTTTAGCTTTGGATGTACCTAAATTTTACTTTAATCGTCAATCAGTAGGTCACTATCACTCATGCACTTAATAAATACGTGAATTCACTGACATACAAAGAACAGTCTAAACGGCTGGGTCTAGTAGAGGTATACAATTTGGCGCAGGAGTTCTTTGTATAGGGAGCAAAGGTGAGCACAAAGGGAGGATGTTTTAAAAGATAGATAGATAGATAGAAAAAACATTTATTTAATTTATTTAAAAATGCATCCACTAAAGGAGTTCAATAGGTGATAATATTAGTATGGAAGCTGCTGAGAAGAAAATGCTTAGCTACACGGTTTGCAGTAAATAAACCCGCAAAAGAGCAAACTTATTAAACTCTTAGTGCTCTTTCCCTTCTCCTAATTAACCCATGCTGTGCCCGACCAAATTCAAAATTGTGACTTTAACTATTGATACCCACCAACATTGTAATACATTATGGAGTGCGTTAAAGGTATTGAGCATTGAGAAAGAAGTAACAATGAAAGGACATAAGGGTATTCCCAAAGAGATAGGTACTGTTACATACCTATAGATACGTACTACTGTGGTACTACTTATCTGTAACATTTGATTCATACTCATATTTAATGATGTTTACCTGAAGTACCTAATATAACCTAGTGTTATAACAGTTTGACATTGTACAGTGCTAAACCCCTATGTTGTAAACCATGCATATCAGACAAAGAATTTTGTAACACAATAGTTACTAGTCACGATAAGCTGTATTTCTTTATCAATTGGGTAGAAAATATACCAGCCTATAATTGGGTATATAATATACCAGCCTATAATTGTCCCAGTGCAGGGCAAAGACCTCTTCTCATACAGAGAAGGCACGAGCATTAATCACCACACTTGCTCAAGGCGATTGGCGATTTCAGACTTGGGTAGATGTCAACAATAAATTCAAAACAGAGTCCCGGCTTTGCGCGGGTGCAATGTATCTACATTGCACGGAGTCACGGAGTCGCCTCGTGGCAGGCACGAGGTGGCTAAGGGAACTATCAATTTGGAGATGAATTAAAGATCGAGGTTACAACAATAGCATTACCTACACTTTTAATTCTGTTTAGACAGTATTCTTGCAGCATAGGTACTAGATTAGAAAACTGGTTTATTAGGGCTCATACGGTAGACAGGCGTGGTGGGCTGTTAAAACGTGGTCTTCAGTCCGGAGAGGTGAGACACTTAACTCGTCGCTGCTGGCCGGTCAAGAAGCCACATAAGTATCTACTTATGTGGTGTCAGTGTGGAGTGAGTAATAATATCACAAAAAAAACATTACTCGTATCAGACTATACAGATAAACCTTTATCTTGAATCACTTTATCTATTGATGAAAACCGCATTAAATTCCGTTGCGTAGTTTAAAAGGTACAGAGGGACAAACGTGCGGGAAGAGAGTTTATATTTTATACTAAAACTAAAAAATGGTAATAATAATCTCTATAGTCATTTTACATAGGATCAGATTATTTGAAATCTGACCTAGTGTTAAACTGAATTACAGAGGTCAGTGCATTCCCTTAGGTATTAGGCGTATCCAAAAATTAGTGCAAAACATTCACATAAAAGAAAGGAGAAAAATAAATTAAATAATTGGAAACTAAAATTAATAAAAATTACTCGTATGCATGTATGCAAACAAAAACAAAAGAAAAGTAAAATTATAATGATAATGTGTGCCGTCGTTTGTAGTGTGCGTAGACTATGTAGGTGTGTATGTGTGATGAATGGGCGTAGATGGAGGTATGTAGAGTTGTATGAGTATTTTTTATTTACGTATTTTTCTATGTAGAGATACTAGCTTTTGCCCGTAATTATGTCCTTGTAGAAGTCAAAGTCAAATCTGTTCTTGGTAAGCGTCTCCTAACTAACCTATCTGCTAAATTATAGCTACATAGGTGAAGTAGTTTTTGTGTTTGTGTGAAATTTCACTTTTATAGCAAACTAGGGACGCGTCCTGGCTTCGCACGAGTGCAATGTAGATACTAATTTGGTGTCACACAAAACAATCAACTACAACTACTACCAACTATACTTATAAACTTTCCTCTTGAATCAGTCTATCTATTGCTGAAAACTGCATTAAAATCTGTTGCGCAGTTTAAAAGATCTAAGCTTATAGACGTACAGACGGGAGCGACTTTGTTTTATACTATGTAAAGAATATTATTAAGTGCTTTGACTCCACATTTATTGTGCGAACTGCCAGACTGTGGATTTCCCTGCCCGCCTCTCTGTTCCCTGATATGTATAATCTGGGTATCTTCAAGGCACGAGTGAACCGGTTCATCCTAGGCAAGCGTGTTCCAACTAAGGCCACATTATCACTTAAGATCAGGTGAAACGCAAGCCTATTTGATAATAAAAAAAAATGAAAAAAAGTGTGAATGACGCATATTATTTACCTACTTAGTATTAAATAGAAGGATGTTTTAGCCCTATAAATTCAATGACACATTTTATCTCAATATCCTATATATTTTTATCGTAAAATCCAACCTACATATTCTATTATCAGTTCTAGCACTGATACATTTATTTATTTTATTTTAAATATATTATAAATATAAAGCTACATTTAAATTCTTTTACCTACTACGTATATATCTATTACCAGTTCCAGCTCTAATACATCAATTTATTTTATTTTAAAATAAATCTTAAGTAATGCTAGCTTTTTCCTGCGAGTTCATCAGCGTGAATGTCGGTTATAGCGGATACAGACGAAGCTACACATTAATAAATAATAGTTTAAAAAAACTAAAATCACGCTTTTTGTAGAAAACCAAACTAAAAAATAGAAAATAAATTTTAATAAATTATTTTATTTAAAAAAAAGCGTGTGGTGCTTTTTAAGATATTATCAAAATGATAATCACTCTACTCATATCTGTCAATAAAATATTTATAACTATTGACACCATGCACCCCACGCTTTTTTTAAAATAAAATAATTTATTAAAATGTATTTTCTATTTTTTAGTTTGGTTTCCTATATAAAGCGTGTTTTTAGTTTTTTTAAACTATTATTTATTTTTTACTTTTTAGTTTGGTTATATCTATATCTATAAATATTATGTACATTTATTCTACCAGGGGCGCTTGTGCAGTACCTTCGTAGTATATAATAGCTGTTTTTTCGGCAACTAATTTTGAACGACTTATGTTTTTTTTTTGTTTTTTTTTTTTTATAATTTTATCTAATTAGTGTATTGTCATCGGTCCTCGATAAATCTACAAAGTTTGAACGAAATCTGGCCGTTTAAAGTGGGTCAAAATCGCGCCCAAAGAAGTCGGTTACAAACAAACATACAGGAGAAGCTAATAAAAAGCGTGTAAAAAGGAGTCAAGCTTAGTCCGTACCAAATTCCATCAAAATCAGTTCAGCAGTTTCGCCGTGACAGCGCAACAAACATACAAATAAAGAACTGCCTTTCGCATTTTTATTATCAGCATATGAATCTAAACTAATATTATAGAGAGAAACGATTTGTTTGTTTGTTTGTTACGATTTAACTCAAAAACTACTGGTCCGATTTCAAAAATTCTTTCACCGATCGAAAGCTACATTATCCCTGAGTAATATAGGCTATATTGCATTTGAAATAAATTAGAGGTCTTTAAGAAAATTCGCGGGAAAAGTGCTAGTACTGATATATTTAGAAGCAATAACATTGATCTGTCATCTTGTTTACGTACAGTTAGAGCTCAACAGTCAACTGTCAAGCCATAATTAACGGTGAATCCATTGTAATTTTCTTCATTGTTCTAACGTATATTTTCATGTTAGCATTTAAGTTGCATTGGCTTGTATATAAGTACATAAGTGTGTACGTTGTTTTTTTTTTCCTTATAGGCTCGGAAGTAGCTTCTATTGCTCTTGTTTGTGGAGCGTCTTCAATACAATAAATAAAAATGAAATGTCTGTTTGTAATGTCAAAATAACAGCTATTTACTAAATGCATATGAAAGTAACTTAAAATACATAAAAAAACTTGTTTTTTTCATTTTTGTCGGTCTGTCTCTTTCTTCCGGCTAATCTCTGAAACAGCTGTCCGAGTATGACGGTACTTTCATTGGCAGATAGCTAACGTTATAAGGAGTAACCGGACCTGTACTGTACTACTAACTGCATGTATATCAGCTGTCTGACACCCATAGTACCCCTGTAGTATGGGTGTCAGACAGCTGATATACATACACAAAAATATAATACATAAATAGTGTGTGGTTGTATATGAAGTAACTATAGGGCTACATGCCAGGGATATACACAAAGAAATTAACCGACAATCACGCGAACGAAGTCGCAGGCAGGTAGTAAGAAGTAAGAACTTAATTTATTTGTACATATAAATAAATACTAAATATGTATATAAATAAATACATCTAATTGTATAAACTGTATGCTGTAAAATACGCGCTGAGACGTGGAGTTGCGGACACGAGTCCGTTAAGTAGGTATCTAGGTACACCATCATTTATATTTACTCCGAAAATTTCATTGAATGAGGTTACGGTAACACAATTTACATTTAAACATAAATGTTACTACAAAAATAATTACATTAACCACATAGTAGGTACATACTTCAAAAGTTAAAATAAAAAGTTATAAATATAATTTGCTCTATTTATAACATGTTCCGCTTTCGTTTCGTTTCCTTCCTCGTTCTAATTAAATTATCAAAATTGTAAGTGCACATCAAAGAACATTGCTTTGCACATAGGTGATATAAACATTTCTAATCTAATAAATAGATACTTTTTAGACCATTGCAATATTAAGGCACACACTCCCCGGGAACATTTGCCTGATAAGTAACAATTTAAGATTCGATTTTGAGCATTGCGTTACAATACTGCCTTATTGATGGACGAGCATTTGCCTTGCAATGTATTTATTTATTTAGGTTAGCCTACTTGTTTACACATTACATATCATTTAAAAGTACATGATATCTTACTATGCAACAATAACTTACAGGTTAACACCAAATGGACACACCAAGCATAAATCTGGCAAATTTAGAAACAAATCAAACATGTAACAATGCAATTAACTATGCAAGACTCGATTTAGGATTACGTCACAAAACCTCCTCACTTAGTAACGAGCATTCGCAAATTCGATTTTGAGGACGAATCCATGTAACGGTTTCTAAAATACCCTATAGGCTAATAAAACTTTAGTTTTTCCAAAATGTTAATAATAGTGTTTCTGTCTACTTTCCCCTGTTGAAAGCTCCTAGTGAGCGCCTTAATAGTTTATAGTGAAAAAGTTCTACCTGTATCATTCTGTTGTGCACGAGTTAGACTATTTTTAACCGACTTCAAAAAGGAGGAGGTTCTCAATTCGGTTGTTTTTTTTTATGTATGTTCATCGATTACTCCGAGATTTATAATCCGATTTAGGTGATTCTTCTTTAGTTTGATGCAGAATTGTTGCCATTTGGTCCCATACAAATTTAACATTATTTAGCCCAGTAGTTTCCATTTTATGAACATTTATTATTTTTTAAATATTTATTTTTATGTTTGACCATGCATAACTTGTTTTAGTGCAGTCCGATTTCGATGATTCTTCTTTTAATTGATAGTGTATACCTCAAATGTGGTCCAATAAAAATTTCAAGAAAATATTCCACCCCTAAGGGTTGAAAATTAAGGGATGACAGATTTTTTTTAGTGTCGCCGTTTCGTAATTAATTTCTATGATGAGAAGTAGGCACTAAAAAGCGAGAAAAATTTTTTTTACAAAAAAGACAACCGCCTTCAAAAAGTATAAAATAACTTTCAATTCGCAAGTCGGTGGCAATACAAAACAACAAGCAAAACCAACGCCGCCGACTTGCGAATTGAAAGTTATTTTATACTTTTTGAAGGCGGTTGTCTTTTTTGTTATTATTATCCTTTTCTCTCTATTAAAACAAGAAAAGAACTGACATAAATAAGCGCTGTCAATTTTAATTTATCTTAGTCTTGTTTACAATTAATTGTTATGTCAGAACGTATAACTGATTAAAAACACGGTGAAGTTCAAGGCAAAACTAATTTGACATCTCTAACTTAGTTATTATATATCACCATCCTTTTCTATACTTATATGTGCGTGAGAGATGTCTATTGATTAGTTTAGTTTGTGAACAAGATAATCGTCACCAATATTTACATCTAGCATCACATAGCATTTTAATAATATAAATGCAAAAGTAACTCTGTTACATTTTCACTACTTAACGGCGGCACCGATGTTTACGAAATTTGATAAGAAGATAGTTTAAACCCTGGGGAAGGACATAGGCTTCTTTTGCCGCGACTTCGTCTGCAACCGCGGTATTGGACATTCACGCGGACGAAGTCGCGGGCAAAAGGTAGCTATTTATAAATTAGTACCAAAACTTTGAGGTTACTTAGGTATCGACTAGATAATGTTTTTACAGATGATCAGAATACCATTTTCTATTAGGACATGACCCAAAAAGATGCCACCATTAAAGATTGTTTTATTGACAAATATTAATGGCACAATGGTCGGTATATTATTTACTCACGTATAAGTGTTCTTAGTTTAAATTATAGTATTTTAATGTTCTTAGTATTATGATAACTTTTGCATAATTATTATTTATGGCTTGGGCCTTAAAACTATAAACACTGAATGCAGATAATAAATATCATATTTATTGACAATGTTACCAGGGTGACTTAAAAATATATTATAATGTTTATTATCTTTCTGAGTCACCCTGGTAACATTGGCAATGCACAGGACCGGCTTAACCATGTCGGAGCCCCTAGGCAATGCAATTCTCAGGGCACGAAGGGGGGGGGGGGATGTAGTTATTTTAGAAAGTTAAAAAAGGGTGAAGACCCTTTTTTAACTTTCTAAAATAACTACATATTTTCTACCACAACTATTTATATTTATTATTACGTTGTTTTTTACTACATCATGGTTTAGTTTTTAACATTTTCGAAATTGTTTTTTTCGGTGCGGCCCTCTTACCTATGAGGGGCCCCTAGGCAGTTGCCTAGTCTGCCTTAAGAATAATCCGGACCTGGCAATGAATGTGATAGTTATAGGGTTACACCAATAGTTATTTGAAAAGGAAATTAATACTTGCCTTTCATTGCCATTGTATAGTTGCAACCAGATCACCAAATATCTATCGGTTTTATTCGAGGAACCCGATGGGTGCGCAAGCACTTTTTCTTACAAACTCAAAAAAAAGGACCAGTGCACTCGGCGTCACAATTGTTCAAAATGTTTTCCGGTTACTATAGGTAGGTACATTACGATTCAATTAAAATACGATAACAATTTCAAGTGACAGCGGGGATGAGGGGCGGGGTACTGCGCAGCCAACCTCTCACTTCACAGCCGCCATTAAGTTTGAATCGAAGTGACGTATAATTTACAAAAAAATTCAAAGGAATGGAATGTTCTCCGTTTTAAAACCCATTGCCTGTATTTATTCTAATTTAGATACATTCAAAACAGCGACATTATGACGACTGTGTTTTTTTAAGTATGGTCGTGTTGCCATTTCTTAAATTGCCAATAATTAGTTTTGTAGTCAGGACAAAACCGATGACGTGTAACACCTAACGATTCTTGAAACTAACCGACTCGTTTAAGGTAATGAATCTTAGAATTACAAGTATGTTTAGGCTATTTTCCTGATGGTAAATAATAAATATATTGGATGTGTTTGTTGACGATGTTTTGTATTCTTTCCTTAAACTTGGCACATACTACCTACTTATGTTTCTTTTATGTTGTTTTAAAAAAAGGAACTGTGACTTAGTGATCTTTTTATTGTTCTTAAATGGCTAAGCTGCCAGTGTGGTTTTCGATTAGTTAGGTAGGACGAATTGTTTGGCCAAGGTATCATTAATGAATTACGAAACATAAATTATTCTACCCTAGTAGGAATTGCTATATATACCTATGTATATTGCTATATATAGAGTGGACTTGTTCTCGTGTTCGCTGAGTGAGTTCACAAAGGTTACATTACATTACATGTGTTGTGTTATACAATATAAAATAGTTAATATTATTATTATTATTGTTTTTTGTTAAACCAACTGTACTGTTTAGCTCGGCACTATCGTATTGGAAAGTTGCCTGTAAAGATAGTGTACATGTTATGAAATAAAAATAAATAAAAAATAATATATGTAAATTTATTTTTAGTGATAAGCTTTTTTTATGTGCACGCATTTCTGCCTCGCGCTGCATGGTATGTGAAACAAACTTTAAGTTTTAGAGCAACAAAACTCTTTTTAACAGACCTCCAAAAAAAGTAAGGTTCTTTGTTCGTCTTTGTGTATTTTTATTTTTATATAACCATCGAAATTCTCGTTAACTGTGGGCCGAATCTAAAATTAATTGTTTTCCTAAAATGTTCTCAACTGACTATTTACACAAATCATTTTAATTATTGTTCCTTCTCCTAGAGTGTTCGCCAGTAATACGCTCAATTACAATGCGCATTGGTGTTACAAGTTGTATCAAAATATTACACATTGTATCATCAAGTTCCGCACTGTAATGCTCAGTTCTACTCCCTCACCAATATAATGCTCGAATCTGTAACGTTACATTACAGGGGGCCACGTCTGCTATTTTTATAATTTCGTCATTCCAACGAAGTTCGTAATCTACTAAATTCATAATGGTCGATCATTGGTCGGTCGAATTAAAAGCAATGACTGTACAATGACGTTCTAATGGTAGGTCACTGACAAGGGCGTCGCCAGGGGGGGGCAGGTAGGGGTAGCTGCCCCCCCCCTAGACGCTCAAAAAAAAGAAAAAAAAAAATAGTTAAATTGATCAAAAAGAAGAATCACTATTAAATTCTTCATTATTAAAATCTTGCACCTAATTTAATAATATATTTAATTGCTTCCAAACTCTTTTTGTCTCATGATTCTATTATCCTATATTTTGTCGAAAATTATTTTTTTGGTAATAAATATAATCATTTTCTTTACAATTTTTATTCATTGTACACAGTGGCGTAACTATCGGAAGGCTAGGCGGTGCGATGCATCGGGGCTCCTAAGCTCAGGGGGCCCGGCCCCTGGCCAGCAACCCCCGAACTGATCTAGCAACAAATTCTTCCACCTTTAGAATATAAATACAAATTCTTTCTGTTGTGTTGTGTAGGTTCTTGTGTTGTTGTTGTTCCACTTCAACCAGCCTGTTATGCAATCGATTTACGAATTTGCGTGATATTTAAATTTCTTTAATTTATATTATCATCTGATAATGATTCCTTTACTCTGCCCATGATTTCTTAAATTTTTCCTCTGATGCAAGTTTTATTTAATTGAAGTTGACACCCTTGATGACTTAATTTGTGCGTCGGAGCTTCAGTCAAAAGAAAGGCTTTTTATGTTTAATGTCTGCCACATCAATGGTCAAAGTGTGTCAAGTCACTTGACCTGTTAGTGACCTTTTCTGATGTCTACGTTTACGCACACCGTTCTGATTTCTGAGAGTTGGCTCTAACCTCATCTTCTCTCTACAACCTACCCTCTTCCCGGTTTCGTTCTTATTCGTAACTAGCTTCTGCCCGCGACTTCGTACGCGGATCCTGTTGCTTATGTCAGCGACAACGGGGTCGACAAAATCGAAGATCTGAAACGTCTGATTTTGAATTCTAAGAGCCCGGGGACGGGACCACAACGGGATGTGCAAGACGATTCGAGACGTTCAAAAAGTACAATTTTGAATCATAGCTCCGATGGCGGAATATGTGGCGTAGTCAATCATAGGTGTATACGTAAATGCACTCCGTACAACCCAAGAAAGGTCGCCATGCCCTACGGCTATATCTTGAGACACATCCGATTCTTCAGATGACATCGACATTCTGTTGTCGCAGAGAATGTCGAAGTCGATCAGAATTCAAACGTTCGTTGCCCTCTTCTTCTGTCTCTTCATGCCATACTCCAGCAATTTTTTCTCTTTCACTTTCTAACTGATTATGAATATTTTGTTGTGTGCGTGTTCGAAACAATGTATGATAATCTCGATCAGCAGTTAGTCGCGCATCACGTTCCGCACTTGTCTCTAGAGACCTAGAAGCAGATGCGTAGATACGCTGAGAACTCAAGCGCAATTCTTTATCCGTGCAGTCGTGCACCATATTCTTCACTGGTCTCTAGAGACCTGGATGTAGATGCCTAAATACGCTGAGAACGCAGGCGTTCTTCGCGATTTGAAGAGGTTTCCACGGAGCGAGTTGCAGTCTGATGTTCTCGAACAACATCAAGTCTCTCCTGACGCTCTTCAGTAGATTCTTGGGAACATTATGATCCTCATAAGCCCAAAGGCATATTTATTCAATAAAATAAATAAATAAATGGGAGTTTTGGCCAGTAGAGTCAAATTTTCAATGATATACCACCGTCATCAAAAATCAGTCCTGAACTGTTACCGCCTTCACGGCGTGGAGGTACTCCCACCTTATTATTATAATATACAGTGAAATTAGTGATAGCTTTACAGTGAAATTTTAAAAATTACAGCTTTGATTTCCACATCAGATGTTTTTGATCTTCGATTTTATAAGTCAACAGGAAATGCTCATCAGACCGAACAACTTTTGCTAAGACGTCATTAATATATGTGTTATGGTGTAGCTGGGCTCTTGGAGTTCCACATCAGGTGTTCTAGATCTTCAAATTTATTCTCTCAGCAGAAAATGCTCATCACGTGGAACAATTTTTGCTACGGTACCAGTTTTGTATCTCTTATAGTTTAGCTGGTCTGTTGCGGTTCTGCATCAGGTGTTCAAGTTTCCAAGATAAATTATAGCCTATATGTTACCCAGACTTAATACCTATACAACAACAAAAAAATCATTCAAATCCGTCCAGCAGTTCCGAAGATTAGCGTGTACAAACAAACAGACAAACAGACTTTTTTTTTTGGATTCGTGCCCTATTACTGTTTCTAAACCCCCCTCAATAATTATTTTTTTAATATATTCAATGTACAGACACAGTTTTTTTACTGTTTTATTATATGTAGGTATAGATGATACAAATGGAAAGGGAGGAGATGATGTTGCTATTTGTCTTAGTAGCGATTTTCCTTTTAAAATCTTTGCTTCTTTTTCTTCACTTTACAGCTGTGCCTCCGCTGAGTAGGTACCTCTTTCTGGAGATCCATATCAAATGTGTTAAAACCCTACTTAGTGTTGTCCATTGTCAGATACACATTGCGTCAATCTGCCCCTTGTTCCCATAAACTCCTACACATCATCGAGTTTGTTAGTCTCGATGTTCTTCCTCTGCAACCTACTTACTTACTCATTTTAATATCTCAGGGGATGACACGTGACTCAACTTAGTACTAACAACCTCTCTCTCTCTCTCTTGTGTCCACTCACGGTCAGTATTCTGCACCTGGTTTTTCAACCATGATCTTATTTTCCTCTCGTATGTTCTAAAACAAATCCTAAACCGGTTCATAAAGGTCTGTATACGCGTTTGTTTGGCGCGCATGGATGTGAAGAAGCTACGTCAGGATGCGTCGGAACTCGATGGGGCTCACCTAGCAACTACAACAACCGTAGACGACGAGCTGCGTATCTTCAATCGATCGGTCCTTGCTCTCTACGACAGACACGTTCCTGTAAAGAAGGTTTTGCTTAGGCTTGGCTTAGGTTTTGGTTTTGTTTTGCTTACCTGCTCCTTGGATGACGACAGGGGTTCGTATGGGGATGAGGCACAGGGATCGGGTGAAGAAATTTCTTCAAAGCTGCAAGAAATCTGTAATCAGATTATACGTAACGCCAAACGCCGCCATATCCTCGAAAACATTTAAATTCAAATTCAAGTTTGCCTTCTTCTCTTGCTGATATCTGGAAATTCTTCGGAACTCTTGGTATCGGCAGCCCACGTCATGCGAACTTCCCGAAGACAATTTACCTGGATAATATCAACCGTCACTTCACAAGCGCTGGTCATTTGGGTGCCCATATGTGGTCTCATACGGATAAGTTGGATAGGGTCCTCAATAACTGCACCAGGTTTATCTTCAACTTGGGGAAATATGACCATGTGTCTTCAGGTCCGAGCTAAAATAATTGCTCATTCGCCAAAAAAGTTTGCGTGCGTTGACAACGCTTTCCTCCCTGCTCCACTGCCTCTCCTCTGCTTCTTATCTAGGTAATGTCCCACTTTCAATATCTATGTTCTTCACATTCTAGGTATCTACGGTCTTCTAACAATCTTTACCTTGCTTTGCCCTTCTCATACTTCTGATTTTGTTCATGCCTCCTTTTATGTCCAGTCCATTCCTTTCTGGAATGCGCTTCCTCTCGATATTAGAACGGCCTCCTCTGACTGGAGGCCGTCCTATGCATTTAAGCGGAAGATGTGAGTTTATTTTAGCACAAATAAGCCGAGATATCTTATAAACCTCCCTTCTTTTCTTTTTCTTATATTTATGTTTTTACTTGATAAAATAAAACGTAATCAGTTTAGATAGGGCCCCAAATATTTTTTGCACCGGGGCCCCTGGTCTCGTAGCTACGCCACTGAATTGTATAGTCAAGAGCTTGTGAAGCTTTACACATTAGTCTTTGTACCGTTCTTAGAGCCCCTTCACATGAGCGGTTGTCCAGCCCACGTTGTCGACCCTACGCTGGACAACCGCTACGTATACGTTCATCGAACACCTAGGCGTTGGATGAACGTATGCACAGCGCAGCGTAGAAACGCCGGCACAACGCGACGCACCGAGACCTCATACAATTTCGTTGTCGTTTCGGTATAGGTCGGTACTATATAATACCGCCGACGTCTCCTGCACGCTTGCGCAGCGTTCAATTATCTGCAGAGGAAACGCCGATGCCACAGCGTCTGCGCTGCGCATACGATCATCGAACGCCTACACTGAACAAACACTAATGTGAAGGGGCCCTAAGTACAAGCGCCGCCCGTAGAGGTAAAACACGCACTTCCAGTAAGGCTTCATAAGCTTTTGACTGTATTTAAAATTTATTCTATTCCCATCCTCCATATATCAACTTGCCCCCCCCTAGGCCATCGGCTGGCGACGCCCTTGGTCACTCATAAAAGAAACTGTCAAAACTTTAGCAGATTACAGCCATTCATTTGTCATTTTGTACGAGATTATCATTCTATATCATTTCTTTCAATGGCGTGTCAGTGGTTGACCAATGCAAAGTCATAATGACGCCATTATATTAGTAGATTATCAAACTTGTCAAAATCAACAATTATGAAATCAATGATACACCATTCTGACATTATTGTAATAGCAGACTTGAGGCCCAGGCGAATGCTCCGAGTGAGCGGCGCTCCTTCAAGAATTTGGATTAGAAAGTTTGTACGGTGCAAAAGCCCTCAAACAATTTTTCATTCTATTTTTGTAATATTTGAAGCAAGTTTTTCTATTACACAGTGTGTCTGACTGACTCTAAAATGTCTGTACGTACATGTCTTATTATTGTCAAGTGGTGGTGGGTGGTTGCATCTGACGTTTAAAGGAATTGAATCATAGAAACCTATTGATCGCCACTTCAAAAAGCAAAAATGTGCCCTCGGCGCCAAGCTACAAATGTCGTAGCACGTGGTTGTGTAGCGTCTGTCATGTTAGTAATGTAGTCGCGACTGTTTCGTACTGGGTTTGTCATTTATACATGACTGTGGCGGTCATCATCATCATCACCAGCCTGAAGACGTCCACTGTTAAACACAGGCCTCACCCATAAAGGGGGGACGGGTTGCCATAATCCCCACGCTTGGCAGGCGTCTTGGGTATCGCAGTGAAGTTGTGGAAGCCGTTGCTGCCCGACTTCCAGATTTTCCCTTAGTCGCCTTCGACGACACCCTCGGGATGAATTGGGGGGGGGGGGTGCTATTCTAGCCCGGACACCCCACGGGCTGCGGCGGTCAAAAGGGAAAAAAAAACCATTTTCATGCAATATTTAGTATTATTGATCCTGTCTCTATAGAATCAATTATTCGTTCTCAGGATAGGTATAGATCAGTCGATCAGTCTGAAGACAAGCCGCCAACAAGTTTGATCGCTGTAATTCCATTTTTAAAAAGTCATAAGAAATAAATCAAACCTGTACGGATTGAGTTGGGACGACTAATTGTTACTTACGACCACATAATAGGTGTACGACATAAAAATGGCGTTTAATTAGAACATTTGTATTTTCAAAGTGTTCCATGATTCATCGCTTACTTCACTCAATTGATTTGATGACGCAAAAGTATGTTAGCACAATTACTCTGTGATTTTTATAATAGTTTTTTCCAAGATCTTCATGCGTTGCGTATAATCTAAGAACTAACGTGCTCTCTTTCTTGTAATTTTTTATCACGTTTAGTTTAATGTTTATTTAAACAACAAGCAATCTTATGCGATAAGGTTTTAAGATCAGTGTGATGGTGTGTTTGATTTTTAACATTCCTAAAATAACCGCTATGGGTACTGTAATCTTTGTTCGACGTAACCTGAATTGTTAGCCGCTGTTACCATCTTTCTGACTGCTTCTGTTATAACACCTTTTATAATCCTTGTCATTATCCCTTCAGTATTATTGTCTATAGTTACTATCAACTAAAAGGGGTATTCTTGCAGCGCATCTATTTTTAAATGCACCCAATGAAGCGCACCTATAGTATTCCTCGAAACGCACCCGTCAGGTGCGCTTAAAAAATCAAATAAAAAAATATTTTTTTCCTCGAAATACACCCACGGTGCATGAAGGATTCGTAATGAATGATATCGATTGAAGACGTTTTAAAATTCAACTGTTTATTAAAACTACTAGGGGAGCAGAAATGAGCTGGAAGTAAGTGCTTAAGCAACTCACTATTTCGCTCAATAATGGTAAGGTTTTAAAGTGAATCATTTGTTTTTTTTTTATAAGTACCAGGGTAACATAAATTTAAAGTATTAGGTATTATTCACTATAACGATAGAAGTCCTAAAAATTTGTCCTACCTTACTTGTAACTGTCATGTCTTATACCCATAACTATAAGGAAAACAAAAATGAACTGGAAGTAGTTGCTTATGCAATACTCCTTAGTTCACTAATGGTTGAAGTACACGTAATCCATCTTAGCTCATGGAGTATATAATTTTTACGGACTCTTAAAAAAAACGGTCATTATTTGTTATAGATATTTTCCGTTATGAGTCCGTATGCTGTCGGACGTGTAGAATACCACCATCCCATATCTTCCCGTGGGTGTTGTAAGAGGCGACTAAGGGACTCACCAGAGAATGGGCAGCAGCGTTCTCTGTGCCTTTGTAACAACCATACTGCGATCGTCAACCCGCTTGCCAAGCGTGGCGATTATGGCAAAACCTCCCCTTTGGGGGAGGCCTTGGTCCAGCAGTGGACGTCTTTCGGCTGAAATGATGATGATTTTCCGTTAGCTAATACCTATCTCTATCCACACCTAGATCACTGGGTGCGTTTCGAGGAATAAGATTATAATAATTTTAATTTAATTTCCTAAGCGCACCTAACGGGTGCGTTTCAAGGAATACTTTAGGTGCGCTTGATTGGGTGCGTTTCAAAATGGGTGCGCTTCAATACCCCAACTAAAGATATAAGTAACCAAAGTGGCCAAATAAAAAAGTGGACGGCATTGGCGTATCTAGAGTTATTTTTCAGGGGGGGCCTGGCCCCTGAGATGCCATGGCCGATGCAATAAAGCAGAGTCGACACCCAATGTTCTGTCAGCGAGTAGGTGCGATTCGATGAGTATCATAAATTTTTCAAATTTATTATAAATTGTTTTCTTAGTGACAAAGTTCTTAATAAGTGTTAAGTTATTTTGAATTACCTATGTTACGTAACGTTATGTTTGTTCCACATGTTTGAACAATGAACTGTAAACTGACGTTTTCAACTTAGTGTTTTTTTTATATTCTAAAAAGTTTGCGTTTGACCCACGGAATAATAAAAACAAGGTTTGACCGCACGGCAACTCACTTATCTTAAGTTATATTGTGGTCTAAGGTGGAACACGCTTGCCTAGGATAAACCGGTTCATTCTTGCCTTGAAGATACCCAGATTATAATTATCAGAAAACAGAGGGGGCGGGCAGTGAATTCCATAGTCTGGCAGTTCGCACAATAAATGTGGTATCAAAGCGCTTGGTTCGAGACCGTCCAACTTCAACCATAAAGCGGTTACGCTTCGCCGTATCTCTGCTCGTCCGATGATGGAATAGAGATGGCGGAATTAAATTGTGCAATTCCAAAGCTCACTTTCCTACCACTTGCCCTAAAGGTGTGTCCAAACACAGCGCGGCAGCTACGCGCGGCATTCGCAGGATACAAATTTGCCGCGCGACTATTTTAGACGTATCCAGAAATGTTTGCGCGGCATAACTGCGCGGCATATCCGAGACACGCCGCGAGCGCCATATATTATATCGACCCTAGATAGCTAACCTTCTGGCGTACCCTATTTAAGCTAACCATCCGTCGATACGACGGGCATTTGTAAAACTATTATTTTACCATAAAAAATAAACTGAATCATATTGTTGTTGTTATTGACAGTTAATACATAGGTTTAGCAATAAAAACACGTTTTCCAAATTGGCCGGATTTATTTACTTTTATTACTACAGTAAATAATTTTTTTTATTCACCACTTATCGCTACCTTACATTTTGTGCAATTTTTTTTAGTCATGCGCTTTTTCTTGTGGTTGCACATTCCACACGTCTAACTTTTCCGTTTTTGTCCTCTTCAAGAAGTTGATGACTTTTCTACATCAAGAGAAGCTTGGCGTGATGGCTGCTGGTCTTGACTGGTGATTTGATAATCTCCTCGTAAATTTTATTTGTAATGAACATATCAAGGCAAGATAGTTCATCTGTTAATCGTCTACATGAATGGCCAGGTCCCCTTGAAGTACGCACGATGTTTCTCGCCAAGGTTCTAGTTGAAAGGTTCACTTTACTCGTAGAACAAATGTACCGATTTTTACATCGCTTGTGTGTTTCCTTAGGGCAGTTGTTTGATACTGTTTTGTGAGGTTTCTGGAGGGGCAGCATCTGAGTTACTTGACATAACTCATTCCATGGTTAATGGTACGTCATGTGCTGGACTTAAATGTCTTTCATCGGCATCCAATGATTCATAATTGTCATCAGTTTAGACGTCATCTTCCACCACAAAATCTTTGGTCGCACTGGCAGAACTATCATCAACAACATCGTCACTAAGCTCTTGGCTTAGCAGGTTTACAATCTAAAAAGAAACACGACTCACGCGAAAAATATAAATGCACAGTCAAATTAAAAACTAACGGTAAAGCTAACCATCCGTCAAAACGACGGGCAAAGGTTACGTACCTCAAAAACTGTGATACTTACCTGATTGATGCATGCGCCACTGCAACGACCTCACCGGCGACTAAGTTGGCTAAAAGAGCCAAGTCGTTCAGACAAGTGTTTAAAAAGTTATTTCTTTGCGCTACCCGTCGATTCGACGGAGGTTAGCTATCTAGGGTTAAAATACGTCCACACACAATCACCGACGAACGAACGGTAACACCGTTCGCGCGCGGCAGCTAGTTCGCGACGTCCGCGCGCGCCTGTCGTCCAATCATAGCGCGGCAAGAAGCGCGCGGCGTGCCGCGCACGTTTGCCGCGCCGTGTTTGGACACACCTTAAGAGAGTCGTTGTCAATGAGCTTTTCTCTGCTCTGGCACGTCTATCAATAACTTCCAACACTTCTAGTTGGTATTTAGCTGATCCATCACAAAGGTGCGAACAGTACTCCATGCACGATGGAATGTGTGTGCTTGGTATAAGTTGAGCAGCTGTTTCGATGTAAAGTACTTTCACACCTTTGCGAGGACTCCCTGCTATTTGGCAGCTAATTGGAGCTTGGATTCAATGAATGACCCAAAGTTAAGATTTGGCGTCAGAGTAACAACTAGAAGCTCAAGATGGTCAGTGCCACAGTGCCAGTGGACAGATACATGTTGGAAAGAAGGGGCCAGATGGAAAGGCCTGTTCTTGGCAAGGGAGACACACCTGAGTCTTAGCGTCATTAAACTTGACCAGATTAGCATCGCCCCAATCGGAGACTGCCTTGAGGGGCAAGTTCAAGCGTTCGACCATTAGACCAGTGTCGATAATTTTTGAAAGCAAAAAAAATAATAGTAGAATGTAACCCATTGGAAAAGGAAGAGAATATAACAAAAATGAAAGGAAAAATAATTTACAAGCGATCCTAGGTCGGGAAGTGGATGGGGGTGCGTTTTTAAAGGTAAAAAACGGTTTATCTCGATTTCCGGCAAAACTATAAGTCCTATGAAAAAAAGTTGAATGGCAAAGTTGTAGGTAATAGAAATATCTTCACCTTTTGTTTTTACACTTTTTCACATAACCTCAAAATGTATGTGAAAAATTCAAATAACCAAGTTTTTGGTTTTTTATTTTTATCTTCTACAAACATTTTTTATTTTTCATCAAATTTTGTGAAAAGTTACCTTTCTATGTCCCAAATACACAAACATTTTTTTGATTTGAAATATTTATTTTTTTCACCTTATTTTGACTTAATATCGAAAAAGCACCCTAATTTTCAATCGAAAAATCTCACGTCAAATATCTGCTTTATTAAAAAACTCGGTGGGCTTTTTGTTCGTTGAAATCTCTACTTTCTGATGGTGTAAAAAAAATATACATCACTATGGTAAATTTTCTCAGAAAATGCAATAAAACGAAAAAATCTCGAAACCGAAATTATTTTTTTAATTACCTATTATGTGAAATTTTGAGCTATTTGTTACAATGTACACTTTAATTACTCAAAAAACGTAAGATTCGATGTTACATTGATAAACAAAAAAATTGCAAATCGAAATATACTGCTGTAATAATTATAATTATTATTAACAACCAAATAAGTTAATATTTAATAAGACATCTACAATATTTTGAGAAAGTTGTAGAATTTTCTTTAAATTATATGCGTAGATGCCCATTTATTGCTATTTTAAGATAATCTTATTATATGAAAATTTTAGCCCATCAAAAGGTATTTCATAATTATAGTAGTATATTTCGATTTGCAATTTTTTTTTTATCAATGTAACATCGAATCTTACGTTTTTTGAGTAATTAAAGTGTACATTGTAACAAATAGCTCAAAGGTAATTAAAAAAATAATTTCGGTTTCGAGGTTTTTTCGTTTTATTGCATTTTCTGAGAAAATTTACCATAGTGATGTATATTTTTTTTACACTATCAGAAAGTAGAGATTTCAACGAACAAAAAGCCCACCGACTTTTTAATAAAGCAGATATTTGACGTGAGATTTTTCGATTGAAAATTAGGGTGCTTTTTCGATATTAAGTCAAAATAAGGTGAAAAAAATAAATATTTCAAATCAAAAAAATGTCTGTGTATTTGGGACATAGAAAGGTAAGTTTTCACAAAATTTGATGAAAAATAAAAAATGTTTGTAGAAGATAAAAATAAAAAACCAAAAACTTGGTTATTTGAATTTTTCACATACATTTTGAGGTTATGTGAAAAAAGTGTAAATACAAAAGTTGAAGATATTTTTATTACCTACAACTTTGCCATTCAACTTTTTTCCATAGGACTTATAGTTTTGCCGGAAATCGAGATAAACCGTTTTTTACCTTTAAAAACGCACCCCCATCCACTTCCCGACCTCGGATCGCCCGTAATTTATTTTTCTTTTTATGTTTGTTATATTCTCTTTCTTTTCCAATGGGTTTCATTCTACTATTATTTTTTTTCACTTTTTACCATTTTTAAAGGTATCGGCACTGGTCTTTATGGAAAGACTGGATTTCAGCCGCATTGGCACGTGCGCTGGATGTGCAACTCTCTACAACCGTGCTGTCATCTGCGTACCCAAAGGTACCGGGTTTCAGCATATCATTGATATGCAACAAAAAAAGGGTTGCAGAGAGTACCGAGGCCTGAGGGACACCAGCATTTATAGCCATTCGATCAGACGAGCAGCCATCGATGACTACTCGAATTGAACGATCTCTCAGGCAATCTGATATCCATGTATAGAAAACCAGACGGCAAGCCATTTGATGGAAGCTTGCTAATTAGGCCATCATGCCAAATATGTTCCGGGAGACGGCAAGTGCTTCCCCATATTTCTCGTTGGCGTCACTTCAAGTTTGAGTGGCGTACGCGAGAAGATCCCCAGCGGACCAATTTCGGCGAAAGCCGTATTGACGATAACTGAGAAGATCATTAGGTTCAAGGTACGCCGGGAGTCTGTTATTGAGGACACGTTCCATTGTCTTGCAGATAATGGACGTGACCGAAATAAGCCTATAGTTGGTAGGATCGACCTATAGTTGGTAGGACCACTCAGGTGTACTGGCCTTGTACACATCAAGATTAGCGATACGCTTTTCGAACCTCTTTTTGGCGAGAGCGAGTATCAGATATTGAGGTCGTGCTGCTAGCTAAAGTCGGGGAAGGTGCGTCTCCTGCATCAAGATTCTGCAAATAGAAAAGCAAATAGGTTTGCTTCCTGTCCTGCAGTGTGAGCCAAGAACCATCAGGTTTCAGCAATGGAGGCTGTGAGGGACGACAGAAGTTTGAATCGACCGATTTAGCTAGGGACCAAAAAGCTTTACTACCCGCAGGGTACGAGGCAAGTTTGTATAGGAATAAGGGGTTAAATTTATACCTAACAATACATTTCTTACCAGGTAAATAAAGTAATAGCGTAATCAATGTAAACAGATAACAATTATTGTCGAATAGTATGTAATAATATGTAAGTATGTAGAATTCTCGGCCGTAAATAATTTTTGTGTGAAGTTTCTTAGCTGTCCATCCTAGAATTTCGAATCGCTAACCCAATATCCTGGGGTGGGCACAAGACCATACTGGGGTGGGCACGGCCCACCCGGCCCCCCCTCTATATACGCCTATGGTGGACGGTCGACGATTAAATTCAATTTCATTTGAAGACATCCATCTATTTTTAAGAATCCTTCATCTACAAAACATGTTACAAGTAACCAGGGTGCCAATATCTTTTGTTGAGAGTACCAAATTGTACTTTCTACTAGGATTTGAAGCTCTTCATTTCTAAGCTCACTTCCACACTTCCACACTAATCATTTTATGTTCATCCTTTTGCAGTCTGTAGCTGATTACAGTCTTTCTCCAAAAGGATCTTTCTTCAATAGTCTACGATTTATCTTTCTACTTACCCACTTGCCGCCTATTGATCATCATTGGCCATCTTATTCTCCTCAAACATCCACTCATCTTTATCTCCTAAATCCAAACCAATGGAGTACCAGTGGCTTCCATAAATAATAGGTCCTTAGGAATACCTAAATACTAAAACAAACTACAGAGAGGCATTAGAATTAAAAACATATTATTCACAGGCGTGACCGCGCATCGCTAGTTAACTCACCATTATATATTTAACACTTAATAAACACATTAGGCATAAACAAATGTTTATGTCTCCAAACAAGCTGGATCGCCTTAAAACTATAACTTGGTCATGAGTAATGTAGCACTAAACAGGTCCTTAAATGTTGAACAACTGGATGCGTCACTTGACTTTTGTCATTTTTGAGATTGCAGCACTGGTCCAAATATATGTCCTTGGGTAACGCCAACTTCATAAAACTTTAAAGGGAACGAAAGAATAAAATTGCAAGTTTTATTATATTATATTTGACGACACGGTTGGCGCAGTGGCTGAGCGATCGACTGCTGCGCAGCGTGTTGTGGGTTCGATTCCCGCCCAGGGTTAACGTTTGTGTGATGAGCACTTGTGTTTGCCTTGTGTCTGGGTGTTGTTTATCTATATATGTATGTATTTACAAAAAAAAAAATGTATTTATGTATGTATATCAGCTGTCTGACATCCATAGTACAGGGTCTCCCTAGTTTGGGGTCAGATGGCCGTGTGTGAAAATGTCCCCACATATTATTATATATTATATATTATTATTGTAATGTGCTGCAGTGAAATTTTATTTGTATTTATTTTAAATGGTAAAAAAACCCTCATAAAACGCAAACAGTTTATTTACGACGATTAAGGCATTTGACGATATTTATTATTTTAACCTTACTAAATGAAACTAAATAACAATATAAAAAGGGGAAAAACACTTTCTCTTGAATATCTTTATTTTTACACAGTTTCACCTTAAAGTAGAAATAAGGAGGATCTATGAATAGAATAATATGAACATAAAAACGATTTTAAAATTTACATATTCACTAGCTTTTGCCAGTGACTTCGTCCGCGTGAATTCGTTCTTAGCTGACGTCTGCTACTATAAACTACCAACTTGCCTTTCAGCTTCATAGGTCTAGTAATCGTAGGCTCATGGCTAAATAAAAGCCGTACAGGCTGATCGGTCTTTGGTTGGGTGACCATCCATTTCATACCGAGTTCCCTCCGTGGCTCAGAAAGCACGTAAAGCCGTTGGACCCGGCTGTCATTCGTAGATCTTAGGCAGTCGCTAAAGGTAGTCTGAAGCCAGAAAGTCTGACAACTAGTCTTAACAAGGGGTATCGTGTTACCAGTAACTTGGTTGTGGAGGTCCGATAGGCAGTCGCTCCCTGTAAAACACTGGTATTCAGCTACATTCGGTTAGACTGAAAGTGGACACCAGCATAGTTGGGTAAAGGCTAGGTAGATGACGAGGTCTAGTAATTTCCGTGATTTTGTTTAGCCACTAAGTGAGTGAGTCACCTTTTGAAATTATGTAATGTACCTACATAGATGAGTGTTCGATGTAATTCTTTTTTCTACGCAATCGTCTTCTTTCATAGATACACCATCTATCAGACTAGCTGATTCTATTTAGAAATTAGGACAAATCTTATATTCATTTAAGTGGGCCGATTTATGCAGTACTTATAGCAAATTATTACTGTATGCACTTTCAATTCTGCATTACTATTTTAAATTTTAAGTTCTGTTTGATAAAGTTCTTTATTCTCTACTTTTACTACTGAATAGCATTATAAAAAAGTGTCGGGTCGAGTTTTTCTTCGTAGTAACCTATAACCTAGCTTCAAAGTTGCCTTATTTGGAGGGAGCAACATTTTATCTGTCTCGTAAGGCTGATTTATTCAATCAAGTTTTTTAACTGTTTATGTAATATACCTATTTAAATTATAGATTTGTTAATTGTATGTACTTATGTGTGTTTTAGGGCCATCTTAAGTTTTCTTTATACAAACTCAGAATCTTCAAAAACTCAAAGCATAAGGCATTTTTACAACCATAATAATATATAAAAAATATTTTTAATATAAAAGACCGAGGAAGATGCCACAATATCAATGTCACCACGAGTAAAACATTCCTTGAACCTGATATTAGAAGGACTTTAACCTTAACAAACCTGAATCTGATACACATACAACCTATATAGAATACCAACCATTGATGGGACTATGGCCTGGCAATAGATTCCTAAAATTCGCTTTACCTTGAAAAAATGGCGCATCCAACCTTCTATAAATCTTCCTCACCACAATTTCCTAATTCAAACCGTAAATCAGTAACCAGACTCCCGTTTTACTAGGGTCCATTAGAATTCTTTCGCCGTGTGAGGAAGGCATAAGGATAATGGTATCTACGACATGAGGCCGGTCGTAATAAAGACGGCCTTATGTGTCGTGTCGGCACCAGAATCTTTGATGATAAATGGACGAATTAAATTACTTATTACTTTATTCTTAAACATCTTGATCTATTACACTATTTAGTTGTGTTACGTGTTCTGGAAAGTCACAGGTCAAGTGTGTGTCTTTTAAATGAATGACCTGAGCTTCTTAGGTCAAAAGATGGTGGAGGAAAATGTTTTATTTTCATTTTTTTACATTCATTACTTTTTATGGTTAGTACTAGTTTTTTGGTGGACGAAAAAGGTCGAATATGAATTGCGCATATTAAACCAGAAGAATGGGGGGTCGTTTTATTTTTATGACTTGATAGTTGTCGTTGTGCAAAGCAAATTGTATCAATATCTAGTAGGTGGCGCATCACATTGTCTTCCTACGCTATCCTTAGAAGTTTACCCTCAAACTGACGTATATATCACAGGGGTTGATCCAAACGGCCAACATTTTAATATAATTATATATTAATCTCACGTCTTAATTCGAGTTAAGTGGACCATGTGATTTTCAACAAGCTGACTAATATTGCAATGTAATAAACCAGGTGTGAGTTACCATCTGCTAGGTCTTGTCCATAATGAATTCGGGACTTTTTGTGTTAAGGAAACCACCAATGGTATGTATTTTATAATTCTGATCACGTAAGTTATAACTGAGATATGATGATGATCTAAGATCTACTACTAGTAGCACCACTAAAACATGACGACAGTACATGATTCAACTGTAACCACAATGATTAAAACCCAATAACGCAATCAATCTACATAGATTTACGTGACAGTGGTCAGATATAACACTTATTGGGAATCCCGTATAATTCTGTTAGAAGTAGGAGCACGTCCGAGGAAACCCTACTTCCGAAGTTCGAATCTGGTTTGAAGGGGTGGAGTATACAAGGCGTTACGAAAATAACGTAAGACCTGAAAGTAGCTTGCTCAGAATCGGCTTTTAAATCGATTTCCGTTATTATATACCCAGTATTGCCATAAATATTGTCACGATGAAAAAAAAATTTTTTTTATTGCAAATCATATTTATTAATTTTACAGTCTGTTAGTTTAATACAAAAATATAAAACATTTTAAAATATGAAGAGCTTTGTCGAAGTGGTCTCCATTGGCTGCTGTAGTGTATGTAGAGATATCAATATATCACGCTACAAACCGATAACAGTATTATGACGTTGTCTCGGGCGCATACGTCGCTCGGTTATAAATACCGGTGCGATAGGTGGGGCGGCCAGTGACTCTTCGCTCGACGCTCGCCGCGCACGGACGTGTCGCCGCTTCGCTCCACGCTCTGCCGCTACGCTCGTCACCTGCTCTCGCTGCGCCCGCCGCAACGATTCCTGTAGTCAGCCGACTGCAATCAACTGTTCAAAAGTTGCCTTTTTCAAGGCGACGGCTGAAATTCCTATTTCTATAAACAGAGTCTGTCGTGTAGCTTCACTAGGCCCCTTCAGGGCAAAACCACAGTTTCGTGGTACTAGGTGGATACCTTACGGTGCCAACGAAGCCGAGTGGGTGTTGCCCCAATCACACCCGCCAAACCCCTTCAGGGTGAGGCAGTCAATTGGAGTCGGGAGCTAGTGTTTCGGCCTTGGGGGGTCTCCTAGTCGAACCTAGTCTCTGGTTTCCTTTCACAGCCACACACCTAGTGTCGGTTGGGCGTGTCTACACCCTTCGCACTAGACTGGCTAGGGCCCCGTTCGCACAATAAGACTGGCGACGGGTTTACAAGCTTAGGGCTCACCAATAGGTACTCACCTCCCTGTCTACACCCGACAGGGAGGGTTACACATCCCCGGGCCACTCCACCCGGGGAGTTAGAGTTAGGTGTTAGGTTTAATTTAGGCTTCCCTGAGAGTTAAATCTCCCAAAATTCCCTCCCCAACTTAGCTTTCCCTCCGACCATGTCGGACGCTGAAATATTAGCGTACGTCACCGTCACCGACCCGACATCCTCGATATAGCGCTGCTCAAGAATGTGAACCTCCGTTTGCAATCTATAGAGACGCTACACGAGCTTAATTCCGACCATCGTCCAGTGATATTAGAACTAGCTCCCCGTTCAGGTCCCTCTGACCCTAGCCAGCCCCCTCCGACCCAAATTATTACCGACTGGAGGAAAGTAAGCGAAAGCCTACAATCCACCACGTCGCCTCACTTGGACGCTATCCCCGACCACTTGGTGACAGTCGCAGACACGACGGGCGCGATCGACTCGTTCACAAATCATGTACAATCCGTCTTGAACGATTGTTCAAGGGAGGTTCCGGCGATGAGCGATCATCGCTGGAAACTGCCTGACGATGTGCGTGATCTGTTGACCGAGAAGAACGCGGCCGTCCGTGCGTACAGTGCCTTCCCCTGCGATGCGAACAAGGCTCACATGCGCTCTTTACAGCGTGCTGTAAAGAAACGCATCGAGGAGCTGCGCTCCAGCCGCTGGGACAAGACACTTAGCGAACTCGAGCCCACCCACCTAGCCTTCTGGGAACTCCAGAGGAAGCTCCGTTCTTCTAACGAGGCCTCCATGCCCCCTCTCATTCGTTCCGACAGTAGCGTCGCCTTCGACAACGATGAAAAGGCTGAATGTCTAGCCGACAGCCTAGAGTCTCAATGCACCCCCAGCTCTCAACCAGTAGACGAAGCTCACCTTTCTGAGGTCGACGCCGAAGTCGAACGTAGAGCCTCTCTCCCACCCGTTGAAGACCCTGATTATCCTCTGCCTCCTGTCACTCCCGACGAAGTGCACGATATTATCAAGAGGCTCAAACCCCGGAAAGCCCCCGGCTCTGACGGTATCACCAATAAGGTGTTCAAACTCCTCCCCGCCCATCTCATAATGCTAATGACCGCCATCTTCAATGGCGCTCTAAGCAACAACATTTTTCCTCAGGCATGGAAAGAGGCCACCGTTATCGGCATTCCGAAACCAGGCAAACCCAAGTCTGATCCCACCAGTTACCGTCCCATTAGTCTACTCAATGTTCTAGGCAATATCTACGAGAGGCTTATTTATAAGCGGCTCAAAGACTTTGCCGAAGCAAAGAGTCTCATTCCCGACGAGCAGTTTGGCTTTCGAACCGAACACAGCTGCGTCCAACAAGTCCACCGCATCGTCGAGCACATAAGCGCTGGTTTTCAGCGTGACTTGATGACGGGTGCGCTCTTCTTTGACATAGCGAAAGCATTCGACAAAGTCTGGCACAACGGCTTACTATACAAGCTTTACCAACTCGGAGTGCCAGATCGTCTCGTGCTCATCCTGCGTGACTTTTTGTCGAATCGCACCTTTCGCTATCGCATCGAGGGTGCGCGCTCTCTTCACCCCACCCAATACGCGCTGGCGTCCCTCAGGGCTCCGTAGTATCCCCCCTCATTTTCACGCTGTTCACCAGCGACATCCCCAAAGATAAAAAGGCCCAGTTGGCTCTATTCGCTGACGACACGGCCATCTATTACTCGGGTCGCAACCCAGACTGCATAGCTCGTACCCTCCAATCCGCGGCAAAAGCCTTAGGCGCTTATTTCCGGAAATGGAGAATCGAGGTAAACCCTATCAAGAGTCAGGCAGTACTCTTTTCCAAACCGCGTTCGTCCCCCTCTCTGCCCAGTCAGATAACCATGTTCGGTAAGCCTATCCCTTGGGAGAAGCAAGCCAAATACCTAGGTGTGATTCTGGACCACCATCTTACTTTCGGAGAGCATATAAAGACGGTGCGTTCGCGCGCCGCTTTCGCTCTCGGTAGGCTCTACTTCATGTTGAATGCACGCAGCAAATTGTCACTCAAGTGCAAATTGCGCATTTACACGGCGTGCATTCGTCCCATCATGACGTACGCCTGTGCTGTATTCGCACACGCGAAACCATACCGTCTCCATAGGATGCAGACCCTCCAAAACCGTTTCTTGCGAAGAATCACAGGAGCCCCTTTTTACCTTCGCAACGAGAACCTCTATCTCGATCTAAAAATACCTACCATCCAGCAGTTCATGAAACGCTCCGCCAAGCGCTTCTTCGACACTGCTGAGAAGCACTCTAACCCGTTAATCGTATCGGCCGCCCGGTACACTCCCTCCCGTATTAGTAAGACTCGACGACCGAGACATACTCTGACCGACCCTGATGATGCTATTACTCTCCTCCAGGAGAGCAATAAAGCCACCAGTACAGTTAAGAAACACAGACACAGACCGCCGTCATTCCGTCCTCGCCGCCGAGGCCCGCCGCGACGACCCCGTACTTCCCCTCCCCTCCCCTTGCTCGTGCCAGCCCGCGCCGCTGAGCCTGTAGTTTTAATTTCGTCCCTAAATAATGGAAATCCAATCCAGCCTGTCCCTTTGCTGTCCTCTCCCAGCGACGCCCTAAGCCGAGGCTCGTACCCCACAGGGGGTGCCCTTAGCGTGTAGTCGCTTAGTTTGTAAGCTTTTTGCCCTGGCTGGAGGCCCTAAAAATAATATTTTTTAAGGCACCACAAGAAAGTCCGGTTAAGCAGCCGACAACCTCCTAGGTTGACCTGCGAGATGCCAATCCGAAAAAAAAAAAAAAATAAAAAAAAAATGGGGCGGCCAGTCGTTGTCGGACTGCCGGCCTGGGCGGTGGTGCGTTGGCGAGCCAACTAGTGTGTTAGTGAGTGTGCATATTATACATTGGCGACGAGGATAAAACCGTGAGTTTTTATATTTTATTGGAAAAAAAATGTGTAATAATGATGATTATTCATGTTTACAAGAGAAAGTAACATTTATTTTTGAAGGTCGATTGAAATAATGTTGTTTTTCTTAGAAAACAAAACTCTTAAAAAAAAAAAAATAGAGAAATAGAATAATGCGTAATAATGGCGCTTATTCATGTTTATAAGAAAAAGAGAAAATAACATTTATTTTTTAAGGTAGATTGAAAAAAATAGTTTTCTGAGAAAACAAAGAACTTATCTAAGAGGAACACAACTTTGTTATATTCTCTACTCTTTAATGCAGATAAAAACAGTCTCCTACAGGTAGATAATTATTTGGAAGGAAATATACATAATATTGTTACATTTCAAAATGGATGGATGGAGAGGGAGAGGAAAGCCAAGGAAAAGATGGATGAATTGTGCGAATAATATGAATGGAAAAGGAGCCAGTGAAAGCATGAGGTTGGACAGGACGGAATACAAGACGAAGACGTGTTGTGCCAACCCCAAGTAACATGTGATAAGGGCAGAAGAAGAAGAAGATTGTTGCATTACAAAATCAAATGGGAGTCAAACTGGGGACCTCAAGCTTGGTTACTTGATTTGTGCTATCTACAAGATAAGTTCTAAAACAACAAATCAAGAAGCACAAAAGCAGTAGAATATACCTACTGGTCATTAAATTGACATGTGTCGGAAACGACTGTGATAGCAGTAGATTATACTACTGGTCATTAAATTGACATGTGTCGGAAACGACTGTAAAAGCAGTAGATTATATCTACTGGTCATTAAATTGACATGTGTCGGAAACGACTGTGATAGCAGTAGCTCATACCTACTGGTCATTAAATTGACATATGTCGGAAACGACTGTGAAAGCAGTAGCTCATATCTACTGGTCATTAAATTGACATATGTCGGAAACGACTGTGAAAGCAGTAGCTCATACCTACTGGTCATTAAATTGACATGTGTCGGAAACGACTGTGAAAGCAGTAGATTATATCTACTGGTCATTAAATTGACATTTGTCGGAAACGACTGTGAAAGCAGTAGATTATATCTACTGGTCATTAAATTGACATTTGTCGGAAACGACTGTGAAAGCAGTAGATTATATCTACTGGTCATTAAATTGACATTTGTCGGAAACGACTGTGGTTGCAGTAGAATATACCTACTGGTCATTAAATTGTCAGTTTTATTAGGAAAACAGGTCAGCAGTAGTTGTTCCTGTTTATATACATACTGGACACACTGGATGTGGTTAAGGAAAACTAAACTTGTAACTCACGTAGGTACTATACCGCTGATAGGTAATGTTTGTTTCTTGTTTTAACTGGGTTTAGAGCCCCACTATAATACAAGTTTGTTTCACAATCACTGCACGCTATCTGGTATTACGCAAAGAGTATGGATTATGATTTTGAATTCGCTTTGATAATTGATGTTATAATAATTAATGCTACGTTCCATAACAATAAACAAATATGTCTGCGCCCGCGTCCCGTCCGTCTCTGTTCGTCAGTGTTGCCACTTGCCACTTTGCCAGTGAATGAAAATGAAAGTTATCGGCCATCCCATCGCGCAGATTGACGAAGGGTATGGTTACGTTGGGTGTAGATATAATAATAATTATTATTTTTTATTTACTGTTTTCTCTAATTTACTTTTTTACATGTATTTATATTTGTTTATTCATTTACACTATTTATTTTTTATTATATCCGTATCTGACCGTGGCATCACTTTGGGCCCTATCAGAATATCAGCGCTGTGACATTTTTAAATGTTACAGCACAATGCTGAGATAGGGGCCTTTTGGCATCGTACAGGACCGATTCGTTTTTTATTTTGTAATAATTTTAAACCTTGTTGTTATTTGTGTGTTTCGTCCTGTGCGGGCTAATAAATGCTTTTTCTTTCTTTCTTTCTTCTTAAACAAAGTCAAAGTCAAATCATTTATTTCAATTAAACCATGAAAAGGCACTTTTAAACGTCATATTAAGAAAATTGAATCTAGTTACTCATTCCAAGTGGTAGTTTCGTATGGAGAAGAATGGGCAAGAAACTCCATACTTACTCTTTTAAAAAGAAAATGTTTACAATATTTTGTACGTACAGGAATTATATAATTGTACGTGAATACCTTGCATAAACACCACTAGTAACCACAAAGTATTAAAATCTAGAAATGACAGCTAAGTTATGTATACATATACATAGTGTTCACATATTTACAAATATTGAAACAGTAAACAACCACCCCTCATATTTCAACCACGATAAATTAGTTTGTGAGCCAGAGTAATCTAGAAGTACAGTAAAGAAAATGGAATATACATATATTAAACATAAATGATAATGGGTTTATTCTGTGTCAGTATGTATTTCTATCATACGGGTAAGTCTGAAATGGCTAGTAGCCCCCATTAAATTGGAAAAACCTCCATTAAATTAGAAAGTGGATGGAATAATCCCCATTAAGTTGGAAATTTTATGATAATTCTGTCATTTCATCATGGTAATTATTGTGGGAGCGTCATGTGTGTATAGTCTGTATAGAAGATAGAAACAACACTTCCACTTAACTCACTGTTTATTACAGCAATTTCCTGTAGCAACATATTGTAGTATGTACAATTCTTTTGCACTCGAACGGATAAGAGAAGCTAAGATGAAAGTATAGAGCGAAGGAACGGAACAAAATAGATGATTGGAAGAGCGATGAAAGAGATAAAAGCTTATGCGCGAGTATGAGGCGTAGCGGCATAGTGACACGCCGTTGCCACAAGTGGTAATAAAAAACCTTCATCCAATTGGAAACTCAATAGTGCACTAAATGGGAGGCTAGCTTAGCATTTATCAAGAAAAAATACGTGACGCTGATATTCTGCTGAACCCCTGCAGTGACATGCGGACATCAAGTAGATGGATGGATTGGTGTTGACAGACGTTGTAATAAAGTTTTATGCGCGGACTAAAGTTCTCCAACAAAAAATCTCAAGGAACCTTCGATTAATGTATATAATGGTTGTGGACTGGGATTCCGGAGTTCCCAGACCTGCATTATTTTAGTATATTTGAGGTTTTGAGGAAAAAACAACAAACAAAAAAGGAAAAGACAATGGAGGACAACAGCACAACACAACAAGGGACCAGCAAGGGGCAACAAGGAAACAAGGGGCAGGTACAAGTACTAGCTAACTTTAATATTTTCATTTCAGCAATTTCCAAGGATTTGAGGATGTTATACTATCCTGATATTTACAACAATCCATTAATGACTGAGCCCACCTATGGAAGTGACCGAGATCTAACTAAACAACTAGCGATATTTGTATTCAGCTGCTTTATTTACTTCAAACAATGTTACATGGTTACATGTTTGTGTTTCAGATCTGCTTACGTAGATATCTAAGCCAGTTGGTGTTTATTTGAAAAAATAGCACCATGCGGTTTGTGTATGATGTCATGCAGTTGGCGGGTTGGTTCAGTCACGGATCCCAGATGCTCTGCAAGGGATTTGGGTCTCAACGGTTTCATGGAAATCAGAGTGCTTCGTGACCATGGCTTTTTCAAGACCTTCTTCAGCTTTGTATTGTCACAAATGCAAGGAACTTGGTACAAATAATCCGTCTTGGAAGTTATTGGTGCCAATTCAGTTGTGCACGAGCTGAACTCATTTTTAGCTATTTATATCATTCTCTCCAATAAAAACAAGAAAGAGACAGATATTAATAAGATCTGTCCATTTAAGTCTATCTGGAGTGTTCGTGCAATTACAGCTGTCATGTCGGGGTGTATTGATTGAAAGCACGGCGAGGTTCAAGAAAAAACTGATTAACATCTCTGACTTGGTCCTTATCTGTCGCCCCCTTTTCTTCAGCTGCCTGGCGGTAGGAGATGCCATTTGTCTGGGTTGTGAACGAAGGCATTTGTGCTAGTATAACCCGATAACCTATTCTATCTCGAGTTTTATCGTACTGGTGATAGATAGGCCTATCTGTCGCTGGTTGAAACGTCCCGAAGATTTGTGAAAGATTATGGAATCATGCTGGCACGCGTTGTTGACCAACCCCATCATAGACCCCCCGTCTATGATGATAACTATTTGTATGAAAGAGCCAAAGTACGTGTCCCAACGGCTATTTGTTTATTTGTTTGATAGAACGGTTACTAAAGACTAGATTTGGTTATCAGCCGAATTGTAGGGATACATTATATTCTAATAAAACATGTCCGACTCAAGTAAAAATAGGTACTGATTTTAGTTCGGTTAGTTATAGTAACAGAGTTATCCCCCTGGGAAAGTGCTTTAGAGGTTTAATCACATAGAACCAATAACAGAATTAAAATCGTATAATATGAGTAAATTAACCTGTAATTAATTTACAAATAAACTCCATTTAAATAAATCAACAATAAGATAGTGACTCAACATAATTACTTCCTGAGTTTTAAACTGTCAATTAAGTTTAATTCCTACACTCCAGCGCTACCGCTTTGCTTAGCAAAATGCAGTCAAATCTTGATGATTTATTACGTTTAACATACACAAGTTTTATAAAAATAATGATTGTTTATAGTGTCGTTGGTTGTAACAAAACGCATGGGACGGGGTATCCATTGTCCCCGTCAACGTTATTGATGACTGTGAGACAAACTGTCTATAATCAGTGGCGATCTGCCGGGATGGCGGAGCGCAACGGTGCGGTGCTGTCGCGGAGGGTTGTGGGTGAATCCTGTGGTTGCGTCCAGGAAGTCCAGGCGGACACCTTGGATCTCCGGAGGGTGATTTGATTAGGAAAATGATTACTCAATCAATTTGTAGTAGTCGTAAGACGTCGGGTGGATGAGCAATGTATGTTTTTGGAAAAATACTGGTTGCGTCAATTAATTTGATAAAGGAGGGAGATGTAGTGTATATAGGTGGGTACATACGCTGCCCGTGTCTTGTCTAGTGTCACTGAGTCGGTGTCACGAGGGCTGCCGGCGAGAGTGCGTAGTTAGGCGATTGGACAGTTGCAGGTGCTGGTCAAGTGGTAACATACAACTACGTTAAAACAAGGAAGGGATGTAGTGTATGTAGAGATATCAATATATCACGCTACAAACCGATAACAGTATTATGACGTTGTCTCGGGCGCATACGTCGCTCGGTAATAAATACCGGTGCGATAGGTGGGGCGGCCAGAGACTCTTCGCTCGACGCTCGCCGCGCACGGACGTGTCGCCGCTTCGCTCCACGCTCTGCTGCTACGCTCGTCACCTGCTCTCGCTGCGCCCGCCGCAACGATTCCTGTAGTCAGCCGACTGCAATCAACTGTTCAAAAGTTGCCTTTTTCAAGGCGACGGCTGAAATTCCTATTTCTATAAACAGAGTCTGTCGTGTAGCTTCACTAGGCCCCTTCAGGGCAAAACCACAGTTTCGTGGTACTCGGTGGATACCTTACGGTGCCAACGAAGCCGAGTGGGTGTTGCCCCAATCACACCCGCCAAACCCCTTCAGGGCGAGGCAGTCAATTGGAGTCGGGAGCTAGTGTTTCGGCCTTGGGGGGTTTCCTAGTCGAACCTAGTTTCTGGTTTCCTTTCACAGCCACACACCTAGTGTCGGTTGGGCGTTTCTACACCCTTCGCACTAGACTGGCTAGGGCCCCGTTCGCACAATAAGACTGGCGACGGGTTTACAAGCTTAGGGCTCACCAATAGGTACTCACCTCCCTGTCTACACCCGACAGGGAGGGTTACACATCCCCGGGCCACTCCACCCGGGGAGTTAGAGTTAGGTGTTAGGTTTAATTTAGGCTTCCCTGAGAGTTAAATCTCCCAAAATTCCCTCCCCAACTTAGCTTTCCCTCCGACCATGTCGGACGCTGAAATATTAGCGTACGTCAAGGCCCGCTTATTTAAAAGCGCCAAGTTCCATGCCGATCTAGAGCTATGGCTAGAGAACTCGTCCGCGTCCCGTAGAGCAGCCGAAGCTAGCGTCGCTGACTTCAGTGACATATTTGATAGCCCCTTTTCCCCCGATAACGCCAACGAAGGCACACCTGTGGCGGCATCCTCTATGCCACCGCAAATCCCGTCCCTATTGTCAATTAAGACAACAAGCCCATACGCGGAAACACCTATTGTTTCCGAGCCCATTGTTTCCGAGCTCATTGTTCCCGCGACAATTGTTCCCGCGGCTATTGTTCCCACGCAGCTGCGCTCTGCGTCGCCATGTTTTTCAGAAACAATGGATACTTCTGTCCCCGTCTCTGAGCCATCTCACTCCGACTCTGAGGAAGCCCACTCTGCCTCCGCGTCCTCGGACGACGACTACCAAGTTGTCGGTCCGGGAGGCAAGAGAAAGAAGGGTAAGAGTCCCTCTCAGGCCACCAAGGCCAAGAAAGCCGTGGCCGCGCCCCCCCCCCCTCCCCCACCCCCTCGGTTACGGCCCCCCCCGTCTCAGCTACCTCTAGTCCAGAGCGCAGCCGTCCCGCTAGTCCCATGTCCACTGCTGCCCCCAATCCTTCAGTTTCAAAAAAGAAACTACCCGCCCCGCCTCCCTTGTTCATCCAGGACAAGGCGAAGTGGACCGACGTGTCCAAATTGTGTAACGATCGTAAGATCAAATACACAAACGCGCGCTCGACCCAACAGCGTATCAAAGTTCAAGTTCCCACGGTGAACGACCACAGGGAACTTACATCCTTGTTAAAAGTGAGGAACATTTCGTTCCACACTTATTCCCTGCCCGATGATAAACCCACCCGTGTGGTAATCCGACGCGTCCCCAAAGAAATCTCAACGGAAGAGATTCTCGCCGACCTTCAGTCGCAAAATGTCCCAGTATCCGCTGTGCATCGTCTGCACAAAGCTAGGGGTGCGATTGCATACGACTCGGTTCTTGTCGTGTGCGATCACACCGACGGCCATCATCCGATCTTTAAAGTAAAGTCGGTATGTCACTTGTCGGGCATCTCGATCGAGAGGCCTTATAAATCCGATACGGTTGGACAGTGTCACCGCTGCCAACTTTACGGTGACGCCCAACGCAATTGCTACGCGACCCCTAGATGCGTCGAGTGTCTGGGTGAGCACGTAACTGCTGACTGTCCCCGTCCGAAAGACCGCAATCTGTGCACAGAACCTCCCAGCTGTGTGCTATGCGGTCAATCAGGTCACCCCGCCAATTACCGCGGCTGCCCCAAAGCCCTAAAATCCTCTTCTCCCAAGTTGACCAAGCGTGCGAACGCTCGTCAACAAAGGGAAAGCCCCTCTGTTAAGATTCCCTCCTCAGAGATGCCCGAGCGTATCAGCCCTCAGAGGCCCTCCCCATGGAACTCGCTGAATCATCAGAGAGCGTTCCCTGCATTGAGGCCCTCCCAATCTCTGCCCATGCCAGCGCTGATGGATTCGCCAGTCCCCGCGCCGAACCTAGCCTCCGTGACCACGCCCCCCCTACCTAAGGTCGCCCCCGCCGCTCCTAAAGCCGCCGCCGCTCCTAAGGCCGCCCTCGCCCCATCTAAGGCCGCCCCCGCCGTTTCAACCGCGCCCTCAGCCTCCCGCGTACCTGCATCTCTCCCTACCTAGAGGATAGGCGAAGTCATCAACCTCGCCTACCAAATTTACCGCAACCCCGCTGCTGAAGCTATGGCTAGGGATATACTCGCGTGCAAAGCAAATATTAGCGACATCCTTAAGGTGTTCAAAGCGTATCCGGAGATTATGCAAGCCCTAGATAAACTTTACCCTTACTAATCCAATGGATAAGGAAAGGCCGTGTACTAATAAACCCCGATCCCTTAAGTTAGGATTCTTTAACGCCAATGGCATTACTAACCAACGTGATGAGATCGCCAATTTCCTCCGCGACCATCAACTTGATATCCTCCTCATACAGGAGACCTTTCTTAAGCCCCATCATCGTGACCCGAATATTGCCAACTACCGTATAGTTCGCAATGATAGGTCTCGTTGTCACAAGGGCGGTACCCTAATATACTATAGAAAGGCTCTGTACTGCATTCCTATGGACCCTCCTCCCCTCGCTCGCCTCGAGGTCTCTGTCTGTCGGCTCGGCATGACGGGTCATCAGCCGTTAACTATTATATCAGCATACGTCCCTCCATCACCATCGGAGGATGATCCTATCCTCCTCAAGGATGACCTTTCTGCTCTTCTTGGCCTGGGTGACTCCGTCTTACTGGCGGGCGATCTCAATGCCAAACATCCCACCTGGAATAGTAACAGGACCTCTTCCAGAGGTAGGATCGTGTTTAACCTCTGTTTTCAACTGAACTTCGACGTCATCGCCCCGATGACTCCCACTCATTTCCCCCACGATCCCAACCGTCTTCCCGACATCCTCGATATAGCGCTGCTCAAGAATGTGAACCTCCGTTTGCAATCTATAGAGACGCTACACGAGCTTAATTCCGACCATCGTCCAGTGATATTAGAACTAGCTCCCCGTTCAGGTCCCTCTGACCCTAGCCAGCCCCCTCCGACCCAAATTATTACCGACTGGAGGAAAGTAAGCGAAAGCCTACAATCCACCACGTCGCCTCACTTGGACGCTATCCCCGACCACTTGGTGACAGTCGCAGACACGACGGGCGCGATCGACTCGTTCACAAATCATGTACAATCCGTCTTGAACGATTGTTCAAGGGAGGTTCCGGCGATGAGCGATCATCGCTGGAAACTGCCTGACGATGTGCGTGATCTGTTGACCGAGAAGAACGCGGCCGTCCGTGCGTACAGTGCCTTCCCCTGCGATGCGAACAAGGCTCACATGCGCTCTTTACAGCGTGCTGTAAAGAAACGCATCGAGGAGCTGCGCTCCAGCCGCTGGGACAAGACACTTAGCGAACTCGAGCCCACCCACCTAGCCTTCTGGGAACTCCAGAGGAAGCTCCGTTCTTCTAACGAGGCCTCCATGCCCCCTCTCATTCGTTCCGACAGTAGCGTCGCCTTCGACAACGATGAAAAGGCTGAATGTCTAGCCGACAGCCTAGAGTCTCAATGCACCCCCAGCTCTCAACCAGTAGACGAAGCTCACCTTTCTGAGGTCGACGCCGAAGTCGAACGTAGAGCCTCTCTCCCACCCGTTGAAGACCCTGATTATCCTCTGCCTCCTGTCACTCCCGACGAAGTGCACGATATTATCAAGAGGCTCAAACCCCGGAAAGCCCCCGGCTCTGACGGTATCACCAATAAGGTGTTCAAACTCCTCCCCGCCCATCTCATAATGCTAATGACCGCCATCTTCAATGGCGCTCTAAGCAACAACATTTTTCCTCAGGCATGGAAAGAGGCCACCGTTATCGGCATTCCGAAACCAGGCAAACCCAAGTCTAATCCCACCAGTTACCGTCCCATTAGTCTACTCAATGTTCTAGGCAAAATCTACGAGAGGCTTATTTATAAGCGGCTCAAAGACTTTGCCGAAGCAAAGAATCTCATTCCCGACGAGCAGTTTGGCTTTCGAACCGAACACAGCTGCGTCCAACAAGTCCACCGCATCGTCGAGCACATAAGCGCTGGTTTTCAGCGTGGCTTGATGACGGGTGCGCTCTTCTTTGACATAGCGAAAGCATTCGACAAAGTCTGGCACAACGGCTTACTATACAAGCTTTACCAACTCGGAGTGCCAGATCGTCTCGTGCTCATCTTGCGTGACTTTTTGTCGAATCGCACCTTTCGCTATCGCATCGAGGGTGCGCTCTCTTCACCCCACCCGATACGCGCTGGCGTCCCTCAGGGCTCCGTAGTATCCCCCCTCATTTTCACGCTGTTCACCAGCGACATCCCCAAAGATAAAAAGGCCCAGTTGGCTCTATTCGCTGACGACACGGCCATCTATTACTCGGGTCGTAACCCAGACTGCATAGCTCGTACCCTCCAATCCGCGGCAAAACCCTTAGGCGCTTATTTCCGGAAATGGAGAATCGAGGTAAACGCCATCAAGAGTCAGGCAGTACTCTTTTCCAAACCGCGTTCGTCCCCCTCTCTGCCCAGTCCGATAACCATGTTCGGTAAGCCTATCCCTTGGGAGAAGCAAGCCAAATACCTAGGTGTGATTCTGGACCACCATCTTACTTTCGGAGAGCACATAAAGACGGTGCGTTCGCGCGCCGCTTTCGCTCTCGGTAGGCTCTACTTCATGTTGAATGCACGCAGCAAATTGTCACTCAAGTGCAAATTGCGCATTTACACAGCGTGCATTCGTCCCATCATGACGTACGCCTGTGCTGTATTCGCACACGCGAAACCATACCGTCTCCATAGGATGCAGACCCTCCAAAACCGTTTCTTGCGAAGAATCACAGGAGCCCCTTTTTACCTTCGCAACGAGAACCTCTATCTCGATCTAAAAATACCTACCATCCAGCAGTTCATGAAACGCTCCGCCAAGCGCTTCTTCGACACTGCTGAGAAGCACTCTAACCCGTTAATCGTATCGGCCGCCCGGTACACTCCCTCCCGTATTAGTAAGACTCGACGACCGAGACATACTCTGACCGACCCTGACGATGCTATTACTCTCCTCCAGGAGAGCAATAAAGCCACCAGTACAGTTAAGAAACACAGACACAGACCGCCGTCATTCCGTCCTCGCCGCCGAGGCCCGCCGCGACGACCCCGTACTTCCCCTCCCCGACCCTTGCTCGTGCCAGCCCGCGCCGCTGAGCCTGTAGTTTTAAATTCGTCCCTAAATAATGGAAATCCGATCCAGCCTGTCCCTTTGCTGTCCTCTCCCAGCGACGCCCTAAGCCGAGGCTCGTACCCCACAGGGGGTGCCCTTAGCGTGTAGTCGCTTAGTTTGTAAGCTTTTTGCCCTGGCTGGAGGCCCTAAAAATAATATTTTTTAAGGCACCACAGGAAAGTCCGGTTAAGCAGCCGACAACCTCCTAGGTTGACCTGCGAGATGCCAATCCGAAAAAAAAAAAAAAAAAAAAAAAAAATGGGGCGGCCAGTCGTTGTCGGACTGCCGGCCTGGGCGGTGGTGCGTTGGCGAGCCAACTAGTGTGTTAGTGAGTGTGCATATTATATATTGTGAGTGTGCATATTATACAGCTGCAATACAGTCCTTTAAACGTTGAGGCCAGTTATCAATAGAAGCACGCACTCTTTCCATGGGAAAATTCTTCACTGCCAATCGTATGGATTGTTTTAGGGACTCCAAATTGTCATGGCGTTTAGAGCAAGCCGTACTCTCTAAAACTGGCCATAAATCATAATCCAGCGAATTAAGATCGGTACTAGACGACGGCCAGTCTTCAGCTCTGATGAAGTCCGAAACGTTCACTTCCAACCAAGAATGCGTGGACCGAGCTTTATGACCCGGCGCCGAGTCTTGTTGGAAGGACCATACTTGGTTATTGAACATGGGGTTCTTAAGGGGCTTAACTACCTTCTCAAGAATGGTATGTTGATACACTTGTGCCGATGTTTTGATACCTTTTTCACAAAAATATGGCTCAGTCACTCCTTCATAGCTAACACCCCAGCAAACCATCACTGAAGTCGGATAATGCCCACGTTGCACTCTGTCGACTAATTGTGAAGCTTCCTTAGAGCTTTGAGCATAAATACGGTCATTTTGTTTGTTAAAATGTTGCTTAATTTTAAAGATTTTCTCATCCGTAAACAAAATTTTTCTGTGACCTCCCTTTGCGTACCGCTTCAGTAGTGGTTTCGATTTTACCACCCTATTCTTTTTTAAATTATCAGTTAAAAAATGACCAGTGCGTCTCTGATAGGCTGCAAGTCCTAAGTCATCTTTTAAAATACGCGACATGGTTCTGGGTGCTATCTTCATCTCCCGAGATAAAATCTTTTGCTTTCGGACAGGATTTCTTCGAATTCTTTCCCTTACTGCTTTGACCACCTTTTTCGTACGAACACTACGTGGACGGCTAAATCTTTTTCTGTCACAAACAGAGGAGGTCTTATTGTACCTATTAATATCCCGGTACACAAACATTAGATTAATACCAAGAGTATGGAGAGTTTTAAAAATTGCATTTGGCTCCATACCAACTTTGTGTAATGCAATCACAGCGATTCGGTTCTTTCTCACCCCACTCCATTTTAATATACATATTGTAATCGCAAAATATTATACAATGTATTGGCGCCAAAATTAGAAAACTCAATAAACAATCGTATAAAAATTCCAAATTAAAAACAGATTCCAAATTCAAATGTAATATCTTTTTTATTTTAAATTGTAACAGTATTTTTGGTCAGACTAAGTTACATATAGATTTAGATTAAAATTTATTTATTTATTTTTATTCGTGTCGTTTTTCACGAAAAAAACTTTCATTTAACTGAAATTAGGATCACCTCTTCATCACAAGGTAATAAAATATTAAATTTAAAGAAATTTATGCGTTGTCTCAAAGAAATAAAGCCTATTCAAATGTACGACCGGATTCACAATTCGCTCAAAGCTATTCTAGCTAGTAGTGCGCGTTAAAGACTAAATGCAAAACCGAATTTATAGTTCGCTGTGGCTTTCTTTACACAATTATACCTTAGTATTATTATGGTGCCGGTGTAATTAAGGCACATTAAACATTTTAGTCTGTTCAAACGGTTCGTGGACACTTCCCGTCAATCAAGAACTGGCTTTTACCTTGGTCTGAAGATAAGCATTGCTATCCAACGTGGCAATGCTGCCAGTCCCTTGGGTAAATTCCCAGATGAAGGCGGTGTGGAGGAATTGATGTCTTATTGTATTAGTTTTATAATTAAATAGTTATAGTTTTTTATTTCATTATTCGTGTAAATATTGTGCATTAAATATTAAATAAATAATTCTACCATTTATGAATAAATGTTTCAATATTTGTTAAATTTTATTTTTTACATCTCCCCAAAAAGTTATTGCAAAACTACTAAATAGTCTCTAAATTTTTTTCATCATGGTCTTTAATTACAAATAATTCTAATACTTTATTTTTAGGGTATCGCTTCTGTCTATAAATTAAATACATCTAATACAACAATCTCATTTCATAAAATATCGGGCACTTCTAATCTTTGACAACCATCAATCTCCTGCATTTCCTTAGAAACATGGCATTCGTCACCACCACAGCATGAGTCCATTACCTCTAATATCTTTAATATGTTCATGTGACATTGTATTTATAAGTAAACATACGAAGGCTTCTGTAAACCAAGTGTCGTGCTCTGAAAATTAGCCTTAAATTAGAATTGTTGTCTGCCATCCTTGCTTTATGAAAATACAACGTCAGTTAGGCAAACAACAGTTTTGTATATTTCCTTTGTTAATTTTTGGGATGTCGGAATGATTTGACGAGTTTTATGTTTAGGTAGATGCTATTGAGTCATGGAGTAATTTTTAATGACACCCACGAATAGCTTTAGTAGCGTAAAAAAGGAATTACGTTTTCAGCAACTATGATAAATGTTCGCAGTCATGTCAATCTCTTTTGTCATTTTCGGTAAACTGAGGATTATCTAGTAATTTTGCCCATAAAGATCATTGAAAAGGCAGGCATTGATTAGTAAAGATGACTACAAGTGGAAATCTGAGGAAAATTACGCCCTATGAATAATTCAATGTGATCAATATTTTCAATCACCGAGGTCGGTGTGTTGAGAGAATGTCAACTACAAATGAGCAGCAATATTATAAAGGAAAACTTGATGTTCCGACTCATATTAATCAGAACACTAGTTCGAAAGTCAAACCAAGGACGACTATGAAAAGAAGGAATTAGAATAATATCTTAAAGGCATAACAATGCACTACAATTTCATTGAACAAAAGCCTACCAATGTGGATCTATTTTGTTCACATTACATTACGCATGTTTCAAAATTTACTTAAGAAATTTACGCTGTAATCTGGTCGACAACAGCTGCAGCACTTGACATAGATAAACCTTTATCCTATGCCAACGTGCATTTTTTTTAACAAAAACACAATTTGGAAGGCCCTGACAGATTGAAGAAGGTTAAAGACCTTTAAAAACTAATCAAATAGACCTATAAAGGGACTACTTTGAGGCCTTAAACGTCATAATGAGAATCATGAACCGTTCACGATTTTTCAAGTTCTTCTGTCACATGTTAAAGTAAATAGTAGCGATATTATTGTCGTCGATAAAACGGTTAACACGTTAATTCATGGTTGATGTGATAATTAAATCGTTTTGCCTGTTATTTGAGGGGCTTCCACATCACGCATCAACTTTGTTATAATATTTTTAAAGTCGTGTATGAATTTTATTTATTATTCAAATTTTAATTTTTGTGGAATACTTCTCCATTGAAGTAAAAGTGACTTATACTTAAATACGTCTGGCAAATTCTGGGACAAACCGTAGTGTTTACCCATATTACTCGTATAACATGTTATAACACGAGATAGGGACATTGAATATTTGGGACAAACCGTAGTGTTTACCCATATTACTCGTATAACATGTTATAACACGAGATAGGGACATTGAATATTTGGGACAAACCGTAGTATTTACCCACATTACTCGTATAACATGTTATAACACGAGATAGGGACACTGAATATTATACTTAGGAGTAGTGCCAGTTTTCGACAATGATGTAGAATTATGGGGATCACGTTTAGTATCCTTCTATGCTCGTATTGGAAGGTTGTAGAAAGGTAGATTATCTTTTACGATTAGAAGTAGGTAGGGCTTAGTACTCAGCAATAATTAAATACTTAATCATCGGAGTCACAATGTAGACACAGCCTTTCTAGTAATAAAACACATGATTACCATGTACAACTAGTTAATTTCTGTGTCAGCTACATTACCTTAGAATCGATTCTCTTATCTTGTTATCGAATAGGTATGTAAGTATTAATCGATTACTTAGGGTTGGCAGAGTCATCAACTTTATCTACACCTAAGAAATCAAGGGCTTTTTAACTCTTCTAGCGAATTTTTTCGAGGTTCATGACAACCCTAGTCATTACCCTAGTCACATTATTTTGTTTCAAGACTTCTTGATTTTAAGTATTGCAATTGAAATTAAACATTCCATTAGCTACTATAACACTTTCGATGATAACTTCGTTATCGTCAAGTGGTTTTTGACGTAGGTATTAATGGAATCCTTCAATCAGTTTTCTGACGTGTGTTCTGTAATTCATAGTCAATAATACCCGTAGAAGTCAGTACTTAAGTGGGAATTGGTGACTTAAGTGTGAGATTTGAAGATCCTTTTTAGGGTTCCGTAGCCAAATGGCAAAAAACGGAACCCATATGGATTCGTCATGTCTGTCTGTCTGTCCGTCCGTATGTCACAGCCACTTTTTTCCGAAACTATAAGTAGGTACTATACTGTTGAAACTTGGTAAGTAGATGTATTCTGTGAACCGCATTGAGATTTTCACACAAAAATAATAAAAAAAAACAATTTGGGTGTTCCCCAATATAATTTTTTTCTAAACTGAATAGTTTGCGCGAGAGCCACTTCCAAAATAGTAAAATTTGTCCCCCCCCCCTCCCTCTAACTTCTAAAATAAGAGAATGATAAAACTAAAAAAAATATATGATACCATGTAAACTTCCACCGCAAATTGGTTTGAACGAGATCTAGTTAGTAGTTTTTTTTGAATACATCATAAATCGTAAACCGCAATTTACCTTACTTGCTGCTACGGAGCCCTTCATGGGCGAATTCGACTCGCACTTGGCCGCTTTTTTACAATTATCAATCTGGTCTCATTGAATATCAGAAAGCGCAGATTGACAACGCTACTTAGCATCGGTGCTCTGTTGGATAAAATTTATATGTTTTATAGATAACTATTTACTAGCTATCTGCCCCGTCTTCGCACGGGTAGTGGGAAGGATACAACACTATTGCTTTCGTCGTCGTATTTCAACAAAATATTACATTCAAAAGTGAATACATAACAACATCAAACTTTGCGTATAAACCTTCCTCTTAAATCACTCTATCTATCGATGAAAACCACATAAAAAACCCCTTCAAAGTTTAAAAGATCTAAGCGTAGGTACAGATGTACAGACGGTGGAATGCGATTATACTACGTAGTAATGAAGAAGGTACTTACACCAAGCTTGATTTGGTTATGATTGGTATGGTGACCAAGAGATCAAAGAAAATAAATTGACAAAGCATCAGCGGTGCTATTCTGTTAAAGATCTCATTTTGAGTGATACTAATGACCTTGAAGTGAAATAGCACAGCTGATGTTAAACAGCGCTAATTCTACAAGTCATACAAAATGAGGTTGACAATTTTCTAAGCAATGTACTTTGATCCTAGCTTTTTGTACTTAATCCAGTTTGGTCTTTTAAATCAGTTTGTTCAAAAAATATGCATGTGCATATTATTGAAAATACACGCTTGGAATCCCGTCACAAATAACTTTAAAACTACTTTGATTAGTTGTGACCAAGGCTTCAATTATGACTTGCCTGGTTATACAGGCAAGGTTTGCCAGCAAACACACAACTCTCTTACTCTCACCCCCCCACCCTCTCTCTCTCTATTAAGCTTTTCTCTTACTGAAATATATTTTAGTAAGAGAATTCTACTTTCGGTGCTCTTTCTTAGGTACCTACGAAGGTGCGACGCATATGTATTAAGTAAAAAAATTATTTCATTATACCATACCATACTTGTGAAAAATATTTCATAAGTATTTAAAAATAATGTAACATTTCTTTTTATAATATCATATTTGTATGTCATTTGGCAAAACATAGCGCACTATGTACCTATCTACTATTTATAAGATCTATTTAATGAAATTACCGGGTCCATATTGGCTCACCTAAAGTTCTTTACTCGAAATTGTACTTCCTAAGGATTTGTAATCCGAATGATCACTCTTCCTAAAATTTTTCTACCTAAAGTTTTTATTCATACTATTTGTAGTGTTACCGGCGATGTTCATAACACTCATGTTTCCGAAAATTGTTATTAATAATATCATTAATGTAAATATATTTAAACTCCTACTGTTTTTTATCATAACGCTTCTGTCCCTAAACATAATTACCATAATATTTTCACTCATACTCGGAAAGAAACATTTACCAAGTGTAATAAAAAATATATGTGGGTTGAAGATGATATTTATAGTTTCAATTTGAGGGTATCATTATTATTTGGGGGTATGCTTTACATAACGTACTGAGTTGTGTCTATTGCTAAGTTCAAACCTACTGCGCGTGCGTGCAAGCAAGCATGCAGCAGGCAAGCAAGCATGCAGCATACAAGCAAGCACGCTGCATACAAGCAAGCATGCAGCGCGCAAGCAACCATGCAGCATGCAAGCAAGCATGCAGCATGCAAGCAAGCATGCAGCGTGCAAGCGAGCATGCAGCGTGAAAACAAGCATGCATCATGCAAGCAAGCATGCAACATGCAAGCGAGCATGCAACATGCAAGCGAGCATGCAACATGCAGCAGGCATGAATTCTGTCACGGCTCCGGCGTTGCGGGGCTCCGGCGGTCCCACGCGAGCTTATCGTCGCCGATGGTATTCACGCTCACCACCGCAGCTTCGGCTTGCTGGCCGGCTTCGCCGGCCAGCCTCAGCCGCGGCGGCGGGCGTTAAAACCACCTGCTCCTCAGCTCGAGGGCCGCCTCGCCCCTCCGCGCCTACACGGATTTAAATTACACTCTAGTCTCTCTCTAGTCACTCTTGTCTGCCCTACCCGGGCAGACAAGACTACGTGGAGTCGGTTTCGCAGCGATTCGTTTCTGTCATTAACTTTTGTAGCACAACATTCACTTTTTAAGACAATATTTTAGTTATTGTCTATTTATATATATTTTCGTTGAAATAAAATCCATGGAAAAATACACTGAACAAACAATATTCGTTAAAAAATAATTCTATTGTTTGATAAGTTTGTGAAACAAAAAAATGTGAATAAAAATTCATTGAATTGTGTTTCTGTGAAATATGTTTCATTGAAGTAAATAATCTTTGAAACAATAATAGTCGAAATAAAATTACAAGAACCAAATATGATATGAAACATTTTCCGGAAAACGAAATTCTATGAAATTTCTGTCTGCGAAACAAGGGGACACCGTTATACATGTTATGTGAAAATAAAGTTACGCAAAATTAATGTATATAGTACTGATTATTATGAATAAAAAGAAATCTAAACAAAAAAGATATGACTTTGAATAATAGTGTAAAAGATGGTTATGTTGTGAAAATATAGGAAAACAAATAAAAGTATAATAGATGTTTATTGCTACTGACATTATGAAGTTGAATGCTTCGGATTATGAACATTAGAGACAGAGTAGTTAGGAATTGTGATTGTTAGGATGAAAAATGTTAGGAAGAACATTTTCGGATTTCCAATTATCGGAGTTAAAAATTTAGGTGAACTTTGGCGCACCCGAAATTACCTATGTTTGACAAATAAATGTTTCTGATTTCTGGTTATTTTGATGAGCTTTCGCGGCAGTCATTTTACATGTGTACCAACCTTAATTCGGGCTACTTATTCGATTTGCATCCATAATGACATCATAATTCAAACTTCATTCATATAACTGTCGTCCACGTGCATATTAAAAGTCTATTAATCGTCCTTTGCACCGGTCTTGGCAGTGACACCGACCTTCAAACTACAATAGTTCCATTGAATCGTCTCCTTTGTCGTAAATCGGTTTTATATTCATTTAATGATAATAGGACCACAATGAAGACCAAGCCTTCTTTTTAAACGCATTGTAATGAGGTAGAATGGATGGTACTGTGCTACACCACAAATGGCTTCCGTGGATTTCAGCGGGATTTGGATATTTAATCAGGTTTCTTTGATAAAAATACTGTTACTGCGTTTATATGGACACTGGCCGAGGCTTTGTCCGAGTGAATTTTCTAATGGATCAATAATTATTAATCTAAAAAATATAGCTTTAGTGCACTAACGAATAACGTAGCTTTCTATTAGTGTAAGAATTTTAAAAATCGGTTCATTACTTTTTGAGTTAATCATAAACAAACATACAAAATAATAATATCAAATCTTTGACCAAATTGATTTAAAAAGTCAAATGGCAAGAAGATTTAACTTCAGTTGAAAACCATCAATCAGCAGGTGTAATCATTTCTTGAAGGACAAACAAGATTAAGCTCATTCAAACAGTTCTTTGAGATAATAACCCATCATCATAATCATTCACATACCAAATTCACTCACTACTGGGTATGGGCATTTTTATGTATTTATCAATCATCACGTTTCGGTTTCAGCCTCGTCCAGGTTCTACCTGAAATGGTGACAATGGCATCTGTATTCCACTGGAAGACACACCCTTACTCAACCTATTATCACCGTACCTTACTAGGTTGTAGGGGCAATAAACCACAGTAGTCCCTTACATTACTAGTAATTTGTATTATTGTAGTAATAAGAGCCATTAAAAGAAAAACTTTGTTTCAATCTCACGATTCAGTGACAATTTAAACATTTCGTTGTGCTCTATCAACTACATAGTACGAGTTATACTGTTCAATTACTACAATACGTTTTCTCATTCATACGTAAATCAATTACATCTTTTTGCCTCCCAACGGAGCAGCGCTCTTATACTTTTTTCGACCTCTAATCAATACGTAATCCCATACAATCAGTAATAAAAACTACTAATTCGTGTTGATTCGCGCGTAAAATTGTCATTTGTAAAAACTCGGTTAACTGCTTAATTAGGGCTCTATATTTTCTTATTGCCGTGGACATTTTGTTCAGAGAGAAACGCTAAATCGTTTTGTTACGGTACGACAATGTTTAAAATTATTAGGTTAACAAGGATGTCACGATATGTTATAACAATTTAAGTATTTTGTTGCTTTTTAACAGTCTCGTTTGTTATTTATAGCGAGAAATTAAAGTTAGCAATCACGATTATTTGTGTATGTAGGTATCTTACATCCAAGTGTTAAAAAATAACTTCCTCTACCGATTTGAATTGTACGGCTCTTGGCCGATCCATCAAAGAAAATGTTTACCTACACACTATCAAAAGAAAATTGTTCTTCTTACTATTAATCAAATAACTGTCCAACACTTTGGCTCCATTGCATCCAAAAAACATCATCTTATCATCTTCCATTGAGTTACTAACTTAAAAAAAACTTTTATTTCCAGACCTTTTGTACGAGAACTACATTCCCGATGATCCAGAAAAGCAGGACACAATACTCCGGAAGCTTACCGAGTACTGCGGCAAGTCCATGTTCAACTATACTACTGAAGACGCTGAACCCCCGTTCAAATGGGACTTCTACCATTCCTTCTTCTTCTCCTATACCGTCGTCAGCACCATAGGTAAGCCTTGAATCAGCTAAGAAATAATGTTTATTTATGTAAGCCTCTTTACAGTTATCTTTTTCACTTGTTTCAATGGCCGCACTTGTTGCATAACGTGTTAGTAATTTTATATTCAAACTGATTTTTCATGAGAGTTCATCTAAAATTCACACGCTGTTTCAGTTGACTTGTGATTTTCGAATCATAATGTTAAAATAATAATTCTTGCTACATCACAGTCATAATAGTTAGCCAGCAGGGTTGAGAGCGTATAGGATATTTTAAATGCATCCCTGAATGTTGACCGATCTACGGTTATTCGCAATAAAAACATATTTTTGATTTAGATACAATTGCTACGATGGTATGATATACTGTAAGAGATTTATAATTACAGTAGCATCTCTATAGTTGTTGTAAGCTAAATATTGCATCATTTGAATACGTAATGCATTAAGTATAGGTTTTCTAGTACATAGCTCTAATTTTAATATGTATTATTGCCTTAATGGTACAACTACACATACTTCTTTCAAGATTTATGTAGCCCTTCGATATTTTCGACTACTATCTGATTTGCAATCCAAAGAGTCTTATTTCCTGTATCAAACGATCTTATTAGGTACTTAGTCATCAATTTTATAGTTTCTCTTTGTTGCATTTCTTTTCAATGACTCTCTTTAAAATTATAATACAGTATGATCAATGTTAAAATAAATCATTCTTATCTTTTGTTAAGAGCGTGTATTCGATTCGTGACGATTATTTAAAGACATTTACAGGTTTAGAAAGATTAAGTCTTGATTTAGGGAGCTACTGAGTAAAAGTATAATTTTTAAGTATGGTTTATAAAGTGAAGTTAATCCTTTTATAGCGTTTTACGAAAATAGACGTCAGAGTTAACTTTCAGGACGAATACAACTATTACAGTATGCCAAAATATAACAATTTATGCGTTTTTCCAACAGGATATACAGTCTTAAAGTGTATTACAGAGCCAAAATTACGAAAATATTCCTATTATGTATTAAAAAACCATGATGAAAAAGTACAAAATCGGTTCACTTTAACAATTTTTTTTCACCAGTATTAATTTAGACAATTATTTTAAAAAGCACTGTAAAACATCGCGCGCTGTCGTTTGCCGATCAATTTCAATAATTCGTGCTTATTTCTTGCGTATTTTTTTTTCTGATGCACACAAACAGACTATTGTATTGTACTAGTGTGTGTCAATGCTGCTACGCCGTTCTAGCAATTGATTTTGAGTTGCTCTAAATCGAATATGAACCCATAAAGCAATTTCTTTATTTGTATTCCAGGTTACGGTAACTTGTCACCTACGACGAACTTGGGAAGAATTCTGATGATATTCTATGGCCTGTTTGGAATACCCATCAACGGTATCCTCCTTGCTAACCTCGGTGAATACTTCGGCATGCAGGTAATTTTTTATATGGTATTCAAAGATATCTTTCAGTAAAGTCTCAAGGAAAAAGAAATACTTTTTAACTCCAAAACCCTTATAATAACAAAGAATAAATAACATAACAGAAAATAAATATACTACTACAAATTTTACCTAAATTTGCAATTAAATAGTTTAAAAAAATGTATCTATTCCAGCTAATATCCGTATACCGAAAATACAAGAGAGGAAACGAGAAGAGAGCCCATAACCTGGGCTACCACTTTGCCAACCTGGGCATGTTGGGTCAGATCTTCCTTTACCTGGTGCCTGGTTTCTTATTCTTCATCTTCTTACCTGCCTGCATCTTCATGGTATTCGAAGGATGGGACTACGTTGAATCCGTCTATTACGCCTTTGTCACACTTACTACTATTGGTTTCGGTGACTTAGTAGCAGGTACGTTCATTTTTATTTAAAATCTATTTTTTTTTTCTCTGGAATTAATCAGTTGTATAAAAATATTAAAACAAAACTTTTCGATTTTAGGTACAGTGAACAATAGCTTCAAGTACGGTTATTTCTGTACATACCAGATATTCCTCATCGTATGGATAACCTTTGGTCTGGGCTACATTGTCATGCTGCTTGGGTTCATCACCAGTGGCATGAGGTCAGAGCGAATCCATAAATTAGAACAGAAATTCGCGTGTCAGTTCAAGAACACTCAAAACAAAATCCTGCAAGGCTTCACTAAGGATCTATCAGCGCTTCGAAAAATAATTAATGAAGTTAATCTTATTAAAATAAAGGTAATTTTCACAATATTTGATCTCACATAGACAGCCTAGAAAATACATTGATTCAGTAAATCTGTTTTTTTTAAACCAAGTAACTACAAAATAACGATGTGTACTATTAGAACAAGTGGAGTTCGTGAACCCACAATTATCTCGTAAAATTAACACCAATTATGTTTACTCTGAAAGTAGGTGAAAACTACTAAGTACTAATATTTGTCTCTCTTTATCTTTTCAGCCAGTGTACGTAGAGGCCTTACCATCACTATATCGTAGTTCGAGCTGTCCTATTTTTACTTATGATGTGGAACCAAGATTTCCTATTTACAAGAGAAAACGAGCGAATTCAGAAAATATTCAACTTTCTGCAAAAGATATGCTCCGTATTCAATCTGATACTGATTTACTTGGAATCGATAAAGAAAAGACATTTACTGCCTCAGCTATTGTGAAACCAGCAGAACTGTTAGCACGGGTAGTTAATGTACTGGGAGGATTAGAACAAGCACAAAAAGAACGTGTTGATAAAGGTGTTCATCTGTTTGACGATGAACAAATCTTAGCAAATGAGAGGCCACCTATGTTTAGTATAGGGCAAGACTATTTACCCAACAATCCAAAAAGAACTAGAGCATTAAGTGTTGCTGTACCAAATTACAAAAAGGAATACATACCCCAAGATTTTCATGAACATACATGGACTAATGGTGAATCAGCAGAGAAATTTAGAAGGGAAGCTAACATTAGAAGTGGAAAGTTATCATTGCCGTCTAAAGTTCCACTGGAAGAAAACATATCATCACAAAATATAATAACGAGATTTTTCTTACGAAAACCAAGTTCGAGTGAAATTCCTACGTCACAAGCGATTAACGAAAACGTGAAAGATACCTCTAAATCAAGACAAGGGAATGTATTTCCCTCATTTAATGAAGATCAAAGTGAAGCAGACGCATATAAAGAAAAAACAAAGAGAGGTAGACACAGTATATTCCCAACTTTTGATTTTAATAATGATGATGAAGATTATCTAGCGAAATCTTACATTGAAAAAACTAATCGTGGTCGGCGTAGTATCTTCCCAACATTTGATTTTTCTGAAGATGAAGATGCAGCTGCTGCTAAGACATATCGTCAAAAGAGTAAAAGACATAGCATTTTCCCTACATTTGATTTTAGCGAAGATGAAGATGCAAAAGCTTACAAAGATAGAACTAAATCTGGTCGGCATAGTATTTTCCCTACATTCGACTTTAGTGATCCGGAAGATGATGCAGAACGTTACAGGGAAAATACTAAACGAGGAAGGCGAAGTATTTTTCCGAGCTTCAATTTCAGCGGCCGTTCAAGCAATGATGAAGACACTGTAGATGAAGACGAGGTACAGAAATATCAAAATCGAACGAAAAAAGGCCGCCTTAGCTTGTTTCCTACTTTTGGCCGGTCTAAGAAAAATGATGACGATGTTATGCCGGAAAGTTCAGATGAATTAGTTGATTATAAAAATAAGACACGTACTGGACGCAGTAGCTTATTCCCCTCATTTGGGGCATCTCGCAAAAATAGTTCATCTAATGTAATGGCAGGAGATTTGGAAGCAACTATTAAACAGTTTAATAGCCAAAAACGACTTGGACGTAATCGGTCCTTAGAGGAACCCGGTCAATTTTCAAGTGATTTAGAGCGTTACAGAAACAAAACAAGACACGGTCGCCCAAGTTTGTTTGATCCTGATGTTAACATAACCAATCTTCCTGAATCTGAACAAGTAGAAGTTTTAGAGAATACTAGTGTGGCTGATCTACTTAGGGCCTTAGCAGTTTTGGAAACTGCAGCTGGTTCATCTAACGATCCACCTGGATTATTGGAGTTTATAACAGAACCGAGCGCCGTAACATCTAGAAGGCGTGGTTCAATCAGACCAGACTTTTCAATACCTATCCCTCCAAGTAGGGATAGTCTTGAAGACAATAAATTAAGGCGTACTGATGATTCTGGGCCTCGTCGGCGAAGGGTGTCTGCAAGGGCTGCAGCTCCACAGTTTACGCCGACGCTTGCAACTGTAGTTGCGGGGGCAGAGCTGCAAATACCTACGGCGACTGCTGCGAGAGAGAGTCGAATGTCGATGTTGCAGCAGCCGCCTCCTCCTTATTCAGAGACTGCTAGTGAAGAAGAAACACCCAAACCTCGAATGAGGAGATATTTCCCCGCTCCAGCTGACGCTGGACGGTCCAGTACGGGTCCCGTACCAAGACTCTTCTCTCGAATGCGGAGAGAGAGTGCTAACGTAGAAGAAAGTGATTCCAGACGTGGTAGTTTAACCGATATAGTTGTAGACAACTTTAAAGACAAAGACAATACGTAACCCAAGTGCCTTTTTAGGGAAATAAATAGACAGTAAATATTTAATTTATAATTTATTTGAAATAAGTTAGGGTTAAGTAAGTGATGAATATAAGCCGTCCAATACATTGTAGTAGTTTTAATGTTTGATTCCCAAAGTGAAGTTTCGCTCATTCCTACCAGAATAAAACATCTACACAAGTACCTACACAGGTGGTAACTACTACTGCCCAAATTGATTGTTAAATAATATTATCGAGGTGGATCGTGGCTGCAGCACCAGATATTAATGTTATTATCAGAGAATAAACGTTCAGTGCTGAAAATGGGTCAACTCCAGTGTCATAGATAAAAACTTGTACAAATCATGACAATGTTTTGTGTAGGTAAATACACAAAACATGATGAAACAATAAATGATAAACATGATGTTTATCATGTTTTTTTTGTTTATGTGTATGTTTATGGCTGACTAAAAGCCACTATAGTCAACCATTCTATAAAATTGCAATTATGAATGATTTGTCGTTATTAAAACGATAAGCGATTCATTCTTGCTACACTGTCAGTTTTTCATAGTTCGAAGATTTGGTCGACCGAAGTTTCTCCAAAATGTGGTTGTGTTCTAACCAGTGTTAGTTTTTTAGCCCTTTTCGGGCTAGATCTGGCTTTTTACAGCGGCAAAACTCGTATTTCAATGCTAAAGCTCGAAAGCGATAACCTAGTCTTGATTGGTCCATTAGGTCCGTAGATATAGGCAGCACAAATTGAATGCTACGATAATAAACAGTAATCGACTCAGAGTAATAAAAAACAGAAATGACGAGATATTACTTTTATTAAGAACCTTCAGATTGTTTTGAACTTATTATATTGACTTTTAGGTAGTCATTACACTAATATAGTGTACTTAAAACAAAATAAATATCTATTTATGAATTTATGGAACACAAGTGATTAAAAACTATGGTATAAAAATTGGATAACAAACCCAATGTCCTCCATGCAATTACTGTAGTTCAGTTCTTTTAATTAGCAATAACAAATTTGTTCTAGAATTGATCAGAATCTGTTCATTTAAAGTCATTAGGCACTAGTTTGAAATAACCTTACAATTTAATTTTATTATTATTCATTACTGAAACAAACACATTAACACTATTGGTGGTGCCCAAACCTAACCTAGCATTGAGTATTTTAAACTTAACACACTTAAAACACATACATTTATAATACTATGGATTATTTACAAGAAATATAAACAAGTATAGGTACGTTGTAGTGAAGGATTGCGATCAAAATAATCGCGCCAGTTGACATGTTATTGCGATGCTCAACTTTCGTCTCCTCTTCAATCTAGGCCTGCGTTACGAGAAATAACGTTTCTTCTTCATGCTGTCACTTCATTCAAGCAAAGTTTAGCCTCGCATAAACAAGCCATCAGATCTGCACAACTCAGTACAATCTACTGAAAATGCAGAACAGTACAACATCACTGTGCACAGTCAATTCTCACGAGATTTCTCTCAGGTCGCGATACTTCAAGTATCAAAACTATCTTTACGAATATTTTTTTCTAAACTAACGTTAACGTTTTTGTAGCACTGGTCTATGTTGCCATTATCATCCTTAATGAGAGATTCGAAGATTGAGATAAGGTTGTTTAGGCCGATGAGATAACCATCTTCGTGGTTGCCGACTTCCCAGACAGAATTGTGGTCTATACTGACATTGTCTGGTACAGGAACAGTCTTAGCGAAGTCTATCATCCAGATGGAAGCCCGCCTTTTGTCGTGGACGAAGAGTAAGGAGCTGCCGATGAGCTCATGAGATCTGAAGAACGGTGACTCTTTCAGTGTATCTCTGATGCTCTTCAGTCTTTCTAAGTATTTCGGCTGTAAAAGAAAAAGGTATAACATTAAAATAATGTAGATGTAATGATTTGTAATACAATAATATATTTTATCTATTTAAGTTACCCTTAGCTGAATAACAGTCAGTGACAAGTAGTTTAAGAAAAAATCCATTAATTCGTAAAAGTTCTTTTCTACGAGTGTATGAAACTTACTGCTGCGTTTGGAAAATTGTTTGTAAAATCTTTGAAAGATTCAACAATTTGTTCCCTAGTCTTAGTAGTCTTAAAGTCTTTGGAGCTGGTGCCGTCAGCCTTCTTGACACCGTCTATCCTGAAGCCGAGAGTCGCAGTGGAACTGATGGTCTCCCTCCAGATCATGTACCTCGGCTTCGTGACGCCTTTACTCCTGTGCTCTTCTTCTGTTGGCGCTTTAGGGTCTATCTGGATCATCTTTTCATACATGTCCTGGAAAAAAGACAAATATTTTCTTTAGAATTTGGTACTTACAAAATCTTGTAGTACACAAAAAATAACAGTAAGCGGTTCTATTTGGACAGTCGTTTAAATCATTGATATTTAAACCCAGAGCATTATGAAAAAGGGTTAAAACTTTTAGGAACTAATTTTATATAGGTTTGAACATATAGGAACTTATAGGTTTATACACATAGTGTAGTGAATGGCTTTAAGTGGTCCCAACCCATGCGTCGACACATATCAGACATAATATCCAAGACGCTATACATCATCACGTACTCATTGACCTTTCGACTAAAGTTCGTCATCCCTTCCTATAATCTATTCTTAGACTATTCATTACAAACTTGCTATTAATACTGCAATAACAAGTGAAAATATCGTTTCAATGAGTGTTATGACTCTGATATTATTTTTATAACTGGTTTGCTTACAACATAATTACGATTATGTTTGTTTCGAAATATGTTTGATTTCATATCATTGACGTACAAACTGGTAATTAAGACGGGTTTATCAATGCGTCGACACATTTTCCTGACATTGTCGGATAAGCAGTGAACTCTTTTAAACGATACTATGGAGGTCGCTAGAATAAGTAACGATGTTGATTTATACTTTCTATCATTTATTTAAAGGTTCTTTTTTCTTGTGTTTAAAAATAATTGCGTTTGTGACATTTGGTAAACGCATTTTACATACCTATAAAAAGTAGGTAAGTACACACATTTTTGGACTCTCATAATTGTTTTGAACTCTCATAATTGTATTTTTTTTTAGTTTCACACACATCCGAGTCTAAGAATACAACTCTAGGTACCCTACTTTCAACTTTTTTAAATTAGAAGAAAATTTCTTTCAAAAGAATAAAATGTTGCAAACCCATTTAAAAAATTGTAGAAAATATAATATTCGATGACAATAAGAAAAATATTTTTTCGAAAATCAACAATAACAACTGACGTAGCAATGACGTAAATATCTTACTGCTTAGAGTGCATGTCTAACAGTAATGCGTGCTGATGTCGTTAATGTGAACGGTTTATTGTTGGTAGATAATATGTTAGTACAATATACCTCTAAAATCGAGAGCAAAGTGTAACATCACTTGATGACCAATTAACTTAAGTCTTTTTTTGGGACATGCCCACCACACTATTCCCTAACCATTGCAACTCCTGGAAGCCAGAATCAACAGTGGCGATCACCAGAATAGTGCCGCCGCCGAGGCAATTAAGGTTGACGAGTCCCGGAGAAACGTTACAACTGTCTTGACTTTGGCCTATGAACCAGGCAGAATGTTACCCCTAAGTTGAAGGTATGGATGACATTATTAATTGAAAATTCTTGAAAACATGAAATTATGAATTGGGACATCTAGAAGATGGAGATACCTTTCGGAAATTATTTTGATCCTTTTATCAATAAATTAACAATTTAATTTAATTTATCTTATAACGATTCGTGGACTAAATAATAAAACATTTGTGACAAACCAAAATAGGTATCTAAAGGAAGGCCTCAGAGAAACTGTATAAAGTCATGTACATATTAAATTTCTTGAAAGGAAACGAACAATTTACTTCAACAAGTCTGATTATATCTAATTATTACACTATGTAAATGTTCTTTAAATAGCTGAACTACAATTATCTAGTGTTTCACTTGATTCTAGCTACTCGAGGACTGAACCAAATACAAAGTGATATTCATCTAAAGAAGCATATAAGTGCTAGCACATTATTTTGCACCTGCCATATATGTTATCTCTTCAACACCTTTGGTTGGCTGGTACAAAATGCCTAAGACATGTTTCCAGCTTTGTACCTTTTGTTGCATTAATAATTTAATAAATTATGACGTACTTGTTCCTCTCTCCGTTATAGTTCCAGTAGACTATTATTATCATTCCAAATAACTATTCATATAGTACTCACTTTTCTTAGCTTGGTCTTCTCTTTAGCCTTAGCAAGCTCTTCTTCAAGGTACGTCCTGACTCCAATCTTGCAGTCCATGACGCAAGGACTACCGAAATCGCTCAGCAAGTCTTGTAGTTGTAAATACACTGTATTGGAATGCTTGGTTAAGGAAATATTCGATTTATGGCATTGGATGAAATATTCAATGGATTGGTGATGTTTATTCTCACGTAAGTTTTTCTTATTCTAAAGTTATCTAACTTGTACAAATGGTAATCAGAATAAATCCGTAAATCTGTATGTTTACCATGGATGGTAGCAATATAGAATCTTGCGAAGCAAATTAACGTAAACATATTTTTTTTAAAATATTATTAGTTGGTATTGGTGTTGTTTGCTTTGGTAGAGGATTATATTCATGATAAGTATGCTTGGAAACATGCTGGTCTAGCTCCAAAGGACAATCGACAGTCTAGACAAAATCGAACCGATTGCTAATTTAAACTACCTAATTTCATACTTAGTATAAATATGTATACCTATATATTTGACTCTTTTTTTGTACTTATACACTGCTCAGGCTCACATACTGATTCGTTGTTTGTTAAAATATAAGGAGTGGTCGTCTACTGTTTCATCATTTGTAATAATGTGAACACTATGTATCTATGTACATAACTTAGCTGTCATTCCTTTATCTGTGATACTTTGTACACACTTTAAAATAGTGTTTTCATGCAAGGTACATCGTATTCACGTATAATTATATGATTCCTGTAAATACCAATATTGTTAACATCGTTTTTAAAAAGAGTTATGGAGTTTCTTGCCCATTCTTCTCCATACAAAACTACCTTTTGGGATGGGCAACTAGAATCATTTTTTTTTTCTCATTTGACGTTCAAAAGTGCTATATAATGGTCCAATTGAAATAAATGATTTGACTTTGACTTTGACTTTGTAGGTTTTGTGAAGATTAGTCGTTATAAAGTATTGTTGTACATTATTTGAAAAAAGGATACATTCTCCGTCTTCACAGGTGACTTGTCCCTTGTATTCAGGTACGAATGGCCTTAGAACATCTTTCATCAGCAACTGAAATGAGAAAAATAATACATCATTAAAATCAAATTCAATACATACCAAAAAAGGGAAACCTTGATTCATCAGAATCTAAAATGTATATTACGTGTTTATTGTAATAGATGACGTGTTAGATAATATTAATGCTGTTAAAGCAGTTTGCGAAATATTATGTAGACAACACGAGTCAAGTATCGTTTCTTCGTAGAACACTATCTAATCTTCAGGCTTGAATTCCATTAAGAGGTCAACAGAAATATAAGCATCATTCAACACTGACGCCGTTATCCAGTCTTTTTCAAAATTCTGTGAAAGTAATGCAAGTAGATGCAGACAAAAAGAACAAAAAACAGCAAAATTCAAGTAGGTAATTTGATAAGAAAATCACTATAGTCAACACATCCAGTCGATAATAAAAGCACAATGATGAGGTGAGAATAGTAGAACAATAGAAGATTTAAATGATAATTAAGCTAGTGCCAAAGAACCGAACAAATAATAAGACAAATTAAAACCCGAAACAACGACATAGTAACGTATCGTCAAAGCAAGTTCTATGCGAAAAAATTAAAACGATATTGATGACGTGCGATTTAGTAACATGCGTTCTGTTTATGTAACGTTCGCATAGTGCCGCCATGTATTATTCAATTTTTGCAAACACATGACGCGCGTCAGAGGCTTGTCTTCCAAACTGAGTTCAACCCATTTTTCTACATGACGCGTTTCAAGTGACAAGCCATCATACATTGTTATTTTCGTCGATTTCTTACATACGTGAAAATTTCCATGAAAAACAGTATTCAAATGTAGTGGTTCTTTCGCGCATCTTCAAAAGTACAAAGTATGTCTACGCACATTGTAACTCAAAATGTAGAGATAATGTCACAGATAATCTGTGACATTATTTTTAAAGAAATTTGTTCGTCTAAATTGACATTACTCACGTTAAGAGCTATCGATGACGTCAAACTATTATCTGTGGTCTCGATTTTGCGTGTGTGAGTGAATGTTTTCAAATCTTATTAAAATAATGAGAATTGACTAAAGTCTATCGATGATTCAAAGTTCAAAATTGTCTTGTTTATATAATAGAATTATGAAAAATTAACAATGTTAATCAACGTCAACTTGCTGGAATTATTATTTGAAATTTCGTTGTAGATTGTTGTTTCGTTGCGCAATATTGTTGCTATGGCTACCATAGCAACAATATTGCGCATAACAGAACCGAGAAATCAAATAAATTATTATTAACAGTCCTCCTTGGCGTTTTGCAATCCGTTAATCAAGGAAAAATAATAAAATAAACAATCCAGCAAAAACTCAGTCACTACAGGTCATAAGTTTTTTATATAATCAATAAAATCAGAGCGACCTGAACCTCATACAGGAAGATTTAAGGTTAATATTGAATTAATGAATTATAATAACACGCAGTTTAATCCTGCGATTGATAACAAAACCACAGCGTTAGAAGAACAATGTAACAGTGTACGGTCAACAAAAAAGAATAATACTGGCAAGAAATATAAATCCTACAGACAATTATTAATTTTGAAAACGAACATTGAACATATAAAAGAAACAACTGCCATTATAATTTTAGCTGCTTTGAACTCTAACAATGTTTAATTAGGTAAAGTTCAAAGGTGACATTGATTTGTCACAATTTTTTTCTGTTCGATTGTTCAGAGGGTAAGCATCTTTTTTCTTCGGTTATTGACTTGGCCTAACCGCGACTAATAGAAAAAAAAACCTGCTGATTCACAAATTGGATAACTCCATTTGGTGTTAAAGACCGTTTTTGAGAAAATTAAGTGAATCACTGTTTTAAACTTTGATTGATTTGGTGAATCATTTTGGGATATGAGATCCGGATATGGTGAAAATCCTGTAGCATAAGAAACGTCACTTATTAAACAATTTAGAAATCTATAATGAGCATATATTTTTTGTCAAACCACAATTGACCAATTTTCCGTACCTATACCTTATATGCACACAATGACACATTAGGCTATACATTTCTAGTATATGACGTTACGTCATATCATAGGTGAAGATATTTTTCTACACATTAATGGTTTCACGTAACTCAACCACGTGTTGCAAGACGTAGTAGCTCTAGTAATAATGACTAATACTTCTTCTTAAAATCAGCTTTTGCCACAACTAACAATCGTAACATAATGCGTAAGGTGTATTCCCAACGACGTCTTCGTCACTTGCAAAAAATGATATAATTTTTTTGGAAATGCTTAAGCTATTCGTGGAATGAAATAACAGGATATACCTACCTATATCATAATATGTAGATTTTGGTTGACGTTGATAATTTTAAAGAAAACCTTACTTTAAGCAAAGACGATAAACTATCGATATGAGATACTCAAGCTGATGAGGAAACCGCTGAAAATGGTTGATGTACTGAACTATGTAAAATACAATAGAAGACGCAATATACGGAATAGTGCACGGTCTTTTACCCCAACGGTGTAACGTGGAATTTTAGTCATATATACATTTGACTTAATACGCCATTATTTCATACTGATCCCATAAATATTGTATAACATGTACATACGAAACTAGAATATTAAAAAATAATGTTTTATTGAAATATACCTGAAAACACCTCTCCTCTTGCGGGCAAAGTTTTTTCAATATTGTGCCTTGGTCAGGCCCCGCCTTAAAGTTGCCCTGATGACCAGCAAGTTGGATCCAAGGGTACCTCTGCTTCTTGTAGGTCTGGAAGAATGGCGTCCACTGCACTATGTTACGGAGCTTACGCCATCTTTCCGATTGCTGGAATAGAGAAAAAATAATTTGAGCATCCTGTGGAAGCATTGATTGTTCTTAACCATCCAGTGATGTTGGTGTTTTGTTGCTAGTTTAACGAATTTTTAATATGCACATATTTTAAAGATAAGGCCGTATTTGAATTTGCATATTCAACTTTATCTAATATGCAATCTATTGATTCTTGGTTATGATAAGAGATGATTTAGATTTAACGTTTTAAAGTTGACGTATCTTTGAAAGTTGTTATTCAAAACCAAATTTCGTCCTTGACGTTTTCTGTCGAGATAGTTAAGTACATAAGAACCTACATTATAGCAAAAAAAAGAGATGAGTTCATAGAGGTCTCACTTGACAGCCAACAAACGTCAGAAAATATCTATTTGTTAACGTTATAGATAATTATGATTGATGTGTCGCTTGTATGTTTCCTACGACCCAGTTTTATAGTAATTCATTTTGCAGAATCGAGCAGGCTTGCGAATGACGTGCAGTGTTTTATGATTTTCTTGTAACGTGTAAAATAAAAATGACGCTTGTGTTGTAAGGCTGTTTTATTGCTGCCTTATTGGTTTTGAGATAACGTACATCTGAATATGGCCTTGGAATTAGTTCCTATGCTTACTCTAATTATAAAAAAGGAAAAAGGCCATTGGATCAACAAGGGACCTAGGTATCGTGCCTTGGGCAATAATCAAAATTTATTTCTTTTTTTTATTTCATTGAAAAAATAGAAAGAACGATCAAAATGCTTACAATGAGCATCTAAGTTGACATTAAATGATGGCCAAGTAGATCTACAATTTTCTAGACATTTTTTTAATGTATGTCAAGTACTTATAGGCTCCCTAAACCCTTGTCCTATTTTTAAATATTTCAATTAATGGAACTGGTCTAAGTTTATGTCAACACGGATAATGAACTACTGTTAATTAACAATTAATAATATTACGAAAGACAAACAGGTAACTAATTAGTAATGCTCCAGTAAAGCTCCAGTAAATAAAGATAAAGTTCATAGAAATTTAATTAAATATAATATTTGTGAAGGACAAACAAATAATATCCCCTAGAGCTGAAGATTTTGATGACGTATTGCGTGCACTTGGTACTAAGTGGTCAAGGGGTGATGCTGCAAAAAATGATAGTCTAGCCTTTATAAAGACTGTAATAGGAGAGGTATACATAGGTTTATTAAACTCAACAAACACCGCAAAACTTAAGGACGGGGCTTAATTATTGTGCCTTTAGTATCGTAAAAGGTACGTATGCCACTCAACCCATTTGTATCAAGCACGACCTCCATTGGATAGTAGGTGTTATAATCGACCACTTAAAATCCATATTACATAATGGATTTTAAGTCACTCTCTCTTGCTATTTGTTACATTGATTCCAAAACTGCTATTTGGTTGACATAAATATTATGAATGAATTAAAGTATGTTATTGGCTAATATTTGGTTTGGAAAACAGGTAAAATCATCAGTTATGTTAATTTTGTTTGTTTCAAGTAAATAAGCATCCTCATCTAGGCATTGAAAACATTGATCTGCTTGTACCAAGGAAGAGTCAGATCTTATCTATGCAAGTTTTACTATGTGCGCTAATTGAAACCATACATTAATTTTGACTTACAAATTAACCTTTGATGAAGTAGCATCCATGCATGAATTAATTTAAAATGTATAATTTGCAAAGTAATGTGTGAACAGAAATTATGAATATTTTGAGAAAAGCCAAGTCATATTCAAGATAGATTACTTGATATATTTTAAAAAAAAAAACGTTACCAAGAATCAGCAAATAATATGTAAAAAAAAATTGAGCAGCTGTCAAAAATATAAAAAAAAAATTAAAATAAGAGTCTCTCAGGTACCTGTGGAATCTCTCCACCTAATTCTTTGACAGCATTTAAAGATATTTTTTGTCATTAAAATAAATAATTAGGTACAAAAACCAACCTTTTTATGACTGTGCACATAAGCACAGAAGACAACATCCATAAAATCCTCCATGGTCACACAAATATTTGCCGAAAACATTGTAATTAATCAATAACACCACAACAACACCAAAACGAAAGTTTAAAACAGTTAAAAATTAAACACGACTCTTGCGTCAGGATATCAGTTATGTCTTTGCAACGGCGCGAAACACACTGTACAGTCCGTACGTTACTTCGCCAATATAAAGTATTTTATTTATCAATCCACTGACTCACGGGGGACGGTACAGACCGCAGAGACCATACTATGACGTCAATGTATGCATCGGCTACATTAAATTCATCGATTTACGGAAATTGAATTTTTCATTGGATTGTTCTAAACACTATACATCAAATTCCATCCATTTTCTTTAAATCTATATAGTGACGCACGTATTGAGAATTAATTAGGTTCAACGTACTAATTAAAGTGTGCATACATTTATTTTAAATAGTTATGGTTCGCTTTAACTTAAAAACATGCAATAAAAGGGTACCTATACTTAATTTATGGCTAATTGATTTTGAGGTTAGTTGGTATTGGGTACCTGGCCATCGATTTTTTTTTCTGACTGTACGGCCTTGAGACAACTAATTTGCAAATTCCATCACCTTTATCAACTTGATTCAAGATATTAAATACAACTTATAAAATACCGAATTTACGATGGTTTTAGAGAGTTCGAGAATCTAAAATGTTTGTATAACCTTTTAGGTTTTATCAATTGTTCTGGAATAAAGAGCTTCTTGTAAAGCTCTGTTGTGAAGATTTGTGATCCGATTCCAGTAAGTAATTAAGAAGCAATTAAATTAATTGTTTCTCAGAAATGGTATTTATATTATGTCACTGGAGAACCTACTTCTGATGATTTACTTTACAATCCCATCATCACTTAAGAATGATCTTGATTGAGGATGAGTCTACTTTGTGGTAATAAAAAGAATTGTTCATGAAATTACAGCATGTTTTGATCATTTTCTATGAAAATAGCTAGGATTCATTTTGCTTGTAATGAAATTATTGTGAGTTTTCCGTGTCCAATATTTGGAAGCTTCCTTATCCATGAAGATTAGGTCTTTAAGACCAGCTGCTGAAAGTCTATAGGCTACTTTATTTATAATTATTCTTTAGGCAGGTTACAAAAAAGATTCTTGCAGAACTGGAAAGAGAAAGCACGGAATCATGAAAGGTGGAAGGCGTGGAGGGAGAACTTTGCCCAAGAGAGGGACAGAATGGGCTTCGAGTATTGCCTTCTGACTGTTTCTGTTCCAATCTTAAAACGAAAATCACTATAACAATTAAGTAGCAGATCCATGACCTAATTTTGGTACAGTTGAATCATGCCGTAGTAAATGAATTTACGTAGGTAGGTACTCGTTTACCGTCACAATAATATTATTTGTCATCGAAACAGCAGTTAAACTAACAATGCAGCAGAATTTGATGCGAAATTGGAAACTGTTGCTGTAAAATACGTCACCTACTGGTTTATGATTACAACAAAGTTATCGAATTCATAAAAAAACATTGATCGACTTCGGTGCCATATTGACGTCATGTTATTGTTTTAAAGGCATGGCAGGAAGAATTAAATTTTAAACCTTAAAGGATAAACTTTTGAAGGGAAACCCATACGGAAACCAAATACGTGTTACATCCGGATAACGTTAAATTCAATGCGTAGTTTTTCCAAAAAAGAAGACGCATTACCGTAGCCCATGTACGAAGCCTGTCTATTCCTACTGAACGTAGGTTTTTCCAGGGATGAACGTACTTGGGAGGAGGATAATGTTTTGATGATGGCGGTAATACGATGTCGTCAACGTGTCTGCGTGGTTTCATCGGCCCGTTCGTATGAAACGATTCCTTAGTCATCATTGTCGACTCATAGGAGTTACTATAATATCACCCCGTAATTGATGAAGGCGACATTGGTCGGCACCATTGCTGCGTATTGGCGAATGTAGGTCATAAGTGTTTTCTTGTAATGCCACTTAGGTAACTTAGAAAGTTCTCATAATGACGTTAAAAGATTTGTATTTACACATACCAGGTTTTTTATCGGTTACCAAGTCCTCTAGAACAATTGGTTGCATCGTAGTAGTGTCATGTCTATTCAGTATACTCCGAGTAACTCTGGTACTTGCGCAAACTTCTCAAACGTCGCCATTACACCATTGGATCATAAGAAAAAAGGCTCGAAACGTCACCATTACACCATTGGATAATAAGAAGTGTCAAAAGTCATGGTTGTCATTGGACGGTAATATTTTCTATTTATTGGCACTTGCAACACGATTTGGCTGTATCATTCGATAAATCGATTCATACTTGACCGTTTTTGGTAACATTTGAACAGGAGCACCAACAAAACGAATAAAAAAAAAAGAAACAAATCACTGTGGTTCTGTGCGACACAATGACGGCCATATTGGCAATTTTACGTTCGCCGTGAGTGTTTGTTGTGCGTAAAGAAAAATGATTTCAAGAAGGAAACGGTGAGTAATCTTATGAGAATTTTATACAGAATTACTGAGAAACATGTGTATAGATTTAGTATTGAGTGATAGTTTATCGAAAAGTTTAAAATATGTCGAGGAAAAGTCACGAAACTTTTGTAATGTACAGTCAACAGCTAAAGTAGATAATCAAAATCAGAAATGCAATACTAATGAATGGAGTTCGCGTCAGAACTGTGTGACGTCGAAGTGATTCAAAAGTATGTGTGTGACAATCACATACTTTTAATAAATAAACTAGTAATAAATTATATAAATTAGTGTTAGTAAATTAGTATTGAATTTCTGATTTTGATCATCTACTTTTGCTGTTGACTGTACTCATTTTGATCGTGATGGCCTCCGTATTTCGTAATGTTTTTATAATAAATATTCTTATATATTGTTTGAAATACACATAAGTTGTTAGATTATTGATCTACGAACATGATTTGGCTAATAGCTACTGACATTATTGCGTATTATAATCGTAATCGTATTTCCAATAGTAAAATTCCCGCCCGCCATAACAGTTGTAAATATTGTAGGTACTATACACTACCACAGTAAAGATATCTAACAGTATTGTCACTCGCTTAAGGTCACGCGCTTAAGTACCTACGGCTTGCTTTCGTTCGAACGTCCAAAATCCAGTCGGGTTGCCACGCGCTCGCTAAGTGTACGTATACCACAGATATTTTTTTTCCGATACAGTTTAATTAATAGTTCCGTACGATACTGCGAACAACGCAGCTTTAATAATGGGTAGTCGTGCAAATTGCAGTGTAGACGGCTGTCGAAATAAAACAACCAACAAAAGTTTATCCTTTTTTACATTACCTAAGAAGGAGCCGAGGAGGAAAGGTAAATATTTTGTATTTATTTTTTCTTTGTTGTTTTTTTTTTATAATAGAGTTCTTTGTGTAATGTTAAGAAGAAAGTTTTATAATAGTACGTAATTATAAGTAGGTATGTGTTCCTAAGGAGTACTTGTTAAAGTTATTTGTAATATTTGCGACGAATAGATTTAATAATCGAAATTTACGGGAGGGTAAAACTAAAAAGTTTTTTGACCATTATATTAAAGTAAGGCATTTGTGATTTTGAATAAATATGTATATACTTTTTAAAATGTAAAAACTGTTTTTTATTCACCTATTCTTTTGTGTAATCATTTCATAACATAGACAGCCCTAGCGTTGCGTAATTTGACGCAAGTGATCGCCCGACACCACGTCAGACAACGTAGTAGATTTTTTTTTTTTTTTTTTTATATTGTTATAGGCTTGCGTTTGACCGCAACTCACCTGATCTTAAGTGATGATGCAGCCTAAGGTGGAGCACGCTTGCCTAGAATAAACCGGATATACGGAGATACTCTCGATCGGGTGCGTAAGGTACATTTTAGCGCGCACGAACGGCTGTAATATTTTTGTAGGCAGTTATAGCGTTAGGTATCTATCTTTTTCTATGGAGTGAACTATCTGTTCCAAAGGAACTATTAGTTAATCTGTGACACTACTATTGTACTATCAGCAACAAATTTTTTTCCGATTATATTTATTAGGTAGATTTTAGTGTTATTTGGATTTTTATTATTTCATGTAGTTTTTTTATGACATGTCTAAGAATAATAAATGTCGAGTTTTTTTACCGACTTCAAAAAAGGTGGTACTGAAATAAAATAAATGTTTTTATAAATCATGGTAGGTATTTACAGGTAGACTATTACTTTAGTAAATTATAGTTTTATATTTTCAGCATGGCTAGGCTTTCGGCCTCGAGGTCGCGAAGCGTGACCCCCTCTCCGTCCGAAAGGGGGCCTCCCAGACAGAGCGCCGCTCATCGAGCCCTAATGATGGGGTTTATTTCAGAGCGCCCCGAAACCGGAGCCTTCCTCATCCCCACCGCCACCGTAAGTATTTTCTGTATAGCTTATTACTATTTTTGTTATGATTTCAGTAAAGTAACTTGTATTTCTTATATTTTTAGCTGCCGCCCCGTTCATGTCCATCCCGTCCAAACGGCCCCGCACGACCCCGGGAGGGTCACTCTATGTTCAGGGCAGAACTGTTCCAGTAGCGCAGACCCCCGGTGGTCACCTCCGACGTGTCCAATTTAAGCCGACCGTACCACTTTGGTAAGTTAGTTCTCCTTTATCGAGTAATTTTTTGGTATGTGTTATACGTGCACAACGTGTTACACGTGTATTTAGGTTATATTTTTATAATATTGTATTTGTTTGCAGTTTCGATGTAGTCGAGCGGGTGGTGGCAATGGACATGACATGCCGAACGAGGACCTCTGGCATGTCTAACGTTGGGTAGAGGATCTGCGCTTAGCTCCCTTTAAAATGGTTGACCTAAATGATGCTAATCCAAGCGTCATCTCCGTGAACGCCGCCGTCAGTTGGGAGTTTTAGTCTCTTAGTGACATGACCTATTTTAATTATTTTATTATTGTATTGTTTTTCTTGTTTCCATTTGTTGTATTCTGGACGCTTACGAGTTTTGTTAATGTATTCCTGCGACATTTCATTTCACTACATTTTTTTTTCCTTTTTATATACATGATCAGTTTGTTACGCCAACAATACCATATTTTGTTACCTACATTAATTACAAATAAATACCTTCTGATTCTGATTCCGACAAGGGCAACTTTGTCGTTCTTTCTGTATTGGTCTTTTGAGTGTTGTTCTGGATATGATACTTACCCGTAGATTAAGTTTTGTTTTTTACTAACAATTGGACCGATGTAGTCAAAATAAATAAATGAATTATTACTATTATAAAATGTATTTTATTTAAACTTTTCCAAGCTCTCTCTTCTACATAGAATTGGGATACCTAACTATCCGTAAGTATATGGGGCCATTTACAGCAACGCAGGAGGATTGAAGGTAGTAAGAGTTTTCACTTGAATGGTAAACCATACTTAAAACCGAGTAATAATGATACATGACTAAATACAGAAAACAGGCATACTTTATCATGATGAATAAACACAATAATTACTTCCACATACGTAGTAGGTCCCTATTTGTTAGGCATAATCGGACTATTATGTTCCCTCTCCTAGGACTCGGGTCTCCTGTCTATGAAAAATAAAGGGTGGGTTGGTAGATGGATTTAGGTTTATGGAACGATAGATAGAATAATAATTTACGTAATGTATAATTTATCCACCATAATTGTATACTAACTAAAACAAAAAAGTACGAAATAATGATGACTCTTGTTTTTCAAAGAAATATATCGAAATAATAATAACAATTGAGATACTTAGAAACAAACAAAAATATCTCCGATATTTTATTGAACAGTTACTATTTTATTAGAACACAAACATTATTATTATGTTATCTAAAATAAACTAATTAAATAAACGGAATGAAATAACAAAAATAAAATAAAAACAAAGAATCGTAGGTTGAAAATTATAACACATAAAAATTTCGTTCGTCGTTTTTGTCGCTGACGGTACCTGCGCCGGCAGTGTACCGACGCGACGGGCGCGCGCGCAGCCTCGCCAATTACCGCCATTGTCTATTTACGTAAATATTTAGTTTTTATGGTTTAGTTATTGTTTCAAAGTGGAATGTGTTGTGTATTATTACCTACGCATATTGTGTTATCGTTATGAAGTGTTTTTTTGGTGAATGTGTGTGTAAATTACATTTAATGTGAGAAAGTTAGCAGGTTATGTGAGTAAAAATTATCAAAATGAAAACTTAACGCATCACTGCGAGATGAGGTCAGTTATATTTGCAAATTGAATGGTATAAGTAGTTAGGTAATCTAATAACGAAGCCAGGATGGTATAGTACATACCGTGTAACTGGCTATGTATTGACGAAATCTGCGATTTTTCGAAGGCCTGCCCAAAAATCAAAAAGTCCTTGCGAATACACCGGCGTTTCCGATAATTTCGCGAACAGAGGCGCCGCGGCTAAGAGGTTAAGAGAGAACTTTATTCCGTTAAAACAGGTGTTTCTTCTTTTTCCACATTAAAAAAATTACAGTTTACAAATACACTAGCTTCTAAAGCCAAAAGAAAGCTTTTGTTTTGCTCTGCAGCGAACCTTTTGATTACTTACTGTTATACTGTGCGTCGTTAAGAGGCGTTTGCTTCTAACTTAATATAAGTGGTTGGTTGGGATAACTGTTTAACTGATGTTCAAATGTTAATAAAATCATTGGATTAGGCACTTTTTTGTGGCAACGACGTCAGAATTTGATAGCCTATTAATAGCCTATTTCGTCCCGTTTTCGTCGATTTGGCATTACAAATAATATTTTTTGAATATACGAGCACAATAATTATGATAGAATATAAAAATGTTACATAAAAGGAAGGCACTTTAGGTGTTACCTAGGGCTCTACGTTTGGTCCATTCTTTTTCACATTGGCGCAAGCATATTTGGTATTTTATTTCTGTTTATGCTACAAGGTTATATTAATTTCATCTCATTTATTCAGAGAATTGATGTAATTTACAATATTGGCTTTGTGATTCAAGCGCGTCTTTCGATCCCTAAGGTGGACAAAGTGATATTATAAACTCGCCTGATCTCTCCCTGATCTACACGCGTAGTATGACCACCCTATGTCTACGGAAGAATAGACATACTGACAGGAAGAATAGACAAGTCAGTACAGTTTGTCTATTCTTCCTATCAGTAT